>JAINUG010000097.1:1877500-3077500 GCA_029706075.1 Aldrovandia affinis | reverse complement strand
GGTACTGAGTAAATTCATTCACAAAAGTGGTTTGGCCTCCAGTGTGGTCCAGCGGTTTCAATGTCCGACGCCACAGTGACCACGGTTCGATTCCACTGGCCGGGAGTGCCACCAGGGACTGCAACTGGCTGTCCGCCCAAAGGAGGGGGGAGGGAAGCCGACAGGGCGTTCACTGCACACAGGAGTGGTTCTGTAGTACCGGGTTGCAGTCTACGGCATGGTGGATGCCGTCTCGGAGGAGACGATTCTTTGCCCTCGTTACTACCGGTCACAGGGCTACAGCAGCAAACTCACATTATGAGGGGGGGATTGACTTGAAAAAAATAGTGGGTGTAATTGGCTACCAAATTGGGAGGAAAAAAATAAATAAAAAATAAAAAATAAATAAGTGTTTGGTTCCAACAACAACAACAAAGTAAACCACCAACTAAACCCAACTCTTTGAAGGCCCTCTTTGAAGACGCTGTCCATTTTTTACATTTTTATAAACAGTCCATAACATCCATAAGCTGTCTGAAAAAAACAGAACAACTAGTTCTGGATGCGAGCCAGTTGCCAGTTTCTGCTGAATCCCACCATATCCCACACCTCCGGTGAAAATGACCTTGTGCTGTCCGTCAGATTTGACGGCACAGAGGACAGCAGATTAAAAAGGTAACGAGATGAAAACGAGGACAATCCGCGCTTCGCGGTTGCACAAACGGTTGCCCAAGAGAGATCAGAGCTGAAAATAATTTCAATAATCTATGAAACCAGAAACCTTCACAGCCGAGCAGGAGAAAACTTCCTGTAGGCCTCTGCAGTATAAGAAACAATATGGACAGCTCGTTTAAGGAGGAAAAAACAGCGGTTTGTTTTCTCAACCCAGAGAGATGCAGCTTGAGGTCATTAAGGCATCGACACCAGAGGCGTGAGAATATCTTCAGCATATTTTGTGTGTTGGGATTTCAAACCAAATATCCACATTTTTACAACCACATAGTCAGCCCTGGTCTCTCAAGTGCCTCCAACAAGATTTTTCCTCTCAATCTGGACACCAGCCAGCACTGTGGAAGTCTCATCCCTGCTGTGAAAGCATGAATTAGGCAAAGCATGAATGACTCCTATACACTCCTGATACAGAGCCACACAAAGCAGCAGTGCATCAGGGCTGTCATCTACTGCTCCCAGTACCAAGTCAGTATCGCATTACCTGCGAGTGTCCAAGTGCATATAGATGGACTCGAGATGGCCTGAGCGTTCCAGCCCCCTGGTGGAAAGGAATGTCACTGATCAGGACTCCTGGCACATTTACAGGGACGGCTTATGCAGGGAGGCTATGCTATCTGAAAAGAGCGCATGTCCCTACTATTACAGTCCCAGAACATGAAATATAGGTGTATATGTATGTGTGTGTGTATATGTGTGTGTGTGTGTGTGTGTGTGTGAGAGAGAGAGAGAGAGAGAAAGTCTCTGTGTGGAAATGTTATATGTCCCCGGGCAAAAAAACTGCACTCAGCTCGCATTCCATTTGAAATCAAAAACAAACCATTGATTTATTTTCTCTCTTTTTTAATGTCCAGCTGTGGCAGCTTTAATATTGAACTGTGCTCTGCGGTCAAATTGAATTGCAATTTAAAGGGGGTGTTATTATTAGCATGAGTGTGTTTGCAGCACAGGTCTTAAAATGCTTATTATCACTGCGCAGGCTGGCTGCGTGACAGGACCAGGCCTCGTTAGAGCCTCGGGCCAAAATGGAACTCTGCAGCGCCGATTAAGCATATCTTACATATGACTTCGCTTCACTCTCACTCTCACACGCACACACACACGCACACGCACACGCACACGCACACACACACACACGCACACAGACACACACACACACACACACACACACACACACACACACACACACACACACATCAGGTTTTTGCCGCAAAGAGCTTGGCGGTCGATGTGACTTAGCTATCAAACGTAAATAAGCTGTCCGGCACAGATAGGAGGTGTTATTATGCGGTGGGGCGCATGTTGCGGCCGCGGGGAGGAAAGTTCACCCCCCACTCTCTCCGGGTCACAGTACTGTGCTGTTCTTCATTAACAGAGACCGTTGTCAAAAGCATACTGCTGAATCGGGGCCACGCTGGTATCCAAACTGGAGCAAGGTACGCATTGAAATTCCTGTGCAAAGGCCAAACTGTGAAGAATTACACTGTATACAAGATCATATTTCTGGCATGAGAACTGGCAAAGTGAGATTCCTCTGTTCTGTTCTGTTCTCTTACAATATCCACACACACAAGCGGGTAGAATTAACCAATGCCCAACGAATAACTCTCGGATACATAGTTACTCACATTATATTTGCTGATTTATTGCATGCACCAACTTTTGTTGTAGCCTGACTGCAGCTGTACATGACAGTATATTATTTTAATCTTCTCCAGCTTGTTTACACATTTGGTAACATTTTTGTGGTGCATCTGCTTGATTATTCATTGGACAGGATCATAGCCTCTATAATCACCAGTATGTAGACTTACCCACCAGGCACACATGGTAAATAACACTGGCCGTATACTCCTATAAAAACCTGTCCACTTCAGATCTGCGTTGAGAGGTGAATAATTCTACAGTTGCTTCTGGTGCTCACCACGGTGACCATAGTCTCAATATAAAGTCATTTCACATTCAACATAAGAGAAAATAAATGCCTGCCGTCCACTGACATTTAGATAAAAGGCATATTTATCAAAACTAGCACAGGTGCATTTATAATATTCCATTTACTACTCTCTAGTCCAGGGGCCAGACCTGTAAAGACAGCATGCATTTGGCTAATGCAAGTTTGACGTACATAATGGCTGAATGGCTGAATCTGCCATGTGTCACATACCGAGGAGGAAACAGCTAAAAATTTAAATATGTTAATATGAACAGAATATCATATTTTCCTCTGGTTCAAACATACTTTCTTATATTGCAGGTAAAAGCTCACTAGGGTATAAAAATGGTAGAGAAGAGCTACATATATGTATATAAACCTTGGCTTTTAATTTTGCATCTGTTGAATTGCCTACATTTACAATATATACACTATATGGCCAAAAGTCAGTGGACACCCCTACTAATTATTGAGTTCAGGTGTTTCAGCCACACCCATTGCCAACAGGTGCATAAAATCCAGCACATAGCCATGCAATCTCCACAGACAAACATTTAGAATTCAGAATGGTTCGTAAAGAGCTCAGTGACTTTAAACGTGGCACTGTCATAGGATGCCACCTTTGCCACAAGTCAGTTTGTGAAATTTCTGCCCTACTAGATGTGCCCCGGTCAACTGTAAGTGCTATTATTGTGAAGTGGAAGCGCCTAGGAACAACAACAGCTCGGCCACAAAGTGGTAGACCACGCAAACTCACAGAGCGGGGTCGACGAGTGCTGAAGCGCATAGCGCGTAAAAATCGCCTATCATCTGCTGCATCACTCACTACAGAGTACCAGACTGCTTCTGGAAGCACCATCAGCACAAGAACTGTGCGTCGGGAGCTTCATGGAATGGGTTTCCATGGCCGAGCAGCTGCACACAAGCCTCACATCACCATGCGCAATGCCAAGCGTCGGCTGGAGTGGTGTAAAGCACGCCACAACTGGACTCTGAAGCAGTGGAAACGTGTTCTTTGGAGTGATGAATCACGCTTCACTATCTGGCAGTCTGATGGACGAATCTGGGTTTGGCGGATGCCAGGAGAACGCTACCTTCCAGAATGCATAGTGCCTACTGTTCCAGCATGACTGTGCCACTGTACACAAAGCGAGGTCCATAAAGACATGGTTAGACAAGTTTGGTGTGGAGGAACTCGACTGGCCTGACCTCAACCCCAGTGAACACCTTTGGGAGGAATTAGAACGCCTTCTCGTCCAACATCAGTGCCTGACCTCACAGATGCTCTTTTGGCTGAATGAGCACAAATTCCCACAGACACACTCCATATTAATGCCCATGGTTTTAGAATGGGATGTCCAACAAGCTCATATAGGTGTGATGGTCAGGTGTCCACTGACTTTTGGCCATATAGTGTAAGTATAGCCTAGGTCATAAATGGACTGAGCTCCAGTTCATTTCAGAGTCCATAGGAACATCCTCAGTAGGTTATTTGATATAACATGGATGGCCTGGATACAATCGACATTCTTAACTTTGATTCACAAATAAATGCAAGCATTCCTTTTTTTTCCTTCACAATGCAGTCCTTCATTTTGACAAATGATTTAAAAAATGCACTGTTTGCACTGAAAAAAGTAACACTTACATTACATTACATTTACATTACATTTGTTTGTAAGTCAAAGTGTTTTTATTCATTGGATGATCTCAATTTGTTTTTGATTTCCCTCTTTGTGCTGTAAAGCTAAAAAAAAATACATCCATTTTGAGAAATGGATCATAAGCTGAATTTGGAAAATGAAGAAAAATCTCAGTATTAGGGGGCTAATTCTTTGTGTGAGCCGTTTGTTCGTGAAAACTTTTTACACCAGCCATTCAAAACACACAACCATTAGGCATGTAGTCCATCTCAGACATTAATGACTCTACTGATCGTATCTGGAGAGGGAATCAAAGTACCTGCTTACTTTAGAAAATAATACCTTTTTCATGCAAAGCAACCAATAAAATCGTAACATGATTGCGATAAAGCTGCAAAAATATTGCAAGAGCTGAAAAACAATGAAAGAGAACTGAAAGGGAGGTAAATGCTCTAGAGGCCACGGAACTCACCTTTGACCTTGGCGATGACGGTCCCTGCTGCACTGAGGATGTCCACAGAATTGAGAGTCTGGTGTTTGCCGATGACGGCCTTCAGGACCCGCAGCAGCTCCCCCAGCCGCTCGTGCACCACCCGGTGTAAACAGTCTCGACTTTCTGTAAACGACACGAGCAGAGCTCTCCTGAGGTCAGCTCAGACCGCCGGCCCGCGCCTTTTCCCCTCCGCCTGCTCCTCTGCCTGCTCACGTGGCCTCTTACCACACTCGAGACAGAACAACAAGCACTGCAACCTCAACGAGCTAAAAACTCATTACAAACCACAGTCTTTGCACATTCAACAGTGAGCTCAAATTCAGCGTCAATGAATCATGTATAATTATCTACTTCAACAGTGCGTTTCCAGAGAAGGTAAAAGAATGGCTCTTTGAAAAGTCATCCTTAAGCGACATAGTTGTTGGACAAAGCGCTTGCGATGCAACCACCTCCAAATATCCATTCTACACAATAGTTTCAGGTGACTAAATGGGGAAAATGTCATCCGCAAATTGAATGGGAGTCCATAGACTCCCCCCCCCCCCAAACCCTTAATTTCCCGGCACGGAAATGATGCGGATCTGCTTTTTCTGTTTTTCTGCATCCGAAAACGTGGCCATGGAAAGGTAACGCACCCACGAGCACACTTCCACCGGCATCAAAGGGCCATTTGTGCTGACGCCCGGCACGGGATTACACAACTCATGGAAAGGGGGATCAGAGAGATTTTCGCCGTCTCCCGTTTTTTTCACCTCTTTTTCGGTACGGGACAAAAAGGGCCTGTAGTGGAACTAATGCTGTTGTGGAAGTGGCTGCCATGACAATGACGGCCGCGCTCCGTTCAGGAAATCCAATCATTTGTGTGCCATGGTCATAGACTACCCTTACCGCACACAGAAGTTTAAGAGATATATTCTATTGTTGTGACGTTTGCAAAGGAAGATAAAACAAAGGCAGGTCATTTTCATAACAAACTGGGTAACTTGATTATTACAGTCATTTGGCTGCTGTGTTTTTACAGATTAACCCTGAACAAATCCACATTTTCACTGGACCTGATCCCTAAATTCTGTCCAGTACAATAACAGCAACAGGTACACAAGGTGTACACAAGGTCACAATGTCAATATATTACTGAAGCAGGACCATGTATATTTTCTGAATGTACATTATTCCTGCTGACATGATCACAGAATTTGACAGTAAGAGGTGACTATGTGGCAAAATTAGTATTTAAAGTGGGTACAAGGGTTGAGTCTATACTTCAAATTCTCTGAACCCCAGACTGTATTCTTCCAGTACCAACACGCTTTTCCCAGCAGCCATTGCCAACAGCCTCCCCGCAGGACATCAGGAGTCATGCGCCACTCTATGGCAACTGTCTCCATCCATCTTCATCAGTCGTCAAGCGTGGACACTTCCAGTGCAGTTACCTGTTGTTTTATTATTAAAACCGCCTTTTGTTTTTCCTCTTCCTTCCCATAGTGCTCCTGAAGCCAGCGGTCTGCTTTGGCCGAGCGATCGCTCAAACTGGGCCGACTTAAGACATACAGATCTCTTACTGTGAGCGGCGGTTAGCAGCCTCTTTCCCTCTCTACAATTCATCGCAATTGAGATGTTTACTTTGAGCTTCTGTGTTTTGCACAGGTTTGAGGTCTATAAAGGAGACAGTGGATTTGTTTCCTGTGGGGCGGGGCAGAAGACATCCCCCAGGCATGTTCCTCCTGGAGGAACACATTCCCCCACACTATCACTGCACAACACAGGTTAAAAACCTCTAAAAACGAACCCCTCTAAATCCCACCACCCAGTTAACCATATACTACCCAGGCAAAGTGGACAAGCTCACAGTCACCTGACTGCAGCACAGCATCCGCAGAGGGAAGACCACACACAAAATCTGACACGCGTCGGATTTTCCACACTAACTGTGAAACCTACACAGACCTGCCACATGTTTTCTACACCGCAGGTGTGTCCCCTGCCCAGAGCAACCACACATTCTTCAGCATGCAGCTGCAACACTACAAGTTACAGTAAGTTCTCTCTGACACCTGACCCAACAGCCAGGCCGCATCACCCCACACTACATCACCGACCACAGGGCAACCTAACAGCAACAAGATTCTGTCCTTGTAAAAAGGGGAATTAACACAGTGTTATTACGAAAGGCTTTATTCAAAAACAAGAAGAAAAAGAAATACTGAGAAGTCCCAATGTGCAAGAGCGGTCAGTGTCGAAATTAGCAAGACATTTGCAAACCCCTTCTGTAAAACCCTCAAGCTGCTTCAAGAACAGCTTCTGTTCTTTGTTCACTGCAAAAGCAAAGAGGACCTCATCAGAATTGTCAAATTGTTCAGTTCTGATTAAGCGACAGGACTAAACACAAGCCTGCATCATGACCAAGGGAGCAAAACATACTCAGCAAGTGGGTGAAAGTTCTACAGAAAGTTAGCCCAAGCCGGAAATTCAAAATAGTTCCCATCCAATTAGTTATAAACAAAAAATAAAATTTAAGCAATATCCCAAAGCCTCATTCATCTCTATGTGTGCAGTCTTACTTTCAACAACAAGAAACACTGGTCGTTAAATTCTGGAAGACATCAATAAGTTCCTCCCCCCTGAGTGCTAAATCCTTAATGACCGCGTGACCATTTACGGAGTCCTGAAAACTAATTAGCAAGACATTAAGCTTTGTCTTCTAGCCTGGAATAACGGAACGTATTGTATCGCAGGTCATCACTTAACCTCCAGGCTCGGTCTGAGCCTCGTACAAAGGGCCAGGACTGGGGATCGGGGGCTCGAGGCTCGGGGGCCACAGCACGCTTTCTGGGGCATGGCTTGACCAAGAAAACCTTCCCATTGTCCAAAGAGTTCATTTGCAAATATAAGGCCCACCGTCCTGCATATCTGAGGGACAGGGGCTTGGTAGAATAATAAATTGGGAAAGTAAGCCTTTCTTCCCCTGTTAGCGGAGGGACAGAGTGGATTGAGGGATTGGGGCATGGGGGCTAAGCTGACCCCCCCTCCCATCCAAGGGGAATCCTATTCTTTCCCCTGTTTATACCCTTGCCTGGTTTTTGTTTCTGACCTGCCATTCATGCCCCCCCCACCTCAGTTACCGTACAGTGGGTGAAAAATGAGTTGTCCCAGGAAGCCACAGTGGATCTGAGTCCCTGATAAAGAGGCCGCAGGGCTGGCAGCACTGATACCACATTTTTACTTAATTAGCGTCATGGAAACCAACACTGCATTCCAGCACTGTGAGCCCCTCTCTTTTTGAGAGAGAAAGAGAGAGAGATAGGGAGAGAGAGAGAGAGAGAGAGAGAGAGAGAGAGAGGGAGAGGCTAGGTTGGGGGAATCCATAATAAAAACACTGTGAGATCATTTACCATTAAGATGTCAACATGGTACGAAGACTTAAAAACATGCGGATGAGTCGCCTAATTAATCATGATTCAAGCCCAGCCCTTTTCAATGGGGGCAGTCACATTTTGAATAAATCACGCATTGGTAATCATGGAATACTTTCTATTTTTGGAATACTGTGCTACAGGCAGTAGGTCCATCAATACAAACCAACCACTGTTCTTGAAAACCAACCATTTTAGTGTTTGTTCCACCTTTTACAATTTAGTGTTTTGGTTAGTTCAAGCATTTCTGTTTCAGCATTCAGCTTAGACTTAACTATGTGGTGTCGGTCTTTTTCAGTCTGCTGCCTGTGTGCTCACCATTTTTCGCAATTCAATGCTCTCTGATTAAAAGTTGCTGAAATGTAATCCTTGAAAATTCCCTGCAATAAGCCTTTTTTACTCTGATATTTCCTTTGTGAAATGCATGTTACCAATCAAAACGCTGAAATCCTAAACGGCGTTAAAACATTCTTCTCTGGTTTGCTGTGATCCCAGCTTTGCTCAATCACGCATTTAAATCATGGAAACAATATATTATTAGTGCTTCAATACATTTCACAGCACAAAAAAATTGCATGGTAGCTAAAACGGGTATACACTTCTATGACACAACAAAGGACACAACGTCCAAAGCAAAGAGCAGTGCTCAAAGCGCTACGTGTGACATTGCGTGGTTCACTGGGAAAGCTTCCAATGTCAAAATGAACCAAGGACATTCTGCAAAAAGGCAGCCAAACCACCCAAGCGCAATCCCTATCCCTGTCTAATCTGACCCTTTTGTTCCACGAATCCAAGATTTTTCCCTCCCTGGATTTTTTCCTTCCCTCAAAAAAAAGAACATTCATATTTGCACTGCTGAATAAATGTTATTTTTCTCTTCTTTTTTTCTTGGACATAAGTGTATGCTCAATGAAGAATAAAACTGTCTGTTTGGCAGGTAGATTTTCAGCGGTGCGGTGTTAACAGTAACATGAGTGAGATTCCAGCGTGGGGAAAGGCCTATGTCTTGGGGGGAAAGGCTACAGTCTACTGGGGTACTGCTCAGCAGGGTAAACAAAACCCATATCAGCAAGTCCATCAGAGGTTTTACTGCAAGTGCTGCACTGGAGAACTGTAAATCAGCTCTCTTTAAGGGCTGTGAATTAAGGCGCTCACGTAACTCAGGCTATGTTCTAGAATTCACACAAATAGTGCTGGTCTGGTCTGCTCTCTAACTGTGTGTGTGTTTGTGTTTGTGCGCAACAAGTTCTTCACTGTGTATTGTTGCATCAAACAGCGTCGGGGTGTGACAGTTAGAATTAGGCGCACCTTCACAGCCGGGAAGTGCAGTTAACAAGTCCTGCAATTATGAAGTGATTTAAAGTACTGGGCATTGTGCGAGGCACCCCTTTGAGAAGTGTGACTTGATGAATGCAGCAGGCGCTCTGAAGAAGTAAAATTAACATTTATAGTCTTCTCTTAAAAGAACAAAAAATCGAAACACTTAACCTTTAACATCAGTCGTTCTTTTTTGGTGGGTGAGATGGTCCATTGGCCAACATAGGCCCTGGGGCATTTCCTCCCCGGCCTGACCCACCTCAGAGCAGCGGGCGGCCCACCTACAAGCCTGACCGGGGATTAGCAGATTACACGCTGCCTGTAAAGAACAGGGCTCTTGCCTGGTGGGCTTCCCCTGTTGCCTCACCTTTGAAGTGTCTTTTCCCATGAGCACAGACAATAGGAAACCGTCAAAGCACTGCTTTCCAAAGGCAGAGCACCTTCCTTGTAGGTCCTGTCCATTCAGAGGATACAGCAGTGTAGTTTGCCCATTAGCATGAGAAAACCGGTGGACATCGCAGTGAGCGCTACAATGGGAGGGGCCTAGATGGCAGCCAATGAGAAACCACCTTTTCAGATTTCACTCAGAACTGAAAGATAAGTGTGTGGCTGGAACACACGGCACCTACTACTGACCGTTTCAACCTCAAATCTCCTGCACACCGGCCTCAATACGACTAAATGCTAAATCAACCAATGGGTGATTTTGATGTGGTTTTTAAAAAATGTGTGCCTTCGATGGTTTTTACTCAACCCCCAATGAACAAAAAATAAAGTAGAAGATTTTACTGTCGGGCTTTGGTTGAATGTTTTTAAATAAAATCTTGCCACGCTTTTAGGGCACAATAGCACCATTGATTTACTTGGTAAACTTGTTAGCTGGCTAACACCAGCCAAGCTTTTTTTTTATGAAACAGACCGCATTTTATGAAAGAGGGCTATAATACATTTTCTGAAATGTTGTCATCTCATATTACTATAAAACAAACAGTTTATCTGCAGCATTGTAAAAACACTGTATAAAAAATACTGCATCTCCCAAAATATTTTTTTTATACAAATGAGAAAAACAGTTTTATTATTACTTTGTATTAGACTTACAAGTTTTAGTCACATGGAAGAAAATGTATTAGTCATAGAGCCATGACACATTGAGTACACTACTTAAGATGCCAGCTTTATATTAATATACAAATCACAGGGTTGTTGTTGGTTTTTTAATTTGCTGATGTTATTTGACCCTAATATGAAATGAATCCATAGTGGCTTCGTAATAGAAAATTGTGTTCTACATATGTGGAAATGAGAAGCAGGGAGATTTGCCTACCATTGAATAAAAACACTACACCAACAGTCTGCAAATAAATAAATCTGAAAACAAACGTGCACCCTTCCCAACTCCACAACAGTATTATTACTAATATTATGTTCCGACACACTTCATACAGGAAAAATGTCAGGCCTACTTAGAGTATCAGTCTCTTGCAGTGTCAAAAATAGATTTTTAAAGGCCTCAGCTTGTTTACACTCGGTTATTGCTGCTCTGCCTTTGCATATAAATGGGGCTCTTATTGTGAAATCGAGAATTTGCTTTTCCTCGCATGTCCCCACTAAGCTGTCCATCACTGAGACAGGCAACCTTTTCTCTCACGATTCCCCCCGTTTGTATGGAAGCTGGCATTCCAACTATGCTTTATTTCGGAGTGGTTTGAAAACTCCCACAGGGCAGCCAACCGACTGGCGGCCAACTCGCACGGCTTAAGCCCGAGCCCGTGGCTCCCGCGTCTGCTTAGCATGGCCGCGGCGTCTTTCCGGCTGCACCGAACGCGGTCGGGGATCATGGAATTTCGGCTGGAAAACAGACAGGGGCTTGTGCCTCCCTGTCGGAGAAAGGGGAGGCAAGGTCGTCAAGTTCAAATGCCGGTGAGTCGGCGGGAGAAGACCCGTCAGGTTTGCCCTGCGTCTACATCCCTGCCGTCTCGGTGACATTTTCTTCGCTTGCCACAATTCTCAACAGCTGCTGCTTGTTGGGTTTATGTTTTGTTTGATCCCAAGTGCATTGGAAAAAGCTCAACCCGATGGTCATGTATGCTTTAAATCAAATCAAATCAAATGTTTTTGTATAGCGCTTTTCACAATTGAATTGTCACAAAACGCTTAACAGAGGGGGAACCCAGGCCTAGACCCCCCCAAATGCAAGCCTAAAGGCAACAGTGGCAAGGAAAAACTCCCTTGGTAGGGAGAAACCTTGGGAGGAACCAGACTAAAAGGGGGGGGGGCCCATCCTCTTCTGGCCAGCACAGGGTGTGTCCAAAAAAGACCATATCATGGTCAGTCCAAGGTGACTCAGGGCTGAAAGACTTTTACAGCAGAGGTGGGGGGGGTGGCAGTGCATATTGGGTTTTGTATTCACCAATTAGCCTGGCTCAATTTGTTAATTGGCGGTATACATACAGTAAAACGTATAATACAGGTACACATGAACAGTCTTAAGCTTGTCATTCATTGAACTTATCAATAAACGTAGCTAAATTGCCAGGTCAGGATTGGGCTAATTGGATCATTAAGAGCAGAAGAAACAGATACAGCCCTCCAGGAACAGGGTTCCCCACCCCTACTTTACAATAGATAGGTATCAATGAATGCATGTGCTACAGTATGAACACACTAAGGGCCCAGACAATCATCTTTATCTCTGAGCAAGCAAACCACACAAAACAGAGGAGGTTGCTACATGGAATGCTTGATCAATTAAATAAAGGATAACAACGCCACTTATCAGTGCTTGGGTTTGTATGGCACGGCCATAAAAGATGGCCGCTTTGGCAAGCGCTCCTTTCCTTCTGTTTCATGAATGATTTAACAATGGTAATCAGGGCCGTCTCTATTTAGCTGGACCTCTCTCTGCCAGAGAGTAGGACGCGATTATGACAGGCGCTGTGCTGCTCGGTTGGCCTAGAACATCCTCAAGCGGGCCTGTGTGACTTCAAAGGGCCGGCCTCATTTAAAACCCGTCGCGAATAATGCAGATTCAGGCCCTGTGATAAAAGAATTATGCCACAACAATGGGATCAAGGAGCACACTTGATATTTTTGGCGTGGGGGCATTGTTTCGATCGGGGAGCTCTTGCATCAGTTCCCACCGGGTCTCGCAGGAAGGGATGTCCCCCTGTCCCCCCGCCCCATCACCCCCTTGCCCCCACACCAGGCGCGCCTGTCCCCGGGGGGTCACAAACAGCATCGGCCCAGCCACGCTTCACGCTCAGTCTGTTCACGTTTTGTTTACCCGACATCAAATGGGGGGACCTTTTTCACTTTACCCATGAGCGCTTCAGCATAATTATGGGCGATTGACAAAGCCGCCTGTGGCCCCCCTCCTACCACCAGTCTGCTGACGATCACCACTTGTGAGTTTTTCACTAGTTTTGATTGGCCCACCCATTCATTTACTTCCATTCTCCTTCGGAGGGCATATGAGGGGTAACCCTGAACACTCGATGACAGCAGTTAATCTGAAATTGAGATCAACTTCAGGTCAAGACAGATGAAGGTAAACACTGTGATGCTTTGAACACCCCAACGTTGGTGCTACACGTGCGTTTTGGTCTGACAGAGGAAACTAATGCAGTATCATACGTACATGACACGTTACGCCATGGATGAATTGCTACAGTACACAACAGTACACTTACCATTAGACTATGTAACTTACAATTGAAAGATGTTTTGTTTTTGTATCGGTTAATAATATATTATCATATACATTATGACATTGTTAACAATGATGCCTCTGTCTTTAGGGTTGAATAGGAGTTTACCTATCTATCTAAATAATGTCATAAATATTTTTTCTTCTCTAGACAGCATTAATCCCAGGAGTTGGATGGTGGGTGAAGTGGGGGAGGGTCATAGAGCCCCCTCATCTAATCTATCAATTCGCCACCTTGGTTTCAGACCATTAATCTGGGGTTGGGGGTGGGAGGAGTGGGTGGTTACAGAAAACCCAATCTAATCTATGAATACATTATCTCTCCTGACTTCAGAGCTTCAAAGCCACAATGCAAATGCTTACCCTGTAAATATTTACAGGTAAGATTTTTGCGCCTGCTACGATGGTTTGTTGTTTCTTTGATACCTCCGATCTATTCGCGCTACCGTAACATTTAAAAAACAGCCTGCGATTAGGAAAAGAGTGTGCGTGTCGCTGCATTTTCAGCTAGCAACAACAGCAGGTGGTTTCGTTGGCCTGTCTGAGCCCGTCTCTGCTCTTCGTCTCGTCGTATCCCCACTCTGTGCCCGGGTGACTCACCAATGACCCGCGGGGGGGAGGGGGGGCGCTCGTACCGGCGGAGTCGTCTCCGACTGGGCCCCGCACTCGGCTCTCTCCTGCCTGAGACATTCCACATGCCCCCCCTCCAGACACGGGATTACTCATCATCCACAACCAGCTGGGTGATACCGGCACGGCCGGACCGGGCAAGCCCAAGCCTCGGGCAGCTCCCACACTTTGCCTTGATGTGGCTACACGGGGAAACGGGGAAATTCATTTGTTCCATAAACTTCTAATGTCTGAATGAAGAATGGTTTATTCTGCTATTTTATTCATTTACTCTATGACTATTCGAGTGATATTATGGAAAATGGATCCCCAAACCTGGCCCTGGAGAGCCACAGGGTTTGTCGCTACTCAGCACTTATTTGATAAGTTAACGCAGTTTATTACACAGTTGAATTACTCCACCTGGTTTCTTAGGTCTGAATTGATTGCTGAAGATGAACACAAAAGCCAGCAGACCCCTGTTATAGGAGAAGTGATTTAAATATATCATGTACAAATGAATAAGCTGCATAGAGCATGAGGTATGATTCAGAATAAGATGAACCAGTGAGGAGGCTCAGCGTACTTCAATTTAAAGTAGGTGTCCAGGAAAAAACTCATAACACACACAAGGTTGATTGAGGTCCTGGTTACCTGTTTACGTTCTCCAAGACTGCGTCACCTGGAGAACGAGTGATGGTGCATTGCATTGGTTAGAAGTAAAAAATGTTCGTCTGCCTCATAATTAGAAACATTTAATTGCGGATTTTGAGTTTTTCCACAATGCCTGCCAGCCTACATGATTCTTTGCTTGAATAATGTGAGAGGCAACATGTGGGCGAATGCTTGAGTAAGACAAGCTTCTTTTCCCCTTTAAATGAATCAGCTGACACTCCACAGTCAACATTTCGCAGTGTCTGGGGAGCAAGAGACATGGCCTCAGCTCTGGGAGAGTTTCACCAAAGCTCAGTAAACAGCATTGTTTTCAGGCCTGTGCTTAGTGGACGTTTACCACTCTTTGTGAGGTCCAGCGTATCCACACAGGGAGGTCAACAGCTTCAAAGGCCCAAGAGCTGTTATTTTCTCCGACCAGGACTTTGGGTCTATAACAAGCCGCATTAGTGGAAAGGATTATCAGTAACTCACGGGATGCCAAAATGTAGCCAACACATCAAAAGTCATTGTAGCTAACCCGTCTCGTCCCAGCTCTCCTGGCTGTCGTCACTTCGCCAGGTCATTTTAAGGCACTTAAAACACAGCAGGAAGGGGCCTTTGATCGTGAAAACGAGCAGAAATAGCCACCAGCAACAACAGCGTGAGTAATACGCTAGCAAGATGGGTCGAGCACAACAGCGGGTGCAGTGTCAATACATTACATCAGCGTTGGTACAAACAACCCACTGAGCGTCAAAGCCAGAGGTGATATAGTGACAGGCTGTGGTTTTCTCCCCTCCTTTTGCATGCTTATCCACAGTTATAAATTTGCCAAGCCCACACAATCCAGCCACCACGTTTGGATCCCCTCTCTGGGGGCTACCCAACTGTTCCACTCGCACCAGAACAAATTTCCCCGAACTGCGGCCTGACCCATAACCATAAATTCACCCTCCGGGCGACAGACCCAAGAAGAGGCCCACAAAAGCCTCCTTCGCGTTTCGGAGGGAAAAGAAGAAGAAGAAAAAAACCCTACAAATCTCTTCCTTAAGTGTGGCAGGCAATTAAACCACGGACGAGATGTGAGCCTGCCAAAAAAAGGCGCCACCCGCAGCATGCAAGTGTTTCGGGTGCTGGCGTGTAAAGTAGTCCACTTTATTTTATTTGCTTTGTTCAACTTACGACCCTTGATCAGCGTAGGGGGTCTGAACTGTGCTGGATCGTGTGGCCACTGGCTCTTTATTTTATCATTTTATTTCGCTTTTTTATTTAACCAGGCCACTGCAACAAGATAAAGGGATCTCTTTTACTAGAGACACCCTGGAGATTCCTTTGGAATAGGGTATCCTTTGGGGTAATCTAGCATTACTAGCATTGTTTAGGTTATATATTATGTGAGGAACTCTGTGACAGTTCTTTTAAGTGACACATATAATCTACAAATATGACTAATTGATCGTATTTATTGATTCGTTTACCCCCCCCCCATCGCAATTTAAAGACACGGTGCTCAGGAGGTCTTCTCCCTTTATTTAAAAAATAATAATAATAATTCTGCCACAAGCGGTGCCATAGTATAGGCTAGGCCTAGTCACTAAATCCTGAAGAACAAACTGATTGTGCCAACACACCTTCTAATTCTAAAGAAAGGTAAATGTGCATGCAAGAGAATGTGCACCTTTCCTCTTTTTTTTGGTCTGCAATTTTCCCTTTTTTCCCTGGTCTTTCCTTGAATTCACAGCCCTGTAGGCTTGTCCTTCCATTGCCAGCCTCCATGTTCAGTCTTCAGCATCCAAATACTCTAAAAAGCTACTCGCCATGTAATAGAGGGGGCAGGGATTCCCTGCAGCAATCAATTTATGTAATTAAATCCCACCCACCCCACCCTAAGCTCATTCTCACGAAAATAGACTTCCTCCCTCAAATGCAATCAGTCAAGTTCAACCACAACATTCAGAAACATTCTCACGCTGCAGTCCAGATCAGGAGAGAAACCGTATATTTTCATTTAAACGCGTTTTGAGTGTTAAGAGTGAGAGATCCAAACCATCCCTTTTGGTTGATTTACAGAAGCTTTAAATATAGATGGGCTAAAGGAACCCGTATAAGGATATTTTTGTAACCGGCTAAACTTTTACTACGACTCTCAAATCTGAAGGGAACAGCCATCTGCACAGAGCCCTGCCACAGCCAGAGAAGTCTGAAAGATCAGTGAAAAGACAGAGGAAGCTAATTTTAGACCCGCGTTTCACGGAGGGCAATTTCAACCACAAATCACTGAACCGCATTCGGGTTTTCCCATAGGGCCAACAGCTTAACCAGTTTCCCACAAATTTTGGCATTATAAAAAATAAAATAAAAAGTCTCTCCCAACTGTGCACATTTATAATCACGAAACAATGACAAAAATGCAAAAAAGGGACCACCTTAATATGAAATCTGCCTGCATTAACAAGAAATCTGTGACATAAAAAAATAAATGCAGGTAAATATAGCATTAAGCAATGTGCAAAAACTTTACGTTCATTATCATGTCAATCATGCAACGCCTCCAATCAGGACTCTACCTTCAGATATTTGTTAGTGAGAGGAGCGCCATTAGCTACAAGGAAATTACTACATTGCTTATGGTAACTATGTAGCATATTATCAGTAATTAAGCATTTGTACAGACACTGAGGAACAGATTTACTAAGGAAATAGGCGTTATAATGCGGCTCTTTTGCTGTTGCAGCTGACACATTAACAACCAATTTATTAAGAGTGGTCCTAATTACACGATCAAAGAAATTAAACGCTCTCATTCGCAATTTTGCGGTAGGACACACCCCAAAAACAGGGTCCGAAACACTTACATGTCCAGATAACAAACTGTTTTGCCACGTTCACCCCAGGTACACAGTCCAAATACATAGAAAAGTATTTGGACTGAAAATTAATACTTCTATTTTCACATTCTTTATCGGATATCATTTTGCTAGCTGAAAATGTACAATAATAATAATGTCTGAAAAACACAAGCGTACCAATAACAATACCTCCTTGTGTTTTAATATTCAGGACTATTAAAGCAGATTTTCACAGCTTTACAGTAAACATTGGTTTCACTAAGCCTTATTTTGCACTGCACTGCACTGATGTGTTTCATATTCATATGACTAATGATATGTAGAAACAATGAGTACGAAAAAATTGCTTGAGCGATACCAGATATTGGTCATGAGTTACTCATGGGTTAGGGCATGCAACATGGCATGGCTCTAGTGAGTGCAACGGCACTAATGAACAACTACTCTGTTAAATATTAAATCAAACTCCAAATTTACCCTGTGAGGAAACCATGTTGAAAAAATGTTTTGACTTATCTACACCACAGATCATTTAGAAAAGTAAATGACTCATAACATCATGTATTCTAAACATGAAGCGATGACTCAAATCCCAGTAGATTAACAGGAAACTGACAAACAGGAACAAAGCTCAATCTGACACTTAATGTTTTTTTGTGTCCTTCTCCAAATATAGTTCAGTAACATAAAAAATATACAAAAAGACAGACATACAAAACAACGACTTATTTGGTTTAAACTTGAAATTAAATCACTGAAATCAATGAAGTCACTGCTTGACTTGATGAATACCACCTTAAGATTTCTGTCTGACCTTTGGTTCAATAAGTGATAGTGACGGAGACTATCTCAGATAGTGCTTTTGACATACTTCATTATTTCAGGCAACTAACTATGTTTGCCCACCACCACCACTACAACCTCCTGCTACCATCAGCTCGAATACAGCTCATTGTGAACCATTTTTGACTGAATTAGATTTAACCCTCTATTGAGACTGAGGTCTATTCAATCTAACCACAATGTGCATGCACCCAATGCTTTTGGACTCAATCTTCTTCAAGCAGAGTGCAGGTACTGTACAAGCCAAGTGTTCTATAATTATTTTGTTTTTGTGATCACTCCAAAAGCAACATTTGCACATTGTACCTTTTGAAACATCAATAAATGTTTAGCCTAGTATTTTTTATCATTTAGTTTGACCACTTTTAATTTTTCTTTACTGAACACAAAATGAACTGCAAAGTGCATACTGTTGCAATGAGACTGAATGGAGCCCTCTGACTGACCCGCTGCAACAGAACAGGTACCCGCTGCACAAATTTAGAACATGCATTTCAGATCCTGGGTCACTGTACCCACTTTCAAACGTAAAAGGTGTGCAACAAATGGCAGAAACAATAGAATTGCTGATTAAGTCTAAACCAAGTTAAAGTGAGTAAAAAGTATTTGCCAAAAGTCAGAGGAGAAGATGTCCTGTAAATGATGCAATTCACATGTAATTCACACTGCAGTTGTGACAACTAACAACCCGCCTTCTTGGATATCACCAGCTCCATTGAGCATTTTATACATTGAGTCAATGAGCCAGATTGCCAAAAATCACAGAATTCCAACACTGGGTCAAAGAACTGCCATTCAATAAGAAACTGGGGGCTGACTTCACAAAAACAAAGAAAATTTCAATTTTTCCAGTTTGGCATTTCAGAAGTGTCTCACATCTAGCAACTGTTGATCTAAGGCTCTAAAACAACAAGTGAGCATTTGTTCTAAAGGAATGCGGAGTATGCCAGAGGGGGAGGGGAGGTACATACAGCTCCGCTATGGAAACCCAGGAGCTCTTTCACCCCCATCAAAATGATTAGCTGTGCCGGTGGTAACAGGCTCTGCTGTAAAGGGTCAATATTGATACAGAAACGCACGCTGTATTTCTCCCCAAGTTTTCACTTTCACACAACCAAAAAGACCCAAACAAAAAAGAAAACTACTGCTGTCCCCCAGAAGAGGAAGGCCAAACAAACACATTTTAAAATCAAGAGTAGAAAACAGAACATGAAGTTCTAAAAACACGCAGATGGCAGAAGTGTTCAAATGCACACCATAAGCTAGAATTGTGGACATACCCATACAATGATCTCATCCGTTTGTTCTTTTTTTAGATAGCCCGCACTCAAAACAAGGAGGAAAATATGACGAGATTCAAAAGGCTATTTGATCTCACGTGTAAGGGAGGGAGACAAAGGAACACAATTAAGGTCCAAACAAGCTACATTTAAAGGAAATGTAATAGCCTAAGTGTAACATTACCAACGAACCAACTATACCATTCTGTGTTTTTATGTTACGGAAAACATCAAAAGCATGAAACAAATTAAAAGCGTAAAAGAACGTAAAAACAGCACTGACTTAAATTTGAATTTGATTGAGATGCAATGATGATGACATTGACTGAACAAGGGTAGCTAAAGAAAGCCAACTACAGTACAGTCTGAATCCCCTTATCTCTCACAAACCCACCTTTGAGAATAGCAAAAATGCTAATAAATGAGTGTGTGTGTGTGTGTGTGAGTGTGTGTGTTTGAGAGAGAGAGAATGTGTGTTCGTAATCAGACTAATATGACGACTGACTCTCACACTATTGAGAGCAGGCCCCATGCTGGAGTGGTTCAGGAAAAACAGCTCAGTCATTAAGCACATTTGACCTTTCTGCCTGGACCTTGAATGCTCCTCTGAGCGTTACTGGAAGGGATGTTTCACGTACCACTCACCATCTCTGCTATCTTTAATAAGGCCCAAAACAGGATAGCAGAGTCAGTACTGAGCATTGAGTCAGGCTTTATTTTGACTCCTTCAGATGAGGTTCATCTCACAGGAACAAACCTTGCTTCCGCAGCTGCTGTCCTGAGAAATACCAATGCAACAAGCGGAAAAGGCTCATTTTTAATGGGTCATGAGTCCAACACGTGGGCCCCTCCAGAGGGGAATACTCCACAACACATTTAGGGTTACTGGGCTGCAAAGTGTCCCTGGAGCCGCGCAAGTGTGAAAGAAAAGCGGGCAGTGTGGTGTATCTTTCCAGGGGAACGCTTCCCCGCGGCGCTCACTTTTCTTCATCCGGAGAGGAACCCTCTGTGCTCTTGTTGTTTCTCATTTCAAAAGGGCTGACACATGCTAACCATCACTCTGCTCCACGGAGCAAAGAATGAAATAAGCTGCATCGACAGCATGAAGTGTATGTATGCGTGTGCGCGTGCATTTATGCGTTCATGTACAACACACGTTTATGTTATGCACCGAACAGCCAACCAATTCTCGAAAAGGTTGCCGTTTTTGAAGGTGTTCTATTTAGACAGTGGAGACATCAACTGAATTTTAATTCAGGGGACAAGTTCTGCCCTCCTTGGCCTTTGTGCCAAAGAGGTCAGACCGAGAAGTTCAGAAAAATACAAAAAGGGTTGACGTTTTTGCATTCGCTAAACACCCAGTGCTGTGCAGACAGGCTAAATCGCTACCCCTCAGATCACAGTGCCACTGCAAAGCCCTCCCCAAAATGCAGCACCACGAGAGGACCAGGGGTTCCACAGGAACATCAGTCTGGAATAAGACAGAGAAAAAACTATCATGTGTCTATTGTCCAAAGAGGCCACGCAAGTGTGGGCAAAAATTGGTGAGAGAACAGCGGCATCCACCCACAGTAAGGAGCGTTTTCAAATTTGCACATCATTTCTAGGCCCTGGGAAACATGCTTGGAGCAGTACATAAGGACTTTAGCAGCAGGACAGGCACAGAAGCTGACCACGAAGCACACAGATCAATGAGGTAAGAGCCACATGTTTAGACAGGCCCCTATACGCCGCAGACCTAGAGCAATAAACAGACCAGCCGAGAAAATAATTAGAGCTGTGCGGCCTTAGCGCACCTCTGTCAGGCCCTGGGCCTCTGCATAATTGACGGTGGTATCAGAGCAGACACTTTGGGTGGGTGCTCACACATTTTTGCTCAAGACAAGTGCATTTTACTCTGCCATCACTGACACTGGAGGAGCAGAAACGTGTTCACCCTCGAGCAGCTTCGCTCCTTTCAAACCACTTTAAAGCAGTGATAGCCCAGGGGTGTCCAAAGAAAGCAATCACACAGACAGGTTCCAAATAACAGAAAGCCTATCAAAATTTCAAATGGCAAAATGTCCAAACGAGGTTCAACTGAAGACAAAAGTTTAAAAAGGAAAGGAATGGAAATGGAAGTTCAATTTATTTAACCTTTGCTCACAATTTTGAATAATAGTATCAAAAATTTAAAAGGGGGTTTAATGTCTGGATGGTATAGCATTATAAAGAAATAAAGCAAAGAAGGCTAAGTAAACAAAAGCCAAAACTGTAAAACAAATGGCTTTATATTAATAGCAAAATTATAGTGCAAAATACAGTTATTAGCCTGTAAATAACAAATAATACAAACATACAGGTAATTGCCAAAATAAAGGAAACATTGAGTAAATTCAGGGTTCTGGTGGCTCTGTTATGGCATGGCTTAGGTCCACTCAACAGTAAGGTAAACACCTTCATCCTATGGTGAAGCATTTCTATCTTGATGGGAGTGGTCTCTTCCTGACAATGCCGCATCCACAGGGCACGATCGGTCATGAAATGGTTTGTTGAGCATGAAAACAATGTAACAATGTAAACCATATGCCATGGCTGTCTCAATTACCAGATCTCAACCCAATTAAACACTTATGGGAAATTTTGGAGCGACACGAGACATCGTTTCCAACAACAATTAATGACAAAACACCAAAATATGGAATTTTTCATTGAAGAATGGGGTTGCGTCCTTCCAATAGGATTCCAGACACTTGAATTGAAGCTGTTCTGGTGGTTCATGGAGACCCAATGCCCTATTAAGACATTTTATGTTTCCTTTATTTTTGCAGTTACCTGTACCTTAATATAAAAAAATTAAAAACTAAGAGGCTGAACAAAGTCTGTTCTAACACACATGAAATCAGTTAAGGACAGGAAAACCACAAGTCAGTCATAAAAGACAGACATGTTTGAAGGGACTATTTTAATAAACTGCAAAGGAATGTGACCAAAAAAATGTAATCACTGAAACTGGAGTAAAACAAGTTATGTGGTCCCAGCTTTGTAGTAAAATCACCCTGCCCATTGATACTGTATAACTAATTCAAAGTTCTGGGGAGAACTTGAGAATGTCCCACATGCAAAATCCATAGAAAACATAATGTCAATACAAGAAAAAATCTTTATACTAATTGACTAAGTGACTTATGCTATAACTAAGTGATGCATGCAGGGCATGACAAATATTCATCTCTAACTATCCAACAAGATGAATAAAAAAGCACTGACATAGTGAACGCATCTTGAAAGTCAAGTCAGATTTGAGCGATATGTCAAATGTAGTGAACTGCGTGCTGAAATTCAAGATGCTCCTAATCAATGGTCAAGGCCATGCAGCCTGCAAACAGTGCATGCCCCAGTTCGGAGTAAACAAATCTCCTATTTGGAACACTGGCAGAAAGAAAACAAAACGGATTCTACTTCAAAGCTCTTAAGGTCTTGAAAGAGACCGCACACTTGCTGAATAACTCTCCACAGCCATAGATAAAGAACAGAGACGGGTTCTGACGGTACAAGTTTAAAGAACACAGTTAAGTGCACAGAGGAACGGCTCTGTGGCAATTATGAGATTCCCTTCCTCTGAATACAAAAGCTCAGGTTTTGCCCAGACTGCAGGTTGCCCACTGCGGTCAGGGTTCGAGTCCCCTGCTGCGCCAGCCCGGCTCTGGCCGAGAGTCCCGTTCAGGGGCAGCGATTGGCTGTCCGCCCCAGGGGGAAGGGGGAGGGAAGCCGGCGTGAGCTCGCCGCATGCACAGAAAGCTTCTCTGGATGTATGAGAATCACAGATGGCGCTTGGGTGAGTTCCGCCTCGAAGGAGGCGGTTTGCCGTCCATGCCACCGCCGGTCCCAGAGTAGTGGCTGGTCCCGTAGCTGGAGGCGGAGGGCTTATGGGGGGATAGTTGGATCAATAGAAGGTACAAATGGCCACCAAATTGGGAGAAAAAAAGGGAAGAAATCAGAAAAAAACTCAGATATAAGAGAAGCAAACTTTAATTACAATTTTAGAAATTGTACTTAATTTCCCCCCAAATAATCCCAAAATGAGAGAGACTAACTGTGCCACTAACTGTACATAATGGTCCAAGGGGATATTGAGTAACAACTCTCAACTAAGATAATCAAGCAAGCAAGAAAACATATTTTTTTACCATTTATTGTACCTTAGCTACACTAATATATAAATGAGAGAGCACCTACAGTATGTTACTTCTGCGAGACAACAACTGCAGTCATGCGGTTACAATCCTTTTAAAGCACTGAACTTAAGTCACCCAAAAGGTCGTTTTAGTAAATGCAAACTGCACGCCTCTTATCTAAAGACAACTCGGCTCGGTCTTGAGAATGGCCATTGTGGTAAAGTAATAATAACGCGCACATCACAGAGGTCAAAAACCAGCCAAATAAAGCGCAGAACCTTTCTGCTGTTTTAGATGGCAAACTGACCAGCGTAATCAAAGCTAGAGCAGACCATTTAAAAAAAAAAACCTAGTCTGATTAGCGTCATGCCCATCAAATGCGATCTAGTATCCACACAAGGTTGTACATTTTCTGGAATAAGCCACTAGTAAACTTCCAACATTGAGAGAACTTGAAGGTAAACACTCTTATTCCCTCAAAACAAACAGCTAAACTTCTTCAAACCATGCATGTTAGTATAAATCTCTGGTCATCACCATTTAAGGTGGCATGAATTTAAAAAGACTTTGGGGGAAACAAAATTTGGCTTCCCGGGGAATAATCCTATGGTTCCTGCTATTCTTACATGGGAAAGTATATTTTCCGCCAAATCGGCGGCACAAGGCACTCAGGAGCACATCCACGAGACAAAGGATGTAAATTTCACATCATTAACCATGGATAAAGTTACTGCTGCTAAACCGAGGGCCTAACGCAGAATCCCGCAGTTTCTTATAGATGCTGTGCGGGGGAGAAAGATGGTTGTTTGCCTTGACTTTTCTTGAATCAACAGTGCAACGTCTTTCTTAATGCAAGATATTTCCCAGACAAAGTCATAAATTGAAAGGGGTTTAAATCACTTCCAATCAAGCCATATCAAGTGATTCACAAGAGCCTTTATTCTCGGGCAAAGCACAACTCCCCTTTAAGGCCCACCAATTTTACTGCCACTTAAATCACACTCTGAAGGTGTTTATTGACCCATGCATTTGCTATCATGAGATTTATTCCTGCAAAGATCAATACATACAGTAAAACCAAATAAGTAGGAAATATAATTCAAAACAGCATTAGACATTTAAAATAGCCTACACAACTTTTCCTGTGAAAAATATTTAGGCTGTCTTTTAATTCAAGATGCAGTATAAACATTTGTTTCCCTTAATTTGAGGTTCAACCTTAACAAAGAAATTGCTATTTCAAATGAGAGTATTTCCACCGTTCTTGTGACTCACACCACAATCAGTGTCAACTTGGAACAGAAGAGAAAAAAACTGTAGAAAAAAAGTTGGGCTGACCAAATAGAGTACATATTATCTAGAATCTCTGGGTTGACATTCAAATCTGAGGCTACACTGCAGAACAACTGGCTCTTATTTACAGGGCATGTAGCATATTATATTAATCATAACAAATGCCTTAACATTATATTTCAGAATCGGGTTATGATTTTTATTTATTCCTTTTTGAAAAGTTATTATTTTCTCCCTGGTGAGAATGTAGGATCTATGGGTTCATCTCATTCCAAACAGCTCCACTTTCAAATTTCCTCCAGGACAATTTACCTCCCTTTCAAATTTGCCCTTTCCTGTACTTAGCCTAAACTTTGCAGATAACTACAATAGTCACTTCCAGTCATTTGTTATGGTTCCAGTGAGTTTACTTACATGACTACCCATAGATTCAGCCTAGTATGTAATTCCATTCTTTCCACAAACCCCAGAATCTAAAATTATTTCCCTTTTTTAGCTACAAACCTACAATTTACAGTAGGTATAAAAAGTATTCCCAAATTGGCATTTTTCACATTTTATTTTCTTACTTCCAGGAATCAAAATGGATTTACTTGGGATTTCTTTCCACTGATCAACACAAAATACTCTATAATGTCAAAGAAAAAAACAACAACTTAATTAGCCTAATTACAAACAGACTATAATTGATTGCACAAGTATTCACCCCTTTTGCTAAGACACACCTAAATAAACTCTGGTGAAATTCATTATCTTCAGAGGTCACATTTCATTGGAGTCCACCTGTGTACAATTAGGTGTTTCAAATTATTTGAAATGAAACGCATTTGTCTGTGAGAGATCCCACAGTTGGTTAGTGCATTTCCTAACATGAAGAGCTTCATCATGAAGACCAAAGAACATTAAAAACAAATCCAAGAACAGGTTTTTTTAAAGCACCAATCGGGGGAAAGATATAAGATTTCAAAGGCTTTGAATATCCCCCAGAGCACCGTTAAGTCTATCATATGAAATGGAGAGAATATGACATGAAATCTCACATGAAATCTCGTCTAGTTTGCCAGAAGGCATGTGGGAGATGATTTTATGTGACCAAGATGTAACTTTTTGGTATCAACATTAGGCATTATGTTTGGTGCAAGCCTGACATTGCGCATCATCCCAAGAACACTATCCCTACCGTGAAACATGGTGGCGGGAGCCAAACACTATAGGGATGCCTCTGCTTCAGGGACTGAAAAACCTGTCAAAGTAGAGGGCAAAATGGATGGCGCAAGATATAGGCAAATCTTGGGAGGAAAGCCTGCTGCAGTCTGCAAGTGCCCTGGGAAGATTTATATTCCAGCAGAACAATAACTCAAAACATACAGAAAAAGCCACATTGGAGTGGTTTAAAAACAAAAAAATCTGTGTCCTGGAGTGGCCCAGTCAAAACCAAGACCTCAATCCCATTGAGAATCTGTGGAAAGTTTAGAAAATTGCTGTTCACCACCAGTCCCCATCCAACCTGATGGAGCTTGAGCAATTTTGCAAAGAAGAATGGCCTAAAATTGCAATGTCCAGATGTGCAAAGCTGGTAGAGACTTACTCAAATAGACTCACAGCTGTAATTGCTGATAAAGGTGCTTCTACCAAGTATTATGTCAAGGGGGGTGAATACTTATGTAATCAATTATTGTCTTTTATATTTGTAATGAATTAAGCAAAAGCTTTAGACATGTTTTTTTAAATTATTATTTAATTATTATTATTATTATTATTAGGCATTATAGAGTGCTTTGTGATTATCCATTTTGATTCCATAAAGTAAGAAAATAAAATGTGAAAAATGCCAAAGAGGGTGAATACTTTTTATATCCACTGTGCAATATGTTTAAAAGATCATCATACATTTAAGTTAGTGCCATCAAGCTTTGCTTTAAGCATATTTCATTTTCTAAATGCTAATGTAAATAAGCAAGAGATCTTCCAACTGGGTCATTCATAGCAGGTTATGTAAAACATTAAATGCTACAATAAATCAATGAAAAGCTTTCAAACGGAGCAGAAACAATTTGCACTTGTGGATAATGTAAACATGCCACACTGTTTGCTCGTGCAAAACGCCACGCTGATATATCGAAGACATCCGACACGGAAGCCTGGAGAGTACGTTCCACTTGAATTTGCCGTTCAGTTAATTGTTTAATGCTCTTATCTAAAGTCAGGAAGTTATAGTTCAGAGTGCAAACACTGAACATGAAAGAAATATCAGGCTGCATTCCTTTACTCTAGGGGCCTCTCAGCTGGGATGTGAACCCTCAACACATATTTTGTGACTGATCACAGGGACCTCTTGTGAAGCTGTCGGTCACAAGCCCATGTGGCTAAGCACTGCCCAACACTGCTTAACCTTCCTGCTGTTGGTCTGTACAGCTATGGTCAGGTAGTCTCAGTCGCCCTTTGGCACATGTGCAGCAGTCTCTGTGAAGCTCAGTCAGCTAATCAGCTTCCTGACTGCACACTGCTACAAGACAGGAACCAGAAAGCTGGGCCTGATCCCAGCCTACCCAGCAAGATCAGGCGGAACACAAAAATCACCAACGCGCGCACACACACAAGATCAATCGGCTTCATAATCTCTGCTTATTCTGCTCACTTACTTATGTGTTTTTGAAAAATGTAGAAATGCCACAAGGACCACACATTGACATCTGGAGATGATTACTTATGGGGATGAAAGCCATTTAATTACACAGCCTTGCCTTATTTGAACAGAGCCTGTCGTGAACACAACCCTGCCAACTATGCCTTTCTATTTTCAGTCTTACAAGACAATGATGCAAGAGGAAGTCTGAAGCAAGTCTTACAACATACTATAGACTGAAACGCTGTGTTCCCTACAGAGACACATTTCTGCCATCCGCATTTCTGTCACGTTATGACACTCCATCAGAAGACAGGATAGAAGGGACCCGTTATGAGCTCTCTGTTCTTCACAGCTTCACAAGAGGTCCCTGTGACCAGTCACAAAATATGTTTTTGTTTCCCACAATACAACACGCTGTTCTGAATTTCAGATCCGTCCATGCGTAAATGAGTATAACCTGTTGTTTTAATCCAAAATGTGTGAAGTAAATTCATGAGATCAATTCAAGCACGATAAGGCAAACGGAAATACATGTGGATCTGGATAGGGGTGCTCAATTTAAAAATCAACAACTATTCAACTGGCCATATCAAAGACGAGAAACGGGTGATTGGCAAGTTGTGCCCTTTCCAGAATGAGACCACCTTAACACTGTGAGCTACCACCAGGCTTATCTGAAGAGGTTGGACTAGTGACTGCATCCAAGTGTAACTTTCACCCATTTGGAGATAATAGGAGTCACTGACCGAGTGCACAAGACCAGGTCTGTCTGCGGGCAGAAGAACAACTCTGAACTTCCTGACTACCCAACACAATAACCTTGCACGTGACTGATTAAAAGTGACAAAAAGACCTTGTTCTCCTCTCCACACCATTTCCATCCACGTCCAAAAATGTGCCGCCCCCCAACACCTCACCCGAGAGACACATAACGCGGGGCCCACCTTCAGAGTGGAAGGCCTCCTTGAGCTGCAGCAGCACGTCGGCGAATTTGCGCACGTCATTGACCAGCTGCATGATGTAGTCGGCGTCCACGCCACGGACGTCCACGGCGCCGTCCGAGCTGGAGCTGACAGAGCTCAGGGAGTTGCTCTTGGTGGTCCGGCCCACGCCCCAGGTCCCCGGGCCCGCCGACAGGGGGAAAAAGGGCGAGTTGGAGAGCCGTGAGATGCCCAGGGATCGCTTATTCCCACCGCTGTTGCTCTGCCGCAACATCCCAGCGGCCACCGCGGAGCCCCCGCCCTGGAATGGTCCTGGCCTTTTCACCCTCGGACTCCACGAGATTCCGGACCGAGGAGCGCTGAATCTGCTGCAAAGAGAACCTCTTCAGAAAGGGAACTACAAAAGGGGAACAGGAGCTGGAGGCATTGCCTCTCTGAAGGAAAATAAAAATAAACACTTCATGTTTCCAGAGACAGGTTGCTAGGTGTCAGACAACCACACACTGCTATATTCCAAAATATGAAAAAACAAAACAAAGCAGAGATATAAAGATTAGGAATGTTTCAAACTAGAAGTCGCCTTCAACTGATAGGACATCAAACGGGATGGGTTCCGTTGTGAGACACGACTCATGGTAACCAGGCGCCTGTACTTGAAGCGTTTCAGAGGCCCTGTCTGTTCCAGATCCGTGAGATGATAAGTGCTTAAAAGGGCCGTCAAAGCTACCTTTCATTTGGGTGAAAGAAAATGATTACAGAGCCACCAGGCTATCATCTAAACATCTAATCTGAACTCTGAGACTTAATTGAACTTCCCCACACCCTTCTATCCTTTTATCCCAAACATACATTAGGCAGAACCTGAATGACAAACGGCAAGTAGCACCATGTAAACACATTTTGAAATTATTTTTCCTCCATAAAAACCAAAATAACTTTTTTGCCATGCTAAACTGCCTAACAACTGCACTGTAAAAATACTGAATTGCATAACAATTCAGAACAATTTCAAAACAAACAAAAGAAGGTGAAGTTGACCCCAGTTGTCACATGATATAGAGGGAGAAAAAATGGGGGAGAGAAATGGATGTCTGTGCCCATACTGCTTTACACAAAGAGGATATACACGTGTTCCCTGGTTTATGCATGGATGATATATGGTTTTAATGAAATTAGATATCATGTTAGAAAGACAATTGACAAGTTTCAGTGGTTCAATCAGACTAGTTCATTTCTATCCAAATAAAACTTGAGCTGAAACATGAACAATGCATTCAGCGCATAAACATTTGGAGGATTAGTAATATTGAAGAACTGCCAGCACCCAGATATTGTTCACTCACTGTTATCTCAGGCATTGCACAAGACTAGCATTTATTTACATATCATTGGCAGACTAGGTCGGGTGCTGCAATAGAAAGGTTTTCACTTTAAAAAAAGTATATTAAAAAAGGGGGGAAAATGTAATATTCTAAGAGGACCAACGATGATTCACTGATGTTTTGAAATGAATTCTATGGGTAATACAAATGGGCGTTCTAAAGTTCCATTATGACCAGACGTCCGATCATACCCCTCTAAACTACATCTAAACCGGATTAGCAATCGGGTAATTAAAACCCTTCTGGCAACAAGTTGACCAATAATGTCCCTTCAAGCAGAAAACATGCTTACAGGTAAAGGCATATTGTTCAACAAAATAAACCACTTGACTTGACACATTAGTAACACTGTCAACATATTTTCGATATGATAACACATTTAACTACATTTACTTAGTAAATAGTCATCCCGATGTCTCTCGTGTAGGTTGGCCTTTAAATGAATCACCCATCGTTTCAACGTTTTTTGTTAACATATAATATTTTATTGCAACGTGGAATGCAATGCAGCTGGTCATATCTAGTTATTGCTGACACTCAAAATGAGCCAAAATAATATCAAAGTCACCAACGACGTCATGCGATCGCAGAAAACTTGTTTTTAAAAACGAATCTAGATTATTATACTTATGCTGCGGTTTTCGATTATTTCTATTCACGCATATTCATCTGGTTGAATAGTTTGTTCATCGCAGTTCCTGCAACTACAGTAAGCATTACACAGATGCACCGTACTGCATATCACAACACTTAATTCTCCAAATATCTCTTATAGCTCTATTTTGATAAACTACGTCTTCAAATATTTTGGTTTGCACAGGTGGAAATGAGAGAGTAAAACACTCGCAAGCATGCATGCATAAGGCGAAATCTTCACCAGCTAACGTTAGTCCTGTTTACTATGGAGATGTCTCGCTCGTTTGATTTGTAAATTGATTGGTTACAAATATAGCAGATCTTGGCCAACTGCAATCCAAACATACTTACTTGGGTTATAATCCTGTAACATTGCACTTGAGGCGAAATCCCAAAACCGGTCGATTAACGAGCACACCTATATCCACGTTTATAAATCCTTCCCGTTGCAGTAGTATGATTGTTACACTTTTTGCGCAGCTAGCTCATACTTGTTAAAAATTTGGAACCGCCGTTCGCTCTGTGGCAACCAATCCCCGCCCTCTGTCATGTGATGCACCAAGTAACTTATAATTGGCCATTTAGAAATAGGGGAAGGAAAGATTTCGTCTATACCCTCCCCCTGACAACAGGTGTTATCTGTTGTCATGTCTCCGTACAACCTGCAATTTTGTGGTCTGAGACGCCCAATTTCCATAGCACTCTTTATTTAATTGTTGAACATGTGCCGTCTACAAATTTAAATTACACAACAGTTCGTGTTTTTAAGTCATGTGTTTTAAGTATATTTACACACATAAAGGAATCACCGTTAAAAATATTATTTGAAGGTAGTTTTAAAAGCCTAAGTGACATACATCTAAACAAATACGCGTATTGAATGTCTGATCTGAAGACATGTATTGCCAATAGTGATAGATATAGTTATGTGGTAGCTGTTTATTTAATTAAAAACAAGTAGGCTTGAATTAAGGTTGTGAATGTTCATTATGCAAAAATGTTTTAAGAACACAAGATTTGTATGTTGTCGTTCTGAGTCACTACTGCTGGTCTTGTAAGTAACTCAGATAACCGTTTTATTTATCCATCATTGTGACTCACATACACACTGCAGTAGGCCAATGGGCAGTAGGCTCTTAGACTAGATCAGTCCCGATGAAGCAGTGAAGCAAAGTAAAACATTTGTACATATATTCGTACAAAGAGCAAGGGAAAATCCAGATAGGATGGCTGCTTGAGTCACTATTGTTAATAGATTTGTATGGTGTGGATAATATATTTATTTGGTGAGGTCAACTCTGGGTCATAAAAAACTCAGACAGACTCTGGGCATTTTTTACACTTGGACATAAATACCCTGAAGATGAAACATGCAGGGTCAGATAACAGACACATTACAGGGTGCTAGATGGGCTTACATGTGTTCAAACTCACAACTCTGCATGTTGAATCATTAGAGGCTTTGGTTTATGCATGTATTCTTGGAGCACAGTTTCCCTCAACTAGCTTTAGTTCTCTACACTGGCATGCCTCAGCAGATATAAGCCTGATATAATAATACATAAGTACGTAAGTAGTCTAATCGAGTCCAGCTTTGCCAATTATTGTGAATGGTTATGAGGAAGAGTTTTGTAGGCCCTATCATGCCAGCTGATAGTCACCTTGGACTTGAGGATGTGTGTGCAGAAATGCTCCATCACTGTCACACGTTTTTAAGTGATGTGCAGGGCGCACTGAGTTTTGCGGTAAAGGAAATGCTGTGTGCTCAGAGCTCAAAGACATTCATGAGCCTGACTAACTGGTGTTGCAATCCAGGCTTTGAGCTCTTTGTGCTGCCGGTCTTAGAGATTGTGCTCCGCTATTTTATTTCCTCAGTTAATCTATAATCTACGTGCAAATTACATCTTCACCTGAAAACTTAAGGTGTTCTTTTTCTAAATGAAGTTTTTAAAAATAAACATATTTTATATATAAATATGAGATATTTAAAGCTGATATGATTGATCATTTAATCCCAGTTGAAAAAATATATAGTTATTGTTTGAAAACCCTTTTTTTTAAAAAGATTTTCATATCAGATAATTTCACCAATTAAATAATTTGATATGTAATTCAATATAATTACATATGCATGTAAAATGGTATGATTATAATCTGAAATAAAAATGGCCACAACCAGTCACGAAATTCAAATTCAAGATAGAAAAATTTGTTTTTTTGTTTTGGTTTTGCTCTTATTTGTGTAAAAGAAAACTGGATTATATATTTACCACTTATTGCTGAGTAAATAGCGAATAATAAATTAATCATGTTATACATTAAATATGTAATTCAGTTAACGTACATATATGTCAATAAATCAAGGATGGACTGTAGGCTTTCTTTTCCTTATAACATACAGGAAATTATATAGTTCACTGTCTCGCGCTTTCTATGGCTCTATGGTCCATCTAGTGGAATAAATGTTTATTGCAGTAGCCTATATTGTTGCTAATCCTTTCGACTGAATCAATGTAAAAACAACTCTGATTGCAATGCGTAAAGTTATTATTATCTTACAAGTAATTTTTCCAAAAGTAAAAATATAATGAAACAATATTACCCACATGTTACACCGTCACGAGTTGTATAATAGGTATTCAGTAATATAATTGTAATGATCTCATAATATATCACTAGGTATGGCACTCTCTTTTATAAATAATTTATAGGGAAACATCCCAGGTAGCAACGTCAGTGGGACTTCGGCCCGACTTAAGCTTGCTATCTGGGATTTATATTTATGCATGTGGGAGTGACTGTATGTCATGGAAACTATTTAAATGTTCTATTGAAACAAAGTTTGATATTTAATGTATTGACTGGAGTTCCTTGCTAATACTTTTCAACGTGTTTCCCTAATTAGCACCGCCCTACACCATTCTCCCAAAATGATTGTGATAAGGTCAAATGATCCAGAAAAAAACATATGAATCTTGTGAAAATAGTACACTTCAGAGAAATTACACAATCTACAGTACTGCCCAAGGTCAATGTTTATTATTTCTTCACGTGCCAGAACGATTGCCGGTATTTATTTTAGGACTTGATGCTGCGAAAATGTACTGATCTCTATTACACGTTCATGAGCTATCGTAATACGAAAAGTGAATGTGAAGTGTCATCTAGGGGATATGCATGTCAGTGAATCTGCACAGGATTTTGCGCAGCACGACACCCTACATTGTATACAGTGTCATATGATCACTCCCAACATCCCGGCATGCAAGTTACTGCTCTCTGACCGGCTCAGTGTCGGAAACATGGCGGCCATCAGCAAATACTTGACAACCAAGAACTCTTCCATTGCTGGTGGTGTTTTGCTACTTTTATATCTTCTCAAAAAAAGGCGAAGATCAGCCAAGAAAAACGGGTATGTTGCGTGAATACTGTGGATTCAATCAACGTGATTGATTGTTCCTCAAAATGCAGCATATGCCAGAATGGGCCGTTGTACGACAGCTGGATAGCTGGCCACATTTACAAACGATGCTAGCCAATCTAGCTAGCTAACCGGCCTCAATAGACAGGTATAGCTAGCCAGCTAGCCAAAGAAAGTCTACTCGATGTATAGACCAATTTGGAATGGTAGCTAGCAGTGGGGGATATACTCCAAATTAGGCATGCGTAACGCTACATGGTGCCTTTTCTAATATGCTGCGTATGATTGCTTTTGATGGCATACATTTTATTGCAGCGCCTGCCTCATAAATCTGAACACAATGGCTGTCTTTATTATCCCAGGCAGGCTAGCAAACTAGCATAGCCAGCTAATCAGTTAAATGTTGCAGCACTTCACAAGGAAACCACAAAGATGCACTGTTTGTCACTGCACACCATCGAACCGTATATCTACGATTGTCACTGAATAATGCTGCTAATATACTGTATTTTAATAGCGAGTTCATGTGCAAACAATTCTGCATGTCCTTTGACACCTGGTTTGCTGTCCGCTTCAGATCGAAATGTCAAACATGCAAATAAATACGCTGTCAATTTAAATATAAGCGTTTTGAACCTGTTTATGGTCTTACATTTAAGGTTTGCGTTTTATTCGTTATCAGTGATATTTCTCATATGCGGTGTATTTTAACTGTCTATCCATCCATCTATACTGTTTCTGTTTTCTTTGCAGTAAGAAAGGAGAATCAGAACTACAGTTGAGCAATGATGTAAGCAGCTGCTTCCTTTTTGATATTTCAAGTTCTACCAGTGTAACAAGTACAAAAAAGCGACAGTCAACCATAAATTATAAATGTACAAATGTGTAAGTGGTTGGTTGCATGAAAATTCCAACATTCATGATATGGAAATTAGGCTTGTACACTGCCTGGCCCAAAAAAAGTCACCACCTGGATTTAACTAAGCAAATAGGTAAGAGCCTTCCATTGGAAAATTACTGCAGTGATTAATATGTTTTAGCTGGCAACAAGTTATTTAACCCTAACTGATGCAGTGAGTAGCTTCTCATTTCTTAAACAACCATGTCGGAAGACATATCCTGTGGTTGTGGAAAAGATGTTAATCTGTTTCAGAAGGGTCAAATTATTGCATCAAGCAAAGAAAACAACTAAGGAGATTGCTGAAACTACTAAAATTGGGTTAAGAACTGTCCAACACATTATTAAAACCTGTAACGATAGTTGTGAACCATCATCTGCGAGTAACAAATGTGGTCGGAAAAAAATCTTGAATGATCGTGATTGGCGATCACTTAAACGTTTGGTGAGATCACACGCACAATGCGAAGAGAACTCAAGGGATTGGGACTAAACAGCTGTGTAGCCTTAAGAAAACCACTTGTCAGTGAGGCTAATTGGAAAAAAAGGCTTCAATTTGCTAGGGAGCATAAAGATTGGACTCTGGAGCAATGGAAGAAGGTCATGTGGTCTGATGAGTCCAGATTTACCCTGTTCCAGAGTGATGGGCGCATCAGGGTAAGAAGAGAGGCGGGTGAAGTGATGCACCCATCATGCCTAGTGCCTACCGTACAAGCCTGTGGGGGCAGTGTTATGATATGGGGTTGCTGCAGTTGGTCAGGTCTAGGTTCAGCAACGTTATGTGCCCAAAGAATGAGGTCAGCTGACTACCTGAATATACTGAATGACCAGGTTTTTCCATCAATGGATTTTTTCTTCCCTGATGGCACGGGCATATTCCAAGATGACAATGCCACGATTCATCGGGCTCAAATTGTGAAAGAGTGGTTCAGGGAGCATGAGACATCATTTTCACACATGGATTGGCCACCACAGAGTCCAGACCTTAACCCCATTGAGAATCTTTGGGATGTGCTGGAGAAGACTTTGCGCAGCGGTCCGACTCTCCCATCATCAATAAAAGATCTTGGCGAAAAATTCATGCAACTCTGGACGGAAATAAGTATTGTGACATTGCAGAAGCTTATCGAAACGATGCCATGGCAAATGCGTGCCGTAATCAAAGCTAAAGGCGGTCCAACTAAATATTAGAGTGTGACTTTTTTGGGGGACGGGCAGTGTATTTGCAGAAATTGCTGACCAAATTCTGACCATGTATGGTTTCCCTATATGCAGAAAGATGCAAAGAAGGACCGGGCGGCAGTGGACAGGATATTCTTCTCACGACTTTGGGGGATCTTGAAGATCATGGTGCCCACAACGTTATGTAAAGAGGTGGGTTTCTTTCAAATGTGGTCCATAAACCTCCTCAGTTAATTTTTAATGATCAAAAATGTGTTTAAGAATACTCCCACATAAAGTCTCTTGCAAACTTCACCAAACTTTATTAGAACAATAGCTCACAAATGTTTTGGTCAGCAGACCGTCAGAGCTTTTTTGTTCAAGGAGAAGTTCGTTTTTTGTTATTGGAGCGCTCTGACACAGGTCTGCTGACTGAAACGTTAGCTTTTTTTTTTTTTAAGTTATGGTTCTAATAAAGTTTGGTGAAGTTTACAAGAGACAGTGTGTGGGAGTATTCTTGAACACAATTCTCCGCAATTCTTTAACACAATTACTCTTTTATCATTACTTGGTGATTTACTATAGTATGTAAAAGTTATTTTATTATTATTATATTATTTTTTATATATTTCCATTCTTTGCATGTCACATCATGTTAAGCATAAGTGTGTAATCTGTGTTGCCCAATCTATTCTGTAACCGCATCAAATAACTGCCAGGATCCATAGCGTTTCAGTTATTGCTTTGGCATGTTTCCTTAGACCAAAAGGTCTGATGCAGCTGATTTATCTCTGCTGATAATTGCTATATATTTGACAATACATAAGTGCAAGCAATGATTCCTGCTAGTGATTCATTTGACCATATTACGACTGTGCTTAGTTCATGTATGCAAGCCCCACACTTCACCCCAAAAGTGTAGATGTAAATACATTTTTTAGAAACCACTTGTAATTGGATGAAGGTAGTCCTCAGTAACAAGTCTGCTCTTGTTTTTGACTTGTCACCATACTGTGTCATCACCCTGTCTCTACCACTGTCACAGTCTGGCTATATGATCCTCATCGCAGCAATGCTGGTTGTTCGGACATACTGCGATGTGTGGATGATCCAGAATGGAACCATGATTGAAAGGTAAGGCACCACATTTGCACATTACCATACAGTATGCTCAATAAATGCTGGGCAGCCAGTACAATTTGTATGTGAATGATCTTAGCATCTTGCCCTTGCCTCAGAATTTGAGTCATTCATGTTATGAAGTGCCCAGTCCCAGCTTTTCACTCTAGTGATTCCCTTGCAGCCTGCCAATATGCCCAGCTTTCACAACTACCATGATTATTAAAAGGTTCTGTATTAGTATAGCCCAGGGATATTTAGTCTTAAATACATTTCTTTAATTGGCTAATGACCAATAATGAATTCCTTGCTGTTAACCTTAAAACATGTAAAGAAAATAAATAAGTAAAAAGATTGAAAGGTTTCAATCATTTTTATCCACAAGAATTAATGACTTTTTTGATCCTCCACAGTGGTATCATTAGCAGAGATATCAGCCTGTTCAGGAAGCACTTTTATTCCTATATTGCTGCCATACCTGGGGTAATCTTTGTTCATGTGACTTTGGTGTTGAAAGCAGTGGAAACACATTAAAATCAATAACCGTGTGCAAGTTGTGTGAATTCCTCTTTAACATAATACAGGGTGTGTGCATTAAATCCATCAATGTTGTGACACTGACCAGTTGGTTTACAGTATTCTCAATGCACATTTGCTTCAGACCAGTTGATAGTGAATCCATTGTATAAAGTGCCTTACACACCTTGCCAGTTGTCCTGTGCATGATTCAACATAGAAGGGCATCAGGGTTTCAAGACTGACAGCTGAGTTTTGGGGGTTCAGTTTGCTTGGTTCTTGCAGAGTAACACCACCACAGCCACAGGTCCTCCATGCCATCTTCCTGCTGCTCTGCGTCCTGTAGTGGATGTTGACTGTTTGTTCTTTTTGTGCATGTTGTGGTTTGCAGTGCAATTATTGGTCGCTCGACAAAAGATTTCAAGAAGTACTTGTACAACTTTATCACAGCCATGCCGTTTGTAAGTGAGCTGTTTTTTTTAATTTTCATATCACCTGCAATATCCATGTCCTGCATTCAAAATATATAAGAAGTACAATGCAGTTTTGATTAGCTGTCTAATCACTTAATGTTTCCAGGAAACGGAATGCTCAATCACACACATCTGATGCCTCATTAAACATCAAATTTTTGTCAATGCTCTCCTGTAATCTGGCACACCAACTCTTTTTCATAGTAGATTAATCTTTATAGAAACTACTTAACATATTACTACAAATGAGCTTTTATTAATGAGCTGTGATGTTTTGTAACATATCAGTGTGGCCTATGTAGTAGTGATTGCCAAAGATCTGGAAATATATTTTGTGAGGAAAAGAAAAGCATTTATACATTTGAGTACATTTATGATATCTGTTTTCACAGGATTAAATAGTTATGATCAATGCTTTGAGTGTAAAAAAATAGTTGTCATTTACACAGTATAAAAATACTTGAATCTGGTATGAATAGTTAACTTGAAATCTGTATTTTGGTGAAGTATCCTTTGAAACAAGCATACCTGCTGAATCAAAACAGTGTTCTTTCACACGTTGTCAGGTGAAATGATTTCTGCCTCTGCTCATTTCAGATAGCCCTGGTAAACAACTTTTTAAAGCTGGGACTCAATGAGCTGAAACTTCGATTTCGAGTGAGACTCACCAAGCACCTCTACGACGAGTACCTGAAGTGAGTCCTGCTGCCATGGAAACAAGCATCCCCCTCCCCCAATAAGATGGTGCGCTAGAAAGTGCGTGTTGTTAAGCAGGTCACCACCTGGATTAATATTTAAATCAGTATATTTTGCATGACCAGAATAGCAAAAGAAGTCACCAGTCACACTTGGCCTAGATCAGGGTTACTCAAATCTGGCCCACGAATCCAAATTCTGTCCTGGTTTTCCTTTCTAGCAGGTAGTTAATTGAACAATAAGTGCGAATGATTGGTCAGAGTGTCTTCACACCTGACTCCCAGGCAAAGGGACTGTGGAGAAATGTCAGTAGTCAGTGATTTGAGTAACCCTGGTCTAGGTGCTGTAGGGTAGTGTTGGATACTCATGAAGCTCTGTGACCTGAGCCATCATGTGCTGTAGTGGATTTAATCCACGTAAAGTGCTTTGCTATTGGCAGCAAAGCATCTCATTGGCAGAACAATACAACAACTTAAAATTTTAAAAATTTGTATCATGAATCTGATCACTTCTACTTCTGTTACGTATTAAACTATTCCATCAGGGTTATTGACTATGCGTTCCTGTTTTGTTTTATTCCTCTGCCAGAGGTTACACCTTCTACAAAATGGGCAACCTGGATAATCGAATTGCCAACGCTGACCAGCTGCTGACACAGGATGTGGAGAAGTTCTGTAACAGTGTGGTGGACCTCTACTCCAACCTGAGCAAGGTAGAGCCAACTTTCCATTCTCCTTACTTTCCTATTATCCTACGTAATGCTGAAGAGATTTCACTTTTATTGTTGGATATACATTTGATTGAAGTATTTCCCAAACATAAAAGACCTGTTGAAACTGGTAAACAAGAATGTAGATTTAATCAAAGTAATATATGTTGGTAATATATGTAATTGTGTTCACCATATACAATTTTTTGTAGATACTGTGGCTTGTTTGATGTTTCCTTGCTAAGTGAGAACTATGATAAAAATGCGAACCCCATGTTCATTGCACTGCTCTTTATGTTGTTGGTAGTGTACATGTGAAACCATAAGAGACGCCATGGACCCAGATTAGGGTAGAAGTCATACTTGTCAAAGGGCAAGTATCTTAGAAAAGATACTTGTCCTTCCTAAAAGTTAATTGTCCTAGGTGTATTAAAATGATGATGCTTTTATTTGGCCACAACCATAACACATTCTAATGCCTAGGCTATGTTTTATTTAATTAACCAGGTTGGTCTCATTGGGATTTAAAATCTCTTTTACAAAAAAATAGGCTAACAAACGAATGATCACACATAGCCTAATATCTTAAATTGTAGCCTAAAGCTGAACATAAAGTGGCTATAGCCTATCAAAAATAACTTACTCGAGTCCAACTTCCCCAGTCATTTCATGTTATGGCACAGGAACACTAGCTTGTCCACATTTTTGTGGTCTGGCAACAACAACAAACGCGGTGAGCACAGACTGCATGCTAGTGACAATGTGCCGCTTTTCCCATTTGGAACTTCAGAAATATTTTTGAATATCCGTGCATGACGTGTTTTTACGATGTGAGTGTAAAACAGAAATAGTTCCAGTTAGCTAATTTAAAAAATAATAAAATCCTAAATTCACAGTTGTCAGCAGGATGATCACTTGGAAATCGAAGGTCGTCCTTCTTCATTTTTAGTCATCTGAGACAATTGGACGACTGCTAATCTGGGCCCCTGGACGCTGCCAAATTCTGTCCACATGAGCACAGGACCTCAGTTTGCATGTACAGCGTGGCGATGCGTCCTCATCTACTATTATACTGTATAGCTGTTAGTTTAATAGTTGATTTGCAGGGACCATGTACAATTAATTTGTTGTGCTAGTTAGCTAGATAGCTCATTTACACCTGCAGTCCCCTGGTAGTAAGAACACAGAGATTAATTATTTTTTCCTATTCAAATTTGGTGGCGGCAACAAGACAGATTTCTGTCACCTGAGGGGTGTTGTCTTATGTGAGCCATTCAAATTCCACAGTGTGTTTATTTAGCTGCAAAGTTTAAGCCCTGTGACAGTATTCCAAACAATGGTATTATTGTGTTTTATATTTATATAGATAATAAATAGTTGCGTTTATGCATGTATTATTTTTTATTATTATATTTGTATTAGTATTGTTATTAGAATCATTACCATTTTAATCCACAAAGATTAAATCAGGGGGAAATTATATGTGGAAACTGCTACGAATGTGTGCGATAAGACATTTACCAGGCACAGTTAGTAAAAACTGCTCATCTGCAATTGGTAATGCCCTAAAATGTACATGAAATGTTTCTGTCTTCCAGCCACTCCTCGACATAGGCCTATACATCTTCAAACTGACGACCGCCATTGGCGCCCAGGTAAGTCCCATGGTATCAGACCAGCGTCAGACCGTCTTACTGTGCTGTGGCTTGGTCCCGTTTTCCCACGTTGCCATGGCGTAATCCTACGCGCTCTGCTCTCAGGGCCCTGCCAGCATGATGGCCTACCTGCTGATCTCCGGGCTCTTCCTGACGAGGCTGCGGAGGCCCATCGGCAAGATGACGGTGACCGAGCAGCGATACGAGGGGGAGTACAGATACGTCAACTCCCGTCTCATCACCAACAGGTGTGTTCTCAAACCGCCCGGGGCTCCGTGACACCTTGGCGGAAACCTCTCCCCCCGACCTGCTCTGCGGCACAATTTAAAGGGTCTTAAAACCGGATTTCTTTCCGCACCCCCCATCCTAACGAACGCTGCGTCTCCTCCCTTACAGCGAGGAGATTGCCTTCTACAACGGGAACAAGCGAGAGAAGCAGACTGTTCACCAGACCTTCCAGAAACTGGCAAGAGCTGCTGACTCTCATTTCTCTCATACCTGACGTTGCTGCTGACTAATAAATCACTTAGCGTTGTTTTAAAGGGGACACGTTTCATGTTTAGAATGTGAAAAATTATTTCATTCTTCTGTGAAGAAATGGTCTCTCGTGTGACCAGGCTGAGACCTGTTGTTTAAGTGTCTCTAAAGTGCTGTTTGGCTTTCAGGTTGACCACTTGCACAACTTCATCTACTTCCGTTTCACCATGGGCTTTGTGGACAGCATCATCGCCAAGTGTAAGGAAAAGTGTTAGCTCTATTTTGCGGCCGTCGGCTAAGAGTGGATGAGTGCTACCTGACATTTCCATGACTTGCGCTGCGAATGAATTTGAGAATATAGTAAAGCTGATTTCAGCTGGTGAATATTATTCTGTGTAGCTGTTGGTTGAGATGGTGCTGACATGGGCCTGCTCTGCTCTTGTTTTCCACACAGACCTGGCCACGGTTGTGGGCTACCTGGTGGTTAGCCGGCCATTCCTGACCGAGTCTCACCCTCGCCACCAGCAGAGCACGCACGCAGAACTGCTGGAGGTGAAGGAGATATTAAACCCACTGAAATCCAATGGCCAATATAAACAGTGCAAAGGGTCATGTGACCTCAATAGGCAGCTACATGAATCCAGCCAGATCACCTAGCCTTCGTCTAATCTTATATCCCTACCTGCATTCCCCAGGCCCTAAAGTTTAGTTATCCTACAACCAACCATGTCATTGAAATTAAAATTAAGTAATTCATTTTATCAAAATAAATGTCTCATACTACTTTTGTATTCACCAGGCCCTAAACTACAGTGACCCGACTAGCAATTTTCCAATCAGATTGTATGTGATGCAGTACTCCTTTCTAAAGAACTGTCTAATAACACTTAACACAATTTATAAACAATTAATGTAATAGTGGATAGAGAGAACTCCCCTAATGGACCTCACCTTACACTCATCTAAGGTATGATACATAAGTTATTTAAAGGCCATTTTAATTTAGATCTGTATTCCTTTGTATTATGTTATTTAACCAGGAATAGCCCCATTGAGATAAACAATCTCTTTTTCAAGAGGGTCCTGGTATTTGGTATTTGGTCTTGAAATATGTAGAAAGAGCACAAAAAGTCTCAAAGTTAATGAGGAATGAGGTATGTGACTCCTTCCTCCGCAGGACTACTACCAGAGCGGCCGCATGCTGCTGCGCATGTCTCAGGCCCTGGGCAGGATCGTGCTGGCCGGCAGGGACATGACCAGGCTCTCCGGGTGAGCCTCGAGGGCCTCCCCCCTCTTCCCCTCTGTTCCTTAAAAGACAGCTTTTTAAACAGAAGACTGCCAAAAGCTGGACCAACGGCTGAATGCCCGGAACATGTAATAAGCTCTTGTTTTATATCTTAGGTTCACGGCTCGCATCACGGAACTGATGAGGGTCTTGAAGGACCTGAATTCCGGCAAATACGAGCGGACTATGGTTTCTCAGCATGACCGAGGTAAACCGGTAGTCCTTTGGTCAATATGCTCGTGCTTTTGAGTAACCAAAAGCAGTGGTCACATTAACATAAACAATAAAAGAAACCTTGAATGTAATCATTTTTAATATATGATCATCTTTATTGTGTGTGTTTATTGTGTGTGTGTTCACGTGGATAATTTTGGATAACGTGGACGTGGATAACGTGAGCATTTTTTAAACGCATTCATTTTTGTATTACTTCAGAAACCAGTGGAGTAGAAAAACTGACTTTGATCCCTGGAGCTGGAGAGATTATTAATGCTGACAAGATCATCAAGTAAGTCTGTGAAACACAATGTGTATACTCCATAGTCGTTTCCCCAAAATATGAATTCAGTTCAGTTTATAATGACAGGACCAGTAATATTACTTTTTTAAAGCTTTAGAATTTTTCAACATTTCACTGACTGTGGATTGCCAGCTGAAGAAAAGTTACTTTTAAACTTTTCAACTGAGAACAGTTTGTACAACTGGAAATGTGTCTGTTTCAGGTTCGAACATACACCGCTAGCAACACCCAATGGAGATGTTCTCATCAGGGATCTTAGCTTTGAGGTAGGTGTTATTTTTACCAATATTTTATTATGAACTTTACTAGAATTCTCTGTGGCTCAGTTGGTAGAGCATGGCGTTGGCAACACTTAGGTTGTGGGTTCAATCCCCACTGGGGCCACATATACTGAAAATGTATGCATTCACTACTGTAAGTCGCTTTGGATAAAAGCGTCTGCTAAATGGCATATATTAAATGGCATATATTAGAATGAACTAAGAAGTCAGTCACTCCACAATCGTCCTCTCACTTGAGTGTTTGCAGTGAGTTTAATCAGTACTTAAGACACAAGGTGATTCTCCCTCTTTGTAGATATGAAAAATACATGTAGTCCTTAGTTTTAGCACTCTGCACACAAATAAGGCTTGTTGGATTAGACGCCAAGGAACCGTTTGCAAACTAGGATGTAAAAAAACTGCATTTGTTTCACCCACCAAGGTGAAGTCTGGGACAAACGTTTTGGTCTGTGGCCCCAACGGCTGTGGGAAGAGCTCTCTCTTCCGGGTGCTCGGAGAGGTGAGTGACTCGGCGATTAAAAACAGGAGCACTTTTATAAAAAGGAGGAACCTTTATTCCACATGCACAAGACCTTTGCACTTTATTGTCGGTCGTTTGCATGCTGTTGAAAATGCCCCTCCGTCTCTCAGCTTTGGCCTCTGTTCGGCGGTCGCCTCACCAAACCTGAGAGAGGGAAGCTGTTCTACGTGCCACAGGTATGGGCCCTTGAGCTTCTCAGAGCAGCAGCGTGGTCTTCTCACCCACACTCCCTCACTGCGCTGTATCTCCTGTCATTTACAACTCCAGTAACGATATCTTCTTCTTCTATGCCCAGTGTTTTGGTAATATTGTAAGATGAGCTGTTTATTTAACCTGTTCTATATATATTCTCTACTTGCGTAAAAATGAAAGTAGAATCAACACTGGTGCCTGTTGGGTCAGTGTCCTTCAATGATGTTACTTTCAAGCCGTCATACTGGAATTGATGGACCCATTAGATTACAGTGTGTAATTTGTGAAATCTCATTGTAGAGGCCGTACATGACCCTGGGGACACTGAGAGATCAGGTGATCTACCCGGACACCTTCGACGACCAGAAGAAGAAAGGGATTTCTGATCTGGTATGTTAGCATTCGGGGCTGAATGAATTCACTGAACAGGACCAATATTATATGTAAAAGGGTGGGCACCCAAGGGGCTCATTCTGTTAATACAGTGATGCCACCTGTGGGCAGGTTCATATCCAGTCTGTTCATATCCATGCTGACTGTGACTGGGAGACACGTAATTGGCCATGGTCGCCCAGTGTTTGGGGGTTAATAGGGTTTCCCCCCCACCCTGCTACAGTATTGACTCATTTTACATTTACATTTTAGCCATTTAGCAGACGCTCTTATCCAGAGCGACTTACACAGTTTACATTTCTTTACATACAATCCATTTATACAGCTGAATATTTTACTGAAGCAATTCAGGTTATGTACCTTGCTCAAGGGTACAACAGCAGTGCCCCAGCAGTGGGAATTGAACCTGCAACCTCTGAGTTACAAACCCAGCTCCCTAACCATTACACTACACTGCCAGCCCTCTTCTAGTTGATTGGGCACCTGCAGTCTGCCTCATACAGATCACTGTAGACATTGGACGGGCCTACAGGTGCAATCGATCATTCCAAATATCGGAGGAGGTGTTGCAGTAAATTATCTTCACTAAATTAGCAGGTGATCAGTACTCTCTGTGTCCCGGAACAGGTGCTGAAGGAGTACCTGGACAATGTCCAGCTGGGACACATCCTGGACAGGGAGGGGACATGGGACACTGTGCAGGACTGGATGGACGTCCTCAGCGGAGGGGAGAAACAGAGAATGGCTGTGAGTTGGAGAGTGGCACCAGTGTTTTCCGCCGGCCTGTGAAACGTCCAGCTTTTTATCAGAGAATTCAAGCATTCCCTGCTCTACCTCCATTGGCACTCAAATAAATTCAGGATTTTATATGGTGCTAGTATTTTGTCAAATCGTTACTATTATTATTATAATTCTTGGTATTTGTAATCCCTGTATTTTGTATTCACTATTTTACATATTTTACGCATGAGAAGTACTGTGTAATTTAATATATATACAGGCAAATTGACAAGCATGGGCTGAATGGCCCGTCCTAATCATCATAATAACATCCCATGTTCCTATAACCATTTGTCAGTTGGTATAATAGTACGATGACAGAACATTTCTCTCCTGCTGATTGGGTGTCCAGATGGCACGGTTATTCTACCACAAGCCCCAGTTTGCCATTCTGGATGAGTGCACCAGTGCTGTCAGCGTGGATGTGGAGGACTACATCTACAGCCACTGCAGAAAGGTACCCGGCCTCCACAGCCCCCGTGTCTCCCCGCAGTCTTACCATCACGTGGGCTATTCTCTTTTGGCCCAGCACCCTTCAAAATAAAAGCCTTCTCAGTGCTCTTCGCAAAGTGCATGTCAAAACCATAATCGCAGCCCGCATTTGGGACTAATTCCCACAGCGTTGATGCGCTCCGTGTTGCTCTCTTCTCGCAGGTTGGCATTACGCTGTTCACAGTTTCGCACAGGAAGTCCCTGTGGAAGCACCACGAGGTAAGCCCTGCGTCCTCCAGATCGGGTGGCTCTCGTAGCCGCTGTGGCACAGCGCCTAAGCGTTTTCATTTCCAGTCGTGCGCGGAAATGTCCCAGCCAATCCCGCTGAGAACCTCTGCAGCAAATCCCTCAGAAACAGTGACGGTCTCCTGTGTGCGCGTGCACTACACGGCATATCAACAGCACAGAGTATCAAGAACACTCTGTGCTGTTGCTATGTCATGTAGTGTATGTGCAGGAGACCTGCACAGTTTCTGGGGGATTTGCTGTAGAGATTCTCACAAATATGAAAATCTACACACTGTGTACTGTACTGTAAAGGAACGGCTTATGCTCAAAGGAGCGCATGTATACACTGCTCAAAGAAATTAAGGGAACACTTAAATCACACATCGCGGGTTTCGATGAACTAAATATTCAAGTTGAAAATCTTTATTGATTACATTGTGTACTTCGTCGAGAAGAAAATGACGTATGAACGGTCAATGGAAACCAAAATCATTAACCCATTGAGGGCTGGATTCAAAATCAGTGAAAAATTGAGATCACAGGCTGATCCAACTTGTGTGAATTTCATCACGACAACTCATAATGTGGCTCAGTAGTGTGTATGGCCCCCACGTGGCTGTATGCACTCCCGACAACGTCTGGGCATGCTCCTGATGAGACGGCGGATGGTGTCCTGGGGGATCTCCTCCCAGACCTCCTCGTGTAATGGCCCGTCTCCCGGAATCTCCTCCACGCTCTTGAAACTGTGCTGGGAGACACAGCAAACCTTCTTGCGATGGCACGTATGGATGTGCCATCCTGGAGGAGCTGGACTACCTGGGCAACCTGAATGGGCTGCAGGTACTGCCTCATGCTACCAGTAGTGACAAGGGCACTAGCAAAATGCAAAACTAGAGAAAAATCAGTCAGGAAGGATAAGGAGAGAGAAATGGTCTGTGGCCACCACCTGCAAAACCATTTACTTTTTGGGGGTTGTCTTGCTGTTGCCTCTCCTGTCCACCTGTTGTCACTTTCATTTGCACCAAAGCAGATGAAATTGATTCACAATCGTTTACGCTTCCTAACTGTACAGATCGATATCCCAGAAGTTTAATTGACTTGGTGTTATACTGTGATGATTAAGTGTTCCCTTAATTTCTTTGAGCAGTGTATGTATATATATACACACACACACACACACACACACACACACACACACACAATTTACTTGCCAGTAGGAAGTCCTAAATGGTATAAATGGTATAAATAGTCACTCACTCAACAACTGTGGGGCTCCCTCACCGTAATGGCAGTACCCTTGTATAACACTAGATGGTGAAAATGCACTAAAACACTTGTAGCCCATGAACAGTGCATGTCCTTGTTTTTGTTTTAATTATTCTCATGCAGACACATTCCTTATACGTAGATACTGGTAATCAATGAAGATCGATATGCGTCTCCCACAGTGAATCTGTACAACAGATAGGACATTGGGATTTTGTGACATTGAGCGTTTTGTTGTCTTTAGTACTACCTGCACATGGACGGAAGGGGGAAGTACGAGTTCAAACCCATCACTGCGGAGACGGTGGAGTTTGGGTCATGAGAAGGGCGTGTCCGCGGCACAACACAACACGAGGGGGGGGGGGGGATTCTCAGCAATTCTGCACTAAATCCACTTGTAAACTAAACTTCTAGAGTTGTTTTTAATCAGTTATAACTGTTGGTTTTGGCACTATTTAAAAGGTCCACAAGTTGAATTAATAAAGCATTTGTTGTTATTGATTGTATATACCTTGTAATTAATACCTTTAATGTTCCAGGCGATGCACTGGGCTGAACTCGTGGGCTAATCCTGAATTAAATATTTTCCGATCATATTACTGATATTCAATTGAGTTTTATGACAAGGGGGGGCTATCCCATACAGATACATGTGCAAGTTGATGCAAGAAGCTTGACTTGAGCCTTGTTTGTCTGTTATAGCGACAGGGCAACCCTAGTCCTAGTGTGCTAGAGATGCTACTGGTTGTTATTCCAACCAATTGATTAGTTGCATAATGGGAGTGGTTATCATGCCCACATCTGTATTCATGATCATGTGTCCACAGCACAATGTAACTAATGATTGAAAGGCCTTGTAAATCAGGAGGATAGAGAGTGCTCCAGGGAAAGGGTTGTTCACCCTGGTTTTAGTAAACGGAGTGGTGTTCTACAGTCCAAAGGGTTGTGGGATCTGCAAACTAGAGCCTTGTTTTTTCATCTTAAATCAAATGTAGATGCCTCTTTGCCTCACTTTTCAGTGTAATGTAACGATAATCTATTGTAAGTCAGTTGAGAAATGTAAAAAAAGAAAAAGAAAAAAAATCACACAGAAAAAAATGGAAACACTTGGTTTTTGTACTGCCAATGACAGAAACATAGAAACAGTACACCTAGGCTAGCGCATGGACCCGGTTTAATCTCAACTGTACATTTTCAATAAAGAAGTGATCTAAAAAAACAAAACAAATGTGTGTCTGTTTTTGATTTCTAAATCCCGGGTGCTCTTGTGGGGAGGGCAGCCAGAGGGGAGTGCTCTCGCTTCAGTATCGTCACTTCTGAACCACGTCACATGGGAAAAGCTGCTGGCGACGCCTGGAGGAACAACAGTGAAAGGTCACTCAGATTACATGGACAAACTCTTGGGCGTAAAGAAATCCAAATTCTCCTTAAATGCATACTACATGGGTATTCTATTGTGCATCATCGATGTCTTATTCTACATACGGTAACTCCCAAAATAATATAAACTCTTGAGTAAATGAGGGATACTGGTGGCTCTTATGGTGTGGGGTGCATTTTCCTGGCATGGTTTAGGTCCACTCAAACCCTTAGAGGGCAAGGTAAATGCCAATAAATACAAAGCCATTCTGAGTGATCGCCTTCATCCTGTGGGGAAGCACTTCTATTCTGATGGGAGTGGTTTCTTCCAGGATAATGCCACCATCCACCGAATGGTGGTGATCACTCAGTGGCTTTGTATTTATTTGCATTTACCTTTTCAAATTTCCCAAATGATCTGTAGGTCTTGCTGTACTGCCTTTATTCTGGAGTCTAGAGAGGCGTTATGTGGAGTTTTAATCACAAGCATAAAGCAGCTGAGGTTGATGTCCAATAAGCACAGGATTTCTGATTCGATCTCAGTAGTGCTGAGTCACTCTACTGTACCTGAGCTTTGCTGAGGGGCCCGCCTCGTCTTGGAATGCTGTCAAGTACCACTGGGTTAGAGGTCGCTAGGTTTGTCAATGAGTTGTGAAGGCTTTTCAGACAATTTGTACTGCGTGCTTAGGGACCTTTGGGTAACTTCTGGCTCAAAACATAACATTTTCAGTCCATTCTATCTGGGTTAATCATTCATTGCAGATTAAAAGGTGACAGCGTTACAGATAAATGCAGGTTGGGGTTCAGGCAAAAAAAACAAAAACGATTCTATATTTTCTTGTCTGAATGCTTCAAATTCCTGGTCCTTTTGCCACATGCAAAAATAGTTTCCCCTTTTAAGTAAATGAACATTTTTGAATTGAGGTTTTTTAATTTTATATACTACCCTATGTTTGTCATGTTCCATTAAATGTATTCCATGAATATATTGTATTATTGTATTATGAAAAAGAATATCTTAATTATTTATTGTGGAGTTTTTATGTCTTGCTTGTTGTCTTGAAAAACAATTGCTGTTATATTTTATGCCCCCAAGGTTCATTTTTATGGAGTACTTCGGGCTGATCATTTGCCTGCTTATCTTTTTGTTTCGCATTATACAGGAAGTCTTCTAAAGCCCCCAAAACTGCTTCCTATATTTGCACTTGTTAAGTGTAAGTGAAACGCCTCTTTTCTCTTGACTCACTCGTGAACTTCTGGCTCACTGCAACTGCTGTTGACGCGTGTGACAGTTACAGCTCTGTCCAATGGGAAAAGTAGCTTTCCTTTGCCTAGTGTGTCTTCAGACATGGTGGTCTCATTGCCAGTCACAGGAATATGGTAAAGTACAATTTCATTATTTTATACACAACACAGGGCACGGTCCATCTCAGGTACACAATCTTCAAATGTTTTCAGTTTGAAGACAAAATTTGATGCGTGGTGATAACTGAAAGTAAAAGTCACTGACTGAAGAGGAACTGGTCATAGAGGAACAGTGGTGAGTCACAGCAGCAGTTGAGTAAATCTGTTGTCCATGTAGCCATATCATTCTTTGTTCCCCCAGCAACCCTGCGCTTTGTTGGAATTGGAGACTGGGGGGGTCTTCCTGTGCCCCCATTCTCCACCTACCTGGAGAGGGTCAATGCTGCTGAACTGGGGAGAGTGGCTCAAACCACAGGCCTAGACTTTATCCTGAGCCTGGGTGACCACTTCTATTATCATGGTGTGAGCAGTGTTGAGGACGTCCGCTTCAAGGTATATTCGAGCTTTTGCCAGACGTTTAAAACTTCTGCTTTTCCCGTATGTTTGCTGCTCCAATGGCACTTTGCTAATAAAAATATATCACTTTTCCCTGTGCTCTGTGTTGAGCATTCTGCTGAGAGATGTTAGCATGCGCAGTGTCACAGTTCCATTACAAATGGCAATGCACAACAGGATAGTTTCATAACCTGTAAGCACAGGGTGACACAATGGTGCTTGAGGGGAAAGCAAATGAAATCTGTGGTGTAACTGAAGTGTTTTTAGGCTTTCCTTACCCCAGTGTCAGTGATCACGTAACTAAATGGAGCTTATGCCACCTTGTGGCCATGTTGATAAATCCTTTATTAAGCACGATGCATTCTGGCTGGAGTTTCACTGAACCTTATTGGATAAGATCTTAAGTCCCTATGACTTTAACTGTCCTATTGGATAAAAGAATGTAAGTGCAGAGGTGTCACTTTCAGTAGGCTGATAGAATGGGATGTGTAAAGAGATGGTGAAAGGGTAAAAGACCCATTGCTGACTCAAGGGCAGCTTTGCTTTTGGGACGTCCCATGTCCCTCTGTGAAGGTGGAACTTTTTCCCTCTCTAGGTGACTTTTGAAAAGGTCTTCTCTCACCCTTTGTTGCTCGACATCCCGTGGTACCTCCTGGCAGGAAATCACGATCACTTGGGAAATGTGTCAGCGCAGATCGCTTACTCCGCGAGATCTGAGAGATGGTGAGCCTCTCCCTGCGAGCATCGGTGACCTCTTCGCCCTCTGCAATGGTCTAGATTTGACAGCGCAATGTCCCGCTTTGATAATACAAACTCATTTTGTTCATTGGTTTTGATTCCCAGGAACTTCCCTGAACTGTACTACGAGCTCCGCTTCAAGGTTCCCCACAGCAATGCGTCGGTGACTATCCTCATGACTGACACGGTGGTGCTCTGTGGAAACACCTACGACGGCACTCAGCCTGTGGGATCGGAGAACTCTGAAGAGGCTGCCAAGCAACTGGAGTGGATTAACGCACGCCTAGCAAATACCAAGTAAGGATATGCCACGTAACATCACCGAGACCTACTGGTAACTGTCAAAATAAACGCAACACTTGAGTAAATGAGGGACCCTTTAAACGTGCAGTATCATGAGTGTCCATCAGGGGGTGCCATGGACAGTAACAGTGGATAGGCCTGACCACCCGCCCCCATCATTGTACTCTCCTAGCCCCAGCCAGGGCTGTTTGAATGTACCTCCTTGGTTACCAAAGTGTTGCCTTTACTTTGGCAGTTACCTGTCATCAATGATTTATGCAAGGTACAGTAGTCGCTAAACAATTGTAGGCCCGATCCAATGATAGGTAAATATAACAAAGGACTCGGTGCATAGTGTCCTTTGTCAACCAAAAATGCCTTTGATGTTGTGAGAAAAAAATATAATTTTTAGACTAGAGAGCTACGTGCCCTCCCTTTGGCCCGTCTTAGTCTCTGCTAAAGAATGTGAAAATCTCAGAGCATGTTTGCGGAGTCGATGACCTGTACTCCCATCACTCCTACCGCTCAGCACCCAGGATCCAACCCCCCCACACACACATTCCTCAGACCAGGGTGTGGTCAGACAGCACTGGAGATCTCATTCAGAGTTCACCCTCTATAGATCTCACTCAGAAAATCCACCCTCTACAGATCACCTTCATAAAACCACACCCTGTACACTCACCCTGTACACTCACTCGGAAAGTCCGCCTTCTTTCAGAGAATTTACCAAATCGATAGACCTCTCTTGGAAAATTCACCCTCTGCAGATTCTAATAAATGCCACCAACTGTAGATCTCACTTGCCCTCAACACAGATCTCAATTAATCCGATTTAATTTAGGGAATTAGAGAATATGCTCCCCACCGATCTCACTCAGAAAATCTATCCTCTGCAGCAATCAGCATAGATCTCTGTTCGAGAACACACCCTTCATTTTAATAACAGATTGTTGTTGTAGTCAAATCCATCATTACCAGGGTCTTTCTTCGCAATGGTAACAGATTACACGCTGAGTAGTGATCATTTTTGTGACCTGCCTGACCTTGGTTTCCACTCAGGTCCGAGTTTGTCGTGGTCGCTGGGCACTACCCCGTGTGGTCAGTCGGCCACCACGGCCCCACGCAGTGTCTGCTGGAGAAGCTTAGGCCGCTGTTGAAGAAACACAATGTCACAGTGTATTTGAGTGGCCATGACCACAGCCTACAGGTGGGTGGGCTCTTGTCCTCAGCACTAGTCAAACATGGTTCACCACGACACACTCCACCACTGTCTCCCATGCACAGAACATCACGACTGTCTGACACCCAATTCACCATGACATGCTAGATGCCTTTCTCACACACACACACACACACACACCCTAATACATGACATTTTTCATGTCCATCTTTCTCTTGCTCATGTGTTATACTCACATACATGCAAGCACGCAAGCTCACACACCGACACCAGCAATAGATGACCATTGCCATTATGTATAATACACAGTATAAATTGTATTGCCTCAAATCTTTTGTTAGTTTATCCAAGAGGATGATGGCAGCGCATATGTCATCAGTGGAAGTGGGAATTTTGAGGACGTGTCCACCCACCACAGGAAGAGCTTTCCTGCTTCCTGGCTGAAATTCTCCAGCGCTGTCAACAACACATACAGTGGCTTTGCTCAATTTGAGGTCACATCAGAAACCATGGTCATCAGTTACCTCCAAGCAGATGGAAAATGTGTATATCAAACTACTTTGGGGAAACGCCAGGTTTGACAGAGGCAGAGGAGATCAAGAATAACCTGTTGTCACAGGGTCTGTTATCCTTTTTCATGCTGAACCTAATGTGGCCGATGCATTAGCATACTTATGACTTGGGGAGATCAACATGTTTTAAATGTAGGTTCAGTGGTGAATAGGTGAACCACTTTTCGATTGTACTTCTTTGTTGCCAGCTACACAAGCAAGCTTCTCAGTCTTAACTCGGTTGTATATCACAAACCCACCACAGCACAGCACAAATACTAAGTTGACACACGAGTGAGGAAAACCTTTAAAAAGCAGTTATCTTAATCTCGTTGGCATCAGATTTACATCGAATATAATTTAACCACTGAGTCTGAGAACACAGGCACTGAATCAGAACTCATTTTCATCGCTGGGGAGTTGAAAACCTATGCACAAGGTTCTGTAAAGACGAGACACCAATCACTCTCATCACCCCCAAGATGATAGGCATTCCCAAAAGAGCTCCATCTTCTTGTTACTTGTAATCGCAACAGTCTTCCCATCGTGCTAGGAAATGCATCCTAATTGGTCCTCATCACCCATAAGTAGTTTAAAAGATATGATTAAACTTTCCCAATTATGTGTTAGCTATGTAGGTGTCGGAAGTGTTAGACAAGATGTGTTTTTACAACCTGCTTTGGCCATTTTTTAACCTTAAATCGGTTTCAAGTGAAACTATTACTCACCGTTAGCTAAGCCTGTCAAAACGCACTCTTAGATTAAAACATGGCATATAGTACCCTTCAAAATGATTCACATCCTTGATAAAGGTTTCGCAAAGAAGGCTGTATAATACGCTCAAAAAAATGGATAAATTATATTTCAATACACGTTCTTGAGAAATTTAATTGATTCAATTTAGCCACAATTGTGGTTTGTGCTTCAACTCTCAACAAGGTATTTTTTTGTTCTTACACACTCATGAAGATGTGTAAGAATAATTGTGTCTTTTATTCATATTTATAATAAAAATTGGTATTGATAACAAAAATTTGAACTTTTTTGGTGAAGTAAGTAAGTAAGTCAGTTTAAAATGGTATTGCCTGTAGAGGGCATTGGTGTAATACTGTTAAGAGATTTACAAGCAATAAACTGTGTGATATGTAAAAAAAAAAAGCAAACGAGTAAGGGAATTTAAATGGCAGTTTGTTAAAGTTTGTTTAAATTACAATTACTATAAACAGAGGGGTTTAATTTGCTTCGGTAGCCGATGCTAAGCACGTTGATTTGAGTTAGGGTACTCAAATTATATTTGAGAGTACTGCAATAATACATATTTTGATTGTGTCTAAATATACAATATATGAATATAAAGGAAGAAGAAAATAAACAGCAGAAGTACATGAAAACGAAAAATGTGACTAAAATTTATTTGTAAAAAAGGTACCATACAGCAGACTCACACGCATGCAATTCACAGACAACAAAGACATGCTCCATCACCTCAATTTACATTCAACTGATGCCTAAAAATGCGTGTTTGGTCTCACTGTTTTTGTCAGGGACATCACAAATGGCCAATTTAACATGTAAACTATTCCAAAAGTCAACCTTTGCTTTCCCAACATCAGCATCGTCAAACATTCAAAAATATGTGTAGATATTCACTTTACTTTCACCATAATCGCTGTCAAGTCTTATATAGTGTATATTAATATTGTAAGTATTATAGTCTACTGTATATAATAAAATATAATCTACTGATCCCATGAACCTTTAAACCATAAATACATAATATAGGAAATATAACACAATATAGGCGACAAAGAGTTTCGTGTTAAACATGTAACATAATAAATTATAGCAACTTAATAAAATATCTATAAAAATAAAGCATAGATTTTAATTTCCCTGTAATTTTGTGTTTCCAAGGCTCCCAGAAATCATTTAGCAATTTCTCAATGATTGACTCAACTTACACGTTATACCTTCTCGACAAAGTAAATAAATTATTTTAAATTTAAATTACAGCAGCTTGTCTAGCCTCCCATATAAGTGCCACTCACCATTAATTTCAAGATATAAGTATTTTTTCCTCACTAACAAAGCAGAAATGATAAAGTACAGTATATGTGTAACATATCAAGCTCATAGTGTTTCACAGAAACAGCAAAGAATTCCAGTGTTTCACAAAGGAACGCAGTGGAAGTGCTTTCCCCTCCCTGCTAATCCAGTTCAGTCGTACCGTGCTCTCTCATCCGTCCAATCCGGTCCCATGAGTCTCCTGTGCCGTGTTCAAAGGCAATCGTCTTTTCCGTTATTTCTGGTATTGTGCCGCCGTTTGCACAATACCACTGGTATGACAATGGCACTGATTAAAGCAGTGATGACAACCAGGATAACACCCGCGATTACACCGATGCCATACTCTGAATGGGAACAAAGAGAGAGAGAGCAAAAGAGAGAGGGAGGGAGTCAAAAGTCAGCCAAAGCACTTATCAGACATTGCTGACACACATTTGGTCATTGTGTTGGTGTGCCACGAAATGGGTTGCCTTGCGCAACTCTCTGTCTAAACATGGCCCCCAGTAATTCAGAAATCTGCCTGTATCGATGTCCATCCAATTCCACTGCGCTTGAGCACAAGACTGAAGTGTCTCACCACGAGAGGTTACCCGTGTACCGAGCGGGTGTCATCCGTACCTTCATAAAAGGGCCTGTCCTCAGCCGGCGAGCACTGACTTTGGCTGGACTCTCCCAGCTGCCTTCGTAGACGAGAAGGGATGTACGCCTGTACGTTGAAGCAGTAGCTTGCACCTTTGTCCACGTCCAGCTCAATCTCATTGCTGTCTGTATCCTGCGTTCTCTGTAGACCGAAACGCATCGTGATTGTCACCACAGGAAAAAAAATCAGCCTCAGTCCTTGTTATGCTAAATCTGCCTATTTAAATGCCACACATTAAAAGTAAAGGTAAGGAAAGGCACACAGTACATGTAAAGTAAGGAAAAATAAATGTATAAATATGTTACAAGAAAGTAAGGAGTTGCATGCTGTTCTTCCTCCACAGGAACTCACCTTCCCAGATGTCTGGGCTTTTCCGTACGAGACTCTGTACTTCAGATCACCCATAAAGATGTCTCGCATGTTCAAAAATCTGCCATCCTTATAAAGAGCAGAGAGGGGATCCTTTATGTAAAGGGTGATCTTGCGTTTATCTTTGCTCACTTCTATCTTGAATTCAGGCTTTCCAATATTTGCTGAAAGAAAACGAAAGACCAGTATGATACATCATGAAACCTGTTGACTGTATATTATGATATTTCATATACTGGATAGCAAATGCAGCCGGGAGGAAGACTTACTGTCTTCGTATGGACAGAACTTTTCAGATCTGGTGAAGGGGAACTCTGAGAGGTCAGAGGTCTCCCTGGGCAGGGGCTCTGATGAAACGACTGCGGTGTACGTCTCGTTCAGTTTGGTCAGCATGCTGGTCAAGTCACACTCGGTGCTCATTGTTCTAATACAGTGTGGATTCCTCTCTCGATCTTTACCAACACTGAAAAGAAGATAAAAAAACAGGTGTTGGCATAATATCCAACCATACACTTCTATTTTAAACACACGTGCACGCACGCACACACGCACGCACGCACGCACGCACGCTCGCTCGCACACACGCTCAAACATGTATACACAGGTAACTGCCAAAATAAAGGAAACCCTTGAGTGAGGGATAACAAATATATTTAAAGCTAGTGCTTCCACACAGGTGTGGTTCCTGGGTTAATTATGAAATTGACATCCCATCATGCTTAGAGTCATGTATAAAAATTCTGGGCAGGTCCAGTTGCTCATTATTGTGGCTAGAAGAAGATATCTCATTGACTTTGAAAAAGAGGTGATTGTTGGAGCATGTTTGGCAGGAGCATCAGTGCCAAAAACATTATTTCACGATTAACAGTGGCTAAGGTGATGTTGGCATGGCAGTCTGAGGGAGATTCTGGAGTGGCACCTGAGACAGCGTTTCCACCATCATCAACAAAACACCAAATTATGGAATTTCCACATGCAAGAATGGTGTTGTATCACTCCAATAGATTTCCAGACACTTTTAGAATCTATGCCAAGGTGCACTGAAGCTGTTCTGGAAGCTTGTGATGGCCCAAATTCCTATTATGACATTTTATGTTGGTGTCTCCTTTATTTTGACAGATACGTGTGTGTGTGTGTGTGTGTATTCAGTGGTCAAGTACAGTTTAAATTAAAATATTAACATGTTAGAAATTCACTGGACCATTAATGCTATTTAATCTGGACTTTGATTAGAGGATTCAATGCTCATAAATACATCATCACTCATCACTACTCGGCATTACAACCACTGAAATGACATCATTAACTATTTTGTCTGTTTGTTCCTTTTTATAGTATTATCCGCTTTGTCACAATTAACATGAGTTGGACCAAACAAATATGCTCTGCTTGTTCATCATACATTATAAATATACATTTGCACAGTAAATACATGTGAATGCCCATACATTCAACACAGTGTATATATTAATAGTCATATCGTATACCTCAGTCAATACAAGAGCGTAAATGATACATTAAGAAACCTTTTAAAGGGTCAATAATGAGATCATATTATCCCACCAGAGCATTTCAGCATATACTGTAACGCTGGCTGTCAAATTCAGGGACAATCATGTTTATTTTTACAAATATATTGGAGAATAATTTTCCAGTTAGCTGGATTGTTACGAACATGCTGAAATGGTGTGAACTGAGAGTTTACATGACATTAGACATGACATCTGATGCTTGTCAGACATCACAAATATGCTGGAAATTAATTTTCCAGTTGAAATGCACTAATATAGTAATTGCTTTAATTGACCTATTCACCATTCCTGAGGTCATGAATCTACTTAAATCTGCCTAATAGTAAGTGTTTAATGTTGCATTTCTAAAATATATTTGAGAAATTAGGGTATTTGCAGGCTTCTCCAGTTGTGTAGCCTGCAATCACTAGACTAGCAATCACTTCTGTTCTTTTTAGTAGGTCGTATGTATGGAACACGTGCAAATATGAATGACAATGGATAATTCCAAGTACTGAAAAGAAAATTAAGAAAAATCTATTCCGACAATTTTCAATATTTGCTCATGGTTTGTTATTTACAGAGAAATTTAGATTTATGTTTTAATACAAATTACTGAACGTCAGCTAAAACAGCCATTGTAAGTATTTCCTAATACAAGGATGTAATGTATATGCATGGCGTATAATCTTGTGTATAGTACAGTACCACAAGAAAGCCAATGCAAATTTACAGAGTAATGTGCCACGCAAATTAGTTTGAATATATATATATACCAGGCCTATATAATAAAACGAATTCTTAAATACAGTCTGCTAATTGTTTTCGATGTTGTGATCTGTTCGTTGCTTCAAGCCAAGCAACCATATTGTTATTCGAAGTTAAAGTGACGGCTGATTTTGCTTATAATACGTTAAGTAGGATCTGACAAACATAGCACTCAACATCGCATAATGACGCGCCATAAAGAAAGAGCAGGAGGATAGAATCTAGAAACAGAAAAGAGCAATAACAGTGATGGAATCCTTTCACAATTAATTTACTTACACAGAGAATTCAACAGTGTAGGAGTAGTTGGTTGGTTCCGGACCCCACATAAGTAGTGTCTTGAAATCTATCGAAGACCACTTGACGTCTTGTGCCAGTGGATACGTGGTCCCTACAGTGCATAATAAACAACGACGAAAATGTTAACATGAAATTGCAAATAAGAAGCTAGAGAAAATGTGTTGCATTTATTTTTAGCGATATAGTATCAAGAGACTAACATAGGCTACTGCTGGATAACTATTTCTTATAAAAAATACATGATATAAAATATTTTTCACTGGTATAACTGCAGAAGAAAACCGTATTCGGAGACATTGATTTAAAGCTCTTGTGTTAAACAGATATCAGCCTGTGGTATATTTTTAGCAGATGCGAACGTTCTAAATTCAGCTCTCTTGTTCGCACATTTAAGACAATACGGAGGTATTTTACGAACCTGAAACTTCACCAATAAGAAAGAAAAACGAGAAACATAATGCAGCGTAAATCCTCGTTTCCAGCATATTTGTCGTATTCCAAACACGACGAAAGCACACCTTGTCTCCCAAATGTTAATTTAATATCTTAAATCGACTGGAGTGGATACAGGAGCATACACCGGTCTATCTTCCACCCAGTCGAAGCGGAGCCAAATACATAGAAATCCTGTGCACGAATGGCAATCAAAACGGCCCACTTTATACAGCAATTGTGTTATTGGCTTAGCCCGCTGCCAACCAATATTAGGCGCATAATCGGACCAAATATGGCCATCCGACCCCCACCTGAGAGGAAAGAAACAACGATTACGATTGAGCGAGAGCCACTTTAAGAAATGTAATATGTAATATGTAATATGTTTTGAAGGTAGTAAGGTAAAAATATAACACATATAACAGTCTGTTATGTGTACACTTTCGCTGGCATTCTTTTCAGATTTTGGCACTTATTTGGGCAATGATGAGACATGGATTGGTTGCGTAGCCACATGTGGCAATTAACAATATTAATTGTGGAAAGTATTGAAGCAATACTTTCAATATGGGAAGAGGGTGAATGTACAACTCACAAAACACTTTTATGAAAGACAAATGAAAAATGATGGTGGCAAATGCATGTCAGTGTTGCAGCACACTCAAATTGTATGCAATAATCTAATTTATTTGAGCATTTATTGGTTGAGAGTGAGACTTTGAAACCTGGTGAACTTGCTCCATTTTTAATGGTAACATAATTCCAATTCCCAAAATGTAATCCTTTTACAGAAAGCCATGCTCTTTATAAGAAATACAGGGACAGAGACTAAGTAAATAAGTGGATAGGTCAAGAAATCAGGGCCAGTCCTGTTTAGGGAAGGGGGTAACATGCACAAATAAGTCTGCAGGGTGGAGTGGGAACACACAGACAACAAAGTTCTACCCACAACAATTCAAAACAATCCCCCTTCCAGCCCTCTCCTGCACACAATAGCTCCTGAACACAATAGATGCATCTGTGTAATGGCTTCTGGAAAGATCATGAATGTTAATGAGTGAAAGTGGGCCTCGTGCCAAAGGATATCACAATATAATAATATTTTATTCGGCATAAGCACCCTGGGTTGTTCACAAGAAGAGCGCTATATAAGATATTTCTGTATTGTATTGTATAAGAAGCCAGGATAAATACAAATATAACATACAATGACCTTGAAAATGTATGCTAGTTTAAATGAAGTAGTGTAATTTAGATGTGTAATTAACTTATCTGAATATTTTAATATTTTTTAAACGATTACAATCTTTTTTTTTTTTAAATAGCATGAAATAGCATGTGATTGGTCACACCACATACTTGGACACTTCCCACACTGTAATTTTACAATTATTTGTTGGCCTTACTCATAGCCTTTTCCACGGGTCATATACAGTATGACTGAATTTCAAGTTCAGCTCTGTTTGGAAATATGCTCACAGATACTGGAAAGGCAGAACACTGAAAAATAATTCCATTGTAGATTATAAGATTCTAAAAAAGGTCCCTATCATAACATAAAATATACCAACTCAAACAAGGGTAAAATAATATATATAGCTGGCAGTAACAAGATTAAATCAGAGAAAACACATCTGCTACTAAAATAATCCAAATTCTTGTGATTATATAGAGTGATAATTTCCACATTTGTTTGAAGTACAAGAACATTTATTTAACGAATGGAAGTAGCAGGTACAGTAATTACTAATATGTTCAATGTCATCACTTGCCCACTGCCATCTGTATTGTTACAGTTAGATACAGTAAAGTTGAGATAACAACAGATTGTGTGCTTTGTGAGAAAAAACATATCACCCTTGTAAGTCTTAAAGAATCACGCTTTCACATCACGGTGAATTATTATTCATGTTTATAAGACAGCTACTGGAGATTGATATTGGAGCAAAGTGCTCATTTATTTTTTGTCACTTTTTTGCCAAGCGCTCTTGCAAAGTCTGATGGATTTAAAAGTGATGCCTGAGAACGTAGGATTGATTATGAGCCTCAGGAGGGCAAGTCTCATTTTCAGCACAACATATACTGCTGCATGACGTAATGTGGATAAAATATAATGCCAAGCTCAATTACTTTAATAACCAGCTCAGGACTGGAATATTGCAGTTTAAAAAAAATAGATGCATATCTTTAAACTTAAGCATACTTCACAAGCTTACGGGTTAACTATGACAAATTAAATTGCCATGGTTTCAGACCTGAAGCTACTGAATACACTAAATACTGTAAGTTCCTTCTGTGGCCTACAACATGACATTTTAAAAACCTTTTGACTGCCTCGTTAGAGATTATTTTTTCTAAAGGTGGCTGCTACATAACATGTTTCTTTTAGTAATCATATTAGTAACTGTAGTATAATGGTAATATGTAATAACCTACACAAAAAATGTAATGAACTTCCCTAGAGATAATGACTGGTCTCTTTCTTTATTTTAACCACAGGGGAATACCAAAGTAGTTGGCGCACTGGCACAGCAGGGAAATTTCACCACAAAGCATATGGTGATGAAAAGGTGGTCAGTGCCTCCATTTTAGGCATTGCTTGCATAAGAACTTACCAAACATTCGGAATACTAATTCGTGAAATAACAGTTTTCATTGAAATAACAGCAGCATGAAACTGAAGCCAGCCAGACCGGACAGATCTACAATCTCCAGGAAAGTGTGTTGGCTAGTTTTAGCCTAAAGCATATCTGGCAGTGAATCATGGAAAAAAAGCCCTAATATTTATATGATAAGTTTTGCAATCACATTTATTTTCATGCACAACATTACCAATAAAAATATTTGAAAATGTATTATTTTCCTCAAAAGTTTGACTTGATGTGTTTTACTTGGTGTGACGTTGTATAAAAACGTCTCTCTTCTCCGAGCCAACGGTTCTGATTTGACTTCAGGAAAGCCTTTACTCTACTGTAGTCTAATCTTAAACAATTCGAGTGTGTTAATGTAGGAGACGAATAAAAGGAAGCATCGCTTTGCTGTTTGTGAATGCAGATCTTTTCCATTATATGATTTTCTATTAAGCTTCAGCACCAAACACAAGACAACACAAACAAAAGCTGATTCAAAACACATGTTGAGTACGTCATTGGAAACTTTAATCTTAGACACTAAAAGTATTACCCATTAATCTGAAATGGCCCAAAATATCTAAATTTCAATGCCAGTAACATGAATTACTCCAGACAAGAGATGATTATCATTGTTATTAAGGGCTATGGAAACGGTAGGTATATGTGTGCTTATCACCATGTTAAATTGTCCCCTCTACAGTTACTTCTTGTGAACAATATGGTTCAAAAGTTTAGTTTTGAATGATATGGCAATTTCCACAACCTGTCTAAATATAGGAAGAGGTATCTGTCATTTAAACCTATTTATTGCTCACATGACCTAGCATATTGAGCTTTATGTACAGACATGGTGTCAGGTTAATTACATTGTCAGTCACACCCTAGCCAGATAATCAGAAAATAAAGTAGAATGACAGTAGTACTGTGACTAACTGTGACTACCGATTGGGTCTTGAGTCTTCAGACATAGCAGAGTCTGTCCTGTAGCCAAAACATATACAATATGTAAACAATGTGAAATGGAATTAAGAACAAAGATTAAAATCAAGCAGTGATCTCTTCCATTAAACTCATAAAGGAGACTAATAAAACAAAAAAAGTGTACTTTTGGCAAAGTTTCAAAGAGAGGGCAGTACTTTATAAAGCATCTCCTAAAATAAATGTGCGTGCCCTCTGAATGACTTAAAGCAAAATGAGCAAGAGATCATCCATGAAGTGAGAGAGTCCTTAGTTTGAATACCGTTTTTATTGTTCCAATGTTCATAAAATTTTATGGAAATCAAAATATCTTTATTTATAAGTATTTCCTATGCCTTGTTTATAAATCAGAGGGATAGCGATAGATGTGTTGCGTTGAAATGCATGACGCACATACTTCCAGACGCATTAACAATAATTTTAACTTTTGTATGATTTGGTCTGGCTCAACCAGACATACAGAGTGTGGGGTTAAAATGTCTTTAAGTGTAGTTTCAATGCCCTCATGTACCCTTACCTACCGAAAACATGAGTATTTGTGCGTGAGTGTGTGTGTGTGTGTGTGTGTGTCAGTGATGTGGAGTAAATAGTGTTGAGTCACTTTGGGTGGAAGATTCCAGTGGAACACTGGTGCTATGGTGCCATATAATTTCTCAGTGCTTTGTGGAGTTTGTTCCTGAGGGGTCTTAGAATTACTTTGTACAACAAGCACCAAATGAATGATCATAATGCACTAATGGTTGCATTGCACCCAATTAATTGCATTGTGGCATACAAATATTGCCTTTAGACTGTTCTAAAGCCTCTGACTTGTGGGTATCAGACTGCATGTTCTGTGCTGTGAAATCCGAGGAACATTGGACGGTCTGATCTACCTTGTTCAAAGGTTAGGAATATATCTCTATATATACACTCAACTAGCTCAAATATAATATTTATAACTGTTCTACCTGTTTTTATACATGTTTTCTTATTGTTTATAATTACATGACTCAAAATAGAAATGGTCATCAAGCGGTCAGCTTGCCCCCTTGAGAGTATCGAGGTAAAAATCCTATGCCTAACATGCCATTTTGTTTTTATTTGTTTAGGATCCTAGGAAATAACAAGTTTCCGGTTTAACTGTTAAGGAAGCCTTGAGTATAATGGAGATCGTCTTATTTTTCTCTGAAATGCATCCTGTTTGGCCACAATGTTGCTCAAAGCATTCTCAACAGGTCCATTGTGCGCTGTGTCTAGTGACAGTGTTGCATCCATGTTAGCCTGTCTGTTACTCCGAGGGGCTTTGGCCTTTATCACACCTTCGGCCAAAATGTCTCGGTGCGCTACACAAACGCAGTTATGTAACATACCGCGCAGGCTTTCATTAACGGAGATGTGTTGAGACTGGTAACCTACGGGGCGGGTGGAGACTCGTGAAGAGCTGAAGAGGAATGTTGCTGTTGCGCCCCAGACGATGTCAGGATAAAACAAACTCAAAGCCGTAGAGAAAGTGCCTGTACCACAAGATGTACCTGCACCACACAACTATGACGTACAGATCCATATCACTCTTTTCATGTGAATCACCGGAAGCCAAAAGCCACTGTAATTCTGTAAAATACGTGCGTCGCTCCGTGTGTTCCATCCAAAATGCATTTTTTTCTATTGCTTATGCATTAATGTGGTTTCACATTTGGGTGATCTGCTCCATTTGTGAATGTTCTTTCCTTACAGAAAAATCTGATGAATTCTGAATGGGAATGTTTTTTGGACATTTCATATGCGATTCACGTGTATTTCCACATGTGTACTGCATATCGTTACACGTGTAGCCTATGTATGCATCATGTGATCACATGTAACATATACTTCCCAGGTATTCACGTGATCACATATACACATGTAATTTACAATTGCCCTTTTAAAATGTGCTCTGCTGATTTAAGACACTCAGAGTTAGCCGACCCAACAGAGCGTTATCGCTTGTTGTAAAGCCAAATGCCTGGTGGAAGAAATGTGGGACTTTTGTTTGCTTTTGGTCAAGTTCAGTGCAGATGGCTGATAAGGCATAAGCACTTTATTTACATACCTCTCTTACATTTGACCACTGCGCAGGAGACTGCACTACATGAAACACGTACAGGTATGCCTACCTCAGGAAACCTGGATTAAAAAATAAATGTGCACTTATCAGTGGTAATATTTTACATGGGTGTGGTAGGTGCAAAACAGCTTTGAATCCACAAAAAATTAATCATGGTATTTCTTGGAATCTTGTGGTTGTTATTTTTTAGTCTGGCTCCTCCTCTAAATCAGATTCGAAGTCTTAGTGATTTAAAAGTGAACAAAAGGCATCTTAGATGAATATCCTGTTACTTACTGATATAACCTTGCACCTTTTAAATGGGAGCTTGATAGCAATAGCTTGTTTGTCATCATTTACTTTATACAGTGCGTATAATAAGTATTTGTCCCCATTGGAATTTCACATTTTATTTTTTTACTACATGAAATCAAAATGTATTTCATTGGGATTTCTGGCCAGAAGTGTCAAATAAGAAAACCTTTAATAAAAAAAATAAATAAATAGACAATGCAAAAGATTCACCTCCCTGAACAACTATGCTGTTACTGTTTGTTTGAGTAAGTCTCTACCAGCTTTGCACATCTGGACATTGCAATTTTAGGCCATTCTTCTTTGCAAAATTGCTCAAGCTCCATCAGGTTGGATGGGGACTGGTGGTGAACAGCAATTTTCAAATCTTTCCACAGATTCTCAATGGGATTGAGGTCGGGGCTCCACTCCACGACATCGATGTTTTTGCTGTATGCTTTTGATCATTGTCCTACTGGAATATGAATTTTCTCCCAAGTCCCAGGTCTCTTGCAGACTGCAGCAGGTTTTCCTACAAAATGTGTCTATTTCCTGCTCCATCCATTTTGCTAAGTTTTTCAGCCCCTGAAGCAGAAAAGTATCCCCACAGCATTAGGCTCCAGCCACCATGTTTCACAGTTGGGATAAACAGTGTTTCAGGGTTGGGATCAAGGTGTTCTTGGGATGATGCACAGTGTTAGGCTTGCATCAAACATAGCGCCTCCAGTCTGGCCCTGGCAGCGTTTGACTATCTGCCCCAGGGGAGGGTGAGCCGGCACAAAGTAGCTGAGAAGGGTGTAAGGGTGTCTCCAGAACATGAGTGTGCAAATTCCATCTCGAAGGAAGCGGAGTTCGCTGCCCTGGGAGAATTAGCTTGCCTCATTGAGACAGGCAGCAAGTTTGTGTGGGGAGTGCAAATTGAAATAAAGAGGGTATAATTGGTCACTAAATTGAAAAACAAAAAACAAAACATAGCACGTAACATTAATGCCAAAAAGTTCAATCTTGGTCTAATCAGACCATTTTTGCCACCCTCCCTAAAGCGCAGATTTGTGAAGCGCCTGGGGTATTGTTGTCCCATGGACAGTTTCTCCCATCTCTGCCATGGAAGACTGTAACTCCGTCAGAGTTGCCATAGGCCTCTTGCTGGCCCCCCTAACAAGTGCCCTTCCAGCACAGATGCTCAGTTTTGGAGAACAGTCTGTTCTAGGCAAATTCACAGTTGTGCCATATTCTCTCCATTTCTTTATGATGGACTTAATGGTGCTCCAGGGGAAGTCTTTGAAATTCTCTTATATCCTTCCCCTTATTGGTGCTTTTGAAGAACCTTTTCTCAGATTTGCTTTGAATGTTCTTTGGTCTTCATGATGAAGCTCTTGCTTGGAAATGCACTAACCAACTGTAGGATCTCTCACAGACAGGTGTATTTCATTTTAAATCATTTGAAACACCTTAATTGTACACAGGTGGACTCCAATCAAATAATTATGTGACCTCTGAAGACAATTAATTGCACCAGAGTTTAATTAGGTTTGTCTTTGTGTGAGATATGTGTGAATGTGTATGCAATCAATTATTTTCAGTTGCTTCTTTTATTTGACATTATAGAGTATCAGTGGCAAGAAATCACAATTAAATCAATTTAAATTCCATGAAGTAAGAAAATAAAATGTGCAAAATGTCAAAGGGGGTGAATACTCAAAAAATAGTTCCCAATTATAGCACTGGTTGATTTATCAGGCCCTAATATATATCCATCCATTAATGTGTATCAATCCCAGAATTTAGAGCATAAATTATTTGTGAACGAAGGGTGTATGTGCACCACATGCTTGCAAAAGGTGCCATCACTTTGTTGACCTCCCAAGCCACCTTGATCTGAAATGGTTAATTTAGCTTTAGTGTGACTGTTTGGAGAATAGATAGTCCAATATGTACAAGCCTAAACAAAGTTCGGCTCAAAATTCAGTCAGTGTTTGAAATGAAACACTGGGAAAGGGCCAGGTAAACATCCTTCACAATGAGGATACATAAACGCTTCACGTGTCTAATCAAACAATTTATCTGGATTGAATTTCTTCAGGCATCTGGTTAAACAGCCAGCTGGTTGGACCACAGGTATTATTATTCTCAAGAACAGGGTAGCATGGGTGCTAGTGCAAATCTTTGGTTCGAAGCAGGAGAGTAGCATTACATTAATTATTTGTACAGATGTACTTATACAGTGGAACATCTACCTCTACCTTCTACCATGGTTGGAAATGGATTGAAGCAGTTAAGGTTAATGTCTTTCTCAAGCGGAAAACAGGACAGGTTTTCCCGGGACGCCAAGATGCAACCCATCAAGTTCAGTAGCTAGTCAAGCACTTGTCCTCATTGCTCTCCGAGCTGAAAGGATATAGTACTTACTGATCCATAGCAGTGACCTGTACTCCCTATGGGATATGCAGATCCCAATGGCCTCCGTGCGCAGCTGTGAAGCGCAGAGAGGGCGGCAGGGATTCTTTGTGACCGAGAGTAACCGCAGGAAGCCATCTCCAGCCACATTCGAGCGTACCGGGAATTCAGCCAGGGACCAGGAGATGCCTCTGGTGTTTGGTACCAGGCCTGGGGAGAAGACAAAAACAGGGACAAGCAAAAGTGTGAGATGTTAAAGAAATACATTCACTCCCGGGGAGGTCCATCGTGTCCAGAGCTCCCGCATATTTTCCCACGCTTAATGTGGCAATAAAGCCAAACATTAAAGATGATTTTCCAGAAAGATTTTCCTGTCTGTGTTCCAAACCAACCACCCCCCCACACCACCATGTCAGCTGTAGACAGATAGTAATGCATGTTGGCCAATAAGGGTTTGCTGCATGCATGTATTCCCGTGCCAACATTGAACAAAGCTTCATTTGTAAGCTTGTACAGCTCCCATAATGACTGTGATGATTTAACGTTCGGCATGTATCAGAGAACTTCACATTCCTCACCCGTTGTAACAGTATTTGTTTACATTTTAAAGGGGGTGGCTCATGACTTGATTTTACACATAAAATCAAATGAAATCTGAATGCCTAGAGAAATACATATTTTTAAAAAAGTGGTCAAAAACCTACTTTGGCACATGTCAAAAAATTTGACAACTCACAATTGTCCAGTTAGAGCGTTTCCCTCCTGTTCATATTTATTCATCAACCTGCTTGTCCGTGTCTTTAAACCATGATAGATAACATTACATTTGTACTGAACACAAACAGTAGGGCTTACTTGGGTCTGGCAAGATGTATGAACAAAGATGTTTTTATAAAGTTACCAACAGATTTAATTGACCTGAAATTACCGTGTTTCTCATTCATTTTTCAATCACGCATAACAATAACATTTCAAGGAAAACAGTAGTTCCATATAGACCTCAAATCTCTTTGATAAATTATATTGCCTGTAGTGCCTTTCTTGCCTTTTTCAGCCTGTTTCTCTGCCAGAATGACCACTTTGTCTCTTCCTGTTCTAATGCGTGTATTGCATTGAAATCACTCTCTGTGATCACATCTCTCACTTTGTGACCTTGACTGTTCCTAACCTGGATCGGTTGCCTTAGCAACACTCAAGCTCATTCAATTAACTACACTGCACTCCATCAGGTCGATGCTGTTTACTGTACCGTGTGTGCACAAGATCAGCATGTGATTCCATTTCAGATTCTCAGCTGTAACAGTAACACAAAACATATCATAAACATAATGCCTCTGTATTTAACAAAAATAACATCCAGAGGTGATTCGACAGCCATAATAAACAAATTTCATATAACAAATGTAAAAAAGAATTAATACTTAATACACACACACACACACACACACACACACAATTTAGATTTATAATCCAGAATATTATCTTTTGGAGGGGTATCTGCAATCACACTGCAATAGAAAATGTTTTTCTGTAGCCAAGGCACAACATCAATGGCGCATTGAGTATACTTGAAAATAGTACAGAATAACAGAGAATGAAACAGCTTTACTGACTCTGTGTACTGTGGATCACTATTAGAGCTGTGAACTAAAAATTACAATGATTCAGACACCATGGTACATGGTCATACTAAGGATGATATTTATCCTATAAGTAACACGGTAACATTGTCAGAGACAAATACGAGAAGTTGTGATAAGATGCATACACTTATTACTCAAAAAAGAAACATTTTTGTAAACAGCCAATGTTTTGGCGTCCTATGTGCCTTCATGTGGGATTATTTTATTTTTTTACAGGTTCCAGATATATTTGTAATGTCCACCTGGATTGGATTGCACTATAAAATTAATTGACAACAGATGCAATGGCACAGCATCACAACAACCGTTAACAGACAGGACTTTGCATGCCATGCTTTTGCCATGCAACAGCTCTCCTTTCACTCAGCATATATAAATAAATATAAGGACATTCATGGAAAAATCCAGAAAACAAAAATCACTGTGTTAGCCCCTAAGGTGTGGCCTCCGGTTGATCGAGTGACACATCCACCTCGACGCAAATATTGTAGTGTTATGGTATTAACATACGTCATGCACCGTTATGTGCTACAGGGCCCTCCACCCCCTTGATGAGAATGGGGGAGGGGCTGTTTTAGGGAGTGTAATAAAGCTATGATTGAGACTACACACGTGCTGTTTACCCAGTGTTCTTAGGTATTATGTTTAGGCCATTCTAACAAGGGCGATGCTCAGTCTAGACAGACGCCCAAACACCATCAGTGGTGAGCAAAGCTAACACAGCAGCACCGACAATTCCCACAATCCTGTCTGTCTGTTTGACTATGGCAGAAGAAAAGAGGTAGAGTTGCAGTAGTGCACAGCAAAGTGCACAGGATTACTCATTAGACACGTGGGCCTAATGTTGCCCAACAGAGTTTCACTGTGGGAAAGTGAGCGGTTTATTTTTTTATTGTTGAGCGGAGCACTGTCATTCCTTTGTGGTGTACATATTGTCACCACAAGCTCCTGTCTGTGCTTTGAAAGTTTTTCTCTCTTTGTGAGAATACAAATACAATCAGACATGTGGTAACAATATTGCCCTTTCTATTAAAAAAATGAACAAAAAGTCTATCCCAAATTTTGAAATGGCAGTAATTATGAGAGCTTATCGAATTGCTCTTGTGCCATTAAGACAGTACTGTAATCCTTGGCCGTTTCGCTCTGAAGCCATTGTGTCTGTTATGTGAAACATTCTTTCACTGCAATAAAACAAAGCAATGTGCATTGCCTCTGCTTGCACTGGAATGTGTGGGGTAGATTGGCGTACATGAGCGCAGCTGCCCGTGCCTGTCTGCCTTACCTTTGCAGGCATGTTTTTACACGGCTCTGTAAAAAAGTGAATACAGGGTAATTCTACCTATCCGTAAAGATGCAGATGATGATGGCGAAAGAGACTTCTATTGCGTGATGAGGGATCACCACCATCCGGAGTACAATATTAGTAGACCTGAACTAAAACAAGATCCAACCCTGTGCCCTCAACAGCCCAGCATCACGGATAACAAACAACACCAAACAACCAGAACTTGTGAGTCTCTTTAGTGCGTCAGGGAAATACTAATTTGCTTCCGAGGCTTACAGAAAATCCCAAATAATTTGCTAAACCTTTGTCAGATTTGTAAGATAGGTTGTAAAGACAAGCCAAGACTAAACCACTGCCACAAATTACATGTAGCGAATTTACCCTAATGAGTTGGGAGATTAGAGAACGGGGATTGAGAATAGTGTGTGTACAAACCATAAATTATCCTGTTTTCCATGTGCTCTTTTTTAGTCTTGCAGAATCATATTACAATGGCTGGGTAAGTGCATAAAAAATGTATTGCACATACTGTAATAATCTCTTTGGCCGTGGTCACCAAGCTCAATTTAAACAAGTCTCATGTCAGGTTTCCAAAGTCACAACAAATCTGGCGTAAACATAGAAATCACTGGATCCAGTTTCCAGTGGAAAGTTTCCGGTGATCATATCTGAATACCTACACATTATTACACTATCTACATGCTGGCTACATGCCTGTACCCAGGTGTAATTGTATATGGCTTATTTTTTATGCACAGTGGTTCAGTATCAATTCATACAAGTGGATGGGTAGATTAGTTTATGTGTAAACAGATTAAGCTCTTATTCAAGCAAAGAAGAGCTGTGCCCCATGCAGGATTCACACCTGAAACATTCTGATTGCTCGTGTTACTAACCACTAAAACACATTGCAGCCAATACTGGAGGGGTGCAGTGAGTTGCTGAAAACTCCAATTAAAATATTGCATCATAACAAAGTCAAATTAGAAAGATGGATGAAACATACTTTATTCTTTCATCATTTGGTTGTATGGTGGCGGATCTGTTATGATGTGGGCAGCCATCTCGAGTCATTACTTATTCAATGGTTGAATTACGGCCAAGGAATACGAAGCCATTTTAGGCAACCAGGTGCACCCTACGGTGCAAACATTGTTTCCTCAAAATGTTCCAATATTCCAAGATGATATTCCCCATAAACACTACACTACATACACAGATTCAAGATTGGTTTCATGAACACCAGGATGTTGAAGTCAAACACCTTCCATGGCATCCCTGATCACCAGATCTAAACATATTTTAATCTTTATGAGAACTTCTGCAACGTAGACTATGGAGTAGATTTCCATCGCCTTCATCTCTCAAAGAACTGGGGGAACAAGAAGGATTGAAGCTGTTCTGAAAACAAAGGGCAACCCTACTCCTTATTATTGAATAAATAATTACATATTGTTTGGTGTTTCCATTTTTTTGTCTACCCCCTTTATTTTTAATGAAACAAATTAACCAAAAGCTTCCTGCTGCTGTATAAATGGAATCACCATTCTGCTGTACTTGCAGTGCAATTCTCTTTTCCTTTGATTGTGCAGTTCACAGTATCTTCATTATTGAAAAACAGACAGAACGAACCATGAAGTATGATGAGTGTGTGCTGATCATCATTGTTTCTCACTGACATCTCCAGAGTTCCCATTGCAGTTCATCACCATTCTGGGATTAATCCCCTAACTGCCGCTCCCAGGAGCCTTTGGAGTAAACATTCCACAGGCCAATCACAGGCTGCTTGGTAGGGCCTTGTAAAACCAGTACGGGATTGGGTTAACTGAAACAGAATTTTGACCCTGAGCAGTGACTCACACATGAATGTCTGTTGTTATGTATTGACAGGACTGTGATTTTATTTTTAGGATGATGATTCGGATTATGAACTCTCTCACAACCTCGCCGTCAACCTGGTTGAGCGATGGTGAAATCTGCATTAACACGGTCTTCTTTCAAGTAATTTTCTATGGATGTAACTAGCTGCAGGTGAACGTGAAATATCTCTCCAACTAATCTTTAATCCTGGGTGTTTTGTGCTGTCTAGGTAGCCTTGCAGAACCATCAATATTATCTTCTACCCTGATCCCATGAGAACATGACTGGAAGTTCCAGAGCTATCTGATGCCATATCTTAATCTCTGGCCTCACCTGTACTGTAACGTGTCAGACAACATGTACTAATGTTCAGTGAAGAAGACACACCGTGAGTCATAGCATAGCAAGTTTCAATGAGAAAATACACATACCGTAGATAAGCTTCTTATGATACTGCTTCATGTCATTTACTCCTTCTCCTGCTGCTGAGCTCATTTCTAGTTATTGTCTAGTTTCCTCCTTTAAGGTTAAATATTATTCAGAATGTAATCCCTCAGTAGATGTGCAGTTCATGTGATAATTGTAATGTATTCACAAAATGTTTTGTGTGAAAACAAAGAACAGCCATGGGTGCCTTTGCCATGAAGATGAGAAGTTCTCTTTTGACATTCATCTCACAACCAACATGTTGACTTATACGTTTGTATAGTAAAATACTTATCAGTACAAATATATTGAATGGCATTTATCAAACTAAAATGGTTGGCCTGCACATTTTAAACTGGCTGTTTGGGGATGTCTTATAAAACTGAATAGACTTTGCCCACTGAGGTCTCGCTCTCTGCTGGGTGAAGCCAGACCAAGATGAAGTGAAAAGGATTGGGAGATCAGTTTGATGTTACCACAGGAGTGAGTTAATTCACAATTTAAAAAGATATTGAGATGTCATTGTCAACATTTTACATTTACATTTTAGGCATTTAGCAGACGCTCTTATCCAGGGCGACTTGCACAGATTACATTTCTTTACATACAATCAATTTATACAGCTGGATATTTTACTGAAGCAATTCAGGTTAAGTACCTTGCTCAAGGGTACAACAGCAGTGCCTTACATGGGAATCAAACCAGCAACCTTTGAGTTACAAGTCCAGCTCCCTAACCATTATACTGCACTGCCAGCCTGAATTATTTACTAGTTCACTGTTGCTGTTTGACAGTACACGGAGAAACTACTTTTCTCCACAGCATCCAGAAAATTTGCTCGTTCCTCATCCTCATCCTCATCCAACCTTTGGTCCAGACTTTGGTAATCTCATGTCTGACCTATTGTGATACCTTGCTGGCAGGCTTACCGGCCTGTGCCATCAAGCCATTGCAACTAGTGCAGAATACCGCTGCACGCCTGGTTTTCAGCCGACTCAAGTTCACGCATGTCACTCCACCACCCACCACACTTCACTGGTTCCCTATAGCAGCAGTTAAATTATTGGTGCTGGCATATGGCCACAAGGGGAACCGCTCCCTCCTACATCCAGACACTCATCACACCCTACGCCCCAGTTAGACCCCTCTGCTCTGCCTCCTCTGGCAAACTGACTGTTCTGTCCCTTCGGGCGCCTGGCAGCCATTCCTCGCGGTCTCGCCTTTTCTCTGTCCTGACCCCCCACTGGTGGAATGATCTTCTGCACTCGGTCAGGACCGCAGAATCACTGGCCATCTTCTGCAAGACACTAAAAACCCACCCCTCAAAACAAACAAAAACTTTTATTTCCCTGTGTTATATGTACGATGTGCAACTGCTAACGATGATGTCTGTTGCAGTATTACTACACTACTCTTGCACTAACTTTGATTAATCTTACCATGTTTAAATGCCCTTTTTGTAAGTCGCTCTGGATAAGAGCTAAATGCCATAAATGTAAATGTAGTAAATGTTTCCCGATCCCTAACTCATTGTGTCTGTTTTTTGTATAAAATCTGTTTGTATTGGAAAGCTAATATGCAGTCATTAGACCAAAGTAAATACATACCGCACTCAGGAAACACCCACCCACTAACACAAACACACACACAAGACAAATCAATCACCACAGTCTTGCATGAACAGAATCCAAACATGTGAACCCTATGGGCTTGTGCCACTTGTCCTGCTGCCCTGTTGGTAAAAGGTTTAAGTGCTGTACAGCCTGCATCAGGCAATATCCTCAGATGCCCCCAGCCCCCAGGATGACCCGTCTCCGATCCCTCAGTCCCGCAAATCCCTCTCTTCGCCTCCACACTAAATAATGCTTCATTCTGGTCCAGAGTAAGCACACTCTCTCTCTCTCACTCTCTCTCTCTCTCTGTGTCTTTATTGCTGGACATCTGCTAGCTCCTAAAACTCCTGCACATGTAATGGGAAAGAATACTACAAGCACCAGACTATTCAACATAACTGTGCTGGGGTCACTTTTTTCCCTGTCTTTTATGCTTTTCCCCCTTTATCTCCCAATTTGGAATGCTCCAATCGTATTCTACACCATGCTTGTTGCAACCTCTGCTGTCAATTGGGTAGAGCGCAGACAAGCATGTGCTCTCCTCCGAAACACGTGATGTCAGCCAGCGCTTTTTTTTCACACCGCAGTCTACAAGTTAAGCATGCACAGACATGAGTCGGAGGAAGACACTTTGTGCGCAGCTTTATACCGGCAGACTGGGGCCACCCGATTGACCAGCGGGGGTCGCTGGTGTGCGACAAGACACGGACGTCATGGCCGACCAATTCCCTCCTTCCATGGGCGACGCTACCGCTAATTATGTGTTGCCCTGAGGGTCTTGCTGGCACAGTTGGCACTAAACTGTGGGGCTCATCCACACGCTTCACAGGAAGCCACCCAGCAGCTGTCTTGGGGTTTCTGTGAATGCCAGTGCTGTATATTTATTGGTATTCACTTGTTCATGGGTAGTATGTGTGTCGCGTGCATGTAAACCAAAAGTTATCACAGAGGTCTAACCACAAGCATGATAAATATTTTCATAGTCAGCCTGAGTTTTAGTACTTAGGTCTAAAAATGAATGAGGACTTATTTTTTGTTGGTTAGAAAAACAATCCTGCTCTCTCTTCCTGTTAATAAGACAGAGGGGATCATGGATTTTCTCTCCCAGGAAGACATGGGCCTGTGAGGTTTTTCAAAGGGCCATTGTCTCTGAGAACAGAGGCTATTTTTGCAAATGTATAAATAAGCCTCAGCAGGGGGAACATGAGATACATTTTAAGCACTGAAAGGCATATTGGGCATGTGCAGATTATGACGTATGTACCATAATTGCCACCAACGAGAGGGGAGGTCGTATCTTCATTCTACCCAACATTCTACACAGGGGATGATGACACTTCTCACATATCACTGAGTGGGTGTGCAACTGTTATAAAGATAAGGGAATGATCTTTTATTGGTTTTTACATTTTTCTTTACAGTTTAAAAATGTAAAGATACACAAGGAGGCCGACGGTGCATTTCACAAGGACATGGGTAAAAGTATAAGGAACAACAATTCAATCTTAGACATCTAGACATCCATGCTTTTTGGGATGTTTTTGTCAAACAAAGGAAAAATAAAGAATACTACCTCAAAAGGCACATACGTAGCGAGAACATAGCAAACATTGACAGCCGCGGAAGCAGTGCCCGATGCACTGTACATGTGTATATATCCAAAGTTGATTTACAGCACCAGTCCCTTGATGGGCATTGATAGTTCAATCAATCATTAAAATTACATTAGAGCATATCTGTTCGAAAGATGAGTCCCCCAGAAACACTTCAGTGTTATGTACCATCACTGTTCTTGCTGTTCTCTTCTATGTTCTCGATTTAATGGAACAGCTCTGATATTTATGGGGTGAGCAGCTCTGAATGACAGAACCATGGGTTTGAAAGAATGTTACTCAAGACACAGGACCTCATACAGGGCAACCCCGCCAACCCCGTTTTTCCACAGATGCCATTGACCAGTTAAATGTGTCAGACAACTGCAAACAGACTGAGAACAGTTTGAATGGGTTTTAGTAGCACATATTTTCAACTGCCCATACAGTGACATCCATTTATATACATATATACACGTATATATATATATATATATATATATATATATATATATATATATATATATATATATATATATATATATATATATATATATGGGCGGCACGGTGGTGCAGTGGATAGCACTGTCGCCTCACAGCAAGAAGGTCTCGGGTTCGAATCCAGGCCGGGGGCCTTTCTGTGCGGAGTTTGCATGTTCTCCCCGTGTCCGCGTGGGTTTCCTCCGGGTACTCCGGTTTCCTCCCACAGTCCAAAGACATGCACGTTAGGCTAATTGGAGAGTCTAAATTGCCCGTAGGTATGAGTGTGTGAGTGAATGGTGTGTGTGCCCTGTGATGGATTGGCGACCTGTCCAGGGTGTATTCCTGCCTCTCGCCCGGAACGCATGCTGGGATAGGCTCCAGCACCCCCCCGACCCTGACCAGGAATAAGCGGCTTAGACAATGGATGGATGGATGGATGGATATATATATATATATATATATATATACTGTATGTATACATGTGTATATATTTTTTTAAATCAGATTTTTGTTTTCTCCCAGTTTGGTGCCCAATTGTACCTTCTATTGATTCAATTACCCTCCCCATAAGCCTGCTGCCTACGACTATGGGACCAACCGCTACCCTGGGACCATGATGAGGGTGAGGGAACCACCTCCTTCGAGACCGACCCTGCCAAACCGTTGACCGTGACTCCAATACACGCAGGGAAGCTTTCTGAACCTGCGGCAAGCTCCCAGCTTGTCGGCTTCCCTCCCCCTGCGGCGGACAGCCAATCACTGCCCCTGAGCGGGGCCTCCTGGCCAGAGCCGGGCTGGCGCAGCAGGGGAATTAAAATCCCAGCTGCAGTGGGACTGCACTTCGCACACACAGCTAGCCACTCAAAATCACCTATGGTTTTCCAAAATTCTCTTAGTATTAACTTATTTTCTGGCAATTTAAAATGAATGTGAAATGAATGTTAAACTAATTACTAATTGCAAATACCTATAATTTTTGAATTTGAGAATTCAAAGAATTGAATTAGAATGATTTGCCTATATGTTTGTGTAGTTCCTTCTTGCTTCCCTTCCTCCTCCATAGTTGGATGGGAATCAAAGTTTCCTGCATTGTGGTAGCACCTCCAGTCACTGTGGATCGAGGTTATGTTTTGTCTGGGCCCCGCTGCTTTAATTTGTCGTCAGCTTTCAAATCTACACTAGAATCACGGCGGCCAGCCAAAAAACGGCTTTGCCTCTGGGATTGTCAATCTTCAAACACAGCATGGTTTCGTAAAGGTGGGTCACATACTGCAGCTACACTGTGGGAAAATCCTCTGCCACACAAACTCCAGGCCTGCCTTGATCAGGGGCCTCTGTCATTCCAGGAGACCGTTTGGTCTGCTTGCGCTGGCAAGAGGGTTAAGGCTGGAATCAGAGAGAAGGCCTGGAGAAGATTAGGAATGAAATAACAGCATGGCCATCACATTCCTGAACAACTTTCACCCAAGGGAGGACCCTGGCACCAACTCCTGGGGGCCTCTCGACTCAAACTTACCATGTTAGTGCTTTACTGGGACAACTGCCCGGGGAGCAACACTGTGATAGGAATCAGAATTCGAGTGCTACGATGAATGAAATGTTCAAGACAAAATCATTCTATGCAGCAGTTAGACCAGGTCCTACTCTGCTCCCCCCCAGGTGTGCTTGGTATGTGTAGGTGTTGCTGTTGCAGATCCACCTTTCTCTTGACCCAGCTCTCGCTAGAGTGGCTCTGTAGCATCCATATATCTTCACATATGTTTTTATTTGCCCACTGACACACATTGAGTAATGCAGGCACTGAGAATAGTTGGACTCTGAACTGTTCCTGCTAATTCCGGAGCGCGCTGGCTTTGTTATTCGAGTGCCAGAGGCTGATATCAAACAATGTTTCATGCCGCTTATCTCGGCATGCTCCACCGCACCGGAAGTGCTAGAAGCGCTGCACGGAATCTCAGTGCTGTTGTCCTCTCTCACTGACCTGGGAAGAAGGGAAGGAGGAGACCGACCTCTCCTTGCCCCACCCCGTTGTTCCCCTGACGCACCAGCAGACGATGTGTTCCTGCCCGTGTTTGGCGCTCCGCTGCATGCAGGTGCTGTCAAGTGCTTTGGTGATAAATTAGGGGCTTCCATTGAAACAGCTCCTCCAACCGGAACGGGTGATATAGGCAGGGGGGGTGTCATATGGGACACATTAACTACAGTAGAAACCCCATGCTCTTTTATTGCTTAGATGGTGAATACATTTCTCCACGAGCATGATTTGGTTGAGAACACAAGAAGAGGGAGGGGGAGGGGGCCGTGTCAGTAAACCAGAGTCATGAGACCGTTTTATTTCACCACTCTTCTACCAGGAACAAGGATGGAATAACTCCATTACAACAAACACCTTTTGTGCCTTTTGTATCTGTCTTTATTGAAAGTTGAGACTGTATTGAATGTTGGCCATTCAGAGGCTGTCTAAGATTACAGTCCCAGGAGACACAAGATACTCTGGTGATCCTGCCAGGGCTCCGGAACAATGGGATCGCTGTTGAGAACATTCCGGCACAAAGGTAAACACAGGTAGCCTGGCACCACATACCTCCTGGCAAGCACGTTACCCTCACCGCCCCCCCCAGCTCCACAGCTGTTTGGACACTCGTTTGATCACCATGGGGTAGCGACGGGTACAAGGATTTGCAAAATCACAATCTTGTGGTCACTGATAATTCATCTAACGTCCTCCAAAACACCTTAGTGTGTGCCAATTCTTAATATGAAAATGGATGCATTAAAATATGTATCCCAAAAAGTGGCTAGTTCCAAATAGAATTGTTCTTATTTATACTCTGAAACGACCGCACCAAAGGGTGAGCCAAACAACATGGATTGGGATGAGTGCATTTTCTTATTAAAATGATGATAGACTACATTCTAACATGTCGTAATAAGAAACCTTGTTGACACATCATTTTATGGACACTATTTCAAACAAGGGCTAGGTTGTTAAACAGATTTCACTCAAACTACACGTACACACTCAAGCATTTTAGGCATATATGGAATTCCAAGTCAGACCATGCACTGAGTAATAACGACATCCTGTTCGCAAAGTGCTTGTTAACTCTGGCATGTTAGTTTCAGCATTTCAAAGCTCCTTTGGAAAGAGATGCCGTAAATGTTCTCCTAAAACTCAAAATTATCGCTCTCGGCAATCGCAATTACATGGTTTTCCCAGAGGGAAACTCTCAAGTTGCTTTGATGACAAAAGTTTAATGCTGTGAGTGAGGAGTGAGTTAATTAAAGTTAGAATCAGATAAGGTCACCTTTTGTCTGCGTGTATTCCTCATGTTCCCACTGCCTTGTTCTACCAGATGGAGCCCGCCCCCTGGTGGCACACTCTGTAATGGTTTCTGTAAAATGGAAGGCTGCTGCTCCTCAAGTGACCTTGAAATAACGTTGGCAAAGAATTTAATTTGTCTGATAAGGCACGGGTGAACTGGAGTCTATACAGATAATATAAACCAGAGCTCTTTCCCAAAGACACATTAATTAATAAAGACGTGAACCTTCCCATTAAGTACAACAAATCTACCCTCCTTAAATCTTCAACTGGGAAATATTTTGATTAGATATCTTTATTGTCTGTTTTCACAGAAATGTACTTTGTGTACAAAAGTGCTTTGTGGTAACAAAAATAAGACATACACATTAAACACTATACAAGGTGCATACCCACAAACGATACAAGGTACACACAGCACACCATTTATAATACTATAAACACTATAAACATCAAACGGCAAAAAAAGGCGAAAAAACTGCAGAACTCACAACATCCTAAAAACCTACATTACAGTCGAGCGTTAAGGCTCTTCCTCTTATCCAACCGTCCACTCCCCTGCCTGTTTAGAAGGCCAATGGAGTATGGCACAAAATAGTTTTTAAATGTGTTCAGCTTGCACTGCAGAAGTCTGAACCGCCTGCGTGATGGGAGCAGTACAAACTTTTGTGGCATGGTTGTCTTATTTGTTTGTATAGTCTATCACAACACATGCAGAAAGCAGTAACACCAACAAAAACACCTCAGTTATCAACAAGCATACCATTAAAGTTATCCATAGCTCCATAGTATGTGTGTACACAACACACAGCAAATCCAGGCCCATACCGTCAAATTGTAGAAAACTCCTGCCAATATACTGCCAATTGTTTATTTGTGTAGATGAATATTGTGTACTAGAAACATGTTTTAAACATGATCATAAATAACATGGTTCAATGCAACCCTGGTTGCATGGTCTGACAACATTGCTGTAACATTATAGTGACATGAAGACCTTGCTTTAATATCTCTGTAATGCAAAATCTCAGCATTTGCTTTAGGTTTGCCCAGTAATGCCTGGGTGTCAGGTCCTTTTTTTATTTTTTAAGATACTTTTTCCATTTTCTCCCAATTTAGTAGCCAATTATACCCTATTTTCATGTCAATTATCCCCCCTCGTATTGAGCTCGCTGTCGCAGTCCTGAGACCGGCAGTGACAAAGACAATGTATCGTCCCCTCCGAACTCGCCAAGCCGTCAACTGTAATTCCGGTACACACAAAGCCACTCTTATACGCAGAGATTTCATATCAGCTTCCCTCCCCCCTCCCTGGGGTGGACAGCCAATTGCCACCCTTTAGTGGCACTCCCGGCCAGAGCCTAGCCGGCGCGGCCGGTGGAATCGAACCCCGGTCGCAGTGGGAAACATCCTTCCACCACACCACCCGGGAGGCCCAGGTCCTTTACTTTTGATAGTATTGTGGAAACAGTGGGGCATTTCTGCATCAACCTCAGCCCCATGGGAAGGTCTTCAGGCTTATATTTAGGTGTCATTACGTAATATTCCATAAGTTATTGATTGCATTCAGATATGATGACTGAGAAGGCCATGACATATGGATAACATCAGTGTCATGCTCCTAAAATCATTGTTCTATGGATGGGAGCTTGGAAGACACCCCTCTCTGCGGGAAGAAAATGCTTTAACAAGCTTTGGGTGAAGATGATACTCAGCGCTATTGAGTAAAAATTGATTGACTTGCCTTCTAAGGGTACGAGTGCACCAAAGCCATGCCGGGAAAATGCCCCCAAAAAATGGCCCACACCATTAAGGAACCTCCAGAACCTTTCATTGCTGTGTTTACATTTGTTCACAACCTGTCTATATGTGAATGCTTGGGCCCTGTATAAGTGTGAGGTGCCACTGAAAATCTGGACATTCCTTGTATTAATACATATGGTACAGCAAGCACAAGGTTTAAAACTGTATTTGTTGTCACAGAACACACTGATGATCATATTGCAGGATATTTTAGTTTTCAATGTGACTCATTATATTTTCATAACCACAGCTATAGTATATATTATAGTATTATATATAATATAATATAATCATTATATTATATATTAAATGATCAATTTAAGTCTCACAGTGCTTTGGCAAGCATCTTGAGACCCAAACGCGTGGTTGTCTGGATTCTGATCCAACGGCTGAGAATTTTATTAATAGAGCCAGTGGTTGATACTTCATGAATATATTCATAAATAGCTTGCTGCTTTGTTTTGTTGTTCCATGGGGTCAGAGGGGTTGTGTACAGGTCAGGAACAAAGGATCTTGGGAAGGCGGCATCTAAAACACCCATGGGCATGCTGGTCATCACTAGAGGGCCATGCAAACAAACAGGGTTCCTAACTCAAACAAGCACCCCAGGCTGAATCTCACACGCTTCCCATCAAGTGATGCTGCGGGTGAATAAATGACGCAATCGACCCGGGACTATCTGCATATCGACATCAGACACTAACAGGAAATACCAATGAAATTGTTCACAATTACTGGAGATTTTTGCAGCACAAAGGATGTGTGTGAAGTGAAGAAGTTGCAACTAAAAAGCATGACTGATTAAATAACCACCAGTTTCCCACATCAGCAGCATAATGTCACTCTCCCACCATTGCCTTTGTGCTGGCATTATTTAGCCTAGAGCAGGGGTTGGCAACCCATAACACTCAAAGAGCCATTTGGACCCGGTTTCGACGGAAAAGAAAACACTGGGAGCCGCACCATTTTCTGTCGACGGGGAAATGAATCGGTCGCAGCGAAAAAAAGCTGCGACCAGTTCATTTCGCGGACCGGGGGGTGCGCCCAATTTTGCGCCCGATTCAATTGGATACTTATTATTTATTTTCCCAAGCCACGCGGAGCCGCAACATAAGGCTGAAAGAGCCGCATGCGGCTCCGGAGCCGCAGGTTGCCGACCCCTGGCCTAGAGGGTTTGGGGGCGTGCTTTGTTTATATAGTGTTGCAACTGAATACGGTTTGTTTAGAAACCCTATCTGTTTTTTCATTCTTGAACGTTTAGTTATTTAATATCTAATGGGTAATGTTGAGCGAAATTTAAGAGATGCGGCAATGTGGAGAGCAAACGTGTAATTTCTTCAGGGTCAAAGAATAATGAAAAATGAAGGCAAAATGATTAAAGGAAGCAATACTGCCCATTGCTTTGTCCACTGATGTTCTGTCATTAAATGAGGGAAATGTATGTCGACACTGAAGGTTTGGGCAATTTTTCCAAGATGCCTTAACAAATTGTGACAAACCCCGGGGAGTGTGGAGTTGTCACGAAACCAAGCCAGATAATTAACGAGATTCACAACCAAAGGAATGAAATAATCACTGGTATTTTATTATCTTTTTAGTGAAAGGGAAAAGGGGAGAGAGAGTCACTTGGGGTTTTCTGGGAAATCCGTAATCCGTGAGAATCGTCGGGGCTGATAGCTGGGGTCGGTACACAGGCGCAGATTCTCACACGGTCCAGGGCGGGTTTTCCCAGTCGGGTTGTCAGACGTTCCAAGTTCGTTGCACAAAGCAGGTTCTCCTATCCAAACAAATTATCAAACACTTAATTTCCACAGCATTGTATTCCTTTCTTATTTCTCTATTCACTCTCTCTGTTTGATTTCCCTTGCGGTACTCTCGCTGGCTGAGTGCCGCGCCTCTTTTTGTAGCATGGTCACTCAGCCCCGTGATTCCTTTCAGGTGCGCTGAGATTCTCCCCCAGTGCAGCTCGTTGAGCAGGAAGCCCTAATATGGGCATGGGGTGGAGCCAGCGTGCTGCCACATACCTGCCCTCTATAACCATTCCCCTCACTACTCCCTCCCGGCTGCCACACATCCCCCCTCAGCTCCGACCGAGAGGGAGGTGCAATCCAGCTTCCCAGCGCGTCCCTCCGGGACAGTGCATCTGCATTCCCATGGGCCGCTCCCGACCTGTGGATGACAGAGAAGGCAAATGGTTGCAGGGATAGGAACCAGCGGGTGACCCGTGCGTTGTTGTCCTTGTTCCGGGACATCCACACTAGTGGTGCATGGTCAGTGACAAGGGTGAAGTGCCGTCCCAACAAATAATACTTGAGCATTTCCAGAGCCCACTTGATCGCCAAGCACTTCTTTTCCACCGTGGAGTATTTCTGTTCTCTGGGCAGCAGTTTACGGCTGATATAAGTAATGGGATGTTCCTCACCTCCTCGTAGTTGGGAAAGGACGGCACCCACCCCTGTCTCAGATGTATCTGACTGTACCACTAGTGGTTTGGTGAAGTCCGGGGTCACCAACACGGGTCCCGAGCACAGGGCTCCCTTTAGCACCTGGAAGGCCTTCTCCATGTCTGCGGTCCACGCCACCTTGTCTGGCATCGCGTCCACCTTCCTTACCTGGGGCCTCACGCATCCTCTCCCGATGGTGTACCCCAGGTAATCCGCTTCCTGCAGGCCTAGGCGACACTTCTTGGGGTTAGCAGTCAGCCCCGCCTCCCGCAGGGCTCGCAGCACCGCACTCACTTGTTCCAGGTGTTTTCCCCACTCCTCCCCGTGAATGACAATGTCATCCAGGTACGCGGCGGCGTAGTCTCGGTGGGGTCGGAGGACCCGGTCCATCAGCCTCTGTAAAGTAGGCGGGCCCCGTGCAACGGTGCAATGTTGCCATTCGGTAATGAAATAGGCCGTCCGGGGTGGCGAAGGCTGTCTTCTCTCGGGCCTCGGGTGCCAGGGGTACCTGCCAATAACCCTTAGTGAGGTCCAGGGTGCTGATGAATCTGGCCCTCCCCAGCCGCTCTATAAGTTCATCAATTCTGGGCATGGGGTAAGCATCGAATTTAGAAATGGCATTGAGCTGGCGGAAGTCATTACAGAACCGGATGGTTCCGTCTGGTTTGGGGACTAGCACAATGGGGCTACACCATTTGCTGTGCGACTCTTCGATGATCCCCGCCTTCAGCATGGCCCTTACCTCCATTCGGACGGCCTCCCTCCTCGCCTTGGGAATGCGGTAGGGCCACTGTTTCAACTTTTTCCCGGGCTCCGTTACTATTGAGTGCCGTGCCAGCTCCGTGTGCCCTGGCTCTTCCGAAAACACGTCCCGGTTCCTGCCGACCAGCTCGAGCATGTCCTGTCTCTGGGTCGGGTCCAGCTGCTCCCCCATTGGTACCCCCATCAGCTCGATTTTTTCTGCCACTTGTGTTGGAGAGAGTGAAAAGAGAGCCTCCCGCGCAATCCATTTCTTTAGCAGGTTAATGTGGTATACTTTTGCCGGGGGTCTTCATCCCGGCTGTCTCACTCTGTAATTAACTTCACCAACCTTTTCAATCACCTCGTAGGGCCCGTTCCATCGGGCCAGGAATTTGCATTCGGAAGTGGGGACTAGCACCAGCACTTTGTCCCTGGGCGCAAACTCCCTCCGTTGCGCCCCCCTGTTGTAGACGCGTGCCTGTGCAGTCTGGGCCTCTGCCATGTGTTCCCTCACCAGGGGCCACAGGGTCGCCATCCGTTCTCTCACCTCCTCCACATGCTCCACCATAGTCCGATGGGGAGACGGCTGGTGCTCCCAGGCCTCCTTGGTGATGTCCAGTAGTCCACGGGGCCGTCTCCCGTACAGCAGCTCGAAGGGGGAGAAACCTGTGGATGCCTGTGGAACTTCTCGAATGGAAAACATTAAGAAAGGCAGCAATTGATCCCAATTTTTACCGTCGGCCTCAATCACCTTTTAAGCATGCGTTTTAAGGTCTGGTTAAATCTTTCTACCAGGCCGTCTGTCTGGGGATGGTACACTGATGTCCGCAGTTGGGTGATTTTCATCAGTTTGCACAGGTCCTTCATTATGCGGGACATAAAGGGAGTACCTTGATCGGTTAGGATCTCGCCGGGCAGCCCAACGCGTGAAAACAGCAGCAACAACTCACGTGCAATGCCTTTTGTTGCCATGGTGCGCAGGGGAATGGCCTCTGGGTACCTGGTGGCGTAATCAAGTATCACCAGAATGTATTGGTGCCCTCTATTGCTTCTGGGAAGGGGTCCCACTAAGTCCATTGCGATCCTACTGAATGGGACCGAAATTATGGGAAGGGGAATCAACGGGCTCCGCAGGTGCGGCCGTGGCGCCACCTGCTGGCAGTCCGGACAGCTGCGGCAGTAGTCCTCAACCGCTCTTTTCACTCCTGGCCAATAAAATCGCGCTTTAATGCGCTCCAGCGTCTTCTCCACTCCGAGGTGGGTTCCCAGCAGGTGTGAGTGGGCTAGATGTAACACCGAGGGAACAAACGGGCTGGGCACTAACAGCAACTCCATGCGTGCTCCCGCCTTCATTACTATTTGATAGTCTGTCTTTGATTGCAAAATGGGGATATGTTAGCTGACTTACCCCGTCCATCAGCCGGCCGTCCACCACTGACACCTGTTGGAGCACGCTGGTCAGGTTGGGGTCCTCCAGCTGAGCCGTCCCGAAGCGCCCTGCCAGCGGGGCGGGCCCTGGTGTCGCTTCCTGGTCCATCGGAAAGAGGTCACCCAGGCCCTCTTCCTCCTCGTCCTCCTCCTCCGGTGTGGTCCCCTCGACCACCCCTGGTGCCTCACTTGACTCCCCCTCGGGTAGTGGTTCGGTGGACGCGAGAGGGTCCACCTCCTGGAACCCACACAGCCGGTCACCCCCTCAGTGAGGTCGTCTCACTCCCCGTTGATCTCTTCGGCCCTGCACGCCACCAGTCAAGCTGACCCAGAGGGGGCGAAACACCGGGACGTCCCTGCCTATGATTACCGGCACTGGTAGGTCTGGCACAATTCCCGTGGGTCCAGTGTACTGCCCTTTTGTGGTCTGTAGGTGGAGAAGGGTGGTTGGGTACTTCCGGGTTTCCCCGTGGATGCAGGTGACCCCCACTGTGCCCATCAGGTGTGGGAGCTGTGCGAATTCTGGTCGGACCAGTGTCACCGCACTTCCTGAATCCAAAAGCGCTGTGGTGTCCCTCCCGTTGGCCCGCACAGGGGTGACTGGGGAAGTGCCACTGTCCTCCGCCCAGCAGGTCATCAGCAGGCCGCACGGTCGTCCTGTGGCCACCTCACTGGCTGAGGCCGTGGGCATCGGGACGTCTTCACGCTATGTGCCCTGTCTCACCACATATGTAACACTGCCGCCGGTCCGGCATCACAACCGGGCGTCTTCTCGGCAAGCCGCCAGTGAACTTCAGGGTTTCTCTGGCCAGGGTGGGGTCCTCGGTCCCGGGACATTCTTTTGGACGCGTATAGGTTTCTACCTTCGCCGGGTGTCTGCTGTGGAGCACTCCTTGAGCCGCTTGATGTCCCTCTACCAGCTCCACGAGCTGGTCCGCAATCTGGGGGTTGGCCTGGCATGCCAGCTTCTTGGCTTCGAAAGGGAGGGAGCGCATGAACTTGTCGATGACTACCCGCTCGAGGGGTCCCAGCGTCTTCGGCTCCGAGATCAGCCAGCCCTTCATCAGCCGAATGAGGTCATGCATCTGAGCCCTGGGGGACGCGGCGGGGTCATAGAGCCAGTCCTGGAACCTCTGGGCTCTGGTGATCAAGGTGTAGCCACACCTCTTCAGGATTTCCTCCCTCAGTTCATTATATGTGGTCGTCTGGCCACAGGTCAAATCCTGGTAGGTGTTCTGGGCCACACCAGATAGGAACGGTGCAATCAAGCTGACCCACTGGCCCTCTGGCCATTTCTCCCGCTGCGCGGTGCGCTCAAAGGTGAGAAGGTAGGTTTCCACGTCATCAGCTTCGGTTTGCTTCACCAAATATCTACCGGGGTCAGCCCGTCGCACCAGGTTGGCTGCCGCTTGTGCTTCCTGGGCAGTAATGAGTTGTTGGAGTTCGGCACGCATGACGGCTGTGTGCTGCTGCTGTTCAGCCATTAGCTGGTCATGCCTCACCTATTGCGCTTGGTTGCTCGCTATGAGCTGCGCAATGAGGCCCTCAAAATTGCCCGCATTCTCCACCATATGTGACAAACCCCGGGGAGTGTGGAGTTGTCACGAAACCAAGCCAGATAATTAACGAGATTCACAACCAAAGGAATGAAATAATCACTGGTATTTTATTATATTTTTAGTGAAAGGGAAAAGGGGAGAGAGAGTCACTTGGGGTTTTCTGGGAAATCCGTAATCCGTGAGAATCGTCGGGGCTGATAGCTGGGGTCGGTACACAGGCGCAGATTCTCACACGGTCCAGGGCGGGTTTTTCAGTCGGGTTGTCAGACGTTCCAAGTTCGTTGCACAAAGCAGGTTCTCCTATCCAAACAAATTATCAAACACTTAATTTCCACAGCACTGTATTCCTTTCTTATTTCTCTATTCACTCTCTCTGTTTGATTTCCCTTGCGGTACTCTCGCTGGCTGAGTGCCGCCCCTCTTTTTGTAGCATGGCCACTCAGCCCCGTGATTCCTTTCAGATTCTCCCCCAGTGCAGCTCGTTGAGCAGGAAGCCCTAATATGGGCATGGGGTGGAGCCAGCGTGCTGCCACATACCTGCCCTCTATAACCATTCCCCTCACTACTCCCTCCCGGCTGCCACAAAATGAAGAACAATGAGGGAACAGGCACATTCTAACTGAAATCAATTAATAGATTGAAAATTATGCAGTTGCTGTTGATGCAAGTACATACAAACATACAGCAATAGGCACTCAGAGATTAATATAATGATGATTGAAATGAAGATCACAGAAATAAGAATGCTTAACAAAACTTACGCAGTTATACCATTTTGCATCAGATCATTACCTTTTTGTATTGAACACTATAATATATCCTTTCAGCACTTTTCCAGATGTTGTACTTGATTTTGTACTTGATTTTGTGAACAAATATTTTAAAATAATGTGAGACAGGGCCCCTGGATGCAACCGGTAAAGGTTGCCCACTGCGGCCAGGGTTTGATTCCCTGGCTACAGCAGCCCAGCTCTGGGGCGATGGTTGGATGTCCGCCCCAAGGGGAGGGAAACCAGCATAAGCTTGCCGCATGCACAGAAAGCTTCTCTGGATGTATCGGAATCACCATAGGCGCTTGGGCGAGTCCCTGCCACCGCCGCTCTTAGAGTAATGGATCCGTAGCTGCAGGCGGCAGGCTTGTGGGGGGATAGTTGAACCAACAGAGGGTACAATTGGCCACCAAATAGGGAGGAAAACAAGGAAAATAAAATAAACATTTTTGTTTATTTAATTTAAAATGTAAATACTTTAAAAAAATGTTTATCATAATTTGAGATGAGAGGAGTGTCGTAAACTAAAGGAGGGAGTTTTAGTTTTGGCAGTCAGAGTGTTAACACTGAGGAGCTCTGCACAGAGACAAGCATTCCATGCATCCAATCCAGCCCCTACAATCACCCTCTCCCAATCTGTCACTAATTCCCCCAAATGAGAAACTTTATAAATAGGCTCAGTGTTCCCTCTTTCTCACAAAAATTATGTGGTGTATCAATGGTGGACATTTTTCCACACTGAATTCCACACTGCCTTTATGAAAACCGTCTTATAGCACCCACAAGCTTGCTGTCTGATTTGTACATTCTGCTGAAAACACACTGATCTATCCCAGTGGAGCCACCTTAAGGTTTAAACCTGAAACTAACATGAGCTTATTCGTGATGCTGAGTCAACAGTACTTGTACTCACACTGCAAGTGCCAGAACCCAAAGGAGGGGCTACTTTGTGCTGCAGCCTGCAGTCAGGGTCCTATTGATGGTAATAAAGGATGTGTCACATAAAAGGGGGAAACATTTTCACAGCCCAATCTTAGACTTTCCCCTCTGTGCTAATAAATCATTGATTAACAATAAGGCATAAGAGATCCCTCCTTCTAAGACAACAAACTTGGGCCAATATTTGTCTGTTTTCTTGGGGGTGTTTTGTAACGGATTGTGCTGTTGTTACTTACATACATTTTTACATTTGACATTTTATGCATTTAGCAGACGCTCTTATCCAGAGCAACTTACAAGATGTGCATTAATGGTAAGAACAATCATAGTTCGTGCAAGAGATCAGTGTAGTAATACAGCAATCGTTGACATCGTTGTGGGCAGCTGCATACTATACCTGTAAAACTGGGAAGGAAAAGGTTAGTAAATTTGTTTTTTTGAGGAGTAAGCAAGGAAACATATACAGTGGCACTTCGGCCCATGAACTTAATTCGTTCGTTGACTCCGTTCCCGAACCGAAATGTTCGCGAACCGAAATAATTTTTCCCATTGAAATTAATGTAAATCCAATTAATCCGTTCTCCAGCCCCAGAAACCCTTTTTTAAAACTTTTTTATCGGTTTATGTGTGGCAAAAATATAGAAAGGAATTAAAGATAACCTTAATTATAGAAAAATACATTAATACTCAAATAAAACATAATAATTGTTTATACACCACTCTCACGTTTAGCTATTATTTCCTTCTTCGTTTCTACTGTAATACACTTAGGCTTCTTAACACCACTATCAGTAGCACTTTTCACTTTCTTGGGAGCCATAATGAGGGCAAATTTAATGGAAATAGCACAAAAAGAACGTGTATCAAAGGAGAACACAACGACGAACGATGTAAACAACGCTGAGTAGGGGAGACCGGGGTTGGTTGGCACACTTTTCACACTCTGCCGTATTTCTCTGGCATATTTTATGTGAGGATATTCTAACTAGTAGCAAATGAAAGGTTAAGGTCTCAGCTATAAATACATATATTTCAATGTCAACAAATATTTTCTTCAATTACGTGATTCGTGATTAAAGTCATGTTGTGCACTTGTGCCAACCAGCCCCAACACGGGGTTGGTTGGCACACGCTTTGGGGTTGGTTGGCACAATGTTAAAATGCTATCAGTACAAAGAATGAAGCAACAAATAGAAACAATTTGAACCAGAACCAGGAAATGTAAACATTCAATATAATATCTGCCCATTTTTTAACCAAATAATTTTTTTATCAGTTCACAAATAATGTTTCATTAATTATGTCTTTGGACTTTATAAGCTGCGATGGATTGGCGACCTGTCCAGGGTGTATTCCTGCCTCTCGCCCGGAACGCATGCTGGGATAGGCTCCAGCCCCCCCGCGACCCTGACCAGGAATAAGCGGCTTAGATAATGGATGGATGGATGGATAATTATGTCTTTGGACTTTATAAGCTGCGATGGATTGGCGACCTGTCCAGGGTGTATTCCTGCCTCTCGCCCGAACGCATGCTGGGATAGGCTCCAGCCCCGCGACCCCGACCAGGAATAAGCGGCTTAGATAATGGATGGATGGATGGATAATTATGTCTTTGGACTTTATAAGCTGCGATGGATTGGCGACCTGTCCAGGGTGTATTCCTGCCTCTCGCCCGGAACGCATGCTGGGATAGGCTCCAGCCCCCCGCGACCCCGACCAGGAATAAGCGGCTTAGATAATGGATGGATGGATGGATGGACTTTATAAGAACAACAAATAAAACACTGAATAATTTTGTAACAATTATAAACTTAATAATTTAAAAGGTGCACCATGTAACATTAGCACAGCAGCACAACTATAACCACAAACTACTCAATTCAGAACAAATTCTACAAAGAGCCTCTTTTTAGTGTTAGCCTTTTGCTCCTCTAGATCTCTTTTGACTGGTTTGTCTGTCAGGATGGCGGTTTTCCTCCTAACAGCACCACCAACCTTCCTATTCCCTGCCTTAGGAAAGGCCGCAGCTCCTGTGGGGTGGGGAGACCTCTCCCAGTGCCAGCAGAGAGACCACTTGGTCCAGGCACACCATTGACACATGTGCCAACCAACCCCAAAGTCAGTGTGCCAACCAACCCCACTCTCATTAGGACACATCTCTGTGCTAATATGATGTCAGCTAGCTAGCATGACTCATCACAACCTTTCAAATCTTCTATCAAAATGTAGCTGATTCCTCTCTCTATTAACTAAAAATAATATAATGTCAATATCTCTATCTAACACAGTTTTATAATATATTTAGTGGGGGGACCATTTTTTAATTTTGACCATACAAAATGTCAAAGTTGTGCTCACCTCAACACTTAGTGACCTTCAAATGTTTTTGACAGAATGAATGAGTGCAGGTAAAGAGAGCAAACATTTTAATGTTAAATTTTTGTGACATTGCCCCTTGGGGGGCTGGTGATGACCTGTGTGCCAACCAACCCCTGAGCCAACCAACCCCGGTCTCCCCTACTAAGCACAACTGACGCTATCCACGACGCGCTACGGCGAGAAGCCCGCGAGTTTGTGTGTTTGTGCGTTCGTGCACCGAGGGCTTGTTCGCGGGCCGAGTGAAAATTTGTTCGGAAAGTGTGTTCGTGGGCCGATTTGTTCGTGAGTAGGGGCGTTCGCGGGCCGAGGTTCCACTGTACAAAAGGTATTGAACAAGTAGGCAGTGGTGATGACAATTGGCTAGATGTACAGAATTCAGTGGTAGTGGAGTCTGAAAAGGTGGGTTTTGAGTCTCTTGCGGAAGATCGCAAGTGATTCCGCGGTCCTGACCGATTGCGGAAGGTCATTCCAACACCGAGGGGTCAGGGCAGAGAAGAGGCGAGACCGCGAGGATTGGCTGCCAGGCGCCCGGAGGGATGGGACAGTCAGTTTGCCAGAGGAGGCGGAGGAGTCTGGCTGGAGTGTAGGGTGTGATGAGTGTCTGGAGGTAAGGGGGGAGCAGTTCCTCTAGCCACTTGATAAGCCAGCACCAGTGATTTGAATCTGATGCATGCTGCAATGGGGAGCCAGTGCAGGGAGGAGAGTAGAGGGCTAATCGTTTTTCCATTTCTCTGTTTTTAAAGATATTTCATATTTATGTTGTACTATTTTTGTTATAATTACAGTATGCAGCTTAATCATTTATGGAGCATTTTGCTTTAGATCAATACAGCACAATTGCTACTTTGTTCTTTGTTTCTGTATAACCATCCACACACTCTGGAGGAAATTCACGTAAAGCAATTGACGGTTAAAGCTACACTAGGTAAGATTTTCATCCTCCTGACATAATGAATACAAGATTATACTCTGCTTCAACATGAAGATAGTTGTTTTTGAAAATGCAGAATAAATCATTTGAACCCCTCCAAATCCACCAGAAACATTTAACAGCTATAGGACATTGTCTGAAACTCATCCCGTTTGCTTAAAATACAACCTTCAGAGATGTACTGATGTTTTGTGGATATGACGTAATGTCTACTGCAAAAAATCATATCCAACAATTATACATCTCTTTGCTATCTTTTGTCTGATTTACATGTACAATTCCCAGCTTGACTGGAAATTTTCCATGTGCATCTACATGGTCTGCTGTACTCTCTCAGTATCCTGCCTGTGAGGCTTCTCCAGGGATTGCAAAGGAACATTAGATCTCAGAGGAAAACAAAGTCGACCACCGACTTGGCTATTATGACAACAAACAGCCAATGAGAATGCGCACAGTGGTCCAAAACACCCCTAATCATACCCATTTATGTTGTGATATGGTCACAGGTTAAAGGCAACTGAAATAAAAGGAACATAATCCAGCCGTACCACAAATATTGAAATAGGGCCAAAATCTTACATAATGCATCTTTAACACTGTAATGTTACCACCATATTATGACTCCTTTATCCTGGGCAGTAAAGATGTAATTTAACTAGTGCTCAGTGTACAATGAATGGTAAGTAATGTGGATCTAATATCCCACTGTGCTACTTTCAGCCGGGTCCACTTGGCTAGTGTTACAAATTTGGAAATGACAGTATTTTCAAAGTATGGTCACCAGAGGGCTCTCTTGAACAGGGCACTGTACTGAACAGCACAGTTTGAAAACCATAATTAGGAGACTGATGAACACAATCATTTTACATTGCAGCACCACACAGTATAGCCAAAGTTATGGTTAATGATTATTAGTCTGCATGGTAGAATTACGGCCAAGGAATACGAAGCCATTTTAGGCGACTGGGTACACGCTATGGTGCATTGTTTCTTTCCATATTCCAAGACAATAACACCCCCATACACACTGCCAAATGGATTCAAGAGTGGTTTCATGAACACCAGAATGAAGTCAAACACCTTCCATGGTCTCCATAATTACCAGATCTAAACATCAGTGAGCCTTTATGAGAAGTTCTGGAATGTAGAGTGTGGAGTAGATCCCCACTGCCTTTACCTCTCAAAGAACTGGAGGGTTTCCTCCATAAAGAATGGTCCAACATCCCCCTTAAAACATTTCAGAACTTGTATAGCAGCATTCCAAGAAGGACTGACGCTGTTCTGAAGAGAAAAGGCAGCCCAACCCTGTATTAGCCCCTGCATATATGTTCTTCGACATAATGTATGAAAAGCACACTATATATAAAGTTATTATGATTATTATTATTATATACAGGTAACTGCCAAAATAGAAACCTACAGGCCCGAGTGCTTGTTTTGCACGGTGAAGGGTTCTGGTGGCTCTGTTATAGTGTAGGATGCATTTTCCTGGCTTGGTTTAACACCTTAGAGGGCAAGGTGAATGGCAATAAATACAGAGCCATTCTGAGTGATCACCTTCACCCTATGGTGAAGCATTTCTGTCCTGATGGGAGTGGTCTCTTCCAGGATGAAAATTCCCCCATCCACAGGGCACGAGTGGTCATTGAATGGTTTGATGTGCATGAAAACGATGCAAACCATATGCCATGGCCATCTCAGTCACCAGATCTCAACACAATTGAACACTTATGAGAGATTCTACATGAATGGTATTGCATCACTCCCATAGAGTTCCAGACACTTGTAAACATCTATGTCAAGGCTCATTGAGGCTGTTTTGATGGCTCGAACGCCCTGTTAAGACCTTTTATGTTGGTGTTTCCTTTATTTGATCAGTTGCCTGTATATAAAACACAGTCTGTATTTCTGAAATGTATTTATACAGCTGGTTTTCCAGGACCTTGTGGTAAATGTCATTTTAGCTGTTTACATTTACATTTAATTGACATCAGTTCCCAGTCCAGCCTCCAGTACTCCAGCCATGACTTTGAACTGCTGTTGTGTTCTAGTCTTAATTTTCCACAGACCATTTCAAATCTTCACCACAAGGGGGAGTTAACATTTTTAGGCTCAGCATGAATGTTGGCCTAAAATCTTTCAAACATTTCCCAAGGAAATGTGCACAAGACCACATGCAATGGATATACGCATAACCTTGAAATAAATATATATTTTTAAAACCTAGCTGTACCTCTACATTCTTATCTGAGGCAGATGCCATACATAGGGCAACATGGAAAGCTACTGTAATCAATTACTACTTCCTGAATGTTGGTAGAGATTTTCCAGGCTCTAACTTTGAGAACCAGAAATACAGACTTTATATATGTAAATATAGACAAAACAAGCAGAATATCGGGCTTATGTGATTTCTACATGAGTATGATTCACAGGAATCAACTTATGTAGACTATTTGAATTAACTCAATAGCTCTTTCATGTCCGACTCTAAATATGGGTCTTAAATGGCTTTATATAGCCAGCACCTGGCCATCTTAGGTTATTTTGTCTGGTAGCTTAAGCAGGCCCCAGCTTCCATTGACTAATTAGCAAGCATTAACTCCACCCACTGTGCAACAAAGAGCTTTCATAGGATGGCTGTCTACCTCTGGTATTCACAGTGAGGCGCTGTGCACTGCATAACAGCCATGGACTCTGTTTTTATATTAGATTATATATAGGAATGCCGCCTCCAAACCTGTTCAGAAATACCATCTCAGCTCCCGAATATCCATTCATTTTTTGCCTCATATTGCGCCCCTGGATCGACACACTTTGGTGTAATATTCAAAAGTTGAGGATTCTGTTTTTCCACGTGTGAAGAACGCATGATGGTTCATATATATTTCTGGGTGGCATTTTCAATTTTTCTTATTGATATGATATGGGAAGACATACAACAGCAATGCAATGTCAGGCAATATTGGTTAAATTGCTTTGTTTTAATAACCCCTTCAACAACCCCTCCTTAGCAAGGGAACGCGCTCTTTGAGCATCCATGTGATATATAACTATGGCTTTAGTTCGACACATTGGTGCTCTTTGCCTGCCGTCCCCAACACACTAAATCATAATGGCCACAGCTACTCCCTTCAACACAGAACATGTTATACAATTAGGAAAAAATAAATTCACACCCACTAATTATGTGATTTTGTGACTGATCCCTATAATGTGGCATCATTATGCTTGTGGAAAGAGTTCTATTTACAAAATAAGAGAAATATATGTTGATAATGTGGTAATTTACTGTGAGAATACCCAATGGTTTCCAAATTATCCAGCCGTTCTGTTTTATACTTATAATGAGCATTTGTTTGTCAAACTGGTAAACCGTGTGATTATGTTTGATTCACTGGCAGCTTCACGTTCTAAATTTAAAAAAACAGCCAGAACACAGTCAAAATGACTTGTTGCTTGGCAACTACTATGGTGAAGGAAAGGAACAGACAACAAGCTAGCTACGCTGCTACTCTCTAGTAGTTTGTCTAAAACCACATATATAACAAAGGCAGGGAAAAATGTCATGTCATTGAATGAAAAAATAACGCCGGTGCTAGTTGACCTGGTTATGCTGCTCTTGGACATGTCTTGAATTGATCCTTGAACATCCATTACATGTCTACATAATCATGATTATTTGACAGAGAGGTGACCAACCCATTGGTCTGTATACTATTTGAACTGGTACTTTGATACATAATAGGATCATGTTTGCAAAATAAGTGGTACTCATGAATTCTAAAAGGAAATAACTGAGGATAGGCCTACCACATACATTGCAACAAGACAAAAAGCTCAGTCGATGAAGTTTGGTGGTCTGGTAAGAATGGATGTGTAGCTTACTTAAAATGAGCTTCAAAAGTTGTATAGGGTATAGTCATGGAAAGGATTCATGTAATCATCTTTTCATGACCAAGTGAGTACATTGTTTTTAAGATGTAATTATGTAGTTAGTTTGGGATTTTAACTCCAATACTGTATTTGTAAAAAAGAAATGACAACAAAATGTTGATGCTCCCCATGCCTTTGCCAAAAAATGTATCATGGTTTAATTTAAAGATGTCACATTTTATATTTGTCAACCTTGTATCTGGCAAATAAGTAATAATATACAATGAGTCACTAAGGTGAAATAAAGAACTGCATTCCCGCAACTTAGTTGGGATGCACAACATTTTGATTATACTAAAGACCCTTTGTTGAACTCAAGTTCAGTTAGTCCAAGCTTGCTTAAAATATATTCCAGATATTTATACACATGCTCAAATAGCCAAATGTTGATGCACAGTGGAGATAATGTGTCTAACCTTTTGAAACAAGTTAACAGAAACTGTACATCAAGAAGGCATATACTTGTTTGTTTCATTATATGCTAATAAACTAGTTCCAGTGAATGGAGGTGAAGCAGTCAAATACAACATTTAGGACTGTTTAAAAAAATAAAAAATAAAAAATTGGCTGGATTTGTTTCCAATATCCTTTTCTGGCATCCATTTTTTTTTATACAAACTTCTATCAAGAGGAATAGTGCAATTCAACTATCCTTAGTTCATAGTTGGCACATCTCTGGGATGTTGCACCAGCTGAGTGGTGATCATTTTGACATGATTAGAGTTAGCACAATGCCCTGGCTTTTACAGAGAGCACTCTGAATCACAGGCTGTTTTCTGCACCGTCCCACATGACAATGCGGTCAGAGGCAGCGCTCACGGCGCATGCATGAGCCCAGTTATGTAACCTTCCAGAACCATACTCAGGCCCGTCCACTGAACATTACAACAGGGGGTATTTAGGCTGTTATCCCCTCTGACAAAAGCAATTCTAAGGGCCATTGTGTGTGGAGCGAACCGCTCTCTGTGGAATGGTGTGGAAGGAAAACACTGGTGGGCATTTCATAATTGCAGGAGCTCATTTTGGCATGTGCTATATTTGATGGCTTTACCTGGACATGAGAAGATTACATCTATGACCTTATCCAAATGTATTGCTTAAGTGTCAGATCTGGACTCATAGGGGTCTGTGAAATTGATTAATCGAATGCCATTATATGAATTTAAATGGTTTCCGTGCAGGGAAAGAAGGTGTTTTGGTTCATCAGCAGGGAGACCGACATATACATACCACCAATTAGGAGCTGGTATTGGAATGGTAAATGTATATGAGGAATTTGAAAGGTGCTTCTGCTGATAAAACGAATAAGAGAGGAGATGCTCCCATCTCATTTCATTATGCTACTTATTTTGAAAACATCATTAGTAGATAAGTAGACTTACAGGGGGAATGCACAGAGCTTCATGATACTAACAGAAAAGAAGGCATTTGCACTTTATGGAATCTCCTCGCTCACAGGAGCTGAGGAACATACCAAACTCGCCACTGGCAGTCCCGGAGCACGGGGGAGGTTCAAGTCTGTCCTCATATTGACTGTCTGACCCACTGCTGCTACTGAAGTTACGATGCATGACAAAAGCTTTTGGCGCAAGCTCCTGTAGGGACACAAGTCCATAAAGAAGTGTCCGACGTAAAATCTTTTTAAAATGTAACTTACCCCGTTGCATTGATGTAACATAGGAAAACAGCTGGATGGTGCTTTTGGGGGTATTCACATTTTGCTTAACAGGAAAAGTCACAGATGAGTTATCTCACAGGAGGGTATTGTGCAGAGTCATTGTTCTTACCCCTTCAGGGGGGGTTGTGCTGTGATAATCCTTCCCAGTGCCCACCATATTAGGCAATACACAAAGGCAGCGAATCTGCACTGAACTCTGTGACCCATCACTCTGTTATGGCCTATTACACAGTGACAGTGCCCTAATCCTTCAGCACTGTGAACCTCAGGGCCACCAGTATGCCCCCACTACCTACAGTTGGTAAGGGAAACATCCATCTTCTTTAAATTCCTCCCCACACCACTGCAACTCAACCGTGAGTTTCTACAAGGTTAATTCCTGGTAACCCATCACCAGGTGTTCTCTGAGAGTGTGTGAACATGTTTTCTATTCTGCTTTGGCCACATTTATATGATGGACACCTGTTTGTTTAGTTAATTAATTTCAAGGAATGAAGATTAATTATAATGAAATGATTCACTCTGAAAACCTTTAGTAATTACTAATGAAGTTATATATAGTGGGGTCCAAAAGTCTGAGTCCACTACCAAGATCTGTTTGTTTTGATCATTCATCACAAACTAACACCAAATTTTTCCCCAGGAGAACAATTTGACCTCTAACTACTTCTGACTGACATAATTAACAGCAAACAGCCTTCCTTTGTAAGGAACTGTCCTCTTTCAAGATTAAAGCACCTGCAGTAGCAACGAGAACACAAAGAGGACCATTAATTACATCAATATCCAGTATTAATTGTTACAAGACCAAAACAACTCACACTGTGTATTAGGAGTGTCCATGTATTAAAACGTAAATGAAAAATTTCAATTTCATACTATCCTTTCTCAAAGAAAGATTTTTTGTAATTTGTATCAGTGTTTTATAACATTCTTGAATAAAAAATACCACATGAGTAAACATTTTGTATTAGTTTTCGATGAACAATGAAAACAAACAGATCTTTGTAGCAGACTCAGACTTTTGGACCCCACTGTATATATCGTTATAAGAATAGCAGATGTTTTTAATGCATTCTTCTGGTCTGGTCACCACCAGCTTTCACAAACCTTTTTACCATTACCAGCACAGATGTGTGAGTTCCTCCGCCCCCATCTGCTGTTTGTGATCGATATCTTTGTTGGAAAATCAAGGAGAGGTTGCGTGCATCCTTGAGAAACGTGACCCGTGTCAGAGCAGAGAGAGACAGACAGCGGGCGTGACAGGGTGGGGAGGGGCAGGCGTGTCTCCAGGCGTGCTGGATTCAGACATGGGTCCCAAGGTTAGGCTGTATCTCATGGTGATCGCCGGCACATCGTCTACAGGAAGTCCCCCCCCCCCCGTGTGAGTCTTTCTCAGCCCAGTATCTTCCTCTCCCGCCCTGACCGAGCCTCGTTAAATTACAGCCTAAAGAGCCGGTCTAAACCCTCCAGCTAATGCGGTCCAGATTGCACAACTGAACTGCGTTCACAGATTCTGGCTCAAACGGAGGCAGCCTGGATTTGTGACGTACTGTCAATACTCCTGCTAACCTTCATCGGACATCTCAAATGTGAGAATGTTGAAATGAATCCAACAAATACCCATTTAAAGTATGCACTTTAATCATACTAAATAATTCAGAGTGACCAATATACTATGTATGTACTATACCAATATAGTATAGAATGATTAAATGATCCATACCCTTGATGAAAATGAACAAAGCTATATGGTATGCTCAAAAACATTTTAAAATGATATTCTTTGATGCTGATAGAAAACTAATTTGTTTAGTGAGTAATCATTTTTTCCCAAAAGATTCAGAAGTTATTCACACCCCTGTTTTCAGTACATTGTGCACCCTTCCCTTGTAAGGATAAGGAGTCATTTTCTATAGTGTTTTATGAGATTGGTGAACATATTGGGGGAAATCTTCAACCATTCCTCCATACAGAATCTTTCAAGATCCTTCAGGTCCTATGGTCTGCGCTTGTGGGCTGCCCTCTTCAATTCAAACCACAAATTTTAAATCGGGTTCACGTCTGGAGACTGAGATGACTCTGACTTTTGCAAAACAGTAATTTTGTGGTCAGTTAACCATTTCTTGACTTTGAGGTATGCTTAGGATCATTGCCTAGCTGAAATATCAATTTAGGGCTAAGTTTCAGCTTCCTAGCAGAGGGAACCAGGTGTTCGGCCAAAATATCTGGGTTCTTGCTGGTGTCCATGATTCTATTGACCTTAACACGAGCCCCAGTGATGCATAGATGCAAATTATCCCCATCACATCAAAGGTCCACCACCATATTTCACCATAGTTAAGATGTTATTTTCAACATAAGCGTCCTGTTTCTGACACCAAACCTACCGCTGGTGTGCACAGCCAAAAAGTTCCATTTTGATCTCATCTGACCATAACACCTGGGTTCCAATCGGAGTTCCAATGCTTAACTGCAGACGCTTATTGTTGTTGATTTCCCTCAATAGAGTCTTCCTCTGGCAACCATTCCAAAAAGCCTACTGGCATGGAAGTGGTGTCTGATAGTAGATTAGGACACTTTGTGTCCCCAAGATGCAACCAGGTTTTGTAGATCTCTGCTGGATACCTTGGATTTTTCTTCACCTCCCTAATCATGACTGTTTGTGGGGGAAAGATGCACTAGTACAAAGATGGTATGCATCCTCTACCAGGCAGGTTTGCCACTGTTCCAGTGATTTCTTAATTATTGACCTCATAGTGGAAAGTGAGGTCATTTCTTATTTATTTATAACCATTTACTGACTTGTGAAGGTCAACAACCCTATGCATTGTTTCTTCTGAGAGTTCTTTGCCTTTCCCCCATGGTTACCTTATTTTCTTTCCCCTGGTGAAACAGGTAACCATGGGAGGCCACAATACAGGTCTCTAAGATTGAGATGAATGTAAAAAAGTAGCATGTTTATGCAGATTTATTTTTGTTGGATTGTATTTAAAATAATGATTAGAAGTCTGAATAATTCTGACACATCTTTTTGGGGAAGACATTTCTTTGTGCAATTGATATTCATTTAAATAATATAATTTTCACATTTTTATGTATACAATATAGCTCATTACCTGTATTGATTATTTTATACAACCTTCTTTTCTCATCTTTATCAATGGTGTGAATAATTTTGGAAAGTACTGCATGTTTAGAATTCGAAAACAGACCCCACCCCTCAAACTTCAAATATTTATTGCACACCCTAGCCTGGAGGCATATATTTGGGGAATGGATACATATAGCGCTACATGTTATTTTAGTGTGCTGTAATGAGAAGGTGGAACCGCATTTTGTGCTTAGCGAGCTAATGCTCTGCCTGTTCTCACACTGCACCCTGAGGTATAACTTCTTAGCCCTGGTCTATGGGGGTACCAAACATGCATCCCATCTCCCTGTCATTTTTGCTAGGGCAGTCACTGGTTTAGACAGACCTCCCTGAGGTCCCGCCTTGAACTTATATATGAAACGTTCTCATAATGTTCCTGTGATTTGAGCCAAAGCAGTTGCACAGCATTGCAAAGAAAACATTGTGTTCTACCTCAGGTCAGCATGGCAGCAGCTATCCCACACTGAGAAACCCCTCTGCTCTAGAACTGCCTCTATTCAGTCACAGGTCTAAAGGCCAGCTGGACACAAATATGTCTGTTTGAGAGTGAGCCCGTGCATGCGTTTGTATGTTTATGAGTGTGCCTGTGTGTGTGTGTGTGTGTGTGTGTGTGCGTGTGCGTCCATTTCAGTCAAACGGCATGATTCCTGGAAGAAAAGGCCTGACATTATCATTATTTATAGTTCCAGTGAAGCAATGGTGTGCGCGTTATTTAGCAAAACAAACCTAGAATGTAGAATATGTACATATATTTTGTTTGTTTTCATATCATACATTATACAATTGTGTATACTTATAGCCTAATTCCCTGTCTTTATTATGATACAGGAATATCTCAGAAGCTGTATCATATTTCCCAAGTCTACATTTCTATATACTCTGTAGAATTATTCAATATAATTGTAATATAAACCTATACCATTGCTGTCAATACTGTGACTGAGGTGCACAGATTATCTATAGCCTGTAAAGCCATTTCCATTGAGCACTTTAATTTCCTCGACATTATAATGCATGACTCAGTGCCTTGCACTCTCTACAAGGTCAACACTTTATCTTAATCTACATTTGTTTTGTCTGTGTAATAAGGCGAGCCAACAGACAATATAATAACTGCCATGTGTTTACCACTGCTTAAAGAGATTTCTCAGAATGTACGGTGATGTCATCTCTAGTAGCAGTTTACATAGGTTTAGTTTTTTGTTCGGCACACATGCTTTACATTCGCCCCTTTCATGGTTTCATAAAGTATACCAGAAGAACAATCGTATACCGGATGTACAATCTGAACTATTTCAACTATTTCAACTATTACATTTTACAACAGCATGCATAATCTGTGTCCAATGCCTGGTGGCTGTGTGGGAGAGTGCTTGCCATTTTTTTCTCTGCATCAGTTCAGCTGTTTTGCACATTTTCAGTCTGTGAGTGTTGGAAAGTTTGATTCTATAGATAAATATAAGCGATCTCATATTCTCTTAATATACATATATCAAATTTTAATTGAAATGTAAATGATCAAAACTTTTGTCCATTATTTTAATGATTTAATTAGAAAATATTTTATGCAACAGGCGCCAGTACAACCCTAAATGTATAGATAAGCCTCTTTCACAAAACCTTGGGTTGCAGCGTTCTAGCCAAGCAGCACCTGTAGTGATGAGCTCAGTGATTGGTCAAAGGTTAGGAGATGGGGTTTGGAGGTGGGGTTTAGGAGCTGTCGTTATCAACAGTTTATTTCGCAAGAGAGAAATCAACAACATCAGAACAGGTTAGACGGCATTAAACTAAGGACAATGCATGCAAATCTGCCCATTTACTGATGCAGTGTAAGAATACAAGCGAATCCGTGGATAGCTGGGTGCACTTGGCAATGGCAATACACATGGCAATGGATCTAGATCACACAATACCATGTACAATTGCACTACAAGGGGATTTTCACAGGTAGTATAACTCAAATAAGTTCAGTAGTAAAAATGATAATAAATAATAATACACCAGACATTTATGATTGTAGCTCATCATAAACCCCTCAAAGCTCTACAGCGCCGTGGTTGCTCGGCGTGTTTTCACCCCAGCGTAAGCCTGATGTTTGTGTGCACTATGCTGCAAGACTGGTTGTGCTTTTGGCCTCTCCTAAAAGAGGTTCTGTGGTTACCGTGGTGACCAACTTTCTTTCCTTTTTTTTTGACCCTCTATAATTGAGTCTTGCGTTTTCAACCCCAAATTCCTCTACAATACAAAGCCCTGATTATTCTTAGGCAGTGGAGTATGGCCAAAAAAAAAAAATCTCTTGAATGAATGCCATAGTTCCTTTCTCATGAACCTAATTGGAAGCTCAGTCACTGTCCTTGAAGCTGCATTCTCATACTGTACCCAGTACGCAGGCTCTTGTTCTGTTTGCTAATCTCATGTTGTGGCCCCTCGTTAATGGCTAATCTAGCATATGAGTCAGGCACATGTATATTGCGCCACATACTGATATTATCGTTGTTTACAGGCTCACTCACGACATTACAAAATTGTATTTTTATTTCAAAAGCCATTTATTTGAATTTTACATTCTCAGAGTAAATCAATAGACTTCATGGATAGAATGCATTTTATCTGTTGCTTTCGTCAGTCCAGAAGTAACCATGTTCACCCTTCGTTGAACCGAGCTATCACATAGCAATTGGCAAACATTTAAAACGGATAGAAATGAACTCGGTGTATTGTTTAGGTTCCCATTTCCCCCCTCATGTACACATATTGAGTGGCCCATAACAAAAACAATGTGGAGTCCTTCGCAAGAAAGCACACACTATCCTCAAGCAAGATAACCTTTAAAATCCCTTCAGAGCTTGAGGCCTGACTTTACCCACATCGCCCTTACTCTGCGACCCACGTCCAACACAAATCGGTGGCTTTAGTGCTCACCCAGTCATCCGTTTCCCACAAGAGACCAAGAATGTTATTCCATACCCACCCGCCCATTCATCGCCCTGCTCAGCAACCTGCAAGCTCACTCTGCTCTCCTGCTTCATTTAAGTGAATGGCACATTAATTGTGGCACATTAATTGTGCATTAACGGCAGGAGGGAAGTCTTCAAACGGGACTTGTCTAACAACTCGACCGCTCCACAACGTCGCCCTACTGCAGTCACACAATTAAGGAAACGGGATTCAGAGGCAGCAAAATATCTGAGTGGCCCTTCTTCTCAGAGCATAATCATATGTTCGTATAGGTCTCCTCATTGGCTCTTCAACGATCCATTTTACATTCCCAGACGGCTAGAGAAGATTACCGAAGGCCTATGGAAGCACGACGCACAAAATGGCTTTTGATCATAGAGCAATAAACGCAGCGGATTGTCAGCGCAGTTTTCCACACGACTTGGTTCTATAAACATTTCCAGAAACTGCGGGACATCGATACGAGCGGCCGTCATCCAGAAACCCTCCTCTGAGGTCTTGCGAGGCCAGCGTCGGTCAGAAGATTTACGAGCTTTTCTTCTCGTATGAACGGATTTAGCGCACATTCACGGTCCTCCACTCTTCCAAAGAGCTCTGCTCTGGCTTTATAAAAAATAAAAATAAAACGATCAGCGCGCCAGTTTATGAAATCAGGGGTCTTGCAGCAGACTCGCAGTGAATGCCAGCAGCGTTACTGTCAGCTCACAGGAAAGAGGAAAGATACTGCCCGTCATGGATTCAAATCACAAGGAAGAGAACACTTCCTGCGAGAAGCTTGATGTCATTTGGCTTAAAAAAGCCTTTTTGACTTTTATAAAGAATAGCAGTGGCAGGTCCTACCCAAAGTTAAATTCACAAAAATGACAACTTTTACAACACAAAACCAGTAGTAACTACCAATGGAGGATCGCGGGACCAAATGAATTAAAGGCTTTATTCATAACATACACTGTATTCATAAAAAGAATCATACAACAGAGGAATAGTTTATATTGAAAGACATGGCAATAAATACAAGGGAGTGGGGATTTTAACATACGAGGACATTGTGGCACAAAGAAACAATGCCATAAAAGCCGGAAGATCAAAACTTGTGTTCGTCGGAACTAAACAATACAACACTTTGATTACTCACACCTCGCCACAGCAGAAAAGCGTGTTCGGGGACTTCACGTGAAATGAAAGGCCAGACGAGAAGGCCGTTGAAAGGTCTCCCCACGTGTTCCCTCATTTAACTACGGATCTCACTGCTACCGATTCATTTTCAACACATTTTTTAAAATAATGTCCGTTTCAAGATACTTTTTAAAGATCTTTTCAGATGGAGGGAGGGTGTGGTGGTGATTGGGGGGGCGTCTTTCAAAAAAAGTCCAGTGGAAACAATAAACAATGCCCTTGGCATGGCATGCTTGAGTTTGAATTTCCTTTAAAAGGGATTGCTTGATAAAAAAAGTCAATAATAAAGGAAGCAAAAATGTGTACAAAGCTGACACTGCATAGTTGCTGATAAGGGAATTGTTACTTCACAGTACTCCATACTTCATAAAAAGGTTAGATGGTAAAAAGGAATGTTCTTTACCACAAGATAACAGAATTCAGTATCATTACAATTCTACACAAAACTATGATTGATTTAAAAAAATACTGCCATTCAAATGGATGATAGGAATGCAGATAAGGCAATATTCATCTCGTATGCATCAGTAAAAATAAAAAAAGGAAGACTAGCAAGGATAGCAAAAGACTTGCTCTGTTGACAGAAGGTACTTGGTAATACTGCTCATACTACTGCCTAAGGCTGCTAATAGTCGATGCCCTGGTCGTTGTAATGCCCGCTGTACTCGTCGTGGTAGTTGGCCGGATACTCCTCTGGGTACTCGGCCTGATAGTCACTGTCGCTGATCTCTGAGCCGTTGGTGCCCGTGCCCTGGCTGCCGTTGGCGTGGATGACAGGCTCCATGGGCGTGGCGCAGTATTTGGGGTCGTACACCTGCCGGCCCAGCCCGTACACGCTCATGCCTTTCTGGGAGGCCACTTTGTTGGTGCCCATCTGCAGGGAGATGGTGGAGGAGTCCGCGGCCTGGAGCGCAGCCTTCTGGTCAAAGATGTCTCGCCTGGTGCCTGGGGCTGCCATGCCAGCCTGAGGGGGGAGGGACAGAAAGAGTTTGAGAGGAGTTGGAGTTGGGGGAGGGAGAGAGAGAGAGAGAGAGAGAGAGAGAGAGAGAGAGAGAGAGAGAGAGAGAGAGAGAGAGAGAGAGAGAGAGAGAGAGAGAGAGAGAGAGAGAGAGAGAGAGAGAGAGAGAGAGAGAGAGAGAGAGAGAGAGAGAGAGAGAGAGAGAGAGAGAGAGAGAGAGAGAGAGAGAGAGAGAGAGAGAGAGAGAGAGAGAGAGAGAGAGAGAGAGAGAGAGAGAGAGAGAGAGAGAGAGAGAGAGAGCGAGGGACAGACGTCTCCATTTGACAGAATAGGTCAGCCGACCCTCAGAGAAAGAACGGCAAAAGCTACATGCATAGGGTGAAAGTATTTAAATAAATGCTGCACTTGTACCTCAAAGCTAATAGTAAAGCACACTACAGTTAGACTGAGTGAGTCTCTGTCCCAAAGTCAAACCACAAATGTAGCTGTACTTAAATAGGTGTAATCTGTTACAGTGGGTTGTTCCTTGGAAATATTTTGATGAATCGAAGAGTTAAATTGAAGGGACACTTGTTATTTTGCTGTATTATCCAATAATAATAATGAAAAAATATATTTTTCTTCCCAATTTAGAATTTAGAATTTGTCATTGTAAAACAGAGCCACTCAGGAACCCTTTGTAATACCCTCAAGTTGAGGTTACCTGGCTGGCTCCCTTGTTGGTTCCCATCTGAAGGCTGATGGTGGTCTGGTCATAAGGCTTGTCAGTCTGTGTTTTTGGGTCGTACAGATGTCTCCTGGTCCCGTAAGCAGTCATCCCAGCCTGACTGGCACACTTGTTGGTCCCCATCTGCACATTGGATAAAAAAACTAGAGAGTTGGAAATGCTTTGTGTCCCTCACATGACCATCTACAACTGAACCACCTGTGTGAAATTCTACAGCAATTCAGCTATGAGCGCTTCAAAATTTGGTGACCCTTCATCCACCATCGGTCCTGGCAGCCTACACTGCTCACCTGAAGTCCGATAACACACTGGCCAGCCTTCATCTTCTCATCATCAAAGTGCCGTGCCTGCTTGTCCGCGTATTTCACACCGATGTCAATCTTGGTGTACATACCTTTGGTCTTTGCCTGCGAAATGAGGAGCAAAGAAGAAAATGACTGAGTCAGACCCAAGAGAGGACCCGATGCACACACTGTAAACTAGAATTGTCGGGCTGATTTCAAAGTCCCAAGGCAACATGGTGTAATCTATCTGTCAAAGGAGCCAAAACCATGACACGACACAGACAAAATAAGACAGAGTCAATGCCCTCAAAAACGGGCATTGAAAAGGACAAAAAACAACAAAAAACAAAACTGGCCAACTGGCTTCTTACTAAAACTTTTCACTGAGTAAACAAATATGAATAGTTCTATTAGGAGAGTATTAACCTTACCATTTATATTCAGAATTAGATTTCTTTTCAAATTCAGCAATTTCAGAATTCAATCAGTGACAAAAGCCAAAGCGGGCAATGGTGCCGTTAACACCCACAGGCCAGGTATACAGGGCTTTCCATCCTGAAAAAGGTACGTGCACAGGCTGCAGGCATTGGGCGTTTCCCACACACAGGAAACTCCCTCACACTACACGGAAGAACATACCATACTGGCCAGGGCAAGGAGAGTGGTCTGGACTTGAGTCAGGTTCCCGTTTTCAAAGAGGTCGTTGGCTTCGAAGATGTCATTGGGCTTCATGCCATACATTAGGATGGCTTTGATGAAATTCCCAAGGTTCTCCAGCTGATGGGAACAACAGGAGAGGGCTTTTCAGGGCTTTTAACGCGGTTGGAACGCGCGCGACGGCGACTAACAAAGGACTTGCCGTTGCCGAAGATGGTAAACATTTAACGATCGAGTTTGCTCACACCCGCGAGGCAGGATGTTGCCACTCTTCCTTAACATTGTTATTGCAGGAGATGGGGAGGTTTTTTTGGTTATTTTTCTGTGGTCACTATTCCAGACAGCATGTGACTAATCCCGAGAACATTTCATGAGATTTCATGCTGGTTTAAAAAAAAAAAAAAAGGAGCCTTACCTTGTGCCAGTTCAGTTGTGAGTGGTTGATTTTCTTTATCGAGCCAGGCTGTAGTTTGTTAATCAACCTAGAAAAGAAGCACACCAGAGAACTTTCACACACCCCTCACTGCACTGAACCTCTCTGAACCCAGTGAAGAACCTCTCTGAACCCATCTAACTGGAAATACAACTGAAGGTGTAATATAGGAGCCCCGGCTACTTGATAAACCCGGGGAAGACGGTGTACCGACACAATAGTGAAAAACGGGGGTAATACAAAGGGGACAATAGGCTGTGTGGAGCTGCACAAGAGCTGCACTCTGCAAAGCAACGTGCACGGGCAGGCTCTGGGACTGATTTTCTATAAATCTTAATCGGCACCTACACTGCACCATTAGCTGCGGATTACAGCAGTGCTGCATAGAGGGGGGCAGGCCTGCCTGCAAAGTCACGCCTGTGTCACAACGTCAGCCCCGCTGCAGTGCCCAGAAACGTGACTAAGAGAACGCAGTGAGACATGCGCACACACACACATATGCGCAAACACACACACAGACGCACACATGTATGCATACACACAGTCAGACACAAACTATAAATGTGCATGCAAGCACGCACACACGCACACACACACACACACACGTGTGCATACATAGAGTCAGACACATATAAATGATAAATGCACGCACATACACAGAGACGCATATAAACGACAAACGCACATGCACACACACTCTTGCACTCACTCGCAGAGGATGACGCCGTCCTTCAGGCCCTTCTGAAAGTTGTCCCCGATGGGCATGCCCGTCACATCCTCGATCCAGTAACGAAGCTCCTCCTCCTTCTGCGTGTCGTATTTCTGTGCGATCTGAGGAGATTAAAACAAGGAAACATCAGCGTCCGTTTAACCACTCACGTCTCTCAATGTCTCCCTTTTATAGGGCTCCGTTGTCCTGTGGTTCTGTGGTTCCGTAGTGGTTCTGTGTGGCTCAGTAGATAGAGCACGGCGTTGGCAACGCTTAGGTTGTGGGTTCAATCCCCACTGGGACCACATGTACTGAAAAATGTATGCATTCACTACTGTAAGTCGCTTTGGATAAAAGCGTCTGTTAAATGGCATATATTAAGTCCTCGTTTACTGAATAATACCTGCCATACACACCCAATTTTCTGAAAATACAGAGATTTAAACCAATTCTCATTATAACAGAAGTCTTGCACTGACAGCACACACCAAGCTGATGAGGTTCACAAGAATGTTTGGTGCAGTATATACAACCAAACCCTCGTCTTGGGATTAAACATCAAATAAAAGTGCCAACTAGCTTTTTACCACAATTTTTTATTAATTAATTAATGTCAGAACTGGATTAGATTCGAAATAAGTCCAGAATGGATTTCTATCCCCCAGATAAATTCCCTTGGTTTTCCTGAAGAAATAAACAACAAATAAGCTTTCAAAGCACATTCTGTTCAAAACAAGCCGTTAACGTCTTGCAAAGGTTACCCTGGACCACTTATTGTGGCATAAACATTACCCTGAATATTACCAAAGTGTTTCTTCCCATTACATCACATGTCAAATCATATTATCCAACAAATTCTAGATATACTACAAAGCTTAACAGAATGGTTTATCAATATCAAAAGTTCCATCTAGTGTACTGCTATACGTTAGGTGAGATCCAGTTCATTAACCAGGTTGGAACTACTGTAAGAGCTGCGACACAACAGTACAAAACAAAGCGGACAACCATGAGGCCGCATCAGAATCGCACCAAAGGTGAAACACCCAGACAGGAATGTGCAGACCTTGTGGTTTGGCTTGTTTGTGGTTGTTGTGGCGCGAGATATGCAGCGCTTATATCATGAGCTGTGAATCAGAGATAAGGCCGTGCCAAAGGTCAGCCAGGCCGAGTCAAACTTCCTGCTTCCCAAGCTAGGGTTATCCCCCCCACCATCGTAAATCTGTGGAGAAGACTCATCTGCCCCATCATGTTTACTGCACCCAAAACCTCACAGCATGGGCATCTCAATCTCACACGTCTCACACATACTCAAGAAATGTCATTATCCATTTGTCCAGATGAAATGTCCATGAACCTAAGGACTTGTCTAGGCATTTTTCCTTATGCAATGAAATGAGAAAGTTTACATTTAAATTGAAATAATATGGCGAACAAAACACTTGTTCAAAACATTTTACATTTTAAGCATTTAGCAGACGGTCTTATCCAGAGCAACTTACAAGATGTGCATTAATACATGGCAGGGATAATCATAGTTTGTGCAAGAGATCAGTGCAGTAATACAGCGATAGACATCGTTGTAGGCCGCTGCATACCATACCTGTAACACTGGGAAGGAAAAGGTTAGTAATTATTTTATTTTATTTGTTTTTAAATGAGGAGTAAGCAGGGATACATATACAAAAAGTATTTAACAAGTAGGCAGTGGTGATGACAATTGGCTAGATGTACAGAGTTCAGAGTCTGAAAAGGTGGGTTTTGAGTCTTTTGCGGAAGATCGCAACTGATTCCGCGGTCCTGACCGATTGCGGAAGGTCATTCCACCACCAAAGGGTCAGGACAGAGAAGAGGCGAGACCACGAGGAGTGGCTGCCGGGCGCCCGGAGGGATGGGACAGTCAGGAGGCGGAGCGGAGGGGTCTGGCTGGGGTGTAGGGTGTGATGAGTGTCTGGAGGTAAGGGGAAGCAGTTCCTCTAGCCGCTTCAGCACCAGTTATTTGAATGTGATGTGTGCTGCAATGGGGAGCCAGTGCAGAGAGGAGAGGAGAGGGGTGACATGGGTGAACTTAGGTTGACTGAACACCAGATGTGCGGCAGTATTCTGGACTAGTTACAGTGGCTTGATGAAAAGGCAAATTCACACTTGCATGCAGTTTAGTGAAATAACCCCCCCACTGCAATGATCAGGTCACTCACATCACAGAGGCCACGTGAGTTTACAGTTGATTATGCATAGTATGACCAAATGCCAATCAATATGCGCACCCTCTCCCTCTTGCTTTATAGGTTAAAACTATATAACCATGCTTCATATTTTACTCCCTAGTTGAGGTGCAATAATAACATGGGGCCGTGGAAACTATTTGATTCCATTTTGAAATGCCAAATTCCATTTCAGGATTTCACAATCTCTCTAAATTAGGGGTTCTACCAGCAAGCACGAAAGGTGAAGAGTAATTGTTAAAAATGACTGGACCCATAAAACAGAGACAGAACACCACCATCTATAAGTCTACTTCCCAGTACTGATGCTGTAGGTGGGTATTTCTCTCCTCACTGAACCTTAATTTCCACTTTGAACTCGAGTGGTGAACTAGATTGACGGGGAGGAGGAATTTGGTCCGACACACAAGCAGATCTGTTTTTCCAAGACACCCTTCTTTCAATATGTCCATGTTTGTATTGGAGCAATGCCAACAGCAGCAAGTCACACAGGAAATTGCATGGACACATTCCCTCTCTGTGGAGTTCCAGTCAAGGGTGGCTCAACAACTTTCAGGCTTGGTGAACTAATGCACACGACAAGTAACGATATCCACACAAGGACAGCGCAATAAAGCATGGCCTTTTCAGAACGATAACAATCAGCACACGCTTTTGTGGGAACTTCTGTGAAAAATAAGCAAATTAAGTCCAGTAGCAGAACAGGCTACTGGACTTAATTACAGCCAAGATTTTCATCTGACAATATTATGTTGTGGCTCTAGGGTGTTTTTGGAGCATTTTCATAGCTGCCAATGTCCTACATTTCAATTATACCACATGCAGGGGTTAGCTGGCAAATTTTTAATTCGGTTCTCGCTGCCACCATGCGAACTGGCGAAAAACTCTGCTTCCCAGAATGCTTTAGTGAAGATCGAGAAAGTGCTCCAGTTTTAAACTCGAGGTGTGAGGAAAAAAACATTGAAGGCGAAAGAAGAGGAAAGTTGATTAAATTCAAATGACAAGTGTACAATGACGCATGTCACCCACTTACTATGCGTCTCACTCAGTTCTCTCAGAGTTTAAAGAAACTGGAGCATTACGGGTGGCGGGGATTTACAAAGCTGCTCAGCGACTTGCATGCAGCATGCATGCAGGGGCTTTGCTCTGCAGAGACGTATAGACACGTTATATGACTAGGACCGACATACAGCTGTGGCCGCCAACTATAGCTCCAAGATGACCGTACGCACTGTGAAACCGCTTTAGCAACGACAGGGAGGGCTTAAGCACGTCTGCTCCTTAAATCGAGATGACTCTCAGATGTGCTCGGAGACTGCAGTGCGTTGCAGATGGACTTTACTCCATGGTCGGGGGGCGACACTTGAGATGGAACATCTGCTATTTGTTCCTGTCTGCGGCCCATTGTTTAGAATCTTTAGTTTTTGCACAACAGAATTCCCCTATGCCTCAAAAAAAAGATCAAGTCATCGACTCCACTTCATGCTACATCCAAAATACACAGGATACTAAAGAAATAATAATAACAAATCAAATACTGTATTAAGTGATGCCAAGGCAGGTAACCTTTGCGTGCATAAAAGTGCAGGATGACTCCTCTTAATGCGGTCCTCCGCGCCTCAAGCCCATAAACCTGTAGACGACTACTCACTCTCAGGACAGAAACACCCCGTTCATTACACTCCCAGTCAATCACCGCCCCCACGCTCCGGGCTGACAGCTGGAAATGTGAGAATGTACAGTGGGTCCGAAGCGCAGTGAACAGCTCCCTCTGTAACACAGAGTCAGCTCGGAAAACAGGCCATTCACCCATAAAGTCAGGCGACCTTAGAAAAGGGCAAACCGTCGTCATTTTCCACTAATGCCTCAAAGTGTGACACTTCTAGGGCCGGAGCACGGCGCGCAAGGTCGATAAAGGGAGCGTTGACTTCGACATCCTTTATGGCGAGCCTCAAAACACATTCTCCGAGGAGTTAATGACTGCGACGTTTGAAGATGCCCGCACCACAGAACACATTCAAGCCCATCTCAGCCAGAGCCATGCAGATTAGAGGGTAGAGCCCCTTTCTCTCCACTTACTCCAGCAGTTACTCTCCAGGAAGACAGCCAAGTCCAAGGAGGAAAAGAGAGAAAGAGAGAGATGAAAGAAAGACAGAAAGAAAGAGACGCGAGAGAGAGCAATAGAGAGGGAAAAGGACAGACGGAGGGAAAGTGAGACGGCGAGAGGTAGAGGACGTAGAGAGAGAGAGAGAGAGAGAGAGAGAGAGAGAGAGAGAGAGAGAGAGAGAGAGAAACGTTTCCCTGCCTGGCATGATCGTCAAGCAGAGGGTCGATAGAAGAATGCCGAAAGCTAAGGCGGGATCCCGCAGGAACCCGAACCCCAGACTCTAAGCGTGGCCCCCTCGGCCTTTCCTGATGACTCCGCACGACGGAGGGAACATCTGGAGAGGGCCAGGAGAGAGAGAGAGAGAGAGAGAGAGAGAGACGGCCGCAGGGGCCTCAGTGTGAAACGATCGATTCATTGCAGCCCGGGCCAGAGCTCCGTAGATAGACAACGCACACGTCCACGGACTCTTTCACACGGGCTCCCCTCTGAAAACGGTCATTTCTCCCACGCAGGCGGCTTTTACGCCACCCATCTGTGCGTCCGCAGCCCACACGTCACCAGCCATCTGGCCGAATGCAGAGGTGCACCTCTGACTAACACACAGCAGCACCTCTTCCACCAATGCCCACCCATTTGGTAAATCTCACACGGGACTAGGAAATGAGCAACGCTCGCACAACCAGTCCAGGTTGTGCTTATTAATAATTAACGTTCCATTAGCTGAAGAAATGTTCAGCAGACCACAGAGTCGGGGGAGAGAGTCCATACAGCGACGTGCATGTGCACTGGAAATGTTTTTAGGCGGCTTTCTGGTCAAAGTAAAAGCCCTGAAAGCCTATTATGAAATATTTATGAAGTACCTTTGCTATTGAAAAGTGTGCATTGCTTGAAACAAAGCAAATCTTACAGCCCCCCACCCATTTACAGCGTGCACACATAATAGATTTAAAACCACATCCACATTTTTTAATATTGAAAAATGTCTTTATTGAGTCATGGCCAATAGTCTTCACAGGCACAGGGGAGATGAGCAGTGGGAGTTCTTGGAGGATGTTTTCTTAAACTGAAATGAAATCCATTTTCATTTGGCAAAGCTTGTCTGGATTGTTTAAATCCTTCCTGGGTAATTCCATTAGGTATGTACGGACAGACAATTAACTTCCGTTTGCCCTCCAACATTTAGACCCCAGGGAGTCTGGCTTCCATGTGTAATTTTATTTCCACTTTTTAATTACAGTTATGTTACATATCAGGACACATATGACCTACTGTATTGGTAAAAGTTAATGAAAATATTAAAGAATTTGTCATTTGTAATAGGGTCACAGTTTCCCCTCAACTCTCCAATTTAGTTTTCCTATAATGCTCCAATGAGCAGAACCTTACAGAAATAAAACTAAGCCAGAGTGAATCACAGCTGTGGATTTCAATTAAACCGGGTAAAGACCTAACAGGATATTATTTTATCCATTAATCTTCTGTATTAACGTAACAGCTAGTAGAATACTTCAACAAAAAGTGTACACTGATTACAACATTCTGTTAAAAACACAGATCACCAATCTTTGTGGAATAAAACCTACAAAGAGAAAAATCAACATTATTATGGAAAAGCAGCTTTCCCAGAGCCATCCGCTCCAGACTGGCGGTACAGGGTTAAACGCCAATGACAATGCACTGCACCGAAAGCTCACGCCAAACACCAGCTGATCTGATCCAGGAAAAAAGTCCCTCATCAGCACATTGCAGGGAGCAGAGCAGGCACGTCCACCCCCAACCCCCACCCCCCACCCCCGCCCCCCTTGTTACGGCATCTGCAGTAACACTGCGTTGCTGGCGGAGGTTTACATAAAGCCCCCGGGAGGAATTTAGGAGCATGGTGCCGCAGCCCTGTCCATCTCAGCAGCACCTCCACCGGGTACCGCGCCAACACGGACACCGGCATCGGCACCAATGTCGATGTTTTCTCCCCGAATGAGGCTCCATTTGTGGCCCACCTCCAGGGAGCCTTTCTGGGGCGCTGTCTGAGAAATGTGCACACGGGGCAGCTCGCACGCAGGCCGGGGGCACCCACACGTGTGAGGGGAGAACAGCTTCCCAGGAGGAAAAACAATGCAGTGTGCACACCGACCGCTGCTGTAACCTCTGCAGTTAAAATGTTGGTTTATGACTCCGAAATTAGCGAGCGTAACAGTGGGTCTGGATGAAAAACAAAAGCACTCGGAGATCCTGAGATTCAGGGGCCTGCCATTTTCAGCTCAGAACATAACTCAATGACAGCTCAACATTATGTATTTGCTTAGCTCCAGGGCAACTTACATAATACAGTTTTGCATGTTATCCACCATCAACAGCTGGATATTTACAGAAGCAAATCTGGTTAGGTACCTTGTTTAAGGGTACAGCTGCCCACTCTGGGAATTGAACCCACAACCTTCCGGTTACAAGCCCAATTCACCACAGACTACACCATTGTGCTGTGTTTTCGCATCAAAGCAGCAGCTGGGAGCCAGAGGCACCCCTTCCTTCTATTACATGAAGAAAGGAGACCTTTTCCAAAACAACACTTTGAACCTGGCGACATGCATTACAGCAAGGCCTACCACAGTCTTCGATCTGGAGCTCAGAGCCTTGAACCAAGCAAAATGCACTACAGCAATGCCTATCACACAGTCTTCACACAGGAACCAGATAAACCAAGCTCCAGAGGAAGGCAGGCGATCCTTTAATTAGAAGGTCAGAAAGGGTCCGAGAGTGTGTGCGCATATCCGCAGGAACGTCACACACACACACACACACACAATAGTGTTTTAGGCTTTTTTCGACTCAGGAATTTATACTCACACTGCTTCTTTTCAGTAGCCTGTGGACTGAGGCTCTGTCAGAGTAGGTGTCCACTTCTGCAATGCTGTTGAATTAATTACTTGGCAGTGCGGTTCTTTGTGCTGGTTGTGCCAGCAAAGCAGCTCTGAATGTGAATGTGTCTTTACCACTCTGTTTGCCGCCTGCGCGTGTTTTCTTTCCCCGATAGTCAGAAAAATCACAAGCCACTGCACTGTGCATTTGTTGTGCCAACAATTCGCCCACCCAAAAGAAAATCCAAACTCGACAATAACAAATCAAAACACATGCACACAACCTTGTTATGGCCTGCACTGTACAAGAACAACAAAAAAATGCAAGGATTCCATGATACAAATATTTTTGGTAATGGGTAAATCAATACAGATTAAAACATTGATTATTTAATCACTGGTAATTTCCCTGAAAGATTATGAGCTGGCTGGGGATTTGCATAAAGGACTCATTTATCTTGTGTGCATAGAGTACAAAGAGTGTTGGCAGCCAATCAGCCAAAGGAGACTTTGAAAGTTTGGACACTCCTTTTTATTATGCACCAACAAGCTGAAAGTTATATCCAGACTACTATGGTCGAAGGCAGCGGTCCCCAGCTGGTCCTCTCCTAACTACCTTTTCCTCTAACCTGTGCCTCTGCTAAATCTGCATTTTTCTTCTCTAAAACCCATGCAAACTCTTCTCTACATTCTCCTCACCCCTCCTCTTCCCCCACCCCCCTCCTCTCTAACTGTGGATGACTTTGCATCCTTCTTTCGCAAGTCAATGACATTCGCAACTCCTTCTCCACAACCCCTCCTGCAGCTAACCCTCCCTCACCTATCTCACAACCCAAACCACATGCCTCCCTGTCCTCTTTCTCACCCCTCTCTGACTCTAACATCTCACAACTTATTCACTCCCAGCATCCTACCACTTGCCCTCTTGATCCCATTCCCTCCCACCTCTTCCAGTCCATCGCTATGGACATCCTCCCCTTTGTCTCCATTATAGTCAACTCTTCTCTTTCCTCTGGTTATGTCCCCTCTGCCCTCAAAAGGGCCCATGTCATCTCCCTCCTCAAGAAACCCTCTCTGAATCATTTAGACATTTCTATTTCTATTTCATTTCTATTTCTATTTCTTTAGACCGATCTGTCTCTCTCCGCTCATTCCTGTAGAACGAGCTGTAAATAATCAACTGTCTGTCCATCTCCTACAGAAAGATCTGCTTGATTCCAAGCAATCAGGCTTCAAGGCAGGTCACTCTAATATATGCCACTCTACCGAAACTGCTCTCATCTCTCGCTGAGATGAGAATCTCAGGATCTGCACTGGCATGGTTTAAATCATACCTGGCTGACCGGTCCTACCAGGTGGCCTGGAGAGGACCCCTCTCATCTCCCCACACCCTCTCTACCAGTGTCCCGCAGGGCTCAGTGCTAGACCCCTCCTATTCTCCCTGTATACCAAGTCACTTGGTTCTGTTATCTCTGCTCATGGTTTTTTACATCACTGTTATGCTGATGACATTCAACTCTTTCTCTCCTTCTGCAACCCAGGTCCCAGCACGCATCTCCGCATGCCTGGCAGACATCTCTGCTTGGATATCCATCCACCACCTGAAGCTGAACCTGGGGAAGACCGAGATGCTCTTCCTCCCATTGAAGAGCTCCCCAATAATTCATGCCAGTTTGCCAGTAACCTTGGAGTGACTCTGGACGACCAACTGTGCTTCTCAGGGCGCTTCGCAGCAATCACCTGGATCTGCTGATTCTCCCTCCACAACATCCAGATAATTCACCCATTCCTCACCCAAGAGGCCACTCAACTCCTGGTCCAGGCTTTGGTAATCTCACGTCTGGACTACTGCAATTCTTTGCTGGCAGGCTTACTGGCCTGTGCCATCAAGCCACTGCAACTAGTGCAGAATGCAGTCACACGTTAAACCAACCCAAGTTCACACGTCACCCCACTAATCACCTCACTGCACTGGCTTCCTATCGTAGCATGTATCAAGTTTAAATAATCGGTGCTGCCATATCAGGCCAGAACCGCTCCCTCCTACCTCCAGACACTCATCACACCCTACACCCCAGCTGGACTCATTTTCGTTTTCAAACAACAATGGTTATTGAGCCAAGGGGGAAAAAAACTAAGTATTGAAGCAAAAATGGGGTGGGCAAGCACTCACTTTATAAATTATATTACATTGGTGACTCAAAGCCACAATTGGACATTCAAAATTGTGAAATAAGAGGGGTAAAAACTGCAAAATGACCCCCTCCCCCATAAAACACTCACACTTAGATTCAACTGATAAGAATTCAATCATGTTCCCCATTAAAACACTTTAACCTACATTTGCACAATCCTTCTCTTAAGTTTCATTTCACAGAAAACAGGGGGGTCAGTCTTTACTCTAATTTAAAATATGATTACTGAATACTTTTTAAAAATAATTGGAGTAAATTCAACCTTTCACTACCATACCACACCCAGGTTATACTGGTACTAATACTCCGGTTCAGAGAAGGTATCACCCACAAAACATCTTTGTTTTTTTTTTTTTTTTTAACTGTACAATACAGTAATTCAAGATAGGGCTGTGTAAGATGTGCAGAGAAGGATGTCATGTGAAAATAACCTATGAAATAACCTATATCATGTGTTGCAATCTTACACAAATTATGCAAAGGAGAAAGAGAGAGACACAAGGGACTCTTGAATATTCGTTGGGCGTTGGGGGTCTTAGGAGGAACAGGAACTAGCTAAACAGAACTGTTTGGTTCCAGTCACGTAGAGGAAGGTGATCAATCAAACTCTTGTCATTTTTACGTACTCAGTACCGTAAACCAATGCACGCGTTCCAACGAAGTCACGGTAAGTTAGGTAGCAGGAAGAGAGTCAGAAAATGCTCATGAAGCCAGAGTGGCCTTAAATGATCCGTCGTTTAAGCAAATCATCCAACATTCTCTTCCACTGAAGATGAGAGAATTTATTTGCAGTTACATAGGGAGGGAATTCATGTCAGCCATGAGACAGCTCTCCCGAGCTGTGACACTTTAGAAAGCGACGCCGTTAACCAAACGGCACATCAGAGCCCCAAAGGTGGAGTTTGATCCCTGGCGCACACTCGTGGTTAACAGGCATTTGTTTGATATTTCAACATTCGACTTTGTGATTAAATGACAGGCTTCACTAACCACAAATGCGCAAAGCATACTTTGTGTTTCTTTTTTTACAATCTTGAAGGGATTCACAGACAGAGCACAGAGGGGGGGGGGAGGCGGCTTTCAGACATATTTTAAAAGGCAACAATGAGACATTAAAGTTGGACTGCAGTGACTGGATTTGTGTGACGGAAGCATAGTATTTTTATTCAATGAAAAGCCCCTTAGGCAGAGATCAGACTACAGCTCCTGATCTGTAGGTTTTAATGCGAGAAAGAAAAATAACTGCTTTACAAATCCAACAAACTGCGCCGTCTTGTAAATGGATTATGACAAGAGCTTAAACCCTTTCAACATTAGCTGAAAAAAACCAGGCCTATTATTTATCTTCTTGGTGAGATGAATACAGGGAGCAAATGTATCACCAAACAAGATATTAACTGAAATCTGGGGTTATGCCAATCTGATAAGATTTTGCTGATACTTATTTCTAACCTTTTTTTTTAAAAAAAAAATAAAAATGTAAAAAATATAAAAATGTATCTGAACATTTACACCGTTACTTGCAGCGTGGCTTCACTGCATCAAAGGTACACAGTACAATCCACATACAGACTGCAATGCATCTAAATGTAAGTGCTGTCAATGCAGTGCCTGGCAACAAAAAAAAAAAAAGTATACAGCATTGTTATAACTTTTACAAGCTACAAACCACAACAATGCTAAAGAAGTCCTTCTATAACATTCAATAGAACATATTAGACATCTCAATTCATCTGCCATTAGGCTTGGGCGATATTTTGATATTTCAATATTATTGGGTATTTAATTCATATTCATAGATTCCACAATACATTATTCATGAAATCGAAAATATTGAATATGGCTATGGCTAGTCCAAAAGGATCCCTGCGCTCCTCTACACTGCATCTCAGCTATCTCTTGGCTGCCCAGTGCTCCAAGTTCCCTCAGTTAGTTAGCTGCCACTGTAACAAACTGAGGAAGCAGGCCCTCACCCAAACACTGATGTTCTTGCCAACCAAGTGTGTAACGCACACGCCAACGCCAACCAAGTGTGTAACGAAAATGAAAATTGACCACAACCTGCCTATTAGCTGACACTTATCCCCAATCCAAAGCATTTCAATTTTTAAAAAGCAAGGAATCAGCACTTAGAATGTCTACATTTCCAGGGTGTTGGTTGTTCTGCTAACTCGCCCAAAAAAAGACTTAAATCTATGATGCATAACTTGTCAATTCTGGTGAATTCCCTAAGGTCAAAGATCAAAACTCTTGCGCTGTGACTGACATACTGTACAGTAGGGAATGAAAAGCAAGAAAGCCACATGTGGTCAAAGAAATGTTGAGGGTTTTACACCAGGAGACAGGGGGAGAGTGTGTGGAGACACTCTGACAGATGGAAAGATATGAGGAGAGTGCGGGAGAAAGATATTCTCAGAGGGTCACAGGTCTAGTGCATGAGCACAGCTCTCGGACCTCTGGTTACATATGCATGACTGTTTTCACTCAGCCGAGATCAACATCTGCCTTCTGCACGGAGATAAAGCAGCCAACGCACCATTTCGCTCTGAACGTTTCCCATCCTCTTCTGCATCTGCGTCTTATGCAACGTCACTTGCACTTAACATTTGAGTGTTTTGAGCATCCCTTCAGAGCAGAGCGCCCATGATCCTTTAATCCCTGGTGACTTGGACTAATCTCCATTATTTTCACCTCCTCCCAACCACAGTACATTTCCCGCTCGTCGCAGGATCGATGAGGGCCTGACAACCACAGGCTTTTTTGGTGAATCACACCCAGGATGTTATTTAACTACTAAATAATAATAATAGCCAATAAACCTGCTGATTTGTTCTTTAAATTAACATTACCATTTTGGGGGAAAAAGTCTAAATAATAAACACTTCTCACTAAATTGATTGGAAATAAAAAGATGCAAAATATCACCAATGAATTAGGTAAAAAGTAAATACAGAATTGATAATTGTATTTACAATCTGTTCAACAATATTTTACACTACCAATTTCACACTTTAATAAAATGTAATGCAACAATTGTAATTCAAACAATAAGAAAACAAGAAATAGCCTCATCATTGGATATTAATTTTAAAAAAAGCAATTTAAAGGCTAATTTTATCTGTGAAAGGATAATTAGTATAATAAAGTATATATATATATATGTGTGTGTGTGTGTGTGTGTTTGTGTGTCAGCATCAACACCTGCGTGAACTAAATGGTTCTATCCACATTCCATGTGTCCAAGCGGCTAATGACAAAGCACATCTCAGAAACTCAAAACAATCGCTTTAAAAGTGATCTACTGGCTAGATTGTTTTCATCACTTGCAATCAATCCTGACAGATAATATATATTATTTTAAATAAAATTTTTTCCCAACAAGCCCTGTTACACACACTTGCTACACATGCCTCTCTCCTGCATCACATTCACTACAGTATAAGAACAAACCTAACAATCAAAAGTAAATGTAATTAATTTTAAGGGGAACGAACCACACCCCTAAATTGTTTTGCATAAGAATTCAACCTCTGTCCAATGGTGTGTTTCAAATCAAAGTCTTTCAGCTGTAGCCCATACCACAAAGATAGACGCAGAAAGTTATTTAAAAGTAATGTGAATGGCTTGCCACCTATTTCCAGTAGGTTATCTCGGGAGAGGGTGAGAGGGTTCATTCACAGTTCCACTCAAACTGAAGCTGCTCTCCCCTTTTCCACAAGCTGTCAAAAATCACTAAGTATATCAATCAGTGCTTGGATAAAGGGGATGTCTGGCAGCCATGTCGGAAAATATTTAAAATCACGCTTGTCTGAGGGAAAGCTATCATTTTAATTTAATGACCCATTTAAGACTTCTTTGTCTGACCCATTTGCAGGCAAATTAATCGGAAGGCTTTTAAGACTAAAGAGGAAGTAGAGCAAGTAGAAGTTGAATACTTTCATAATAATTCAACATTTAGCATACTACTCCCACAAGGAAAGTGACCCCAAAAACTGGAACTATAGAGTTGAGAGGTACAGCCTGAAGCTGTACCCAGACCTCTGAATGATGACTTGTTATGAAGACAGGTCAACATTCATGAAACTGAAGCATAGTCTGCTTTCTGCCAGAGGTGTGTGGAGTTATCAACTGAGATTTTGAAGCATCTTAAGTTCCCCCACTAGAGTAGGCAAGACAACGGCACGACCGGATAGGATAACTAATATTAAACAATATATTACACAATTTTCTATATTTAAAATGAAATAGCTTACATGTTTACAGGACTGTTGCCGTTTTTGAAAAGCATAATGATGCCAAATAAACCAAAAACCTACACAAAGAAAGTTCATGGGTGCCATTTACAATGTAAGTTTTAACAATACTTATCCAAGTGTACAGGCATGTGAACGCAAACGCAATCGTAAAACTACCACAAGTAACGCTGAGATGGGACCGTGCCACCAATAGGCTATATTATAGGTCTGGAATGTGTTGCGCAGTGAAACAACACGCTTCTTATTTATCATTTCGCACCAAAAGACGCTGTTTCGACATCTCGCGGTGAATGGGCTGTATACCAGAGTGAGCTGCATACCTGGCAAAAGTTCAGTTGACAACATCCAACACTGTGTTCTATTGGCTACCACGCTTGTGGAATTCTCGTAGTTTTATGACTATGCAGCAGCGCAATACGCGAGTAGAAGACTACCACTAATAGACCAATAGGCCACTGCCAGCAGTGTGGCAATTGCCAATGTGTAGATTATTGGCTCGTGTACATTGCGCAGAAAGAAAATAATCTCCATCAATGCATTTAAAAAATGAGGAAGAGCCGAACTGAACAAATCTGGCACCAGCATGTGGAAGCCAGTTGGCTTCCTCTGGCCCGCTAGCTTCCCAACTGATGATGTCATGCTTTAGTAATTCTGAACAGGACAAGGATTTCCATCCTGCACGTACTTATGCTTTAACCTTTACAATGCACAACTAACGAAACGTGTCGAAGCTGCATTGTATCCAATGAACAGGGATATTCAGGCGAAACCCATTTAACTTTAAATTTAGTTTGCATTCGTATCTACCTTTAAACCTTGTTTAAAACCTGGGAAAAGGTTGTTTTTTAACAACGTTGCTGATTTTGTTTACAACTGAAGGCATCACTAGGTGTTAGGTTTTGCTGTCTTAACAATAATACGCATTCATTTGGTTACGCGTCACAAACACCATCGAATCTAGCGTATTTGAGTGGGTGACAGCGCTTTGGGTCAGATTCTTTTCAATGAAATGAATTTAAAGTGTACATATAATATAGCCTAATAGACGAATACTGGGTTATACACCGCCCCGTATGAGACTCCTCCCAGCAACCTGAACAATGAATTAGCCATGGATTTCATTCATATGGCTATCGTCATACCCGTAGAAAACGGGTAACTTTGAAAATAGTGGAATGAAATTAGCTATGTGAATCGCAAATAAGAACCGGTATTATGGTTACCAAAGTTTACTACTTTGATTGGGTATGAACGAGTTAATTTTTTCCACTTAAAGTTTATCACAGTAGGCCTAATAATTTATTTATCATATAATAGCCATATAAAAAGATAGCCTTCTCTATGATAATTACGTCTATAAACAGTTACATACAGTTAATAAATCTGTGCAGAACATTTACTAAATGTCATGCACAGACCAGCACGAATTAGAATCCATGCCGCTTTCCAAAATAGCCTATAAATAATAAGGATACATTTTCCAATTATTTTGAAGTATCATGGATCTATCTCTGGGAGTTAGTTTCTGTGATTGTTATTGTTACTGTATTTCTCTGCAACCTAAGGACAGCAACATCAGAAAAAAACGAAAAAAAAACTCATCACCAACATTGCGCACTGGATATTCAGAAAATCTGCACTGCTCATGAGCACAAAATAACACGGCTATTGTAATACATTTTTTAACTTTGCAAGTTAGGAGTATATGTGTAAAGCACGAGATAGCAAGGCGTCCCAGAGTTGTCCTTGTCCAAGCCTTGCTGAATCACACCATTAGCTAGATTGCTATTCATGAATACAGCTGGGACATACAGCGCAAAACAGACCAAATAAAAACAAAAACACCGACGGTAAAGTAGATTATTCATTTTCTTACCTTGCTTCTGACTTCTGCGGATAACCCGTACGTAGGTCCCTTGTTGAATTGAGTCATTTTCTTTAAGTTTTTAAATGGTGTCTATGTCTCAGGCAACAGTGTATGAGTCCTTTCCAGTCCTTTGATTTCGAACAACAAGCGGTGGATATTTGATTCGTTAGAGCTCAGTCCAAACAGATATATAAATTCCGTGCGCTCTCCGCGGATCAGGGGAGTTCTGAGAAGGTAGCGTAACCACAGAAAGTTCTCGTTTCAATAGCTCAGTTTTGTGCTGAAAAAAAAAAATGTCGGAGGACGATTGACGGATCCATTCGAACCAATCAGAGGCGTCAATTTTACAGAGGTCTTTCTTTTGTTGCATTCGGGACTGCAGTCTGCAAGTAGTCGTAGCTGAACGCTTATAACTTATCCTATATAAACAGATAAAAAAATCGAAGTATTAAATATAGGAAAATGGCACACTTGTATACGTGGCTACTTGTACGTGTTGTTTTTCTAGTTCTAACCATTATGTGTGAAATCTTCAAAGCTGATGCGGAGAATCACTGGCGCATTATCTAGTCGAAATTAGGCTGTTTGTCAATTTGAGATAAATTGCACACACAACTTCTTTTTGCACACAACCCATTCTTAGGAGTCAAGTAAAGCACAATAATGTTAGTGTCAGAGGTTCAGACTGATCAATTATCAAATAACAGTTACATAATAATGATGTGTCCCATCGATAGTTCTTTTTAGCATAAATGTTACCCTTTTTTTCTCTTAACATCTGTAGAGCATGAAGTCTGTGTTCAACAACGTGATTGTAAAAACAGGAGAAAAGATAATCTTTCCATTGTTGTCTGTAGGCCTATGTTTTAATTATTTTTTAGTTGCTGCTTGCCAACAGGTTGGAAGCTGATGAGTCCACAGTGGCACCAATATACACTGCTCAAAGAAATTAAGGGAACACTTAAATCACACATGGCGGATCTCGATGAACGAAATATTCAAGTTGAAAATCTTTATTGATTACATTGTGTACTTCGTCGAGAACAAAATGACGTAAGAACGGTCAATGTAAACCATTAACCCATTGAGGGCTGGATTCAAAATCAAAATGAAAAATTGAGATCACAGGCTGATCCAACTTGTGCGAATTACATCACGACAACTCATAATGTGGCTCAGTAGTGTGTATGGTCCCCACGTGCCTGTATGCACTCCCGACCTGGGCATGCTCCTGATGAGACGGCTTATGGTGTCCTGGGGGATCTCCTCCCAGACCTGGATCAGGGCATCAGTAAGCTCCTGGACAGTCTGTGGCACTACTTGGCGGCGGCGAATGCACCGATACATAACGTCCCAGATGTGCTCAATTGGATTCAGGTCTGGGGAACGTGAGGGCCAGTCAATGGCATCAATGCCTTCGTCATCCAGGAACTGCCTACACACTCTGGCCACATGAGGCTGGGCATTGTCCTGCACCAGGAGGAACCCAGGGCCCACTGCACCAGCGTAAGGTCTGACAATGGGTCTGAGGATTTCATCCCGGTACCTAACAGCAGTCAGGGTACCGTTGGCTAGCACGTGGAGGTTTGTGCAGTCCAGCTCTCCTCGTGTAATGGCCCGTCTCCCGGTATCTCCTCCACACCCTTGAGACTGTGCTGGGAGACACAGCAAACCTTCTTGCAACAGCACGTATGGATGTGCCATCCTGGAGGAGCTGGACTACCTGTGCAACCTGAATGGGCTGCAGGTACCGCCTCATGCTACCAGTAGTGACAAGGGCACTAGCAAAATGCAAAACTAGAGAAAAATCAGTCAGGAAGGATAAGCAGAGGGAAATGGCCTGTGGCCACCACCTGCAAAACCATTTACTTTTGGGGGTTGTCTTGCTGTTGCCTCTCCTGTCCACCTGTTGTCACTTTCATTTGCACCAAAGCCGGTGAAATTGATTCACAATCGTTTACGCTTCCTAACTGGACAGATCGATATCCCAGAAGTTTAATTGACTTGGTGTTATACTGTGATGATTAAGTGTTCCCTTAATTTCTTTGAGCAGTGTATTTGTCTAATCTTCCATCAAAGATGAAGAGCAGACAAGGACATGAAAAAACAATGGCACAATGATGTGTTGTTCGGATACCTATCTCAATGCCACGCCTTACTTGATGCCTAAAGGAGAACACCGTAAGATAATTACAGTCTCAGTAAACGGACACTTTTAATAGTTGTGCAGAAGCCATACAATACGTTTTCATTTTTTCCTATTATGTCAGTTTCCACTGACACAGTTGGTACATTTTTTGCATATAGAAAAACAGACAGACACAGGTAGCAATCCCATAGCTTTTGCTCCATCTGCCAGGGGTGGAGGGTTTAAGCTATTCTGTACTTTAACCCTTTTATTGTCCCCAGGGATTTTATCAAAGATGAAGACCCCAACATCACAAAAGACAAATGATCACTTGAATTAACAAGAGATCACTGTACACACATATCAACACTTGTTCTTTATTAAATGTGATCAGTACTGATAACAGATTCATTTGATCAGTTTTAACAGGAGAAACACAAGCACCTGATTTCAACTCAAGAGTTGGAAGCAATATATGCATTCACTGGATTCTGACTCATACACACATCCTTATTAAGGTCAAAAATTCTGATTAGGTCTCTTCTTGAGAACCTGGGCCTGTATGTACAAAGATCCTAAAAATAGGAGTGCTGATCTAGGATCAGATTTCCCCTGTCCATATCCTAACCATATCCATTATGAAATAAAAGGCTAAACTGATCCTAGATCACCACTCCTACTCTTGGAATCTGTGTACATACGGCCCTGATCTTTCTAGATTTGTTTTTGTCTCTTGACATCCAACCAAGACCTGTCCACGGCCTCTGGAATGGAAGTGGTCACCAGCTGCCCCCCCTAGAAAGACATGGATGTCACACTAAAATATTTAGGTCATAAACTCATGTTTCAAAAGATCGAAGATGAATCTGCAATGATTGTGACAAACTGGAAACAATGGCCTTGTTCAAACAGATATTTAAGGGTCAGCAGGCCAAGCAACTAGCCAGCCTTCAATACCTTGTGTCCTACAGGACATGCCTTATCTTTCTTTACTTTGGGGGAGGTTTGACTCTTCTATACTTTGTTCTGAGGTCACAAGAGATTTCTTAAGCCATTTCCAAAGTTTGCTCTAACTAACACTAACTTAATTAAAATAAAGGTGCGGGTACCAGCATAATGGCTCATCTTTAAGGTTGGTTTAGCAGGCATGCCATCAGATCCACACATGCAGAAAACTTCTGAAACCTGCCCCACCCCCACTAGCCCCTGGTGAATCATTTTACCTTCCCCTTGGAACAGTGCCACCGTGAGCCCTGCCATACGTCATCTCGCTCCCGTTGGCTTCATGACTCCAATAAGCTGCCAACACCAACACTTCACTGGAAGGCTCAGTTTGAAACGCTGCCGGTTTCTTCGCAACATCTGTACGGTGTTATCATATTGTGTTAATCAGTATGATGACATGTACTATACCCATCCCTGGGAGTGGTGCATGGCCTATGGCTTTCTGAGGTATTCAAACATTGGACATTTCTGAAGCTTGTTTGGTTCAAAGGCCTCAGTTTAAGCCACGATTACGCTGCGTTTGAGAATGAGGAAGATGCTTTGAAGGTCTTGGCACAGTGAAAACGCAGATCAATAGAAATACTGCACTGCTATTTCTTTTCAGTTTAGCTATGTATTGGGAGTAGGAGTAGTCTGTTTGACAGGGGTCAGGCTGGGAAGGGCTCATTTTTTCATCTTCATGAGATGGAAGTACAGATGATGACATGCTTTCTTATTTTTGCATACTTTATTGTATTGTTTGAGAAAAAAAAATGCATTGTTTTCAAATTAATATTCATGATATTTATTCAAATCTGATAAATCCCACTCCTGTTATAGAAACCCAATACTATACAGTACTAAATAGCACCACTTTTTGAAACTCGCTCTTCCGCGATGTAATATTGGCCAAACCAGAAATTTGGGCATGGTTTACACTGCATTTTAGAACAAGCTAAAAATAGCAGGATGTTGAGCTGAAATTTTATTGCAATTTTCCCCTTTTTCGTATTGTGCTGAAAATCAAAACACATCACAATAATTCTATTCCCTCTCTTCTAAGCAGTGCTATCGAGGGACTACATTGTCCATGAACAGGAAGCCTTTGACAATGGAAATCTACTGGCAGAAACTGGCCATCCTTCAAGGACACAAACAAAACATGTTTGCAAAACACTGTAATCTTCACAATGACAACCTTTGTTTTTTCTTTTATAAATAATGTATGTTGGCTTACATGGCAAAACAAAATAGCTTGAATGCAATCCAAATACAATTCACCGGATAGTTTCAGTCACCTACAACAACAGCTGATGCCACTCCACAAATATGCTTTTAATTTGTTCGTACTGTTGCTCATGTATGAAAGGGGTAACTTGAAAGAGTCTCAAGTAAAACATGTCAAAACTACAGTGGGGTGGGGGGGGACTAGCTTGGAAAATTCCCCCTTTCCTTCTACAATGATCCTTATTGGAATCAAATTGTAAATAAAATAAAAAACCTTTCCGAATTTGATGAATGTTGTATGAAATTGTCAGGCGGAAAATTCTCTGTGAAATGCCATTTGGATTACCACCACTGGTTGCAGTGCTCGTGTGGAGTCTTGCCTCTGTCATTACAGCATTCTTCTAGAATAAGCTTTCTAAACACATATGGCTGTCATACTGTGAGGCAGGACAACGCACTCCAATAGTCCACTTATACCAGCCGTACTGTCATCTGGACATCGTTGTGGACTGTTAAACCAGAAAACCAGATGAAACTGACTGTATAGTGCTGAGGCAATCTGCTCGTAGCACTGTACAGTCAGTTTCATCTGCAGTGTTACAAATCATTGACTACATAAAGTGCTGTTATTTCACTTTTTCATCTATTTTCTTCCTTCTGTGCAATAATGTCTGGTATATGTGACCATATTGAAATATGTAACAGATTGTACCAGATTCAACCATTTCTCAAAAGCCAAGATAAAAATACCTCATTATATTGAAGTACAGTGTGCTATATAAATGTTATCATCATTGCACAGCTAAGCAGACATCCCCCGAAGGCTTAATACTTTTACAGTGAATCCGTAAACGCCATTGTGGCGATTTTTTGTTTTTGTTTTTATGGCTTTTTTTGCTAGTTCAGACTAGTCTTCCAATGTAAATCGATCTGGGATATTTGTCTTTCAGCGTCGACCACTGCACAAAGAAGTAATCCGAGAGACGGTAGAGGATCTTTCCAGAGAGGGAGAGATTCTCCACCCGGCAAATGCTCTCCACGTAGATGATGAGAACCTTCTTCACCCCCAGCGCCCCCAGGAACAATCCTGCCACGCAGAGGGGGACACACGTCCCCGGGCCGTTGCACAGCACCTGAAACAACACACAGGGCCGGGAATAAGAGTGTGTTTGGACAGCACAGAGGCCGCCGCCGCGACTCGCACATCCCAGAGTCAGGGAGACAGGCAGAGCCTCTCTGCTTGGAGAAATGAAAAGTACAGCACTCTGGCAAGCCCTGGAAGTTGCATGCTTATAAAAAGAGGGACTCTCAGTGCCTTGAGAAGAGCTGGCCATAAATTATACTCTCTTTCTCTCGCCTCGCAAGTGTTCGAGAAATACAGCGCGCACAGGAAAACAGGCTATGGCAACAGGCCACGGAGTCTGTTGAATTAATCACAGAAATCTTTCGCTGAGGCCCCTCCTCGGCTAGTGATGGGACGCAAAATGACGTCTTGACAACAATTTTGTTGTCTGATGACTTCCGGAGCGGAGTCTGATGACTTCCGCATCCACTGCAGAGATGAATTGAGTGAACCAGCCATTCTTTTCAAAAAGCTGGAGGCATGAGTGCTTTACACCTGCCTCGGCTAGTTACTACAATTTTTCATCAATGAAAGGCAAAGATAAGAAAGGCAACTATTTAATCAACTGAGAAAACTTCTGCTGTGAAAACATACTAGCTGTCACAAGAAAAAAATCTGTCTTTAATCACTTTATTCATTTTCTATTTGATTTCCCCTCAATGTCAGCACTAGCAATGACAAACCACTGTACGGTTAGTGCATTCGCTACTGCGAGCAAATATCTGTTTCTGCTGAATGCTGTTTGTTCTATCCTTTTCCTTTCAAATCAATTTATAGACCTTGTCTTTCTAGTCAAACAGCGTGGAGATACCTGTGCCTTGCGGCAGAGAACGTGATTCACTTGTTCTTTGGAAGAAGAAACTGCTTTTCCATTCATTATTTAATTAATCAATCAAACAACCACATTCCTTTTTCCACAATGCACGTGGAAATAGACAGGTAGCCGAACTGCTGCTGTCAGGGCACATTTATGACATATGGTTCTGTTCTGACATATGGTGTGGTTCAGTTGGTAGAGCATGGCGTTGGCAATGCTTAGGTTGTGGGTTCAATTCCCACTGGGACCACATATATAGAAAAATGTATGCATTCACTACTGTAAGTCGCTTTGGATAAAGGCATCTGCTGAATGGCATATACTCACTGTAAAAATGGAAACTTGAAATTGCTGGCCTTAATGTGATTGTTGAGTAAGCTGAACAAAAAATATTAATTAGACATGTCAACTATATCAAATTATTTGCTCCAACTGAATGTATTGAGTTTTTTTGTGAAAAGTTGGGCTCACTTCAACACTACTATTGGCAAAATGCACTTATTTCAGTCAGACTCCAATTGGGGCCTGGTCAACTACTTTGCGCATGCTCATTTCAACGCCTTGGTTACAACGGGGTTTCCAGACAGAATTTGCAGGGGTTTTCATCCACCATCTTGCTTTTCCCCGCTTGCCATCCTGCCTTGTTTGAAAATATATTGAACTAAACCTAAGGTGAGTATTTACTATTTATTAATAGAAATAGTTTTAGAGAGGCTGTTTTTTCTCTAGATGTTATTCACAAGTATGCTTAATGAGACATTTGCTAACGTTAGGTAGGGAATGAATGAATGAAAGTGTGCGTTAGACTAAGTAACAGAGCTCACGGAGAGCGCCAAGCGCATTTAAATGTTTTTTTGTTTTTTTAACATTTGTTTCTGATTTTATCCCATTTTTCTCCCAATTTGGTAGCCAATTAGACCCGCTATTTTTACGTCAATCCCCCCCTAGTAATGTGAGTTCGCTGCCGTAGTCCTGCGACCGGTAGTGACGAAGCGAAGTGACGCCTCTTACGAGACGGCACCCGCAGGCCGTCGACCGTAACCCGGTACTACAGGGCCACTCTACGCAGCGAACGTCACGTCGGCTCCCCTCCCCCCTCCCTGGGGCGGACAGCCAATCGCCGCCCCCTGGTGGCACTCCCGGCCAGAGCCGACACTTGGCGAGACGGGGAATTGAACCCCGGTCTCCGTGGCCAGCGTCGGACATTGTAACCACTGGACCACGCGGGAGGCCTCCAAGCGCATTTTTGAACCACGTTCTGCTCTAACGTTATCTGAGCACTGGGCAGCTTCCATGGAGCCCTCGCAACCAAAATGAATGCTAGGCTTGACTTCAATAGCAACCAGCTAGCTATGAATGCTACGTTACTATTCTGCTTGCGGTGCAACATATCATCTGACCAGTCGTCAAAATGAAATGTCAACAAACGGGTTATGCTAGCCAGCTAGTGTTCCCAAATAAATGTTAAGCTTGTTCGATACGTTATTTCACTGCTACATGGGCTGCAATGAGGTCAGTGTAAACAGGAAAAGATGGGAGAACGATGGTGACAAGGGTAAGGTTCCCTTAAAAAAAGGACCTTTCGGTTACTGATCAGACGCACTAAGCTACTGCGGCACCCACCGCCCCCCAGTTAGGTTCTAAACATTTTATCAGATGCCCTTTTTTTCCTTTTTCATGTTCACTAAACTAGACTGAACTGTCTTAAAGGGATATTTCACATTTTTGCCCCTGAAGTGGGGTTGTACAAGGTACTTTTCTATACTCAGTGTATTACCTGCAGTAGATAGTGGTCCTTTTCATCCCCCCTGAACTGTCTTAGTTTGGAGAAGCAGACAGGAGTACGGAGAGGGCCAGCAGCAAAACGTATTTTAGCCACTTTAAAAAAAAGGCCCACCTATATTTAGAATAATTTCACCACTTTACATTGCAGTGAGACAGCCCTTTCCTTTGGCACTACATTTTCTCAACCGTAGAACTTCCATATTCCTACGCATGCTGTGCACTGGATTACGCCGCAACAACACTTTCTGACCCAAACAACTGACCTTGCATATATAGCCAAATATGCAAACTCAGTCACTCAACAGTAATATCACTAAAAGTCCCTATTTTAGTACCGAAATGTGTTACTGGTTTTGTGTTCAAAAGATTTGTGCAGAGTTCAACCGCATCACCACCAAGGAGCTACTGGGGACTTTGAGAGCGGCCTTAGACGAGTACTCTCCTCGACTGCTGAAACTGTATCATGCCAGGAAGGGTGCCCTTGGTCAAGAGATGGAAAACCTCCTGGACAAGCTTGATGAACAGGTAGACTGATCACTTAAGATTATTTAACATGTATTATTGGAATTTACACCTCCATGGTCCAGTCTTTACTTCTTGCTCTTGAAGGGGATTACTGACAAATGAAAACATAGTGTTCACTACTCTGACCAATAGTCTATTGGTTTCTTTTGTTTTCTGATTTTCAGACATCTGACATTGCAGTACACAGAAAGAACACAGCCCTGGAAGGTCTAACGCTGTTTGTTCGTGAGGATTCAGGGACACTTTTCAAGACATGTCTGGTGAGTACAGTAGGAGGTTTGATTGAGGTTTGATTTTTGGGGAGGAGTTTGCTCTCAGGTGTAGCCCAACATCTTTAGATATTCCATTGCAGGAAATATACCACAGCCAAACGTAGTCTGCATGTGAGGCATTTAAGGGACATCTGTAATTTGTAGCTACAGAAAATAACCTGGGTTACACTTGCATTATTGTGTGTTACTGGACATGTAACTAACCTTTCAGTCTGAGCCATCTTACATGTGCTGTATCACACTGTATCTTTCTAGAGGAGTCAAGATAGGAATTGTCACTGTCCTTGAAGATGACGTTGCCCCTATCTCGCTGTCCAGTATCCAGAATATTGCTGTTGTGTCGGAAGAGAAAATCGTCCTCACAGATCTCCCAGACCTGCCCACTGCCTTTGCCTGCCTGTTTGGCCTGCTCTTTGCCTTGAACATAGATTACCCCAAAGAACTTAAGTACACTTTTGAAGTGATTGAGACCATCTTCATGGAACTTTCCACCAACTGCACACAGCGTGTGAGGAGCCTCAAAACCAAGCTCCTACTTCAGTCAGGTAAAGACTCATGTGGTGGAAGGAGCATGTGGACTACCTTTACATGTGACTCCTCGAAAGTAGAACTTAGATGTACTGTATATAATGTTCTCAATGATCTGAAGATGGAGAAAATCTTTTCATGGCATAACTTAAATGCTGGCATTGGAACCTCACCCAGACAACGCTAAACTGGGCATCCAAGTGTTTTTTTTTGGTAGACTCACAAAGCTTCTCTCACACTGAAATTATGAACGGTCTCTCTACACACTGAAAAGTACTGTTTTGCAGGAAGAAGCCATTGTCTTGCAAGATCTTGCCGACCTGCCCTGTTTGATCTCTTGAACATTGATAGATCATTGACTATGAAAGTCTATTGTGCTTTGGGCCACATGGCTAACTTTTTATTTTATGGATATTTTATTCTATTGTGTAATGCTACCCATTTCTTCAGAGAAAATTGCTGCTTCTATTTTTGCAGGGTAAAACCTTTATTTTTGAAATTTTCATTAAGAAAATTATTCTTACAAATGACATGTTCTTGAAATTTTGAAATTGGTTCGCCATAACTTGCAGGTTTGTTAAACAAATGTTTATATACATTTGATAAAGTTTCTACTGTTTTATAATAAAGCAAAGTGAGCATGTAAACTGGTGTTTTCTTGAGCTGCAATTTAAAATATTGAGTTAACCCTAACTTACTTTTATGAGTTTACTCAACAATTACGGAATATAACATTCTTAGTATAACTCTAAGTTTCAAGTTTTTCTAAAGAAGAAAAGTTAATTATCTGAACAAAAGATTACTAGTTGGCAAAACTGTTTCCAAACTAAAAAGTTTGAGTTGGGCCCAAAACTCAAAAATCTATTGCAGTCGGTTGCCTTGAAATTTTGAGTTTTCTCAACTTTTTTACAACTAATTTTTACAGTGTATGTATTATATGACACATGGGATATGGTGTTGAGACATTGCTATTCCACAACAATTTGCGAAGGTCTAATTTTGGGGATGGGTCACTGTTGACCAACGGCGAGGCGTTGACTCCGTCATGAAAGGTTGCGACTCCAAGCACCAGATTTCAGCTGCTACATTTGTTCTTGGGTCGGTAGAAAAATGTGAGAGGGCTGCTGCAAGCTGTCATCGAGCTTGTGCAAAATCGCAATCGACACTTGTGTGAGATACCCTCAAATGAGTCACTCACTAGGGCCAGTTACTGCAGGCTTGGCAAAGTCTTTCATGCTGTCCTCTACTGGAGGTAAGAGGATGGAGAGAGATTGTAGGGAAATGGAGCTATCAGTGGACAGGCTTGATAAATGAGAAACCCTATATAGAACTTTACACTGTCAGAACTATGCTTTGTTACACTGTACCTTAAAAACAGAGGCTTAACTGAATAATAAGGCACCTTGTCTTTCTGCTTGAAAAGTTGCTCCATTGAGAGTTTACATAGCTTGAAGTCTGTTACATCACGTCCTTAAAAAGCATCCTACACTCCTATCGCTCACTGGCAGAGGAGCACAATGGAAAAGTAAACAGGCTGTGGCAAAGTGACCGACCCTGTTATTATGTTACGTATTTGTAATGCAATGTTTGTGCTGAGGGACAACTTCTAAAATTGGCGCTCGGAAAGGTTATTGCACTGAAATCGCAATGCTCCAGTCTCCTATGAGAGTAGCACTTAGCTGTGGAAAACCTTCCTTTTGTTGGGATATATTCCGAAACCTGGCAGGAACATTCCTTGCATACTTTCTCTGTCAGTGTCCAGGACCTTGATTCTCAGCGCTGGCTGACATTCACTCTCTGCTCAAAGTAGCAACACTGCTTTTCTATGCTTTTCTATACCACAAACACACGTGCACAGTTTTCATCACCGATTCCAACACACAGCTCAAAGCCACAGATCCACCTCATCATCAGAGGGCAATAGTTTTCTTTCCGACCGCAGTATCCCTCAGAAATCCGATGCGTTATGTCACCTCCTGCGTAAAATACTACTTTTATAGGGGAGAAGGACTCAAGCACATCTCTGGCACTGGTCACCTCTAGTTAAGTGGAAGAAACAGACATGGGACAGAGGGCAGATGAGGAGAAAGGAAAGGGAGAGTACAGACGCTGTAGCACTTAGTATTACCTCAGCTCCAGGCAGGTTTGGCAGGCTTTTTGTTTTTCTGACTGATACACTGGGGTCAGGTGACAAGCTGCATAGCATTTATGTTGATGCGGCAGCCATGTTGGTGCCTGACCCCTTATCATAATCTCCTATGCCTGATGCAGTGTGCACAAGTTTACTTGTCTTGTCAGACAGTCAAGACTAATTGCATGTCACAGTGAGGCAGATCTGTGTCAGAGTTTCACAAACGGATCAAACACAGTCAGGTCTGCTCCGACCAGACACACTGAGTGAGGTGTCATCGACAGGGAGGATTAGCCCTGTTCAACCATATAGGGCGCCGTGCATTTCACCACATTTATGCCGCACCAGGGTGACTCACTGTTGTCAGCTGGTGTCGTTTCTTCATTTTCCCAGGTACACACTGTAGACGTGGTGAGTCATTTACATTTACATTTTAGCCATTTAGCAGATGCTCTTATCCAGAGCAACTTACACAGTTTTACATTACTTTACATACAATACATTTGTACAGCTGGATATTTTAATGAAGCAATTCAGGTTAAGTACCTTGCTCAAGGGTACAACGGGAATCCACCTTCGAATTGAACCAGCAACCTCTGAGTCACAAGTCCAGTTCCCAAACCATTATGCCAAGCTGCCGCCTGGAGTCACAGTAGAGATGTTCAAATCTCTACAAAATCACTGAAACTCACATTATCCCACACAGCTTGAATGGAGGTATAAGAATCACACAAAAAAACTAAACAAAAATCCTGAGACTCCTCTAAATGGGCAAACTGTACGTCTGATTCCGGCTTTTAGTGGGGCTTTGTTTCCAGGAATCAGAGACAGAGAACATCTCCCTGCACAAAGGACAGCTGGTAACATTATACGTGATGAGTGAACAGGCTTTTGGCTCATTGAAACTGACAAGAGACCTGGATAAACAGACCTTCTTTCTGCACAAGAGGCTCCTTCCCATGGTCAGTGTAATTAAGCACAAGCACAACAGTCCTGAAAGCTGGTGGCCTGAAACTCCCAAGCCAAAGAAATAAAGATTCATCAAGAAAGCGTTTGATTGGTTGGGCCTTCGTGCACCTCCGTCCGCCAGACCAAACGTATTATGCGCCCGTCACTTTGACGTATCGCCGGTTTGTACAGCTGTTTTACGTACATGTCTGCGAATGCCACTTTTATATTATTATTTTTGACAACTGGAGACATTTGGGCCCTGTAACCGGGGGAGATATCTCTGTGGCGCTGTTTAAACAGATGGCTATTAACTGTCATCATTAAACAACTCAGAGAGACTGTTATTGGTACAGTATGCCATTAGCTGGTGCAAAAATCTCACTGAATCCAATGGAAAGATTTCCTCACACATGGAAACACACGAGAGGGATTCCAGGTGTCAGGACCTTGACACGTTGACAGTCTCACACACTGATTAAGCGGCCTATCAGATCCTCAACTAGTCGGGGGAATGTCACAGAAGGCAAGGACAGACCGATCTTTTCCCTTTGTACAATCAACAAGCTATTCCGGTTACTAACAGTTCCCCAAAAGGTCAACACGAAACAAATGGTGGACTCCCACAGAATACGCACAATTGAGTGCTAGAGTCCAGACAATCGAATCGAGTGGAGTCCATTCGCACTGAAAAACTGCACGCTGACGGCAAAAACTGGTAAGTCCATTATGTCACTTTATAGCCATTATAATTCGTTTCTGTTCATCATACGAACAAACTATGTACGCACAACTTTCCAGATGAGGAAAATTCAAGCCTTTCTGGCACTCCCTAGAACTGAACAAGGCCAACAAAATTCCCTGAAAATGGATCTTTCTCCAACTACACTTCAGCGTCTACACCCCGGTCTTGGAATTCAATCCATGGCCTGCCAAATGGACCAGGGCAGATGCTTTATTAAAAATACCTCACTAATGATTTACACGGAGCAAAGCGTAGCGGAGTCTGTTCTCGCTCCTTGTCTTTTTCTTTTCATGGAACCCTGTAAATCCACATTCATTCTCACAATATCTCATTCGGACACCCATTCTTGTAGTAAATCTCAGAAAATATTAAATGTTAAAAAAATAATAATAATAATAATTTAAAAAAACATGGAGTATTTTTATTTTGGAAGATAGATCAGCAAATAGATTGCCCAGGTGGTTATGTAACGTGAGCAGCAAAGTGATGCTGCAAAAAATATGCACTTTCACAAACGTATACATTTGCACGCAGTGGGGAAAATAAGTATTTCACCCCCTGCTGATTTTGTGAGTTTGCCCCCTTACAAAGAAAGGAACGGTCTATAATTTCCATGGTAGGTTCATCTTAACAGTGAGAGACAGAATATTTAAAAAAATCCCAGAAAATTACATTATATGAATTTTAAACATTTATTTGTGTTTTATTGAGGAAAATAAGTATTTCACCCCCTAGCAAAACATGACTCAGTACTTGGTGGAGAAACCCTTGTTGGCAAGCACAGCGGTCAGACGTTTCTTGTAGTTGGTCACCAAGTTTGCGCAGATCCCAGGAGGGATTTTGGCCCACTCCTCTTTGCAGATCCTCTCCAAATCCTTAGAAATCCATTTTCAGTGTCCTGGCTGAGGGAAGGAGGTTCTCACCCAAGATTTCCCGGTACATGGCCCCATTCATCCTCCCCTCGATCCAGTGAAGTCGTCCTGTCCCCTTAGCAGAGAAACAGCCCCAAAGCATAATGTTTCCACCGCCATGCTTGACGGTGGGGATGGTGTTCTTGGGGTCCAAGGCAGCTTTTTCTTCCTCCAAACACGGCGAGTCGAGTTGATGCCAAAGAGCTCAATTTTAGTCTCATCTGACCACAGCACTTTCTCCCAAGCCTCCTCTGAATCATCCAGGTGCTCATTGGCAAACTTCAGACGGGCCTGTACATGTGCCTTCTTGAGCAGGGGGGACCTTGCGGGCACTACAGGATTTCAATCCATTACGGCGTAGTGTGTTACCAATGGTCATCTTGGTGACTGTGGTCCCAGCTGCCTTGAGATCATCAACAAGCTCCAGCCGTGAAGTTCTGGGTTGTTCCCTCACCTTTCTCATGATCAGGTTCACTCCACGAGGTGAGATCTTGCGTGGAGCCCCAGACCGAGGGAGATTGATGGTCAATTGGTGTTTCTTCCATTTTCTAATTATCGCACCAACAGTTGACTCCTTCTCACCAAGCTGCTTGCCAATGGTCTTGTAGCCCATTCCAGTCTTGTGCAGGTCTACAATTTTGTCCCTGATGTCCTTAGACAATTCTTTGGTCTTGCCCATTGTGGAGAGGTTGGAATCTGATTCATTGATTGATTCTGTGGACAGTTGTCTTTTATACAGGTAACGAGTACTTAATTAGGAGTACTAATTAAGTAAGAGGACTAATCTGTGTGCCTCCTGGTCACATAACCGGTCTGTGGGAGCCAGAATTCTTGCTGTTTTGCTAGGGGGTGAAATACTTATTTTCCTCAATAAAACACAAATAAATGTTTAAAATTCATATAATGTGATTTTCTGGGATTTTTTTTCAATATTATGTCTCTCACTGTTAAGATGAACCTACCATGAAATTTATAGACCGACCGTTCCGTTCCTTTCTTTGTAAGGGGGCAAACTCACAAAATCAGCAGGGGGTCAAATACTTATTTTCCCCACTGTATGACTTAAATAAACTGCACCACATAAGTAGAAGAGCATTTGTTTGTACATTTCTCAAAATATATTGTAGCCCAAAGACTGTAGACTCAGTTTAGGACATAGTTTGTAAAATGTTATATAACAAGTAATAGCATACTAAATTCCACTACAACCCTGTCAAACAAATCCATATGATACCATTTCCCTCCATTTTTTTCTGCTTCGGAGATGGAAAAGCTTTTAACACTGGCTCTTACCATGGGGGGACTGTTAAATTGGCTGGATCACGTGGACACAAATGACAAAATTCTGAAAGGCCAGAGGGGCAGAGAGTGGAAGCTCACAGATGTCCTTTTATGGCCAACACATGTCTGAGACTGTCCAGTTTCACTCTATTATTGGCCTGACCCTCATTTTACTCATCCCAACTCTGAAAATATCCCATCTTCCTGGCATATTCGGTCATTGGTTTCTTCGTCCTGCACAAGTTTGGTCAAAACAAGCAGTTTATGTACAAGCATTTGTCTCAAAGTATTGACCTGCACAAAACTCAAGGCCAAGAGAACACTAAACCTATATTGGGAACGGCATGGGAAAAGTGCTATTTTATTAAGCTATACTTTGTTAATAAAACTAAAATAAAGCTTGTATAACTCATCTTTTGTGTATCTAAGCTTTGGGAGTAAACCGAGACAATTTATAGTCCAATTAGAAACTGATATTAAAAAGTCAGGAGCCGTTAAATCCTTCAAGTAAAACAGGCATTACAAAGTTTATCCAGATATAAAGGGAATCTCCCACCAAAAAAAACCCAACACATGAATCTCAATAAACCTGAAAAGAGGCTAAACTTTCTGTTTGACTTCCTGGGCTTAATACCTGGTATAAAATGGTCTTTCACATTCTCTGTGAAAGAAAAAAAAAAAAAAAAAGTCAAAAGCTTTCTTGATATAGAGTGCAGGGAGGATAGGCATTCCGCTGCCTTTCAGGATAAAACTGAGGCCCTCACTTGCTCATTCTGTATTGTCCTGAACTGTGAGCAAAACGGCCAATGGGGAAAGGACGCCGCTGAGACATGAAAGGAACCGCAGGTGAAGAAAGAGACGATTCGCTTGCGACCACGGAACGGCACCGCGCTACCTCCCCTGCTCCCCTTTCCGAGCAGGAAGAGTGGTGCTGCAGTGGGCTGCTTAGTCATGCTCCGCCCCGCCCCTCGACTGTCTCTCATGCTGTAGTCCCGGGAGACAAAGAAACCCGATGCTGTTTTTTTGCCCCCAAACTGTGAAGCTGAGCCTCACAGCTGGCTGAAGAACCAGTCCAATCCTGCCATATCCTGTGAACAAGGCCTTTCACTGCTGCCTCTGCTATTATTCCATAGAAAGGCAGAGGGAAAAGGAGAGACAGAAGCCCTGTTTGTCTCTTCATTCCTGCAGGAATACTATTAACAAATGTTACTCCTTCTCTCTTGCTCACACTCATTTTCTCCTTTATGGCTAAAGAGAAGGGGCAGTATTAGTCAGCATTCAAGTAGATGGCATCCAACATGCCAAACGACTCATTGGAAAGACTATTAGCATTTTGCCTTGAACTTTGGCGTTATCCCTTGAAGCAAAATTTTGTCATAGTGATTCATATTATGTATTCCACAACATTTGTTAAATAATGAACAAATTAAATCATGAAGTGCTTTTAAGAACCAGAGTATAAGAATTGTTTAGATCTACAGTACACTTACTTCATGAGAATGAAGAATTTGTGAGTTTTAGCAAACGGACAAATTTTGCTCCTTGGTGCAGCAACATTGTAAGATAAATCAACTCTGAATATTCTATCAAGAATGATGAAAACAATTACAGCTGAGTTCATGAGAGCAAGTTCATTTAAATAAATAAAGTTTTAGAGCCAATTTGAAAGGAATGTGAAGGCTTACAGAGCCATTTCCACTAATTACTGATTGCTGAGTGACTAAGTGGTGTTAATTAGAGGCGAGGAATCGTTTAGAGGTTTTTAAAGGGTTTTTGCGAAGTTCCAAAAGTCTTTGTAATTGGGCTCATAAGAGCAATATGTTTCAACCCCATAATTATTCCAGGGTATGATTTAAACAGACGTGAATAATTCCCTGTTTGAAAGGACACATGCTTACTTCCGGTTAGTATTAACCAAAGTCAATAATCTCATGTCTAGAATAGGTAATTGCTGTTAGGACTGACAAGTCTAAATGTCTAAATGATATCAAATGCAACCCATTAGAGACCAGACATGGGCAGTTTATAGTGTTTCCCATTTTAGTCAGTGAGAGAGAAAATGCACCCACTGTCATACAGCAGTCCAGATGCATGTTGTCAAATAAGTATCAAATTACTTGCATAATGAAAACATTTCTCATGACGTGTGAATGTGTAGCCATAATCACATGTTTACTTCAAGAGTCCCTTCAATGCAGATCGAAACAGTGAGTGTAAAAACAGGGAGAGAGCAATAACCTTTAGCTGAGTGAACTACTTTTTTCCCCCTCCCAAAATAGACCCAAACCACTTAAAAAGCCATGACTCACACAAGTATCCTGAATAATATATTATGGGAATTAATTTCTTACCAAGCCAGGGAAGGATTTTTTTGACTGCTCGATGCATTAAAAATGGCAATCAAATATTTATGAGAAATATTTACGAGAAATTGTTGTGAGCAGCAGAAAGCGAAGGCCTCTGAACCTACCACATCTGGCTTGAGCCTGAAGACAAGCGGAATGGAGAAGAGGAGGGCATTCAGAGTGGTGAGGACAGAGGAGCTCCAGGACTGACGCACCTCGCGGCTGCGAGGGATCCGGTGAATGGTGAACTGCAGTCAGGAAGAGGACGATAGGGTGGCGGGGGAGCAATTTTAGACAAGCTCATAAAATTGTATCACATTAGGCATTGAGCAAACCCAAAACTAGATAAACACCTGTAAATAAATATGTATGTAGATAAAATTGACATATTAACTGTAGATATACAGGTAACTGCCAAAATAAAGTAAAATAAAGTAAATGAAGGATTCTAGCAGCTCTGTTATGGTGTGGGGTGTATTTTCCTGGCATGGTTTAGGTCCACTCAACCCCTTAGAGGGCAAGGTCAATGCCAATAAATGCAAAGCCATTCTGAGTGATCACCTTCATCCTGTGGTGAACATTTCTGTCCTGATGGGAGTGGTCTCTTCCAGGATGGCAATGCCCCCATCCACAGGGCCTGAGTGATCACTGAATGGTTTGATGACCATGAAAACAATATAAAAATATGACATGGCCATCTCAGTCACAAGACCTCAACCCAACTGACCACTTATTGGAGATTCTTTGGTGTTTCCTTTATTTTGGCAGTTATCTGTATATGTCAATAATCACTCTGAATGTTTCTATCCATTTTATATGTTAATACCATTTATAAGGCCTAAATCACAACTTTTGTGTTCTCTGGAAAAACAAAAGTAGCGCTAGACCAGAACTCTGCGAAAACAGGAACACTTCTCCACCTGCTGGTGAGAACTAGATTTGCAGTTGAGCTCAAAGCTTCCATTCATGAATAGGACATTTCCTGAACAGTAAGAAGGGCATCCATCTACAATTAGCAGTTTTCTAGTAGGTTTCACAACAATTTATCCTCCAGATAAAGTGGATATGCTTAAACACCAAAACCCATCTCTAACAATTTATAGCTGAGCATTTTGTTTCAATTTTAGCTGGGAATTTGGAAGTTATAAAAAAACAAAAACATTTTGTTTCAGATTTTTTTCGACCACCCTTTTTTGTACTCCCCAATTTGGAAGCCAATTATCAGGGCAGGCAGCTCAAAGGCAGAGGTGTCCCTGATAGGCAGCTCACACCAGCCAAATATGGGGGCGTTGGCCACTATGCTATCCGCCAGCCCCCTGGACTTATACATTTTAAGTGGAAACACGGGAGCTAAGTATTTGGGGTTTTGACACTAGGGAAGTGAAAGTGTTCTTGTGAGAAAATATGTCAAGGCTCTCAACTGTGGATACTGACACATTTACTAGTACAGTGCCTAGAAAACCCCCCTGCACAATTTTCATATTTTGCTGTGTTTCAAGTTTCACATATTTAAATCGGACTTTCCCCCCGTGATCTACACAACATAATACACACTTTGAATGAGGTGAAAGAAGTTTGTCTGGAAAAAAATGCATTTAATATCAAATCTTTATTTGTAAAGTTTACACCGCCCTGAGTCAATACTTGGCGGAAGCAGCTTTGGCAGCTATTACAGTTGTGGGGTAGGTCTCTACAAACATGGCACACCTGGATTTTACAATATTTGCCAATCGTTACAAAATTGCTACATTTCTGTTAATTTGGTTGGGTATCTGTGATGAACAGCAATATTCACAGTCTTGCCAGTTTTTTATCGGTTTCAAGACCAGGCTTTGACTGAGCCACTCAATTTTATTACAGATGCCATCGGGTTTTCAGGTGATTTTCAAGACAATTGGTTACTCCTAAACTGATTTAGGGATACTATAGTAAAGGGGTGGACACTTATCCAACAAAGATATCTGCCTTTTTAATTTTTAATTAATGTTCTAAAAATGTCTAGATTTTTTTACTTTGAAGTTTACTTTGGAGCATGGTGTGTAGTTCAGTGAAAATAAATACCATTTGTTTATTACATTTTAATTCCAAACTGTAGGGCAACCAACTGTGAAAAATGGGCAATGGGGTGTAAAAGTACAAGTGTGTACTAACGCATCTTGCCAGCTATGACCTAAAGCGTCTGAGCTAACTATAATGGTAGCTCTGTGTCACCTCTCTACAAAGACAGCGTTTGTAATTGTTGATGTTGGCCTAATATTTACACTGATAGGCAGACGTACATGAATTTGAATGACTGTAGGTACCTTTGGGTCTGCATAGGTTTCATTTTTTAAAGTTTCGAGGGTTCGGATCTTGTCTTCACTCATTATATCTGTGTCAGCAATGACGTAGTGCCGAGGGCTGTATGCTTGAGAGAGCCTTTCCACCAAGCGCAGAACCTCTGTGGTGTGACCTCCTGTAATATATTGGTGCAACAGTGTCATAGGTTTGGTTAAAAAACAATAATTTCGATAAATTGCATTTGTCGCCACTATCTGTGCAAGGCTGATAAACCTTCATACGCGAACAATTGAGGCTGTTACAAAATGAGCTACAGTTATACAAATACTGACTAGTACGTCAACCACACAATCAATAACCTTTACAAAAACGAATAACGTTTTATCCCGTGATTTCAGCAGACAAACAGCCAAACATCACTGCGGCTAGGCTAGTATTCTTACTGGATGTACTTCAGTATTATATTGAACGTGTATTTTTATTAATGAAGGTGTTATAACTTGGCTCGTTTGGAGCTAACCATCTTCTCAATCTTCTGAATGTACTATCTGTTAATCACGCTGAAATACATTCTGATTATTATAGTCCGATTAGGGCAACAACTGTTCTGAGGACCTAGAAGCGCTTCTGACAAGCAGATAACACATAGCTTATATGATGACTAGCCTAACAAGAAAATAGTTAAACAAACATGACCCATCATTGGAATTTCAGTTAGCTAGGTAGTTATCTAATTCTCGATTAAACAGTGCCTTTTCTCTCGGCGTGCCGTGTCAATAGTTCAGCTAGGGAACCAGTTACTTGTCATCAGCACTGCGTTAACGTTAGCTAACTACACGCTATATCAGGAAGTGCAACCTTACCCGATCCCCCAACAACGAGCATGCTCACAGAGCCCTTCTTTCCTGGTTTGCATTCTGATCCCGTCCTCACAACAACCAGTAGCCGTATAGTAAAAACGAATAATACTAATACTATTCCAGATATGATTCCCCAAAATATTGCCATCATAACAAACCCCCAAATTCTCCAAGTATCAGTCTAGGCCAGAGTACGGGGCGTGTCGAAAGAAAGGGGAGTGTCGAAAGCAAATTTCTATTGGTCGATAATTTGGTCGGTTACACAATGCTATCCAATAAAAACCATTATTTAGAGAAGTAGGTGTATCGAAAGCATTTTTGGTTTACATATCGAAACCATATTTCTACTGGTCGGAAATTCCGCCAGTTATACGCGTTATCCAATTTCAATCACCGATCAAGACGCCCATGTTTATATCTTTCTTTATTTTCCAATGCGAACGTGTCTATTTCAAACAAATGAAAAACGGTGCAAAGCTCGTTGAGAACCGCTTGTGACATTTATTTCAAACAAATGCTCTTTTTTATCATACAAACCTTCAGCTACCAAACGCTTTTTTTCGTTGTTAGATTCATCGCTACATTGTGATGCGAGTGTTGTATGTTGTTTCAAATTCAGTTGCATTTCTGTTTTTCCTGTCCGAAACTTGTATTTGTTATTTAATCAAATAAAAAAAGATAAAAATCTCGAGGCTGCGTACTCTGCATACAGGTGCGTACCTGGAGAGATAATCCTGCAGGCGCCACTGTTAATAACCATTCACTGAAACAATCGATCTCAGTCTCAATAAAGCTAAATTATTATCGTTACTGTTGTTGTAAAGCCTAGAAATAGCAGCAAATGGTGATTGCACACCAGACTAATTATATTTCGTTGAGTAATTGTACAGTATTTTCTTTCAGTTTTGATTTTGAACCCATTCATATCAAGACAGAATTTAGGTCCCATAGACCATGACCAATCATATAATCTTGACTTTTTGATAACCTCATTCATATTACCAGTATAGCACATTACTCCAGCAGCATGAAAAGTTAACACATTGCAAACATTTTGGTAAGTTCAGCATTATATTGCAAACATGAAATTACTGAAGCTTTCTTACAAAGTAGACTGTACTTTCTTTATAATGTTGATGGACTTCTTTTCCTGTTAAGTTTTTTTTGGTTTGATGACAGTGATACAATCAAATTGATGTTCGAAAAGTATTAAAATATAAAAGTATGAAAACCCAGGTCCTCATGACTTAATCCTTTTAAATCGGTACTTCAGTAATTTCAAAAGATTTAATAACCTTGATGTTTCATTCTTGACCTATGTATGTCACTTGTTTACTTAATCTTAATAACTCTCTGTATGTATTCAGCACTATTCAACAATACTGATCATATTCATTTGTATTTACATACCTCAGTCAGCACCCTAGTGGAGTTACAGTAAGTATTACATGTGTTGTGTGAGTCCACTGGCCATCATATAATGACACAGTTGAGGAACTAACAGGATACTTTGGTCCAGGGCCCAAGGCTGTCTCATGGATAGAGGCGCACATTACAGATCTTGTTATTTTGGCATCATGACCATGACCATTACAAAGACCATGATTGACCCCTTCTCTCTATCTGTCCACCTTCTATCCTTTCCTTGAATTCCAAAACCACCCAGTGTTTTGGTTGCCATGTTAAGTGTTGTGTAATTAAGTGTAAATGGAATTAAGCTGTGTCAGAAAAATGTAATATTACAATATAATTTTATTATCAAACATCAGGGTGTCAGTAAGCTTACACACGAAGAACAAGATACAGCCTAACAGGTACAAATCAAATATTGCAATCAACCAATTGCTGCTCTTGTTTCAGCATGAATGTTGAGGAAAAAAGCACAAGATTCACTTGTGAATTTTAATCAAAATGCAAATTTGTTGAACATAAATGAATAAATAGTCAAAAGAAAACAAAACAACAAAATAAATATGTCAAACCTCTTCCCACACTGGGAGAGTAATACTGGTACTAGTAGTTTTGAAAGAACAGCAACTCAGCCACTTTCATAAAAACAGTCCATGGAACAAAACCCTGAAAGTCCATGGAAGAATAAAACCCATAGAACACCCCCTTCTTCCCGTAGCCACAGAACCCTTTGGGACGCAATCCACTCCTTCTCTGAAAATCTGCCTGACTACTGCAGAGATCCACCTCACAAGTGAGCTGGTGTGATGTGCCCCATGTCTTTTTCTGGACATGTATTGGAATACAGGGACCTCTAAAAGATTTTGCCACTGCATACACACCTTTGTCCGGGTCTATACACTGGCTTTGCAGGTGTGACTCGGCTGTGATGTCCCTGGAGACAGTTATGTGATTTCTTATAATGTGCCTTTTGAGGTTCTGCTTCGAGAGCCATAGAGTACAGTGAGGGCACTGCACCTTTCTTATTTTTTGGCCATGAACCTGCTTTTGCTGAACTGGAGGGGTCTGCAGTTCAACAGGAGCTGAGGGAGTGAATGGGAGCTGGTGGAAGGGTTTCAGGGCGTGGTTTGTTGTCCTGCTGGCACTTTGTCAGATGTTTAATAAAATCGGACCGATTAATATACAATTTGGGGCAATAGCTGCAATGAATGTGTTTCATTGTACGGCAATCCAGTCGACAGATGAATATGGTGAAATCTACAATAAAGAACAAGGAAACATAATGGCAATACATGTGAATAAAATGTTTTACACACATCATACATAACATACTTCATGGCATAACAACATAGACACTATAAGGTCCACTCAAAACATACCAACGATGTAATGTTAGGAGGTGGAGTATGGGCCATGTGTCCTTATGCCTTTAGTGATTCAATGATGGAATTAATTCAATATTATCTCACTTCAATTAGTTTCTGACTGCAATTAATTACTTAATTTACTTTTAATGTTGCAAGTGACAATTCCTTCATGCGGCTGAGGGACTATAGCCTCTTTAAGTTGTAGTGTGGCCTATGCATTAAGACCAGACCAGTATGTTAGCCTACAAACAGTAGAAGTGCATATTTATTTAGCATATTCACCAGGAATCTGCTGTGAGATACAATCACCTGCAGGAAAGAGACATCAGCACCCTGCTGACTGGCCCCAACAAACCCCAAAAAAAGAATGGGCTGGATTTCGCTCTAGCCCTACAACACTGTGAACCACTTTCTATCTGCTTAATCAGCCAGCAGGGTACATTTGTATTTACTACTAAATTGACAATCTATCTTTATAAAACAGAGTGGGTCAACATACTAACAAATAGGTCAGCTTTAATATCTAGCCTACTTGTGATGAAACGTGTACAGCAATTAGTGTCACAACAAATTGGCTAAGATATTACACAATACATAAACATCATGGTAATTTGTTTTATTTTTTTATCGCTGTAATACCTGTGTGACTCCAGATATGCAAGTAATCGGTGCCTCTGGCTAGGCTGGTATACGTTTTCAGAACAAAATGGGCACCGGTAAAGAGTCCCACTAACCCAGACTTCTTCTGTCGACAGTACCTGCCCTTTGGTTCGAACTGTAATGTGTTTCTATTAAGCACAATAACGGGAATAACGTTTAATTCACAAGAACAACCTTCAATCATTTAAGCGTGTTACATTTTTCTCACGCTGATATACCGATGCTTGTTTGCTACCCAGCTCATATTAATCAGCTAAAGTTAAGTTCTTAGCCTCACTTTTAAGACAGTTTTGACATTGCTGCAATGGGCGATAAAACACATACTGTATAATTTCTTGACGATCAAACATTATTTTCCAATTATATAGGCAACAGTTTACACAAACATCACAACTTTCGTTTTCGGGCATTATTTACTCACCAACATGCTGCTCTAGTCCATAACTGACGATAAATGCAGTAGCACTTCCCGACAAACACTCTAACGGTTTTGATACACCTACTTCTTTGGAGGATGCCTTTGATTGGATAATATGTTTAACTACCGGTATTATTGACCAATAGAAATGTGCTTTCGACACGCCTCCTTTGCTTTCGACACGCCCCTTTCCTTCGACACGCCCAGTATTCCGGCCTGCGAGAATGGACGACTGTAGCAGCTACGGAACACACTTGTGGACAAACTTAACAGATACCGCGCTTGTAAAACGCCCTATAAATTATACATTTAAAAGTATATAATATATTTTTGCACCCGGGCCTAAATAACAAACATAACTGCAAATACAATTAATTGCTTCCAAAATCGTCTCGATCGTCCTATTTTATTTTGTATTTATTTTTTAAGCTGGCAGTTGGCTTTCCCTGGTTTACCAAAGTATGAACAAGCCAACCTTTTCAATATTTTGTTATTTAGTCCCTAGGATTCCCCCTAAGGAGCCCTTCTATGCCTTTTGATTTTATGATAATCAATATAAATAAAATAAAATAAATAAACAACAATATACATATATAGACTTAAGGTTTATTGTTCTGCCCGTACTTGCCATTGGATATGACATTTTTGGTGAGCTTTAAGCAAATCTTAACCAAAATTAAACTTTTTGGCCATGTACACCAGTGGTGGGTTTTTGCATCGGAAGAAGAATGCTTATGTTGAAAATAACCTATACCTACTGTGAATGATGGCCTTTTTTTGCATCTACTGGTCCTTAAAGCCAATGGAATCACAAGCTCCAGCAAGTACCCAGGCATTTTGGTCAAAAACCTGGTTCCCTCTGCTAGGAAGCTGAAACCTGGGATCATTGTCTTGCTGACAGATCCATTTGTGGCCAAGGATACCTCAAAATCTGGTTAATTGACCACAATATTACAGTTTTGCAATGGCCACCTCAGTCCCAGACTTGAATCTGATACAAAATGTGTGGTTTTAATTGAAGAGGGCAGTCCACAAGCACAGCCTGAAGGATCTGAAACATTCTGTATGGAAGAATAATCAAAGATCACCCTCCCCCACTCCCCCAATATGTTCACCAATCTCATAAAACACATTAGAAGAAGAAATGTTAATGAATATATCTTTTTGTTAGGGGTGTGAATAATTATTTGTTAAAAATATGTTTTTCTCTATGCATTTGTATTAGTATAAAATAATATAATGTTCCCATTTTTTGAGCATGCAATATTGTTTATTTTATACAGCCTTTTTTCCTATTTTTTTATCAAGGGTGTGAATCCTTTTGGAGTTTCCTGTATCCCTTAATGTGTTTCTAAATAATTCATGTGTTTATGTGTAATAATTTATGTGTCATTTGTGTGTGTTAATAGCATATAGTTTAAAACTTACTCCAAATGACAGAATCATCTGTCATGCATAAATAACAGTCCCATAAGGGTTTTTTTCTCAAAAATCCCCATTAACATAAAATAGAAAATTTTATATTATTGCCTAAAGTAATCAAAAACACTTCAAATGTATTAAAAATGTTCATGTATTATTTAGTTTGAGTATTTTTCTCTCTCAACTTCAAACATAGTGCAACAATTTATGATTTATCACAAACATCAATATAAAAAAACAGCAGAACAAATCATTATTTATCCTGAACATTGATCATCATTGTGTATGTACCACTACTGTACCGCAGAGACCATGATGCCTGTAGACTTAATTCCTCTCACTCGGCCCATAGAGGGTTATATTTGAACAGGTTGTGCTGTAACAGCAGTCTCATTGTGAAAACACTTGGATGTACAAACACAACAAAGCCTACATTATTTGCGTATACAATGATTTCATTGAGGAAAGAAAGGAAGGTTAGCCAACCAACCTATTTTTTTGTCAGCTGTCAGCTCTGCTCTATACACTTCCCCTCTCTTCCTACACAACTGCCACAACTGACTTGGGAGCACTAATGATGGTCAATTTCAAAATAATATGCAAGACAGTTATTTGACTTTAATACACAAAGAGTTTGCAATATTGTTTTATCCAAACATTATTTTATTCAAAAGATTTGGTAATGCGTATATTCAACACAACACACTTTCAAGCAAACGGAAGCTGCAGCAGCAGCCACAGCACAGAGGCACAGAGCAATGCAGAGTGAGTGACACAGAGAGTGTTTGGGAACTTTTGGTCTCCCAGGTATTAATGCATAGCAAGACCTGAGACAATCTAGTCACTGGAGGCCTGTAGAACTTAAATCCAAGAATGTTAATGACATCTCATCCTCTATTGCATCTGCTACAGCATCTTTTTCCCAGGTAAAAATAAAAGCTAAAGCCATTAAATTCTGTAGCCTTTCCTCACTTGTTCTCTAGCCTCTCCTCGCTTGAAACCCAACCCACCCCCCTCAGTACAGATGACTTTGCGGTGTTCATCAAGGACAGAGCTGCTGACATGTGTAGGCTCCTAAAGTCCCCAGTTCCACAGCCTTCTGACCTCAGTACACCTCTACAGCCTTTCCTGGGCTTCTCTTCTTCTCTGCTGATTGCAATGTCCTGCAGCTTTTTTAGTCCAGCAAATGGACTACTTGCCCTCTGGATCCTAACCCTTCTCCACTCTTTCAAGTTGTCTCCACTGATTGGCTTTCTTTGATATCCTCCCTCTTTAATACAGACTTCCCTTTTTGGCTTTCCTAGTGTCTTTGAAGTTCAAACAGGGACTTCTTCACGTACTCTTCATCACATACTCTTTGTCAAAAAACCCACTTTCAACCCTTCTATTGTCCATAGATATTGCCCTGTTTTGTTTCTCCTCTCCAAAACATTTGAATGTCTTACATTTAAACAGATGAAAAATGTTCTCTTGCAGAAGAATCTCTTGGACCCTAACCAAACTCTCCTCTCTGTCACGGAAGCCTTTCACTTTGCTTTCCTTCTCCTATGTTTACTTTGCAAAAACTGCCTCCTTCTCCTGGATGTTATGATATTTTGTAGTACTAGATGTTCTTTAGACTGATGAGCTTGGGCCGAACGGGCCATTGTTCAATGATATTTTCGGTTGATTGTTCTACCAGGTTATCCCATTCACTCTGGTGGGGCTGGGAACCTTTGATACTGGGGACTGGGAACCCCCTCCTGCTAAGTCACCTGGAGAGGTGACATCTTGGTTTCTCACAATGTCCCAGTGAGAATCACCATTTTCACCTACCTTTAAACCAAATCACTTGGATCTATATGTTGTTTATGCTTATGGCTCATCCTACCACTGCAATTCTGAAGACATTTGACTCATTCTCTCCTTTCCCCCTTCTGACTCATAGGTCTACTCTCATATTATAGGTCACCTCTCATAAGACAAAACATGCTTAACTCACAATACAAAGTCTTTCAAAGTTTTAGGGTGCCTAGGCTCAAGAAAATTCCCAATGAACTGGCCAGAACTCATTTGATTATGTTTCAACTTTTGAAATGATTTTGTAGCTATTCAGTACCAGTCCTTACAAGTGCACATGGAGGTTTCAGCAATACACTACACCTCCCTGCAACCTCTACCTGGATGATGAACTAGCACCTGAGCCTTAATCTCTCAGACAGACCTGCTTTATCTTATGTTTGAATGCTCTCTTTTTCAAGTCCTCTCCACATCCCTTAATTGTTATACAGTGATTCCCAATCGCAAGAATTTGCCTGTTTCTCCTACTCTACCCAGCTCCTTTTCCAGGCCCTTGTAAAATCCCATCTGGACTACTACAACTCCTTGCTAGCTAACCTCCCTGTCATTGCCGCCTGGTTGTTTCAACGCATTTAGAGTGTGGCTTCTTGGTTGATGTTCGACCTCCCTATAAATGCCTGTATCTCTGTAGCTATATTTGTGTCCCTTCTCTGGCTCCTCCCTCCTCATTACATGCAGGACTCTTGCCAATCAAGCAGGCAAGGGAACAGCTCCAGTTTATCTTCAATCCATCATGCACCCTGCACCCTGACATAAACTTTGTGCTGGCAAACTCTATAAATGAACTACTCCCCCTTACTTGTCTTTTCACCTAAGTGGTACCCCAAAGGTGGAGCACACTATTTTCAAATTGCAACTATCAGAGTGGCAGACTTGACCAACTTCCAGCCTGAATCAGAACCCACCTGATCAGACTACTACTTTGTTTTATTGTAGATGTAGCGGGTGAGCTCTGGTACGTGAGCGCCCGCTGCGAAGTGACGTTGGATCATTGTTAGGCACCACGATTATGTTATGGGACAGTATAATTGTACTTTGTTATAGCCATTAAGAACTATGTATATAAAATGTTACTGCTGAATGCTTAATTATAATAACATAAACAATAACAAATGTGTCAAGCTACACATAAAGTAAAAATTGTCACGGCGGGGACCAGAAAACCAGGCGCGGACCCAGAAATGCAGAAACTTCTTTTATTCGGTGAACAGGCAAAGGTCAGGCAGGAGTAATCAGGGCAATGCAGAGATCCAAAGGATGGTCGGGGACAGGCAGGGGAGTTCGTTGCGGCTTCAGGGTATCAGGGGCAGGCAAGGCGTGGTCAGTGGGCAGGCGGGTCGTCGAAAAACGAAGGCAGTCCAGGGAACACAGGGAGGAGCGGGGAACGAGACTGGGGTACAGGCGAACACTGGAGCACAAGCACGAACACGAACACGAGGCAACAAAACGCTGGGAAACAGAGATAACGCGGAGAGTAATGTGAGCATAACGCAAAGCACAAGACAATCTGGCAAACGAACATGGGAAAACACACAGCTTAAATACATTTAGACATAACGAGAAACAATCAGGAATAAACATGAATGCAGCTGACTGCAATCAGGCACATGAGGATTTAAGTGGAAACGATAATACAATAACGAGACAATCAGGAAATGAACAGTTAACCACATCAGACATAACGAGAAACAGGTGAAACAGATAATACACTGACGAGACTGGAACAGGTAAGCGAAAGTAAAAACACGGACCAGACACCAAGGAAACATGGAACAAACTACAAACGCTTAGTTAGGGGAAACACGAACACGAGACGTGACAGTACCCCCCCCCCCTAGGGACGCCACCTGGCGGATCACCAACCTGTACTGGATGCCGAGACAGGAATTCCTGGATTAGGGAGGGGTCGACGATATGTCTCTCAGGTACCCAACTGCGTTCCTCGGGACCATACCCCTCCCAATCCACCAGAAATTGGCGACCACGGCCCCTCTGCGTCGGACATCCAGCAGGCGGCGAACAGTGTAGACTGGGCCCCCTTCGATGAGCCGGGGGAGGTGGGGGTGCGGACAGGAGGGCTAAAACGGGAGACAACATAGGGTTTTAGGCGAGACCACGTGAAACACAGGGTGGATGCGGCGTAGGGGAGGAGGGAGGCGCAACTGTATGGCTGAGGGGGTGATAACACGAACAATGGAGTAGGGACCAATAAATCTGGGGATAATTTTTACACAAACTACGCAGGGGAATGTCTTTAGCAGATAGCCAAACTTTCTGACCGACTCTGTAGTGAGGAGCAGCAGGCGGCGGCGGTCGGCCTGGCTCTTCATAGCCGAGACATGACGAAGCAGGGTGGCACGCGCTCTCCTCCAAGTCTTCTGGGCTCTATTCACAAAAACTTTGGCAGATGGCACCTCCACCTCTCTCTCCTCCTCCGGAAATAGAGGAGGTTGGTACCCTAGACTGCACTGAAAAGGAGACATACCAGTGGAGGAAACGGGGAGGAATTGTGTGCGTACTCCACCCAGGGCAGGGAGCGTGTCCAAGTGGTAGGGGTTTGTTCGGCTAGACAGCGCAGTCCCTTCCCCAACTCCTGGTTGTAACGCGTTCCGTCTGGCCATTGGTCTCTGGGTGGAAACCGGAAGAGAGGTTAGGTTTGGCGCCAATGAGGGAGCAGAACGCTCTCCAGAACCCGCTGGAAAACTGGGGACCCCGATCCGAGGTCATCTCCTGCGGCAATCCATGGAGGCGAAAAACATGTTTGATCATGAGTTCTGCGGTCTCTTTAGCAGAGGGGAGTTTGGGCAGGGATGAAATGAACACTTTTAGAAAACCGGTCTACCACCGTAGGGACGACTGTGTTACCTTCTGATGGTGGTAGACCGGTCACAAAGTCTAGGCGACGTGGGACCATGGGCGTCGTGGAACCGCCAAGGGCTGAAGGAGACCACTGGGACGAGCGTTGGAGGACTTGGACCGGGCACAGGGCACACAGGCTGTCACGAATTCGACCGTGTGGGTTCCTCATAGTGGGCCACCAAAACCTACGAAAGAAAGGCTAGGGTGCGTGAAACCCCAGGGTGACAGGCCATCGGGGAGGAATGGGCCCAGTCAGTGAGACCGGACGGTCTCAGGAACGAATAGGCGGTTGGCCGAGCGTCTCCCTGTGAGACCGTGTAGTGAGAAAGCGCCTCCTCCACCGCCCGAACAATGTCAAATTTGGCTGCCGCTAACACGCAGCTAGGGGGCAGGATAGGTTCAGGGCTACTCTCCTCTTCTGGAGAGTCATAGATCCGAGGATAGGGCATCAGGTTTTATATTCTTTGAACCTGGACGAAATGACAGAGTGAAAACAAAACGGGCAAAAAATAGGGACCATCTGGCTTGGCGCGGGTTAAGCCGCTGAGCTGAGTGGAGATACTCCAAGTTCACGATGATCTGTCCAAACCAAAACGGCACAGTGGCTCCCTCTAACCAGTGTCTCACTCCTCGAAAAAGCTAATTTAATGGCCAGGAGTTCTCGGTCGCCAATAGTATAGTTCCTTTCTGTAGTGGAGAGGCGGTGTGAAAAAGAGGCGCAAGGGTGTACCTTATTGTCCTTGGTTCGTTGAGATAGGATTGCCCCAGTGCCTGAGTCGGAGGCATCCACCTCCCACAATGAACTGACGTGTGGGATCCGGGAGTGCGAGGATGGGGGCAGATGTAAACCGGGACTTGAGTCTCTCCGAAGGCCTCCTGGGCATCGGGGTTTCAACGAAAGGAAACTTGGTGGAAGTGAGAGAGAGATTAACGGTCTGCGGCGATAGTGCTGTAACTCCGTACAAACCGTCTGTAAAAGTTGGCGAATCCTAAAAAGCGTTGGAGTTGTTTCACGGTCGGTGGAGTCACAGGCCATTCCTCTCCGCCTGCACCTTGGTGGGTCCATCTCAGATGGCCTCGGGAGATATAAAACCCAGAAATTGAACGGAGGTCTTGTGGAATTCACACTTCGGCTTTGATAAATAGCTGGTTTCGAGAAGTCTCTGGATGACTTGACGCACATGCTGTACATGTTCCTCCATAGTCTTGGAAAAAATCAGGATGTCATCCAAATAAACATACGCAAGCGGGACAACATGTCCCCGGAGTACATCGTTCACCAATCCCTGAAAGACAGCAGGGGCATTGGTGAGACCCAAGGCATGGCCAGGTATTCATAATGACCTGTGTGGGTGTTGAAGGCCGTCTTCCACTCATCCCCCTCCCGAATCCGGACCAAGTGGTAGGCGTTGCGGAGATCAATTTAGTGAAGAACTGCCCCTCCTGAAGGTTGTCGAACGCCCGATGACATCAATGGGAGTGGGTAGCGGTTTTTAATAGTGATGGCGTTGAGCCCCCTGTAGTCAATACAGGGCGCAGGGTTCCATCTTTCTTTTTAACAAAGAAAAATCCTGCGCCAGCAGGGGATGACGAGCGGATGATACCTGAGGTTAGAGACGTGGAGATGTACTCCTCCATAGCCTTGTTTTCTGGGACGGACAAAGAATACAGGTGGCCTCTGGGTGGAGTAGAACCAGGAAGAAGGTTAATAGGACAGTCATAGGCACGATGAGGTGGTAATGTGCAGGCACGGGACTTACTGAACGCCTGGCCGAGATCGTGATATTCAGGGGCACTAGTGACAGGTCAACTGGTCTCTCCTTAGCCCTGGACGAGGATCCCCAGGGGTAGTAGTGAGCGAACGCAGGCATGACTTCTGGCAGAAAACACTCCACTCCCGGATGTTTCCAGTCGCCCAGTCAATGCTGGGGTTGTGGGTTGCCAGCCAGGGTCCGCCAAGCACTACAGGAGCAAGAGGGGATTCCATAGGTAGAACGCCAGTTTCTCCTGTGATTCCCAGAAACTAGCAGATCCAGTGGCTGGGTGATCTCCTGGATCTCGGCTAGGGGCGTGCCCATCAGGGTCTTGGTTTGGAGGGTCGCTAAACGAGATACTGGGACTCCTATACGACGAACCAGGTAGGGCAGATGAGGTTAGCATCGGACCCAGAGTCAATCAGAGCCTGCACTGGGAACAGTTCTCCTTGCCAGGAGAAGGGCGTGGAGCATGGGGCGTTGAGGTCGGAAGGTAGAAAACTGAGAGGCGCCCGTCAGAACCTTCCTCTTCACTGACGGGCGCTGTCTTTTACCGGACAGGATAACCGGAAATGTCCCTTGCCTCCGCAGTACAGGCAAAGTCCTCCCTCCCGGCGGCGCTGGGCGTTCGGTCTCGGACAGATGAGTCCGATTCACCTGCATGGGCTCCGCAGTCGCCATGGGTTGAGCGGGGAAGTCGGGTCGTGTCGTTGCAGGCGGAAACGGGGAAGCAGGAGACTCCTGACGCCTCTTTCCTCTCTCCTGCAGACGCAGTGTCGATGCGGATAGCCAGGTCCACGAGTCTGTCCAGGTCCTGGGGTAGATCGCACACGGTTAGTTCGTCCAGAACCCGCTCGGAGAGGCAAAGAAGGCATCGTAGGTGGCCACGGCATTCCATCCTGCTGAGGTCGCCAGGTCAGGAACTCGATGGAGTAGTCCGAGACGGATTGTCCTCCCTGGCGAAGCTGAAGCAGTTGGCGTCCGCCGCCCGTCCGACCGAGGACGGTCGAAAACCCTTCTCATCTCCTCCCGCGAAGGATGAGAAGGTTGTGAAAGTAGGTGTCCAGACTCCCAGAGAGAGGTTCCCCATAGGCGAGCTTTTCCCCCAAGGAGTGTGAGTACATAGGCGACCTTCGCTCGTTCCGTAGGAAATGAGGAGGTTGGAGTTCGAACACAAGCGAGCATTGACTCAAAAAAAAAGACATGAGTTGGGGTCGCCCAGGTAGCGTTCGGAGGGGGTAATCGTGATTCGGACCCCTCTGATAGCCAGCTGCGTCTGCACCTGGATAGCTGCGTTCTGTGCAGAACGGGCCGTTTCTGCAGACTCTTGGGTGATACGGACCATGGGCGCAAGCTGCTCCATGCAGAGCTTGGGCGGTCTGCTGCAACGTCCGCAACTCCGCCGTGATGCCCAAGGCGACTTCCGTGGTAGCGGGCAACGTCGCTGGGATCGGATCGTCCGCTGGTTTCCATCTTGCCAGATTGTTCTGTCACGGCGGGGACCAGAAAACCAGGCGCGGACCCAGAAATGCAGAAACTTCTTTTATTCGTGAACAGGCAAAGGTCAGGCAGGAGTAATCAGGGCAATGCAGAGATCAAAGGATGGTCGGGGACAGGCAGAGTTCGTTGGGGCTTCAGGGGTATCAGGGGCAGGCAAGGCGTGGTCAGTGGGCAGGCGAAGGTCGAAACGAGAAGGCAGTCCAGGAACACAGGGAGGAGCGGGAGCGAGACTGGGGTACAGACGACACTGGAGCACAAGCACGAACACGAACACGAGGCAACAAAACGCTGGGAAACAGAGATAACGCGAGAGTAATGTGAGCATAACGCCAGCACAAGACAATCTGGCAACGAACATGGAAAACACACAGCTTAAATACATTTAGACATAACGAGAAACAATCAGGAATAAACATGAATGCAGCTGACTGCAATCAGACACATGAGGATTTAAGTGGAAACGATAATACAATAACGAGACAATCAGGAAATGAACAGTTAACCACATCAGACATAACGAGAAACAGGTGAAACAGATAATACACTGACGAGACTGGAACAGGTAAGCGAAAGTAAAAACACGGACCAGACACCAAGGAAACATGGAACAAACTACAAACGCTTAGTTAGGGGAAACACGAACACGAGACGTGACAAAAAATAAGCTGTTGTTGCAATAAGAAAAATAGGATATATGAGGTTGGATGTGTTGTGCACTCCTATGCAAAATAGACCAGGTGTTAGGCTATAGCGAATAATTCGAAATGTAGCCATTTTATTTGGAATCGCATCAAATTATTAAATAGTGTATGAAATGTATTTGCTCATGGGAGCTTTCAAAGCGGTATGCGTGTTTTTTATCTCCCCAAAACGAATATTGCATTAATTTTGATCATCCGTCAAAAAAACAAATTGTCTGTGATCTGATGTTCACTTGTGTGTGTGTTTGTATATGTGTGTGCGTGAATATGTCTTTAAGAATTTACCTGTAATTTGATCCTCATAGGCAAAGCGCCTTGCCCTGCAGTAACCTCCCCCATCACTGCCACAAACGAGCATCAGTTTAACGGCACATCCCTCACTGAAGGCAACATGCTTTTCGTTGCATTAAAATAAATAGTCTGCTGCTAGACTTTGCATTGCAGCGGAGGCCGTAGTCGTCACACAAATACAGCCGTCTAATTTTAGAATGGCATGGCGATGACGAAGATTTGTTTGTAATTATGGCTGAACCTATTTTTTCAGCCCACGTTTTTAAACATTAGATATGGTCAATGAACCAGTTCATTGCGGATCTTAAATTTTTCTTCTTAATGAGAGGCAAAAGGTACGTAAATTTTTCTTACGTTTCTGTGTATAGCTTCTTCATTCTCATGTAATATTGCAATGCAATGCGGCGTGAGTTGGCCTACCCGTACATGCAGCGAGTGCACTGGGCATTTGTTCATAATAAAATTATGATTTGTTCAGTTATTTATTTACATTAGCGAATATCGCGGACTGGTGTTTTGGCTGGTTTTCTACAAATACTCTTCGTATGCAGAATTTTATCTGGCGAACTAGCTCGTCAGCGACATACAATTCTAGAAAACAATCCATGCATTTACTTTCATTTTTATGTACTTTCTTAATGACTGTGGTATAGCAACGTAACCACTGCAGTGACATTCGATAGGGACGCTATATTGTAGCTACCAGAGATTCCATCCGCACGCCGTGGTACTCAGGCACTCAATCCCTTAATCTGTGCAAGCGATAACTCAACATTTATTATGGATGATACTATGCTAGATTTCAGTTTGATTCATATTCTATTCTGAAAGTGTATACAACAACCTGCATATTTGCTATTTCCCTTTCCTCGGTCGCAGTTAGCTAGCGACATGACATTCAAGAGAGTGAACGGGCGATATTCGTTTCATACATTTGAGCTATTGTGCCAGTGTAAATGGCTATACTAGCTAGCCAATAAAAACGACTGCAGTAGAACAACGGCTACCATTTCCTAGTTGAACAAGTTATGGCCGTGAGTCATGCGGCACGTGTAGCGAGATCTGTGATTTCCATTTGAAAAGGCTTGATGCATGTTTTGGAATCTGATTCTAGGGAAACATATACATCTGATTTTCGTTCTAACTGAGCTATTAACTAGTTAGCCAAATTACTCAATTGAATAATAATTCAGATTTGACATCGCTTGACAGGTGTATGCTCTGTTAGTCCCTTTGTCCTGAAGTTGATGTTCTTGTGAAAGATGTCCAACATATAGCTGGCCATTTTTGCCCCTTAAATCAGCAATTCTCATATTCATATTCAACTTGATTTACTTAGATGAACTATTAAATGTTGTTCAATTAAACGTTTTAAGATCTAGAAGGGTGAACAACCATGCAAGTTTAATTGAAACAGATGCCTTGACTTTATTTAAGAACTGGATATTTGAATACAAATGTAGAATGACCACCTTTAAGCATCGCGGTAAGCACAAACACACCTCTGTCAACACATTTCTCCCTTCAAGGACTTAAAAAAAGATAACTGTCCAGTAATGTGAAACCCAAATCAGTGTTCAATCAACCGCTCAATCAAATGTAATTAATTCGAGGCAGAGTTTTTCTCTCTCTCTCCAGGATCTGGGGTTGGATAGCACTGGCAGAGCTAGCATCTGAAAACTTATGTATAATATGTAATTCAAATTGTAACTTACTTTTCTGTTAATCCAGTATGTTGTTGCAATATTTTACACAAATTCTATTCTTGTAGCCTATTCAAGTACATTGTTTATTTTTTTTTTTGCATTTGTGCACTTCACTGTTTTTATGCTCATTTAGATTTTGAATGTGATTGTATTGTGGTGAATATGATTGGTCACAATGAACCTTTAATTATATGAATAGCATATTATTGGCACTCTTATTATTCATCATAAACACTGTACTGCTGATTCAATTTGTCATGCCATTGAAAATAAAAGATTGACCTAATTTAGGCCATGACCTTGCATCCCATTATAGTTAACTCACTTTGGCCTCAGCCAGTAGAAAAGGCAAACGGTCAAGATTGTGCACATGTAATTTCTCATGCCATTTATCACATCATTGTCCCAATTTATTTATGACCTAAACCGCATATGAAAGCAGTGGTCAGGCTCTACTTTGGTGTATTGAGTGTAGATATTTCTGCTAAATTTGGTAGGGCTGTCGTATATCTGAACTCTACAGTATTTTATTTTTCCTTTACATATTGCTACATTTGTAGATCATTTTAATTGTATTCAAATATTCAATTCTATTAGTCAATGCACCATAAGTCTCTGCACACAAAAATAAAAGGCTCATATGTTGTTGTGTGAATTTGAGTGAAAATTCAAATAGAACATTTGGTTATAGTCAGGATAGAAATGCTTCACCATAGGATGAAGGTGAAGGGGTTGAGTGGACCTAAACCATGCCCTCTGGCAGAATGACTTAACCCCTGCAACCTCTGTTCTTTGTTGTTTGTCTTCTATATTTCTCACTGGTGACAGTCATTTGTCAGCACCTGCTATGGAAAGGCTGGCAACATTTGCCTCTAATGGTTAATCATCTGTAGAAGCAGACAAACCCTGATGAAAACACGGGGGAGTCTGATGTCGCTTTCACATCTATAGTTCGGTAAATTTGGTCAGATTCAATAGCAAGTTGCTACTTTGTTGCATTTTTCATTAGGTCTGGTTAGTGTTCACATGGTCCTGTGTTAAGCGAACCAAAATGTGTAAACAAATGACACGCGGTCGTACAGGTCGTTCATCTATTGGACAGAACATTTCCATGGGAAAATCACTTTCTGGTCGCGGACAACATGGAGCAAGAGCAGCGTATTGCGATTGCGGTCATTGCTTTCATAATTTCATAATCATAATTTCTTTCAGTTTATCACTGAAGAGTTTGATAAAGAGCAGATAGCTTGTCAGTATTCTTATGTGTTTCGACAAGCAACTGTGAAATGTGATCGTCAGCCCATATTTCTATTAGAGCCCTCACCTCATCGTTCCCCCACGTTTGTCCTCGACTTATTTTGCTACTAGCTAGTTACCGGTAGTTAGTTTGCTAGTCATTTCATCCCTTGCGCGGCTGTCTCTGACAAGTGTCAACATCCGCTTTCAACACACAATGCACTTTATTTTGGTTTGCTTCCTATATTAGGTCCTACATTAAGTCCGATTATGTTAACACATGTAACGAACCAAACCGTGGTTCACTTGGAACCGGACCGAGTCCCGACTTTTTGGGAGTGCCTGCGTCCATGAGCGATAGATTTAACTGACACATACTTCAGCCCTGTGATCGGCGAGGCCTGTTATCGGACTTATTGTTATTGTACCACATTTTTTAAAGTATATCTGAATGTAGCCGGGTCAGTTCGTACCAGGATATACAACCTGTCGCCATGAAATGACCTAGGAAAATTCACGTGCCTCAATGTGTGTACCTGAGCAGGAAATACATATAGACAAGGCCGTAACCATGGAGTCAACATTGGGGGGGACCAAATCAATTTATTTATATTTTTTATATCAGCTAGGCTATATATTGGGGGGGACATTTTGAGCATATCTGAATATTGGGGGGGATGTGTCCCCCCCAATATATATGGTAATTTCGTCCTTGCATATAGTCAGGGATCCACAGGCCCAAAAGCTCAAGAAAATGTGTTGTACCTGACATGGCATGCTATACTTTTTGTTTGTGTTTTTTCTATTAATTTGGACATTAAGGTCCACTGAATGAGAGGTCTGCTCTGCTGGAAACCTTGCGGAAAAAAATTATGGCCATTTTTGTATATGCAGCCTTTATTTTTTGACCGAAAGAGGGTTTTTTTCTTAAAGTCCTCAGTGTAGGCTGTCAATAAATGCATTCCAGATGCAAGCGAGCACACATGTCTCAACCAATCTACCCTGTTGCCACTGACTTTGGCAGAGAGCTTGTCAGTGGTAAGTTGGTGGCAACCATGATGCTGAAGGAGGCAAAACCTGCAGAATTCAAACACACCAAATACTGTCACTGCAAGAAAAGCATGTGTGCCCGAGGATGCTCCTGTGCGAGAGCCAATGTGAAGTGTGTCATCGCATGTCTCTGCACTGGGGACCCCAACAAATGTTCAAGGATTGAACTCACACTTGAAGACAGTGACAGTGAGTGAGCTATTTTGTTCAATGCAAAGTATATTATAGACCTTGTTGACAGTAATTCTTTTTTTAAAATGTGTTGTGTTCAATAATTTTGTTCAGCTAATGTTTAATTTTTAATTTCATGTTTTCTAGATACTGGTCAGTAATCTATCCAAATTAAGCTGTATAACAATAATTGTTTTGTTGGCTTGTCATCCTGTCATCCTGTGTACATTTTGTAATTAAAATCCTTTTGTTGTTTGGAATTTCTTGTGTTACAAGTATTTTCTTTGGGGTACAGGGTTTTGTTAAAATTAAAAAGATGTCTCGAGGAATGTTTAGCATAAGGGTAATAAAATCACCACAGATCCATTGATCTTGTGTTGATTTTAATTATCTTTACTGTGGAATGACTATAATGTATAGCATGCCATGTCAGGTTCAACACATTTTCTTGAGATTTTGGGCCTGTGGATCCCTGACTATTAATGTTTTTCATAATGGAACTTTCCTTGTTGCTTCAGCACAATGTATGTTCCTGTGCTCTAGGGCAGCGGTCCCCAACCACCGGTCCGTGAGGCATTTGGTACCGGGCCGCACAGAAATAATAAAAACGTTTTAATTTAAATTTTATTTCCATTTTATTGACTATCGCAGTCTCTAGGGTGTTTTATTTTGAAAAATGACCACTTCCGTCTGTGCCTCTTTTCCACACCTCAGTTTTTTTTTCCTGCTCTAGGGTTTCTCATTGGCATGGCCATCAGATTGAAAACTTCTGATAAGAGGACGGAATATAGGATTTTTCATTAGTGTTGTAAGAACAAACAAAAAAAATACTTTGACCAGTTTTTAGAATGAGAGGAGGGGCGGGCATCCATGATTAGTTTAGTTTGGCTGCCCTCCATTGAACAATGCAGTTAAATCTGGCCATATACAAATCCCATTGTGCACCAGCTTGTTTGGAGATACCGCAGTAGTGGGGGTTGAGTTTCTCAGGTCACATCTAAAGTTGTTTAGCTTTTAGTGAAGCTATCTATGGCCATTACTACTGATGCTTCAACATTCCATTGGCACCACAGAAATACCCTGGGATGCTGAATGCGAAATGTATATATTTTCCATAGGACATTAATGGACACATAATTTCTTGACATGCAATGGTGATTTCATCTTTGTAAACCAATCTTTATTTTGATCAGTCTGTTAGACCTCATATGAACAGATCACATCTATGTACTGCTCAACACTTGGCAGTCATCACAACTGACAGGGTATTCAGGTCAATAAACCTCATGCTTCAGTGTTTATTATGTTTATGTCAATGGAATAGTAAAGGGTTTTACTAAATTCACTTTTCCAGATTGGATGCCTTGGGATCTGTGGATTTATTTTCCATTAACAGATATTACTTTTTAGCAAAGTAATTGTCAATTTATCCTTTCCTTCTCATTATTTCATTATGGTTTCCATCTATGTTCCAAAGAGAACTGTTTTTGTTTTTGTAATCTGAGTAGCATTCCTGTAGACTTGATCTGAAAAAAATAAACTTGAACTGTGTAGAATGAATCATTCTACTAGGGATTTTGTCAAGAATACATGTAACTAATGCTAATTGTTCTCTAGTCATGCTTGTTTTAAGTGTGGCTCCTTACTGCTGGCATTTACATTAATCTTCATAATGGGTTTTGGTACAGTAGTTGTTTATGGATAGACTTGAATGCGCTAGAGGATTTCCTCTCCCTCTCTCACTACTGAGTCTCTCCAGAGTTACAGATAGGTACTCTACTTTATCCCCCGGTGTGATTGTAAAACATGGTTCAGAAAGTAGGTCAGTGAATGGTGGTAAATACTTGTGCTAAATTTCTTGTGCTGAAGCACTGGATGATGTTCCACAGTGCTGAGATGTGAATGAGGAGCACTCCTTCATAGTCAGCACATCAGGGGGTGGGGGGGAATTGCACCCTCAATAAATCTCCACATCTTTGAAAATGCGATCACTACATCGTATGTAGCTCAAAGATGGACATGACGGTTAACATTATTTCTTTACTACACGGATATTTATGTTTGACTTGTGCAGCGTGTGCTCATGGGACTGTGTAGCAGTGAAGCTCTGACGGGTACCTGCAGGTGGCTCACTGAACTGAATATAGACAGTAACTAGCTAGCTAGTGTTCACGGATATTGCTTGCTAATTCAAGGCTTGGTAAGTCATAAATGCATGATCACTTACTAAACCTTGTGTCAATGTGCCGCTTTTCCCATTTGGAACTTAGGAAATATTTTGAATATCTGTGCATGACGTGTTTGTTATGATGTGAGTGTAAATCAGAAATAGTTCCAGTTAGCTCATTTAAAAAATGATAAAATCCTAAATTCACAGTCATTGAAGGTCGTCCCTCTCAATTTTTAGTCGTGAGATGATAGGACGACTGCTAATCTGGGCCCCTGCATGGGCCTGTTCAGGTACATTTGGCCACTGGTATGTTTTTTTTCCCTTTAAATGGAGACATTCCATTTTTAAAAATGGCCCATTCCAGGGTTTTTTATTCTTACCTGTTTCTCATCTTTCAGCTGATTTTAACTTTTTTCCCCTTGTTCAATTTGATCTCATAACAATAAGCAAATAATATATGAATGTTTAGCTTACCTGTGAGATAATATGATTTGTCACTGGGAATCTGGGCTTTTTAGTTATTATTAAGAGAAAATAAACCACCTATTACCAGGCAGTGTATCCAGCTAAAGTGTTAGTTCTCAATTAAGTGATGCACCCACAAGTCCAGGGTAAATCCCAACTGTGTCAGTTATGACTGTGGCTGGGAGCACTGACTTGTGACAATTGGCAATAGTGTTGAGAGAACTGACCCCTTTGGTCAATTGGGTGCCAGCTGTCTGCATGTGCCGGCTCCGTCAGTTGTGCAGTTGTCAGGCCAAATAACTGCACAGCCCATGTGCTCGTGTGCACCCTCCCGAATTGAGGGAGGACATTGCAGCAATAGGGATGGACCTATGATTCTGATTGGCCTCTCCAAATTGTGGTGAAAATAGGGGGAAACTTGCAAGTGCTGCACATTTGTTCAAGGAAAGGTGTTTCAGTGTCATTGGTTATTCCATTGTCAATTCTCTAGTCTAATAAGTTCATTTAATTTAAGTTGTAGGATAGACCCAAACTAATTTCTCTCTATATCTTATTGTTGCCACTTAATCACACCACACCACTCAGTTAGCCTATTTTTTGATGTGTTCAAACAACACCTATAGAGATATATAGCTGATCTAAGCTGAATGATACGATACAAACCCCACCCAGTCAAAACATCTGAGACCTGGGCCTCCTGGGTGGTCTAGTGGTTACAACGTTCGATGCTGGCTGGTTCGATTCCACCGGCCGCGCCAGAGTCGGCTCTGGCCAGGAGTGCCACTAGGGGACGCCAATTGGCTTTCCGCCCCAGGGAGGAGGGAAGGAAGCCGACATGAATCCGCTGTGTATAGGTGTGGCTCTGGAGTACTGGAGTTACGGTTGACAGGCTTAGCGAGTGCCGTCTCAGAGGAGATGATGCTTTGCTTCTGTCACTGCCGGTCACAGGGCTACGGCAGCAAACTCGCAATACGAGGGGGGGATTGACAAAAATAGAGGGTGTAATTGGCTACTAAATTGGGAGAAAAATGGGAGAAAAACAAATTCTTAAATAAAAAAATAAAAAGGAGAGACCTAGTTCCCTGCCCAGATGGGACACATGCTACAACCAGTTTATTGAAAAGACAGAACAGTGCACTTTTGTCTCTTGTATGACACCATTTGCTGTCCACTGAATTACGTGACCAATGATGTGCTTCGGTTTTTAAAAGCTTGATTCCACTTTTAAATCCCCAATTTGTTCAAAAACTGGAAATTCAATTTCCGAAAGTCAAATCCACTTTTGTGCCTGTGATTCTGACATTGCAGGAAAGCAAGGCCCCAGATTGCATAGGACAGAGTGTGACACAAAAATGCAATAACAGCATAGAAAAAGGGCATTAGCCTGTAAAATGTTAATGATGGCAATCCAGTATGTAATCAACTGGAACAGAGACTGCAAGCAACAGAAGGCATACAAGCAAAGTGTGCCACATGAGCCTTCATTTATAGATGGCTATTGCTTTATAGTTTGTGTCATTATTTATTTGATATAATATATGTGTTGGATCAAGGAAGACAGGCATTCTAAATTAGATTTACCTCATGGGATGTCAGTGCCTACATTGAGAAAAAAACATGAAATGAAAACTGAGCTGCACTTAAAAAAAAATACCCTTTCTTACATTTTGAAATGAAAACTGTAGTCTTGGTCATTTGTGAGCTGAAGAGGCATTGCTTGTTTTTAAGTGTGAGCAATGTGGAAACCATACCCTTTCTTACATTTTGAAAACTATTGTGGCATTTGGATTTCAAGATTTTGTGGAGGAAGGTATTTTTTCAAAAATGAATTTACCCAGAGAGCCTCAGAAATAAAAAAAAAAATGTAAACATACTCATAGTTCTGACAATTTTAGGAAGTGAGATAGGGTGTGGCCAAAGGACACAGGAACACACAGTTGTAACGGGGTCTCCCAGGATGGCATTGCAGCCGGGTCCTGACAGACTTGCACTTGGAAAGGATTGGGCCCAGTTCATTTCGTATGTTCAAATAAAATAAGACGTGCAAGCCACACTGTACGTAGAATGTTTTTAGAAATGTTCTTTTTTTTTCTTTTTCTCTTGCTCCAGGGCAATTAGCGAGTCATTTGAAAATAACTGTTTTGGACAAACTCTGTGGACAAACTAGCCTACGAATAGCTTGTTTGTGGGTGTGAATGCGTCGATACAGCGCTATGCATTATTGTGTATGTTTTGTGGCTCATGCACACGTAACCGTCTTCAGTGTGTCCGATGTCATGCTTGGCAGAGGTAGCCTATGCAAGGCATTTGGATTGCACTTTAAATACATCTACAGAGTATAATGTGTCAGTGATGTTTGCAGTACACTCTCCTGAATACAACATTTCCTCTGTGGGTGTTGGGTGTGATTGTGGTTTTGAACAGGATTTTATGGTGTTATACCTTCTTCCTCTCCACCATGCAAACACAAAGTTTAGGGCCTGAGTTAACCATTCACTCCTCCTCTGCAGGTGTCGAGTTTCCACACATTTACATTGAGGGCCATCACACAAAGAGACACACACACACACACAGCTCTGTGTGCCTGTAGTCCATGGGTTTTACAGGCACAGCATGCCCTGTGAGCTGTTCTTTGTTAGATACGTTTTTTACCAGCATTGTTCAGTGTGGATAGATCAAAGCAGGCTGTTTTATCTGGTGATGGTAAGTAATGACTTACAATTTTTCTTCCCAGCCCTGTTTGTGGAGGTTGGCTATTGGTGCTAATCGTCAAACAGCTTGTGTTTACACATGGCCGCTCGGTCAGTCACTTTTCTCCTAACAGCCTAGAGAATGTTGTTTTTGGTCAGCTGCGTGGTGTGGAAATGTTGCCTGTAGGCTGGTCGCTTTGCAGCTTGCCTCAACGTTTCATTTCCTTTCCTCCTGCTAGCGGGGGCGAGCAGCCATGGATTCCTTCAGCCAGCTGATTCTCGCCATCTCAGTGGCCAGCTTCTTCACTTTCCAGTGGCTGTTCCACAGCGTCAGCCCGTGGGTGTCGACTCAAGTCAGCGCTGGCTTCCTGCGGCTCAGCCACAAACAGAGGATAGAGTGGAACTCCAGGTATCGCGGTCCACACGGCTCCGTTTCACACGGTAGATGTGCTGACATATGCATCACAGTGAAACCCAGGCCCAGTACCAGGAAGTGCAGTGTTCATATGTTGGATATTCACAATTGTATTTGCAACCCACTGATAACAAGTAGCTGATGAGACATCTATGTGCACATAAACCTGTACAGCCAAACGTGCATCAGTTTATATATATGCCATTTAATACATTTAGTTTAATACATTAGAATTGTAAACTGAATTGCAGATTAAGAAAAGTTTATAGTTGTTGTTTTTTATTTGACATTAGAGAGTATTTTGTGTTGATCAGTGGCAAGACATACCAATTAAATCAATTTTGATCCCATGAAGTAAGAACATAAAATGTGAAAAATGGCAAAGGGGGTGAATACCATTATACCCACTGTATGCCCACAGGAAGTGATCAGCATGCTTTAGGTGCTTTGGAAAGATCATCATGATAGGTATGCATTAAAATAGTGTGCCGTAGTCGTAACACTTGTAAACCAGCAATAGTATAGCGTACAGTCCCTCGTCCCTTAATTCAGTCTAAATGTATTGTGTGTGACCTGTAGTACTGCTGATATTTTCTTCAGCCTCTACTCAGATATTGTAATGTATTAACCTGTATGCGACAGTAAGATATAACTACAAAATGACAGTATAAACCCTAATTTCATATGCTTATTTCGGAAAGGAGAGCAGTGGCATTGCTTGAATTGATCTCTGTTGGCGCACCTGGCATTGTCTAACAAATGAGAGCGTTTTGGCAGCCATACTCCAGAGAAAAGCTAGGTGGGGGAGGGGAAATGTGTGTGAGGAAACGATGGCGGGAAAGCGATGGTAAAGGTTCACACCTGGCCCAGCTTCTGCGTCACCACAGTAGGCAGAGGCTCACCTGTCTCCCCAGCCCCAGCGCTACTCCGCACCTGCCAGTTTCTCGCATTCATTAACACGCCACACATCCACTGCGCCGCCAGCGGACAGCCTATCGCACGCTGGGAATCACGGGGTACAGACAGGATGCATCCCGGATTTGCATCAGACACTTGATTCGCCATTGACCGATGTCGACACACCGTGTAACGGATGCCACAGTCTTGGGTAAAAGAGAACCCCCCCCCCCTCCCCCGGGTTGTATAGGTACTGGGAAACCAGCTGCTTTCGAGACTGTAGCGTACAGGGTTTTTAGCACTGCCGTCTCACACTCTCGCTGACACGGGTGAAGGTAGATGAATGGGACTCAGAGGACCCGGTAGAGCTGATCACAAGGCTGGCGGGGCGATCGGGACACGCTCGATTTATCGCGGCTTGTCTACTAGGCTTGCTGAGGAGGATTATTAAAACTCCTTGGGTACAGCAGCCGATCGATAAACGAAACACCCACGTCTGGCCTTCCAACGCGGTTTGTTTCTATTGGATTTTGTAAGGCTTTACAAATGTTTTTGTAGATTGATTTGTGCATATAATTCTATTTTGTGTGTCAGTAGATGAATGTGATGAGGACAAGGCCTCATGTCAAGCAACTCTGTATCATCTTGTTTTAGGACCGTGTCCACATTTCACGCCCTGGTGGTGGGGCTCTTCTGTCTCTTCATCTTGCTCTTCGATAAGGCTGTCAATCAAGACCCTGTCTGGTAAGACCTGAACTGTCATAGACAGACATAGTGCATGATGGGAACTGTGTGATGTGATGTGTCCACAATAACAGCCAAAGGGGTTAACATTGTTTTGTGTGCTATTGGCGCATTATAATGAGTTTATCATCTGACGTAACTCTCCTGTATTGTTATGATTTGTTTCTATAATCACAGGGGAGATCCTACACTGGTGAAAATAAATGTGGGCATAACGACAGGCTACCTCATTTCCGGTGAGAGTTCCCAGATACATTCTCTTTGATGAGGGCAGCAACTATAAAGAGTGATACAGTGCTGGAAAATTAAACTGTTTCTGACAGGATGTACTTTCATTTACATTCTGTCATTTATCATACTTATGTAGGATGCCCATTCATTGTGATACCTGCTGCACAAAAAATGATCTCGCAGACAAAGTATAAAAAAATAAATAATAATAAATAAATAAATGTAATAAATATGACCTCAGTATTCTTCTCTCTTTTGTCTTGTCTTTTTTTTTACAGATCTGCTGCTCATGTTTTACTATTGGAGGGCAATAGGGGACAAGTTTTTTGTAATCCATCATCTGGCAGCGTTGTATGCTTACTACTATGTACTGGTGAGTTCCCTATTGTCCAATAGCAGAACGTGCAGGCAAGATGGGAAAGAGACAACCAAGTGTGAACAGCTATGCAGTTTACTAATAACAGGAGGGCTGTAAAATGGGTGCTAACACATCACTGTCCCTGTTTGATCTGACCCTATTTGATCTGTAAGAGCATGAATAACTAACCAGGTGCACATTTATCTCATACTCTTGTGCAAACTAGTTGTGAGAACGAGTATACTGTCATCAATCTGTGAAAGATTTTGGTGAAAGATTGGAAAAGTCAGGTGACCCAACTCGAGACATACGTAATGTTATACATTATTGTATTTGTAGCATTGAAAGGTTTCCGCAAGTGAGAAAATGTGTTCCTTACATCACAGTACTTTTAGCTTTTTGTTGTTGGTGCCTGTGAGCTAACACACTGAATCAAGGGGTTCCAACCTGGATTTGGCAATAAATCTAGTTTCATTGTGAATATATTAAATGAAGGAGACATTTTTCTTTCTCCTTCCTTTGATTCAACTAATTACGCTTGATTAAAAAAATGTTTTGATCCATCTCACCCCTTGAAACTCGAAGTGGTATATGGACAGCAGGCCTGCCAGCTGTAGAAGTGATTCGTGTGAAAGGGCCACTGCTGTTCACTCTTGGTTCTGTGCGTCTGTAACCCTCTAGGTCGCCAGGTTCTGTAGCTGATGATGATTATGATGATGATGATGATGATGGTGGTATTTTTTGCATGGAATGCTCAATGGCAGTAACAGCAGAACCCCCCTCCGCATCCCTTCTCCCTCCCCCAAGCCCTGCTTCTCTCTCACTGACCCCTCTGTGAACTCCTGAATTGAGCTGAACTGAGCTAAACTGAAGCCAGCTGTGCTGTGTGCATGCCTCCACTACTCTGTGCTTGGTGGAGGGTCTCCTGTGTGCATGCCATAAGCCGCCTCTGTTGCTTTGTGCCAGAGCTGAACTCCTCTGCCTCTCTGTCCACCTCCGTGTCGATAGTCGACCCCATGTCACTGTTTCCGCTCTCCGGTCGCGAGACGGGGAGCACTGCAAAGCAAATCACATAAGGCCAGCAGAAGCCAACTCTTTTCTGCTAAAGTGAGTTGCTACCACCCTATTGTAATGCAGCAAGGAATATTGGTAAGAGACTTTAAAACAAAGGGTGGCTGACATGTATACCAGCAGTCTAACTTTATTACTTTGACTGAGTAAACACAGAAACCAATATATATAGTATCAAAAACAGCTACAAATAAAAAATGTATCGACCATGTGCATGTTATTTGTTCGGTATGATTGAAAGTATTTGTTATTTGCACCTTTTAACAACATGCTCAGGGAACTCTGAGGGTAAAAGCGGTGGGATTTGTTTGAATTTGCTGCTTCATCCCACTACCAAAGCAAAAAACAAATAAACAATAGACCCCACTATTGCTTAACATATCATCCTTCAGAAATACCTGTGTACTTCTCTTGTCATTTGTGCTGTAACTCAACTTATGTCACGCAGGTGCTACAATTTGAATTCTGAATAAAAGATACTGCTACTGTATGGAAATGAACATTAAGATATAGGGATGATGTACATTTTGATCATTGTTGCTGACCCAGGCCTTCCTCGTGCTGTAGAAAGCTTTGAACAGGTAAAGGATGGAGTATAATAACAGGACGCTGCTGAAAGAAAGGAACTGTTCATTTTTTATTAGGCTGTCTGTATTGGGCTGTGTTAAATGGTAGCTATTTGCAGATATCTGCACTGTTTTTACAAAACGCAATCCGTACTTAAATCATGTTTTTCCATACAGTATTAGCCATGTGTGTTTTTTCCTTTGTAGTGCTTTGGATGAATTAGGTATGTGCTTTTTCAAATAATTCTATAGTAAGAGTTTGGACAAGTTGCTGGTTTCAATAGTAATATGTATTTTGTGTATTACAGTTTCTGGTTTGTTATTTTAGAATGTAACCATCATGGCATTACTTTATAATATGTGGAGTCTATCTAAATGAATGGATTACCAACATTGTATGACATCATTTATGTGGATTTTTACTTTTATGTTATAATTTGTGCAAATTGTTTTGCATACATTTGAGATATATTTTGTTGTTACTGTATGCCATCTGCTAAGGGATGGAGCACATATTCATAAGCCGCTAAAAGGGTAATTTCCATTGGCAAAAATCCACATTTTCTTTACAAATAACTTAATCTGGAATGGGCTGTGGTCGCTACATCATTCTAGTACTCGGGTAAAACAGCCACAGTAGCTAGCAAGCTGTCTGATCCCAAATGTTTTTTAAATAAATAAATATAGATTGAAAATAAATAAACCATAAAATCATAACATTTAAAGTGCAATTCTAGCATAGGTCATTTCATGGTAATCACATTCTTCTTTTGAAAACACCTGCATTGCTAATAGCAGGATAACGATTAATTGTATTTATTTTATTTTATTTTATTTATATCTTATTTGTTCATTTGAATGAATTTAGATATGCATGCAGGCACAGACATATGCACTCTGGGTACTTTATGCCCCCAACAACTGATACAGGGTCAACTCGCTCCAACTGCAGTTCCAACTGCAACCATTATATAAAAAAGGCAGAAACAGGCAAAAAAATGGTTATTGCTTGGGGAGCGAATCTGATGTACTTTGAAAGTGCTCTCTACAAATATGCTTTAAGATTAATGCAATTCCAGCATAATGCTTGTTAGTTTTAACACTAGTGGATACATCGTGAATCTTATAATTTTTTCTATATGTGCTCCAATTTCATTTCTAGCCGTGCCCATATTTTTCATTGTAAAGCTACCCAAAACATAAAACATTTCCAGGAAACATAGAAGGCATCGACTATAGTTCAGGGAGACTTCCTTCAGGTGGATAGGATAGTATCCAGATGGATCTTGATAATTTGATCTGCTGTGTAATCTTCAGTGCATGTTAAATGTATTCTACAGTGTTGGTGTTGCTGCTTCTTTTTGCTGCCGGTTGTAGTTGCACTTATTTTTCAACAATCTTTCGCTCTCTGTCTCTTTCTCTGTCCTTGCCTAACTTGTCTTATTGATTAACTCCGTCCCACTTTTCTTACCAGCCAATCCTACATGCAAAAACTACCAAAACAAAGTTAGTCTCAATTCAATAAAAGGCCAGACTTGACTGACCTAGATGGCCTCACTTCCTGTCTTGTCTGCAGTTAGTGCTGTTGGCGGTACGCTGAGCACACGTGTTGCTCAGAAACAACAGTATGGACTTACCAGTATGTAGAGGTACTAGCATGCAATGCTGGAAAGTTCATATCCTCTGGTTTTCAATGGAACCAGGTGTACACTGTTTGTGTCCGAACTCCAGTAAGTATAATGTTTCATTTCCATTGCAGTCTGGCAGGTAAGTTTGTTATCACTGTATTGAGCTCCTTTGAACACCATCGCTCTTGCCAGTTTCCTTGGATTGGGTTTCATATTTAAATGGGATATGAACCTCCAGCAACCATTAAAAGGTGTTAATCATGCCCTTATTTTGTACAATTTTATGTTTTGTGGATGAAATTTGTTGACTAAATTGTTCCATAATTGAATTACTTCTTTTTTTAGAGGTACTGCATGGTGTTCAGAGTGATGCTCAGGGTGTGTACAATGAGGCAATTGAAATGATCCAGTTTTGGCAGCGATGGAGGAGGGCTTTATTTGGCATGGCTAATTATTGCTCTGTTGGCCAGTGGCTGGATATATATTATTTCTATGCATCCTTGCGTAATGCAGTGCTTGAATGTTTTGCTTTCTGTTCACTCTGTAAATAATTCAAGGGTTAAACATGTTGGTGTTACAATGTCATATTTGTCTGGGTAACAGGTACTTTTAAGAATGGCTTCAGTGTTCTCTGCCTGACTCTTACCTTAAGAGGGATTCCGGTATTTGAAAGAGGTCCTCGTCATTTAAGGGTTCTGTTTCTGTATAAAAGCTCACTGATGTGGGCCATTTTGCTTCTCATTCAAAGTTTGTTTGAACCAGTAATGCAATACACACTTTATTTGGTTTCACAGTTTCCTGACTAGTGAATCATGACTCAGTCATGAACAATTTAACTAATTGCTGTAGATGTAACAGTCCCTCATTCAACCTGAGTAAATATTTGGACTCCAGTTCGATCGTACCAGCCAGTCCCCAGTCTGTTAACATTAATGTATTTGACATGGAATACAGCTAAATTGCTCCATCATGTGTTGCTGAGGGACAAGGTCAAGTGTTTTGCGTTTCATAACATTATTGCTCCATGTTGCTGTAGGGCGCAGTTTGTGGTTCTTTAGACACACCAAGTATTTATAATCCTGTAAGGACCCCCTTTTTGGTGTGTTGCTATTGAATAGTCAACCAGTTACATCTGCTTGAATGTTTGTTTTTGAGTATGTCTAACTTTGATCTGTTAAAGGGTAAAACTAATGTATTGATACTGTTCAATCTTCCCAAGAATGTGAACGTTACTTGAAACTGGAGTAATACCGTTTTGAAGTATACCTTTACTGAGAAGTTCCACATTTTACAAACAGTGGTAGTACAGGGGCCTGAGAAAAACTAAGAGAGACTCAGTGTATTCAAAGGAAAATAAGTGGAAGCCTGTCACTGGTGAAATGTGAATCCATATTTAGATTTTGGGTGACCGTGTGCGGGTGAATAATCATTTCTATGATTACTCTATGTCCCTTTGTAGAACACTGATGTTCTTTGGAATAAATGTTTATTGAATAATTTGTGGTCAGGTACAAATGTATACTGTGCTGTGTTTTATTTGATCAGCGTCATGGAGTGAACGAAGCTACCGTGGAGAATACACTTTGAATCACTTTGATGCTATAGTAATTATCCTATTGGCTAAACAATTGTATTTCCTACATATCCTTTAAGCATTGCATTTTATAAATGTGCTGCAGCGTCTGGTGGTACTTTATACAGGTATCAAAATACTTTAATAAGGCCATAAAAGATGAATTATGAGAGGTTGATTCTAGCTAAGGTGAGCCTCTAGGGTACGAGGCACTTGCATTCCTCTTACTAATGCTGATATGCTGTGTGGATGATGGAACTTCACAAGGTTCCTAAACCCGCTCTGACCTGTGCGTGTGCAAATGTGTGCCTGAATGTACGTGTGCTCCTACTATTGCATCTTTGATGAAACATGGTTTGATTCAGGTTTCAGGAGCACTCTTTGCCGTTTGTGATTTGGAATAACCGCGCTCGCCGTATTCTTCAGGATGACCATTTCTTTCTCTGTGTGATATTGCAGCATTCATTTCCTAGTTCATTATTTCTTTTGTACCCTGTTCTTCTAGGGCCAAGGAATGTTGCCTTATTTTGCTAACTTCCGTCTGCTTGCAGAATTCTCCACACCCTGTGTGAACCAGCGGTAGGTACTTACCAAGGAGTTTGTGTTGCCCAGAGCGCTGCTGTGTCTCTACAGAGTGCTCTGATGGGAGACGACAGTCAAGCAATCAAGTAGCTTGTGATACTGTAGAGAATGGAAAAAAAAACCTTTGAATGCTTTACTATTTTGAGACAAAATAATATTTGCAAAATAATATTCAGATCGTGTATTTGCTTGAAGTTAGTTTTAAAGTTGCTCTGTGTAATTACCTCTTGGAGTATTGTGCCAAACTGTTTACTATTTAGGCCATTTATGGAATTTAATATACTCATTGTGCATTTATAATAATTATTTAAAAAAACATCTATTGATATTTGAAGGATGTCCTTTAAGTGGACGAAATACAATTTACTGGAAAACTCTGGATCCATGGCCCATTGCTCTTCCCTGAGCACCTTAAAGGAGATCCTCACAAGTAAAATGGATATAAAAATCACCATTACTCACTTCTGGACAGTGGACTGGACAGTCTGAACTCCTCTGTGAATTATATAACATTATATATCATGTACAGTTTCACCAACCCCTAATATATGTTAGATGATAACCAATATAGATACAGTGAGGGTGGTGTCCGTATACCTGTTTATGTTATTATCATCACTGTTTTTCAGCTGGTTCTTTGAAGTGTTAGGTTACCCCAAATCCTCCAAACCCAACATTGCCAATGGAGTGATGATGGCGGCCATATTCTTCCTGGTGAGGATCGCGGTCATGCCGGTGTACTACAGCCGCATGTACTCCGTTTACGGCACGGAGGCCTTCTATAGGGTGTCCTTGGGTGGCCGCAGTGCCTGGATCTTTTCCAGCTTCTGCCTGGACATCATGAACGTCATGTGGATGCACAAGATTGCCCGAGGATGCTACAAGGCCCTGCGCTCGGGCAGGTGGCACAAAGCCGATGCGCAGGAGAACGGGAAGACCGAATGAGGACAGGGCCGAGCGGGAACAGGACAAACCGCCGGGGTCCGTGGAAGAACTCGCTCCGAGCACTGCGTTTTTTCTGCCGACAGCCTCGTCTGCGGGCGTCGACTGTCTCCTGTGAGCCGTGAGCCTGAAAGAGATGCACAATAATGGACTGTTCCAAATTCTGCGTTTCCCTTTTAAACCTGAACTGCTCCCAAAATGCAGACGCTACAGGACTAGCGGCTGCAGCTGTTATGTGCATGATGTCCGATTATTATTTTTTTATATGTAAAAGGTTTCTTTACGTTTGGCACAGCAGTTTGTGATGAAGTCCAAATTGAGATGTCAGTTTTGTACTTACAATGATAAATGTTTTCACTGAAGAGTTGGTCAGAGGAACACTGGAAGATGAACCGTGCCTGTTTGGAGAAGAGGATTCTGGGTTCATCCCGCTTTATTAAAAGCCTGATGTGTTGCCAGTCGGAGAGTGCAGCATGTCAATCATTCTGAACCGTACAGTCAACTGAGCTGACATGGCGAGTGCAATATAACCAAGGAAAGTGAATGAAACGCAACTGAAGAGGATTTGCTGGGCCTGTCTCATGGGCCATTATTTGAGCAGTCACTGTGATTAAGAGCCAACATTCGGAAGAAAGCAAGATGCTCTCATTTTCAGTTCGTGCTACAGGTAACTGTCAAAATAAAGGAAACACGAGTAAATGAGCGACACAAATGACATTGAAAGTGGGTGCTTCCACACAGGTGTGGTTCCTGTGTTAATTAAGCAATTTGTTTTTCTTATATTTTGGCAGTTACCTGTATGTGTGTTGGATAAAGGGAAAAGCTGAGATGAGCTACTCAAAATGTATGTTTAGGCAGCGATTATTTTACATGACAGTACATTCTGTTCCAGTTTTTAAAGCATGCATTTCTTTTTTATCTTATTTTTGAAACATAAATGGGATTAAAGTGCACTTATGTCTGTCTCTTGACATACCATAGGATATCTCACATAGTTTTCTTCTCAAACCTAACCAGGGGAGGCAGAGAAAGAACTGATTGAAGGATTTAAATTGTCATACATCGTGGAAGATGTACAACTGGAACAACAATGCACAACAATTAAAATGATTATGACATATTTATCATCAATGTTCTATTCAGTCAGGTGTTGTATAAAATGAATTTTCAAACTGATGTCCATTATATTTTAAAAAGGTAAATGGCATATTCTTTAGACAATACACACTGGGACAGTGGGTCAAAATGTTCAGACACTTTCATGTTTTTATCTTTGAGATGTCCACTATATTAACATTCTCTTCTTTGTATAGTCAGCTGGTGCATGCCGCAGTCTTGTTCTCAGAATATTTGCTTATTATGTGTAGAGATGTAATCAAACGTTTTTTTTAGCTACAAGTGATTCGATGTACTGTATTCAATCGATAGGGAATTTGAGATGAATAGATGTTGAGACTCGATTTGAAGGGATGTTGTGATGCCATACAATTATGTCAATTATACAGTGACAGATATACCCTGTGGACAAAGACAATTGCACGCCTGGGACCTTGCACTTTAATGTCAGGACCTTCTCTGCATCATACCTAATTTATGGCAAAACCAGTGAATTACTGGACCAGCACGTCTATGTTTGTACTTGCGTATTTATTATAGTAATAGAACTGTATGATATATGGCTTATAAATGGTGTTTGTGATGTTTCTACTGTAGATATAAAAAGGAAGAACTCACTGAACAGTGACACATTAGTTATAATCTATTGAGGGTGCATCTGCTTTCACTATGCTATTAGCACTTTAGTATGAAATGCACATTTACCCCATGCACACTCATACGTTAAAGGGAAATCCGACTTCTCTGCCGGTGGATGGTTGTTGTCTCCTGCGTTTCAGAGTTGGACTGATGACATGAGTACTGAAGATAATGAGTAGGGACAGGAATTTAACTTGGTGTAATGGCTAAGTACTGCTCATTTTACTCTCTCACACTGTATAGACTTCTGTTTGTACTTGAAATCTTTTTTTTTTTTTTTTTTTTTTTTCTCACTGCTGGTTTTTGCTTTCTTTAATGGGCACTGAGGCAGGTTTTAATGCAGTTCTCAATTGTAAAAGGAGGAAAAGAGTTTTGTCAACAGCCTTAATGTGTCCTGCAGTGGTCATTTGTGCAAGTTGCCTTTTTTTGTTTTTACTTAAGATACTGTACCTTAAAATTAAAACCATATGTTCCTAAGTGATATTTTGTAACCGTTATAGCATGCAGTATTTAAAAAACAAAAACATTTTTTTATGTATAACTTATTTAAAACAAAGTTTGTGTAAGTAAGTTTTTGCTGCCACTCATGCTTGCCAGCATCAGTGTGAGGTTATTTTGTGGATGGCAGGCCTACCATACTTGCTGCTTTGTACAAGTATTGCCATCAATACAGTACCTACTACTTCTATGGCACATATCTTGGTAGTACTGTAGCCCTGCAGCCTTGCAGCAATGAGTATTGCATTTAAATGATCTTCATTGCTGCCCTTCTGCCCTATGCTTTAGAATTGCAGTTATGTTATGAAGCAAGTCATTTGTTTCAGTAGTATGGAATTGAATATATATATATTTATTTTTTAAACATTTGTTTCAGATTTTTTCCCAGTTTTTCTCCCAATTTAGTGGCCAATTATAGCCTCATTATTTCGATTTGCCCTTCCCACACAAACTCGCTGCTTGTCTCTCTACGAGGCAAGCTAATTCTCTGAGTGCAGCGAACTCCGCTTCCTTCGAGATGGAATTCGCCCACCCACATTCTGGAGACACCCTTACTTGCTTCTCAGTGAGTTTACGCCGGCTCACCCTCCCCCTGGGGTGGACAGCCAAACACCGCCCCCGATCGGGGCTCCCCTCCAGGGTCGGTCTGGTACAGTTTCAAGCCGCGACAGTGATAGGCAGCTCACACTCGTAAAGAACCAGTCAATGCTGGTGCATTAGACCACTATGCTATGGAATTGAATTCTGAGGAATTCTTGTATGCTGTGGGGGGAAAGGGACAACAGGAGTTGAAATGAATGTAACTGCCAGTCAGTGATATGTGTATGTTGGTTGTTAAAGACATTTTGTAAAGTTGCAGCAATTATTAGAGATCACCCAGTGTACATTACATGTAATGTTCCAGCTAAATGTGCCAGTTTTTTATTTTGTGTAGTAAGCGGGGGCTCAAATGTGCAATATGTCAACATGTGGTAGCCAGTGAATTAACAGTGTACAGGTTCATTCCTTTGTCAGGACACTGCTTGAGACCAATAGGTACCACATTAGGCTATACTTGTTAACAATATGGAGTAGTTGTTCAGGGATGATAGTCGGGGGATGTTGGTGTCTGAGCCTCCATTGAAGCCTCCATTGACTTGGTTAATAAGCAAAATGTAAACCATGCTGGATATTGGAGTCAACTTAGCAAGCAGTAAATCATGTAACGTACAGTATGTATATGAGGATACAATGTAGTGTGGACAATTAGTTACTTTATCCAAACAGGCATGCGTGTTGCTAGAAACTCCCAAGGAATACAAGCCCAATCTCAATTGTTTGTCAATGTTTGATGAATCTGAATTCATCCTCTTGCTTCAAATTGATTGGAAACTATGGCATATATTGGCCTTTGCTGGGATACAGACAATAGAGTATATAGGTCCTATTCAAAGAATGTATACAATACATGGAGAGTATGTCCATGATGCCCTCCTTTTTATCATTTCTCATTTTTATTTCATAATTTGTGTCTTTTCGGATTACTTCAGACTCTTTGGAAGTAAATTGGGAAGAGTCGACACTGTCTTTACTTTCTGTCAAGTAGAGGTTGCAGGACTGTTTTTGGTCCAACGCTTGAGAGAAACACTCAGATTTCACGCATATGCTGAGGGTTTGTGGGATGTTGCAGGCATCCTTGTGATGAAGGGTTGAATGTATGGTGTCCAAAGATGTTCCTGAAAAGTTCATTTTTATGTAAAATGCATTTGGAACCGTGTAGACATAGGAGTCTATGATTATGTTTACAGAAGACAACACCAAGAGATCAAAGTGTAATTCTGCAGGTAGTGAGTGACATCAGTGTTTTCTGGTTGTATGCACTAATGGAAAAGGTACACTCATGTGAATGGAAGGGCCAAGCCCTTACTTTTTTAAGCAGTTTTATTCATTCATAATTTTCAATTTTTTTTGTGTCTTAATTTTACACTGAAAATGTAAGCCATTATTTTGCCTGAATACAGCAATACATCCATTAGAATATATCATGTCAATAAATTATTCCGATTGAAGTCATCGGTCCAATGTTTTTCTTTTTGTATTTCTGTTTCTCTCGAGTTAAATTTGCATGCTATAAATGACCTCATAATTTTCTCTTTATTCAAGAAACTTTCTAGAACATGTGAAAAAACCAAACCTGTTATAAACCAAATCTTTTAACATAAACAGTGATTGAATGAGGACAGTTGAGGAACCAGTTTAACTATGGTGCTTTGTTACGTTTTATAGACAGGCCTACTTTTCAATCATTCGATGGCAACCAGTGAAAGTTAACTACAGGTACTGGTCAGATGCCTGGTATACTGTATGCTAATTATAGGCCGTGTCATTTCATCTGTTATTTAGGAAAGTTGCACAAACAAAAAGTACTTTGTATCGCCCATGAAATGTTAACTATTCAGGTAAGTTCAACTGCGCATTATCTATAATTACAGCAGCGCCTTTTGCGTGAAAACGTGTTTTCACCGTTAAATATGTTTCGAAAGGTTAGGCAGCACTAGTGTCAGCAGCGTTTAGAAAACTGCGATATATTGCCACCAAGAGGTCTATTAAGGCGTTGTCCTGGTATGCTTTGGTTTACCGTTCCACAGTACTGTATCAGATATTGTGTGCAATTAAAGATCGATCTCCAAACATCTGTGATGTAGCGTTAATAATCACAAATTAAAAATAAGTAAATATTTAGTTATTGTATATTCATCTTTTTACTGGACAAGCCTTCAAAGTGTTGATGAAAATACAATATTACATAAAACCAGTGGCGGGCCGTGCATTTCACACCTAGGCCTTCAGTAGTGCTCCGTCTGAATCAATCCACCTCTCAATAACTATTTTATGGCTATAAAAGCCATCTTATTGTTATGTTTTGAGTGTCTGTTGGTCTGTTAACCAATCACATTACATCATAGTCAGACACTCTCTGACTATCCAATCAAAGGGTGTGAATACACTGACGTTACCTAGGCCTTCTAGAAGGCCTTCGTGTCCCCAACTCAAAATCTGATTGGTTGAAGCAACAGTTTGATCAACACTTATTTTATGCTACAGGGCCTGCAGAACTGATTGGAATTATTTAATAAGTATTCATGGAAAAAATATAATTAACATCAGTCTGTGATTCAGATATTTTTTAGGCCAGCAGAGAAGGCCTTGCAGGCCCTGACGGCCCACCACTGCATAAAACACAGGCCTAACTTTTTTATTTTATTTTATTTTATTGACAACAGAAAAAACAGACATACATATACAAACATTAACAACAATAGGAATGTGCCAGGGTATTAGTTACATGTAATCTTATACTTCTCAAAGATAATATATGTTTTAACAGCCTTATTATTCCTAACTTTGCTTAAAACAGTGTCATACTGAATTAAGTCATTTACAAAATGAAAACAATTTGGCTTGTAATCTGTCAATTTTTTCTTATGAATGTGGAATTTCCCCATAATTATCAATAATTGTATTAAATAACACATGCCTTTCTCTATCTTATCCTTCCTGAAGTAAACCATAATATCATTACCATGGAGCTCTATGACATGCCCAGTTTTTCTCATAAAATGTTGAACATCAATCCAAAATATTTTACTGTAAATACAATGATAAAACAAATGAAATATTGTCAACATAAATCACAAGAATATACCATATTCAACTTCAATCGTTCTAAAACATGTTTAACAGGATATAGTCTATGCAATATCTTGAAAGACACATCTTATATTATTGTTAATACTGTATTTGTTGGAGACCTTTTCGCCAATTCAGATCACCAAAAATGGAAGACCAAAAAAATCTTGCTGGGGAAAAGTAACTTCTGTAATCATTTTTCTAATTTCCTTATTTCCACATTTATCGTTTAGAATATTTGTTATCAATAAAAATATTGATTTATTTAATTGCACAACACCATTAAATGAATTATTTATTCATTGTAATGCCCGTCTCGGAATAGCAGCGAAGACAATAAACAAACAAAATTGGAACCTTAAATTTGTCAATAAATTCCCCGTATGAGAGCAAATAGCCATCTGCATTAAATAGATGTCCAACCAAAACAATATTGTTTTCAAACCATTTATTTTTAAACTGTATATCCTTGTTATTCCATACCATATTTGTGCGGAGAAAAGTGATGCTTGCTTGCTGAAGTCCAAGCCAGAATAGCCTGTCTATGTAAAACAAAGCCCTAATGCTGACGCTATACAAACAGGAAATGGCGTTTCCTAATCCCCCCCTATACGTCTACATTTCCTCGAGCACTGATCCAGAATTACCATCCGCCTTTTGGCAAAAAAGATTGAGACTCAGGATAACGGTGGGTCAACTGATTCTGAATCAGCGATTGGTTTCAGACAGTACCCAGAGCAATGTTGCTAAATATCGTAACTTTACTTCCGCCCTGGTTTGCTTTCGCAGTGTATTGTGGGTACCTCGAATAAGTTTCCACTTTGACATTGGATTGTAATAAGGGGTGTTTGCGTGGTGAGTGTAGCCACGAATCGAGAGTTACTTACACTTAACCGTCTAGCTAGTCAAAATGGTATTTAGTTAGTCAAAAGGGTATTTAGTAAAACTACTAGCATCGAAATATTTGGGAATCTTAGAAACCGTTTTAAGTCAAATCCTGAAACGTGTGAGGAGAGGTCTAACGTTTGCTCGCCACTCGAACGTTAGCTGAGCTAGCCTACTCATTTGTGGTACTCGCTTGTAGGCAAGTAAGCCTGATAGCTAGACATTTGCGAATATCAGATTGTTAAATTACATCCCAATAGCCTCTTCGTGGTATCCTATGCATTCAGATAGCTAGAAAAGTCTAACTAGCTAGCTTAGTAGCTGTTAAATCCATTAGCTACCCAGCTAACGTTACGTAAAACTGAATGGACCAGATAGATTGGCCGCGTAGCAGCCTTGCAGACTAGTTAGCGTTTAATTTAATTTAGCATTATTCGCAAGCCTGATTTGTTCTTCTGTTTATAAAATTAGACGTAATTTTCATTGCCATGGAATAAAACATTTACTACATTTTGTTTTCTCAGCGTGACGGTCTGAGCCACTGCAAAGCTCGTTTCAGGATGGGTACGACCATGTCCAGTCCCGCAGCGACAGTCCAGGCTGAAGCAGTGATGGTCCCCCAGTTTGGAGTTTCTCCATCGCAGGGCTGTCCAATGCACCAGGAATCCAAACATTGTAAGAACAAATTGTACTCTTGCCTTCAGTAAAATAAAAAATAAAAATATCAATCACATGTCAAGCATGGTTTGTAAATGGAAACTCAAAATTTGTCTTTATCCTTCCTATCAGCTGCTCCTCCACCAAAATGCCCGATGCACCAGGAAAGTAGTCCTGCTCCTGCTCCTGCCCCTGCCCCTGCCCCCGCCCCTGCAGAGACAGAGATCCCCCAACCTGGCCCAGTGCATCAGGATAGAGCCTATGAGTTTGTCGAGTGCCCAATGAGGGCAACATCTGGAGCAAGCCAAGGACTCGGTGACATTGACCCCGCAAACATGGTACTTAAAACAATTGTGGGTTCAATCCCCACTGGGGCCACATATACTGAAAATGTATGCATTCACTACTGTAATTCGCTTTGGATAAAAGCGTCTGCTAAATGGCGTATATTAATTAAATAAGCAGCGCATGCTAAATTTATGTTTACATTTAATTTAAGTTTACAGATGTTTTCTTGCTTTATAATTGTTCACACAATCGGAAACAAGGGGCTTCTGACCTCTCACGGATTAATTTTTTTATCAGTTGAGGAATAGTTGGTGTATGGGTTTGTGGATTAGTGAAAAGTGCACATTTAAATGCACTTTTAAATGATTTTTCTGCTGCGCCAGTGCCAAATGGCCAGCATCGTTAACTTGTAGACTGTGATGTGAAAAGAAGCAGTGGCTTTATTTAATGCGTTTCGGAGTAGAGCGCATGCTTGTCTACACTCTCCTGAATTGATAGCAGGGGTTGCAGCGAGCGCTGGTTAAGAATAGGATTGGGCATTCCAAATTGCGAGAGAACGCATAAATAAAAATAAATACGTCTTTCTGGCAGCTGGTAGTTGCTGGATCAGTTCCACAACTGGCTTAAAAATGATACAAAATCTCTCTTAGATGCCACCGCCAAACCAGATGCCGGCTCCAGATCAGCCTTTCCCTCTTGCCAAAGCCAGAGAGGAGTCCAAGATCCCACGGGCCGGGACCAACAAAAACTGGGTCTACCCCTCTGAACAGATGTTCTGGAACGCTATGCTGAGGAAAGGGTAGGCAAAGTCCCTCGGAAACTACGATCGTGCAAAGTAAGCCTTCCTATACCGAACACTGAAAACTCTATCTCTGCTTTGTTGAATAGTGGGATACCATAATGGGAGAACCATAGTCAACTGATATAAATAGAAAGTGGAACTCATTAGGAGGAATACTAAGCAAGGCAGATAGTGGTGGCTTGTCTGTGGGCAAGGCATACGGTTCCCCTCAGCGCTAGATGAGTGTTTGGTTCTGCCTAAGTCCTGCTCGTACTGTGATTTATGACTTGGTTTGATGGGTGCACTCATGAGATTCCTCCCACAGGTGGCGCTGGAAGGACGACGAACTCGCTGCCCATGACATGACTAACATCATTAAGATTCACAATCAAAACAATGAGCAGGCGTGGCAGGAGATCTTGAAATGGGAAGCCCTGCATGCAAAGTGAGTGAAAGAGTGTGTGCGTGCGTGCGTGCGAGTGTGCTCCCAGAACCCGTTGTAGAGATAATGCGCAGGAATGAAGGAAGCTCCCGCTCATGCTGTAACTTTAGAAATAGCGATTTGCGGAAAGAAGTGTCACGGGGCCTCCGGGGGCATCGAACAGGCCCCTGCAATCTGCAGTCACGACTGCGTAGATCAGCTGGTGCACTGCAGAGCGAAAAGAAACAAACTAGGAGAAAATGGAAAAAATAGGGCATTATAGGTTAAAAAAGGTCACCTTTTATGCGTGTGTTTTTAACAGTGGCTGTGTGATTTTGATTTGTCTTGAACTGGCTCCACTCACATTAAACACTGCTGTGTAGGGAATGCCCCTGTGGGCCCTCTCTGATCCGCTTTGGGGGAAAGGCCAAAGAGTTCTCTCCGAGGGCCCGCTTTCGCCACTGGATGGGGTGAGTTATAATATTGTGTGTAATATTTTCAGACTAATAGTCTGACATGAAGTCTAGCACTCGTGTCTAATACAGGTGTCCAAAATAAATTGGATTTGTACCCTGGCAAAACGTTTTCTTCCGGAGATTCTGCTCCCTAGGAATGGGTTTAATCCGATGGACACGCATGCATTAAATGTAGTTCATGAGTTAATACTACAGAGTAGTCAATCAATGTGTTTTCTATAGCATCGATTACAAACAGGTTGTCACACAGTGCTTCACAAGGGACGTTTTCCTGCGTGAATAGAGCCAATTCAGGAAAAACTGGAAAATGTTTAGTATACTGCATGATGTGTTATAGTCCCTATTGGTGGAGTTTTACAATTTGTGTAACCCAGAAGACCCACTTAAGCCAAGATTACAATGGCAATGGCCAACGGTGCACAGTTCTTTTTAAAAATGTATAAAGTACGAGTTGCATCAACTCGGTTATTGGACATTTGGACACTCGGCGTGTTGCAGCCCAAAATGTTGTTTAATTATTCAAGATTTAGTGTCCTAACAGGATAGTCTGACAGTCATGCAGGGATTCAGAAATGTGCACTCACACCATAAGGTAACACATTTGCATTTGTTTCAACATTTCTATGTCTGTTCTGTTAGCGTTTTGTTCTTAATATGGGATTGGCCAATCTAAAACCCCACAATCAACATCTGTATGATCCAGTTCCCCGATGTGTAACAAAGAAAACTGTAAAAAGACAATAGTGGAGTTCTGTGTGGTAGAGTAGGGTGGAGCATGCTAGTGGTAACTTGAACATTCTGTGTGCCGTGTAGGCATACTGTGATGTTCTTCCGAGTTCAGCCCCTTGCGATTCTGTATTTGACGGATTAAAGTAGTGGATTGCTCCTCTGAGGAAGTGCGCAAAATGTGCATTGGACGTTGTCAGTTTATATTTTCCCCCCAGAAAGCATACAGTGTAATCTTTGCACCCATGTCTGTTCGCACAGGTATGAGTTGCCGTTCGACAGACACGACTGGATCGTCAACCGCTGCGGACAGGAAGTGCGATACGTGATCGACTATTACGACGGGGGCGAGGTGGACAAGGAGACCTATCAGTTCACCATCCTGGATGTCCGCCCGGCTTTCGACTCCCTCGGTGCCGTGTGGGACCGCATGAGGGTGGCGTGGTGGCGCTGGACCTCCTAGATACCCCAGGTTGAAATGAGCTCTCTGCAGCTTGCTTTAACTCTAGATCCTAGGAAATGCAATCCGACGCAAAGACATTTTTTCGGCCTACCACCGATGGCTTACTGGAAGGGGATGGGAAGATGGGAATTTATTTCAGATTTTCTGTTATGTTTGCACTGTGTGTTATGTTGTGTAGCAATGGTTTCCAGTTTGGGTAAATGGTTCATTTTTCAAGGGCTGTGGTTGAGCTCAGTATTTACAGGAAGTGTAGCACAATTTATTACTAGATTTCTATTCTTTTTTGTTTTCCCCTTTGGGTAGGTAAAAGGGAGTTCTCAGATCATAATTATTCATTGTGATTACTGTATTTTGTTTCTTTGTTAAAGCTTCTAATAAGATGTCATAATAAGGAACACTTCCACACGTCAATTATTTATTGTTTGATAGACATTTCCCCTGGTGTGAATCGTAACGGTGTAACTACAGACAGTGGCACTCCGTTGAGAATTGAAAGATGGATATCAGGTGAATTGCTGTTTATCAACTGTTTATTCAAAGGATCAATGGCAAGTAAATGTGTATCTTTGAATGTTCTTGGGCACACAGGTTCTCAGGGTACAATTAGTTAGGATATGGCAGTATGTCTGATGCTGAGTGATGCAGTCATTTAGTGTCAAAAGAACATTAGTGTTCCACTGCATCCTCTGAGAGTACCTTTTTGCAGCAGTCCAATAAAGAGTCCATCTTGTTTTATAGAATTATTGTGTCCTTGCTTCGTTTTTGCTAATTAGAGATACAGAAACGGGAAAGAAATGTTTTTGTTTCAATTAACTTGCGAGACTAAGGTTTCAATTTTAAAAAAATTGACCTACAATAGAATATTATGTATTCAACGGTCATAAAGATTGTCAGTGGCATTAGTTTAAAATGAAATGAGTGCCCCCGTACCGAGCTTAATCCCGTGATGTCTGAGTGCCGCAGTGAGTACTGTCGGGATTGTAAGATTGCACAATAAGGACAATTTGAAGTCAACACCATAACATCTGTTGGCAAAGGGAGAGTAGGGCAAACAGCACACACTTCATGGCCTGGTTATGTCATTATACACAGACACTGCACCAGGGACTGCAGGTGAAGATGAGTTTCACAGCGAACTGTGTTGTGCATGGTCTCTGACAAGTAAACGAAACCCCTTTGATTTGAGAAATTGTGTTCTCTTAATAAATATATTTTATTCTGTGTTAACTAACATTGGTAGTCACATCACGGCTGCCCATAGGTGCAAAGTCTACAAGAATTCATCGGCAAATGTGTGGTGCATCAGTATCCTTGATGCACTGTAATTGGCCTCTTGAAGTTGAAGTACCACTAACTGGCACTGGCATGCCTTGAAATTTAGTTTGATCAAATGCACAAAACATGGTAGGCATGTGGAGGAGTATGGTGAAGCATCATGTTGAGATTCAGCGTTTACTTGGGCCCTGTGTTGGCAAGAATCTAGAAACGGCGCCACCTGCTGGACATTTCAGGTAGCGGAACATTTTGATGATTTGCTTAGCATTTTGGTGCAACGGTGATGATTCATAATAAAAATAAATTATGAAATCAAACGTCATTCATTTACTTTATTTGCAATCAAATATTTACCTCATCTGACCATTTACTATTCACTCAATTGTTGACAGTTCAATAAAGCACTCAAAGCCTGCAACTAAAGTAGGTTGGTCATCAAAAATGGACAGTAGCCACAGTTAAACAGGGGAAGTACAGAAAATGTTTTACGATAAGCTGACCTGACTGACCTGTGAGACTTGATTCTCAAATTATGAAATCAAGCCACTTCAAAATCAATATTCAGTGGCACAACCAGTAAAGGCACTGGTTCTACATGCAGGTTGCCCACTGCAGCCTGGGGTTCGAAACCAGGCTGAGACAGCCCGGCTCTGTCCCTTTCAGGGGGTGGCGATAGGCTGTCCGCCCCTGTAGGGCAGGAAGCCAGCATGAGTTCGCCATGTGCACCCGGCTCTGTGTTTGTTGGAGTTACGCTCGGCGGCATGGCGGTTCAGTTTGCCTGTTTCGCTGCAGGTCCCAGAGTCACACCGCTGGGGCGGGGATAGTAGAGGGTACAATTGGCCACCAAATGAGAAAAATCTGAAATAAATGTATTAACATTTTTTAATAATATATATATACACACCGATCAGCCACAACATTAAAACCACCTGCCTGATATTGTGTAGGTCCCCTCTTCCAAAAAGTTCCACTTTTGCCACCAAAACAGCTCTGACCCGTCGAGGTATGGACTCCACAAGACCTCTGAAGGTGTCCTGTGGTATCTGGCACCAAGACGTTAGCAGCAGATCCTTTAAGTCCTGTAAGTTGCGAGGTGATGCCTCCATGGATTGGACTTGTTGGTCCAGCACATCCCACAGATGCTCGATCGGATTGAGATCTGGGGAATTCGGAGGCCAAGTCAACACCTTGACCTCTTTGTCATGTTCCTCAAACCATTCCTGAACAATTTTTGCAATGTGGCAGGGCGCATTATCCTGCTGAAAGAGACCACTGCCATCAGGGAATACCGTTGCCATGAATGGGTGTACTTGGTCTGCAACAATGTTTAGGTAGGTGGTACGTGTCAAAGTAACATCCACATGAATGCCAGGACCCTGCCTCCGCCGGCTTGCCTTCTTCCCATAGTGCATCCTGGTGCCATCTCTTCCCCAGGTAAACGACGCACATGCACCCGGCCATCCACATGATGTAAAATAAAACGTGATTCATCAGACCAAACAGCCTTCTTCCATTGCTCCATGGTCCAGTTCTGACACTCACGTGCCCATTGTAGGTGCTTTCGGTGGTGGACAGGGGTCAGCATGGGCACTCTGACCGGTCTGCGGCTACGCATCCCCATATGCAGCAAGCTGCGATGCACTGTGTGTTCTGACATCTTTCTATCATAGCCAGCATTAACTTTTTCAGCAATTTGTGCTACAGTAGCTCTTCTGTGGGATCGGACCACTGCATACCGGGAACACCCCACAAGACCTGCCGTTTTGGAGATGCTCTGACTCAGTCGTCTAACCATCACAATTTGGCCCTTGTCAAAGTCCCTCAGATCCTTACGCTTGCCCATTTTTCCTGCTTCCAACACATCAACTTCAAGAACTGACTTCACTTGCTGCCTAATATATCCCACCCCTTGACAGGTGCCATTGTAACGAGATGATCAATGTTATTCACTTCACCTGTCAGTGGTTTTAATGTTGTGGCTGATCGGTGTATATATACTGTATATTCAGTAAAGCATTTGACTTGAGTGTATATACTGAACATAAATGTACAAGTCAGACAAACTGGTAGATGTTTATTACTGCCATGCAAATGGGAGTGATCATTTTCTGAATGTTTTCTTGCTTTTTTACTGCTGTAATCTAACATAAATTGTATGCATTTCTATGATAATATGATTATGAAATTGCAACAGCATTCTCAGAATGTTATGTTTAATCTAGGGTCCAGATGATTATATGAATCATGTTGTTTGAGGAACAGCAGATGGCTCTCTTTCTCCAAACAGTTGCCAGATACTATCCAGAAAATACATTTGGATGGGCTGCAATAATTCTATTTTTATACATATAATGGTATTCCTGAGGGCTATTTGACATCTGAATATATGTTTGCAACATATAAAAAAAATATTTCTTTATATTATTAAAAAATGCACTTTTTCTACGTGCTTATGAAATTAAGTGTAGGCTAATCTACACCAAAAAATGTCACAGCGTGCATTATGTTATTAGAATTTTTATTTGATATAAAAGTTTAAAAAAAATTATTACAGATTTTTTTATTTTCTCCTCATTTGGAATGCCCAGTTGTACTCCATGGCTGAAACATCCAACATCAATTCAGCATCTCTGACGTGCTGTATCGACTGCTGAAACGTATCTATCCGCATCCCTGGAGCAGACAGCCCGTTTGAGCCACTATCATTTAGGCTGCCTTGACAGGCACTATCATACACAATAGGTCAAAGTAACCCACCTCAGCATACACAGCGTTAGCCGGTCATTTATATTTTAAAGAAAGGTCTGCTTTTTCCTGAGGGCTGAAAAAATAGAAACAAATGGTGATCCTAGCAAAGATCTTCCTCATATGGTAGGAAGAAAAAAAAGACAGATTGATGACTTGTTGAGGGAGGGAGAGGACAGAAAACAAATTAGTGTTTGCTTTCTACCCCCTCTGAGGAGTGGGTGTGGGGAAATGATTATAAACCACAGGATTAAGCTCAGACTCCTGAGTGCATTTGCTCATTTCTCAATTTACCCCTGCAAACATTTTGTTGTTGCGAGTTTGTTTTTGTGCCGACCGTCTCCCACCCACCTTAGGTGAAAGCACCAGAGGCAGATTAGGCCTTTTGACTTGTGGTCTCTCTTGGGCTGAAGCTCCACCTGATCACTGTGATTTACTGCACCATTAAGCTCCAGTGGACTGAATTCAACTAAAGTTGTTTAATATCTTTACTCTTTTGCTGTACACTTTCTCAGACAGAGCCAGTCCAGCCAATGGGGAAAATGAGGTCACTTAATTCTTTCACCGGGGTTTGGCATTTCAACCCTGATAACCATCTCAAGCACAGTGCAGTTAAATTCATCTGTACAAGTCTGTACAGTAGCCAGCAGCAGTCTCACATCAGTCCGTGCTCTGTTATGTGAAACAGTAGACTAATTCAATTCAATTTGCTTTATTGGTATGAAACAAATACATTTTTGTTATCAGAGAATATGCAAGGCACACAACATGCGCAATACTTATACAATAGCACATGGATACAACAATAACCTCTGAATATGTTAGTGATACAAACAGAATAAATTAAATAAAAAATACAGGACTAAGAATTATATATTTATGTTGAGGAATTTATATAATTTCCTTGTAATATACTTTTTGTATTTTGTGATGAAGTGCATATCTGTTTCAACATCATACAGTCTAAAATGTTCCCTATATAGCCAGGTTTCAGCCTCTATATCATCAGATGTGTTCACTCTATACTTTGTGAAAATGTTTTGTTTTATATATCTTATCACAGATAAGCTCCCGCAGTGCAGCCTTTTTTCACCCCGTTTGCACTTTGAGTTGTGATGTGCTTTTGGGCGTGTGTTCCAATGGGTCAAATACGTTTGTTTTGTTATGTTATGATCTGGTTGACTATTGTCTGTCTTTGGATTGTACTGTCCCGAGGCAACCTTGTGGTACTGGGGGGTTAATGCAGTTTAGCCTGGGAGCCTGACCAATGTTAGGTGAACGTAGTTAAGTACCTACTGGGTCTGGTAATGCTCTTTTTAAAAATGTATCTGATTCTGACTTTGGTTAAATGTAATCTGTTCCATTCTTTAAATGTCACAATTTCTGTTTCCTTCATGTTTATCCTTTGTTTGATTTATGAGTAATTGGTAATACATGTGTAACAGTATTTCTCCACAAGAGACAGAGTCATCTGCAGAACCAATCATTTGCATGCATTAGCAATTGTATTTCTCAATCAAGATTCTAAACAAATATTGCAGTGTGTATTGGTTTCTTTTGCTCAAGTATTTGAGTATTTATTCAAAAACAATTATAGTTACCCATTTTTTTCCCTATTTGTGATGACTAACCATTTTCTGCATGTATTTATTTTCCCAATTTCTATTCCTTTTAAGACCATTAAGACCTTTTTCACAGGCATAATACTTTTGCCACTTTTGGATATCATGATTTATTTTTCAGTATTATATATATATTTATATTTTTATATAATCAGTATTTATTTTTTTGCAATGGTAATTTGAATATTTAATTTCATGTTTTATCATTATGTCCTGACAATGAGTACCCAACTTTTACTCCCTCCTCCACAAGCACACAGCATTTGTTTGAAGGCATACATAATTTGTGCCAGTCATTTTAAATGCTTGCTTTCAATTTTCTTCAAACGTTTCACTTATTCTTATGGCATTGACTTTGATCAGTTCAACAATTCATGCTACCTCTATTTCCTCATTCGCTTTGACTTCAAAGTGAACCAATGCGGAAAACTTGAAATAAAAGAGAAAACAAAGGTGATATATAGGAAATGATAAGCATCTTCAAAGATGCAAGCAAGAAAAATTTCATGTTAGTGAAAGAACAAGCAATATGGCTAGCACTACTTGATTTACCAGATAACAATAGTGTCATGCTTTATAGATTTTTTTTCACATGAAGAAAACAAGAAAAGAAGAAGAAAAACCACAAGAAAAACATCATATTTAGGTTTATTCTGTATCCAGGCCATCCTTGCCTCTCAATTGGAGATGACAGTCCTCAAAAATCCTGTAGTCCGGTCTACAGAAAATCTGATGAGATCATAAGTCTGAGGTCATAAATTAATAAGATACTTTTACTGCATGCAAATGCCTGTAAATATACCTTTATGCACTCCGTGATCTTGTTAGTTCACAATGTACTTCAGCATAACCTTACACTTTTATGGTGAGAGTCAGAAAGGGGGATTGAAAAAATCAGAAAAAGTTGAAATGTTGCTGATCACATGACCCCTCCTAAATTACACCACATTTCAAGCATCTTCTCTTCACTGGCATAGCAACCTCATGCCTTCCATGCACTCAGCTCCCCACACTATAAAGTCACGAGGGGTCAGAAAAAAACTATTCAACCAAGGTATTTCCAAATAAAATGACAACTATTTTGGGGTCTTTGAATTTGCGCCTTGTCCTTAAGACAAAGTTGATAACCATCACATCCACCACTAGCATGAAGTTAGAAGTTGGCCCTATGCACTGATACAGGACCAGGTAACTACCCAAATCCTAACCTTAGCCATTAGGAAGAAAAACGCAATACTGACTTCAGACCAGCGCTCATGGGCAACTTCCACCTACACCACCATGGCCACCGTCACCACAACTCACAGGAAAGTGGAGGAGATAAAGAAGAGAGTGGCATAAAAAAGCAGATGATAAGATCCACGCATGTGGGATTTTATACCTGCGCAAAACAAGTCCTTTCATAATAAGGCCATTGTTCCAGTATTCACAGAAAATTCACAGCCTTAATATTTTTATAAAACACTAGTATGTGCCTGGAGCTTATGATCACATGTCACTACAACATATGGATGCACAGTGGTAGTAAAATACTGTATATTCAAACAATAAATCAATAAATGGACCCTTTGTGCACACCACATTTTCACAAGGAACAGCTCTTGGCATTATTTAAAATCTTTCCTGGAGAGTGCGGACAAATAAATAGCCTGTAGCATTTTGCTCTAAAATGCATGAGTTCCCCGCCCCCCTTTTCAAGCCTGTGTATTTACATACCAAAGATTCTGGTCTGTGTTCCATACAATAATAGGGCTTTGTCCGCTTGTCACTACAGTAGTATTATTAATGGAGAGGTGACTCCATCATTTCCTTCCTGTCTATTTTTTTCCTAGCACCTCCATCATGGCTCAGAACGCTCCAAATGTCAACAGCAATTGCTAGTCTTTATGGAAGCTCCATAAATGAGCTAATTTGAATGTTAGACAATGTTTTATAGTTTTATTGATCGCACCTTAAAACACGCATTGTGAGATTGATTACTTTCATGCTCTCTCAGGTTAATCTCAATGATTGCTGGATTTGGTATGCTGACCCTGTCTCACGTTGTAACTCAATCATTAGAGAGAAAAAAACACAAAATGGACATTGTTTGGAGGCTGTTCAATCCTAAAACCACTTTTCATTGTGTGGTGTAATCGTAATAATGTCTCAATGCTCAAATCATAGAGAAACTGCGACACATCACTGAATTGCAGAGATCCATGCAAAATAAAGGCAGAATGTATGAAATGTTATTACATTTTATTAACAGAAAAAATGAATTTGACAGACAGCTGTTGAAAGACAATGAAAATGAGTATTCAATTAAGTTCCATAGGAGTTTTAAACATTGTAAGGGGAACTAAGGTAACTCAAGTCAACATCAAGTCATTAAACTCCATATGAAAATAACCAGCAAAAACAGGAAGAGACTGAAAGAATAGGCGAAGGGACAAGGGAATGAGTGTGACAGAGTGTGGAGAGGACTTGAGAGTGGACCACCCGATGTGGAATGAACCAGGAAGCAGAGTGCCCCTGATTCCTCACGTCATTTGGGCCTCTCGTGCACAGTGTCTGAGACCTACAGATAACACGTTGACTCTCCATGATTCAGCAAACGGGATTTTGCAAATGGAAGTGAATGGTGCAGTGAATGGTGAATGGAGACAGATTGCACCCTTGGCAATGACTAACAGGCTCATTTTTTAAGTTCATAATTTGAACGTATTGCATGTCAGGACCGTATAGTATAAATATGGCATTTTTTTGGTCACTGTGTGCAATCATCCATTTGAGGCAGATCATCATATTTTCTGGTTTTCTTCTTTGAAATGGTGTGCCTGCATCATCATTTATTCTTCAATGAAAAAAAAACATGGCTGGACTCTCATTATTTTTAACATTCACTAATGAAGGTACAGCCAATGTGTTTACCAATTTGGAGAAATAAAAAGTCTAACGCTCTATTCACACTAGTGAGTCATAACAGCAGCAACAAACGGGATGTGATTGTTCTCAATGAGACCACAACGGTGGATTTGAATTCTGAAATGGAAAACCACCGCCGCTGGCGTCGGCAGCACAAACTTGCTGGCCAGATAGAAAACATTTCCAATTTTTACCATCTATCGTTGCGATATAGGTGACATATCATTAGAATGGAAGTGGTGAATTCAACCATGGAGGATTATCGAGGAGATGGAAAGGTATCCAGACATTTGGAACCAGCAACTGAAAACATACAGACTAAAACACAATAAAAACATTACATGTTAGTTGCAATTTTAAAAAAATTCTACAGAATGGTAATTTTTTGAAAGATAACTGAAATCTAGCAAAGATGGATGTCCCGTGGTAGCTAGCTAGCTAGGTCACTACTGACAAACACACTGCTGTTGCATGGCAATGGATAAAAACAACCCGCACGAGTACAACTGCGGCGGACGTATCTGCTTAGTCGAAAAGGGTGCATGCACCATTGTACTGTACGGTATAGCGGTCTATAGTGTGAACTCAGCATAAATGTTAGCTAGCAATGTGAAATGTGTCCATTGTGAAATAATCCATTACATCACACTGAAATAGTTGAACATTTTCTGTGTACTGTGCACTGCACTGATTTCATGTGAAGCAATAACATCTGTTGGAATGAGAAATTAAACAATGACAAGGACACAAAAAGTGCTCTCTGCCTATTGTATAAGTCTGGCCAAGCTTCTGTGTGTATAATCCTGTGGAAAAGAAGCTTTTGTTATGGTAGGACAAATGAAAATCTCCCTTTCAGTGGCACTACTGGCGCCGTGTCTCACCAATGAAGCCACCTCTCCTGGGGCCTCATTTATAAAAAGTTGCGTAGAAACCATCCTATATTTGATCTAAGATCATTTCTGAAATGTGCGTAAGTGTGATTCAGAGAAACTGAACGTACGCCCAAAAAAAACGTGCGTCGCCACTCGCCCAGATGTTAAATCTATAAATCGCAAATGATCTTGAAATTGTGCGTAGCTGAATGGTTTTAGATCTCCGCCTTGTAAACGCCCCTAATTAATATCATTAGCATATAAAGGAGCACGAATCAAAACAGAAATTTTCTATTTGATAATGGCGAGCTGCAAGAAAAAGAATTTTAGCGGCGGAAATCGAGGTCTTGTTGGCGGAGGTGCAGCTGCGTGCAGGGGCTGTTTGGGAGCCTTTCCAATGGCTTTACCAGTACAACCAAGTACGTGGCCTGGCAGTCTGTAGCCCAGGCTGTGAACGGGGGCAGCAAAGGTCCCTGAAGGACGTAAATAATTTTAAAACTGATTTAAAACTGAGGTCAAAATCTCTAATAACTCGTTCCCTTCTTATTGCGCGGTTGGCGATATCTTCGAGAAGCGAAGCCATTCTATTTATAGCCTACAGATTGACCGAAGTGTTTTACACGCGTGGAACCATAATATGTATTAAATACATTTCAAGGATGTGTCAATTATGCTAATTGGGGTAGTTTTGGAAAACCAATGTGTGTTTTTGTTTTGTTTTCCACAAGTAGCTTAGCTTATGTTGTTTTAATTTATTAATAACTTTATTGTGCAAACCATTACGTATAGCCTAAGCAATGTGTTCAATCTGGTAATACTACTACTACTACTACTACTACTACTACTACTAATAATAATAATAATAATAGGCAGCAGACGACATGTTGGCGCTGTTAGATTTCCGAATACATTTTACATTACATTTACATTTTAAGCATTTAGCAGATGCTCTTATCCAGAGCGACTTACAATATGTACATTAATACATGGTAGGAACAATCATAGTACGCGCAAGAGATCAGTGCAGTAATACAGCAATAAACCATTGCAGGCAGCTGCGTACCATACCTGTAACACTGGGAAGGAAAAGGTTAGTCAATTATTATTTTTTAATGGAGTAAGCAGGGGTATATAGTGTTGAGCAAGTAGGCAGTGGTGATGACAATTAGCTACATGTACAGAATTCAGTGGTAGTGGAGTCTGAAAAGGTGGGTTTTGAGTCTCTCGCGGAAGATCGCAAGTGATTCCGCGGTCCTGACCGATTGCGGAAGATTATTTCACCAGCGAGGGGTCAGGACAGAGAAGAGACGAGACCGCGAATACCTGCAGTACTCCAACATTGCCACAAGGAAAAGTGCGTACGCCAGGTTGAAACCTGACGTGGAGGTAAGTACTTTTCCACGTCAAAGACCGTTTTTATAAATCTGAACTTTGACGTGGATTTGAGCGTACGCACGTTCTAAGATCAAATTTGTGCGTAAGTACGTTTTATAAATGAGGCCCCAGGCCTTTTGTTAGACACATATTATCAGTGTGGATACAGCTTAAATGTCACTCAATCAGTTAGTCAATGGGTGACATTTGATAGTTACAAACAGGAGCATGAGTGGACCGCAGAGTCAAGATAACTGGACCAAGAAAGTTTATATGGTGCTGTACTCACTGTTCTAGTGTTACTCAAACTGGGTGGGTGGGAGGTTGGGGTACATTTACATTTACATTTTAGGCATTTAGCAGACGCTCTTATCCAGAGCGACTTACACGGTTTACATTTCTTTATGTACAATCCATTTATACAGCTGGATATTTTACTGAAGCAATTCAGGTTAAGTACCTTGCTCAAGGGTACAACAGCAGTGCCCCACCTGGGAATTGAACCTGCAACCTCTGAGTTATAAGCCCAGTTCCCTAAGCATTACACTACACTGCCAGCCCATATTAACCCTCCGTATTAACCCTCCTATTAAAGTTAAAAAATACTGGAAAAGTATTTACAAGCATTTTTTCTGCATGAAACCTTTTCTGCTGGCCTTAATTGGTGTAAGGAACGTGTAAATGGGAAGTAACTCATTTGACACACACACACACACACACACATATATATACAATTTGTTCATATGGGAAAAATGGGACCCAACTACCCCCCCTCTCTTGCTCCCTGTTTCACTTGTAAAGTGTGAGAAAGTCCAAATATTGTTACACCTATTACAGGAACCTTATATTTCTTGCAGGAAAACTTCACCCACACTCAGGGGGAGGGGAAAAAATGCTAAAAGGGTCCTGCATGGGGGTCCTATCAACATCTTCTCACTCTCAGAGGTTGAAAAATGAGCAATATGAAGAGAAGGATGACAGCCCAGGAGGCTCTGGAACACATTGTTGATCATAACAGTGAAGTCATTGCGCTTGATCAGGATAGTGAAGAAGAAGGAGGATGAGCTCGGGAACCAGAGAGGACATACAGCAATTCCCATGAACATCAGAGAGGCCCCAGTTCTGCCACTGTAGTCCCATACAGTGCCCGTTGACTGAAGCTGACACCCTAAGGATGATGTCACCTGAAGGTCTGGCCCTAGTCACTTGACTGCTCAAAGACCCTCTCTGTGACTGACATTCAGGATGATTGGTCACTTACTCTGGTTCCAGCTATAGGGCAGTCCTGTTGCCCTCTGCAGGTGGTAGGGGGTTATTAAGCTTTTAATTCCCCCTGGTTGAACGTGACACATCACTGTTGATTACAGATTGTGAGGCTGAAGTGAATTATCATCACAGTGTGATATTATCGTGGGTTTGTCTGTTTTCTGGTTGGTGCTGCGTTTAAACCCCTATGAAAAGGGATGGGACACGGTTCCACAGGGCTGGCACCTGAGCATGCTGCGAAGCACACAGATGCGTCATAAGGAATCGTGGCTAGCGCCTCTCTGCTTGCGAACGCAACAAGTCTTGCTTTACCTCCCGCTGAACCAAAGAACACCACACGCAAAAAAAGGAAAAGCTATGTAAAAGGATGCAAAAAGTGATTTGAAGCAAATTCAAGATAATTGTGAAGAATACAGCAATCTTTTCATTTTAGAAATGCGATAATCATCGGCAGCGAGATTGCACGAAACCCTTTAGATGGCGACATTAAGCAACTAAATGATTGTGTTCCCTCAGCTCAATCTATTTATGCTGTCTCTAAATTGCTGGAGGGCTTTTAAATACTTAGTGGAATGTACTCGGACTTGGCGCTATCATGCTGTCGCAGAGGCTTTTTTGGAGGCTGGTCATGTTTGAAAGGACTCCTACGTGCGTCTCAGGCGTCAGTGCTCGTGGTGCACTGTTGAAAGGCTGTACATTGGAACTCAGCCGAGGTGCCACTAATTTACATTTGGATTTGATATACTTGGTTCTGAAAAAATGCCCTGGGATGTTAAACACCAATTAGATCACACCTTGACAAATTATGATAGACAGTAAAATAATATTTCAGGCACCCCCTTCCCCCCTTCAAATTAACCTGCATATTCCAGCATACACTGCTGTTGACAATATTAACATTAGACATATTGTTGTGTCATGGGGACAGAACTCTATTGTTCTTATGCAGATCTTTGACCACATTTTCTTTCTGTAACTCTTAAAGTCATGTCCACTTTGGATATATGTATCTACATTGGTACATAATCTTGAGCCCGGTCAGCGTTATAGGTGCACATAATCAGCTTGCCATGTTAATGGAAGTGGCAGCCAAAGGGCTTCACATTTATGATAAATATTGTACAGTATAGCAAGTGCATTGTTTCAACCGAACCAAAATTCTAACAATTTTGTAACACTTTAACTTTAACAGATGATAAAATACCTTATTCAGTGTAACATTTATGGTTCATATTTTACACATCTTATCGACTATCCATTTAAACTGCTCGATTTAAACTGGCAACCCTCTTTTTACAAGTCCAGTTCCACAAAACAAAATACTTAATGCACACTTGGTACAGTTTAATCTTCTGCTGGCTTGTAGTAGCTATACAGTACAATGGCCAACATGAATCATTTTTGTTGCTTAAAACGACATATAAGAATCAAAATCAATTATTCTCCCAATAAAGGTATAAAATCTTTATTTTCGTTCTAGAAATTGTATAATATGATACCATCCATTTTCAGGCAGGTCCAGCAAATGCTAATCTTTCACAGGGCACACTTACACACACACATGCATACACATACACACACACACACACACACACACACACACACACACACACACACACACACACACACACACACAGAAACATGCATCCATACTTAAATACACATACGCACACTCGCACACAAACACCCACATACATACACATCCACACACACACACACACACAAACACACATGCATAGATATATACGAATGCTGTCACACATGCACACACCCACATGCATACACATACACACCGACACACACAAACATGCATGTATGTATATATATATATATATATATATATATATATATATACTGTATATATATACACATGCATACACACACATGCACACACACACACACACTGTGAGATGACAGGACCACGCACTTTGAAACAATCTTAACTTTTTGTCTTTCATCTGTTCTTTTGTTTCACCAGTACTGATGTTGTTTCAGAACATTGTGAACCTTTTGTTTTAATAGTGTGCGATGCAAAGCCCCTTGGCAGGAAATTGAGGAACAGTCCACAGACAGGCTCCGGGCTGCTGAAATCGTGGAGGTGAAGGTTGCATGCCTGGGATGAGACGTCCCTCATAATCAAACCAGTCTCAATTTGAGCAATCGGTTTATCACTCGGCTGGGAGCGATAAAGTCCAACTATTACGCCATAGTCGACTAGCGAACAGTAAGCATTATCAGGCAGAGAGCAGGAATGATTGTTTTGTTTATATTATATTTTTAATGAGATCTGAGGAGAACGTCACCAATAAGAGATAAGGAAGAGTGATACCTATATGATTGCAATTACCACTGCTTTCATCCCTCTTCCGTCCATTCAGCCGGATGCTTAAACTGAACAATATCTTGTGAAATTGTATTTTAATCTCATCGGAGATTACATTTTCTTTCTACACTCTACATTTTTTTTTCAGCAGGAGAGACGAGAAAACAAAAAGCATGTGATCCGCCGTGTCGAATCATACCGTTTTAGAAAAGGGCAAGGAGACCAGCCACGATCGTTTTAACGGAGCCTTTCAGTTGCCTGCCCGCGGCAATGCCTTGCCCTCTTAAGTGGCATAGTGGTGTTGTTCAAATGACTTAGTGTGCTGATTGCATTTGCTGTCCTTCCCTGCGTTACGGGATATTTCAAAGTAAACATGCTCCATCCTCTTGAATCTGGCCATTATAATTGGTGAACTGAAAACCACTTGCCACGCACGCAGTTTCCTTCTGTATTTGTAGTAGAAGTAATTAAAGGGATGGGACAGGAAATGTGTAATAAATCCCACTCTTGGCTTTATGCTTCTTGTGTGTGACTGAGCATTCGTTGCTAATGCCGGTAGAAGCCATTGCGCATCATAAACATCTGATTTGTTGAAGTGGTCTCGAGACCCGTGGCCCTCCTGGCATGAGCCGGTTACAATAGTGATCAGTGTTTGCATGCAGATGAGAGTGTTTGTCTATTAACCCGTCGGACTGCTGTAAAACCTCTCCACTACCAACTCCCAATTATCTTTGCTTTTGCCAGGCTGCACTTCAAATTCAGATGAACTGTCGTCACACTCAAGGATGGCCCGATACGGTTCCTACTAGTGAAATATGGGCACAGTTCGGTTTTTGCTGGAGGCTTTTTGCAGCCACTGTCATTGATACATTTAATTGTTTGATTGGTTTTGAATAATGCCTCTAGTGTTTTCACAACGAACCCTGGCTTACCGATAATGCAAATCATTATCTCTAACTGACTTACATTAGCACTGCCATCAGTTTTTGACCTACACCATCTTAAACCCTTGGGCAGCAAGCTTCCGACGTGCGCTGTGAACTGTAACACCAAACGAGCACACCGTTTGATGACAAATATAAATAAACAAATGATTGAATAATAAATCCAAGGTGGGTTGTCATTCTCTGTGTGCAAATGACCACGATTGGCTCAGACATATCATATTATAACCAATCAATGGAGAGTGCACATTGTGAGCAAAGAGAATAGTGTCAGCTCAGACCTTTGTCCATGTATTTGTACACTTTAAATAATTATTTTCACTACCTCAGGCAGAGGATGACTGATATGACAAAATCAAAATATTATTCTAATGCACAGCACAGGGAGACATCTGAACGAGACACGAGCCAGACTACCAAAGCCTACATGATCTCAAGCTAAGGCCATAAAACCATGAGAAAGCTTACTGATAAGAACAGGACATTCAGTCTATCAAGGCGCATCATTTACCAACATGACAGATTTGCTATACAAACCTTATCTTGAAATCATTTACAGTGTACAGGTATTGTGATATGTAACGACCACATGGCTTTATGTTATTGTTCTTTCATGTTAATGAAGAGCAATAGCTTTTTATTGAAAGCGTATCCGTGACTCATCACCAATTACATTAGTATTAACAAAACAAACATCCCTCAATGCAATAACATAGTTAGTTCCACAGGTTGTATTGTCTCCAATCTAAACTATATTGTGTTCTCTCTGATCATGAAAACAACACTTTTTATGAGTTTTCTTGTCAGTTTACAAACAGGCATACCCTACATGTGCTTGTGCTCTGTTTAGGGTAATTGAAACAGTAATGTTTCAGAATCAGCACAATATCATAATTTAAGATGCACAAATGTTGATCAGAAATGCAGAATAAGACATGCTATCATACAAACAGACAGAAAAAAGGTTTGTGCAGTCTCAAACTATTACATTTGGAGTTTGAAAGTAAATTATAGAAACTTCTGCAGCATCTTCCAGAAGATTTTTAATCTCTGCTGCTTTAATTGTTGCCCACATATATATCCAAATCTGTGATTTTTATGTTTATACAGAAACTTTAGTGAGGGATACTACTGGGGAAACTAATATTGAGGGAAGGATTTTTCTTAATTTTAAAACCCCATAAAATCATCCTCAGGTTTGTTTCTGAATTGGGCCATAAATCTAACCGCACATTATCGCTTGCTTCGCACAAAAAGTCTCGAGTGGTAATTAATTTTTAATGTCGAATTAAGGAATTGTCTTAGGGTGTGTGAAGTCTGCGGATCTTAATTACCACCGTCAGATTGGAACAGCTTGGTCATAATTCACATTTCATTACAAGTTCTGACAGTTGGCTTTGGGTGACCCTGCAAGGCCTTCCTGCATTCGGGCTGGATCTGGACTCATTATTTTGATGAAACCCCCTCATAACCCTCTAGACTGCGTGACACTCTGCCATTAGGAGGGAACTGAACGTGGCTCCTGCACCTGCTAAACCGAGACACCGATGTAACGTGTGATGCGGGATGGGAGAACTGACACTGCGATTGCTGTGGGAATGAGACGGACAGATTGATATTAGGGCACTTGAGGAACCTCTCCGTGAGAGACCGCTGACTCACAGCGGTGCCCTGCACATACAAACATTTCTCACTGGGGCTGTCATCATCACCGCAGGCCACTAATAACAGTGTGTGTGTGTGTGTGTGTGTGTGTGCGAGTGTGTGCGCATGTGTCCGTTTATGCGTGCGCGCGCAAACAAATTATGGTAATCAAAGATAGATAAATGGACGCTTTGCGACTCTGAAACAGTGTGAAAGGGTATGCTGCAAAGAAGTAGATATCAAAACAGGAGAGCATGATGAATTCTTTGTCAGTTTTATTGACAAGGGAATGCTGTCAACAAGAACAGCCTTATGAAAACCTGTGCCCCACTAACCCCCCCCAACAAAAGGCCAAAAAGACCCATATGAAAGAAAGGTTGCCAGTTAGAATTCAACAGACCCTCAGCAGGGCTGGACTGGGAGAAAAAATCGGCCCTGCCATTTCGCTCAGACCCTCACAGGTTTTCTGTCGACGGGGGATAAATTCCATTAGTGAGACCAGTTCGTTTATATGCGCGAAAAATTTATTGTCCTTCAATATATATAAAATGATTCTACATTGAAAACTGACACCCATTCTAGACTATATAGCCAGTCAGCCCTTGGTTTGTATTCCATTAGTCTCCGAGACAGACATATAATCTATAATCTTGCAAGGGTGGGGCGCGTTAGCATTGAGTTGCAGTGTCTCTGCTCGGCTTCGTAGAGTATTGCATAATCACTTTGTCCTATGCGGCGAGCGCAAGATCTGATATCGCTAGAATTATATCGGAGGCCTCGCCGGGCAGCTGACCTCAGTGCTGATTGCTGAGTTTTAGGGTCATCCTGACTTTTGTATCCCAAATAAATGCACTGACTGCCATGTGTTCGTACGGAGCGGCAGGAGTAATTACATTCCTCCCTCCTGGAGCGAGTCACCTCTAAACAAGCTGTTAAACAAAGCGTCACCCAGCGCGTTTACAGCAAGCCTCTCTCTGCACCGCGGCTGCCTGCTTTTTTGTTCTTTTTCAAAAAGAGAACACACAAAATGAAAGGAGGGCATTTTGTTCTCTTCTCCCCCAGCTTTTATTTATGTACATCTTTATTGACTGGCCGCTAGTCAATATTAGATTCCGCTGAGCGGACAATCAAGTCAGAGCTATGTTTTAGGAGGAAAAAACATCTGGTATTGGAATTGTTTGTTGGTACTGTGGACTGGCACAGGGAAAACAAAATATATGTAAATGTGTCAGAATTGTTTTACACAGTCGGTTAAGAACAAAGCAAGGCCAGAAAAATGCATCGTTAGGTACTCATTACTGACAACTGGGCAAGAAGTTTATATAGAAACAGATGCAAACCATTGTATCCCAGTGAATATATTGTTTGCAGGAGTCTGTAAAAGCTCAATAAATTCTGCCAATATCTGCCTACAACTGCACATTGTGCAAATTTCATATTAAATCTTCCCTCAAAGACAGGGAGGGGAAGTATATTAGGGGGTATTGTATATTCTGGGTTGCATGTTCATTTAAGGAAAAGGCATGGTGATAATATATTTAAATACAGTGAGCATTATCAATGCAGATGAGATGTTTCTCTTTTATTAAATAGAGAGACTGAAACATTATCCCTCTAGTAAAGCAGGGTGGGGAGCATCATCAGATGCTCATCAGATCAGTTCTTGGCTATTTATTTAGGATTATAGTTCGCATTCCTCTCTCTTCTAAGGTGCTTTGGTTTATTTATATGGCGTTGGCAAATTCTGCTTTCAGGACAAAAGAAAATGGATCTTTGTTCGGTTCATAAAAAATAAAAAATCTCACCCAAAGCACCAAAATGTGTTTGTCTTTCACCCTTATTTCATATGACACTTAACCTTGCATTTGCGGTAATATTTTAATACTTCTAATGACCTGCTGTTCCGAGCTGTCGCAGGCAAAGCCACCTGCTTCAATTACCGTGGTATTAGCACTTCATTTCCCATTATTGAGCATGGACTTTTAATTAGAATAACAGCAAGAATACATCAGCTCATTAGCATGCGTGCACACACCCTGGAATAATATATTGGAAGAACACTGGCTTTTTAAATTAGAGTAGTTGGTTTTTAGGTGACAAATTATCATATGTTAGTACTGCAATTTAGGGAAACATTTAGGAAAAACAGTGTTTCTGGAAGAGACATAACCTCTCAGTTCTAAAAATGGAACTCATTTGGTAATGTGTCACAATTTTCAATGGGAAAATCAATATATATATATATATATATATATACACACACACACACACACACACACACACAGTATAGTATAATGCAGGTTTACTAGTATGGAGGAGGGGATCAGGAAAGTCCGGTGAGTGCAGTGTAGTAACATACACTTGGTTGTTGTGTTAAGTGATTAATCCTCACTCAAATCTGAAACCTGAAATGTGCTATAAGTAAGAAGCTTTAAAGTAGCTACATGAAGCACAAGCTGTAAGATTCCAGAATGGAGAAGTGAAGAGGTAGATTACAGGATACACTACAAAAACTAGGGACAATTCTCTTGCCACAGTGAACACTGCAGACTCCTCTAGGTTTGATCATGCATAATGTCCATTCTTTAAAAGTGTGCATAAAAGATGTTTAAAAACATTAATATGCAGTAAACCAATACCCTCAATATTTAAATACAATTATTCACTCTTTCTCTTCAAAATTAAAGCAACCAACAAACTATAGTTCAGCATTTTCATTGGGCTTTGTGACACTCTTGATGATGGGATAAAGTTTAAGCCAAACACAGTTTTGATGCATTATCTCAAACAATAAACGTACATGACAAACTGCTGTATTACCTAATGGACACTAGAGAGCGCTGTTGCACTGTTAAAAAAAACAGTCGGCAGGAACCTTTTATCTGGACTGATACTAATTTCATTCATATATAAATACAACTTAATGAAACTGGAAAGACAGATGATGCTTAAACTATGTTTAATTTGAATCCTTTAAATAGCATGGAGGAGTGGGGGGGGTCACTATGGCACTCACCACCAGCAACAAGACATTTTACTGCAGAGTGCAAATATTCTATACTTTTCTTTTGAAAGTCTGAATAACAATTAATTTTTATGCATTTTAACAATAGACTGTCCCATCACAAATGACAATATGGAATATTACAAATGCAATTATCTATCTATGTCTCTCTCTCTCTCTCTCTCTCTCTCTCTCTCTCTCATATAATGATTATATATAATGAAATATACAGTATATATAATATATATATATAGTATATATATATATATATATATATATATATGACAAGAACACAGTATATATAAAAATGTAGTCAAAAATGTTTGTTTTTGTCCAGCAATTTCATTTGATCACTGGGAGGCTTTTTGGAGTGTTAGTTTATCTTCCATTTATTTCGCATTGGTAATAGGCATTAGGGATTGATTGAGTATGCTTTAAGATTCAGGCACTTTGGGCTCAGAGGGCACAACCATTCTCTACTCAAAGTGGGCCAAAGAGCCCTTTCCTGCCCAAACACCTGTAGGGCATAGGGGGCTCGGCGTGTTCACAGCTCCCCTGGACCCCTCCCTCTCTCTGAAGGATGGTACCCCCTCATTTCTGGAAGGAAGCCCGTCCGGTATGGACCGGCTCCAGACCCGCTGACCCGAGTGGAGTCCGCTGCCCTCATGAATCCCACAGCCTGCAGCTTTGGCCAGGCTCGGGTGGGTGTCTACAGTAAACGCAGAGCGCTGTGGATGTTAAGAATGCACACTCGAGACAATGCAAGCAGAACAGAGACAGTGGATTCTATTTCACATTCATCAGAGTGAAAGCATTGTTTTCCCCCCCTGCTTCTCCATGATACATGCAAATGATTCATTACTACATAGGGAAACTATAGTAATATGGTATTAGAACATGATATACATTCTGCAAAAAGCATACAGAGTTATGCAAATGTCATCTTCGTGAGAAAAAAAACCTAAAAAAGAAGATTACTCCGGTAAACTGTACGGCACCTGTCGGAGTGAAATATCTATTCTTAGCATTTGGAATATCAAGCCTCACCAGTAATGAATATCAGAACACGGTGGTGCATATGGCTGCTCAATAGAACATTCGCAGAGAGTAATATGCGAATCCCCTGGCCTTTGCTCATTACCAATGACAGATGATCATTGTCCGAGGGGTCAGTACCATTCCCACCATGCGTCAGAGACAGAACAGCAGCCCGTTGAAACGATCAATGACAATCCAATTAGGCTGCTTCATTTTACTATCTCTCTGCATGGTTGTTCTCCTGCATTCACCGCCTAATAAAAGCCAACAGCGATAAACCTCCCTCCCAACTTTATATAAATCATTATGTGGTGGTTCCGCATTTTGAATTTACAACACACTGATGATATATATATATATATATATATACATCTATATATACGTATATTACTACAACATCAAGAATAAAAAACAATTCTTCATATGGCTCGAAGTTATTTACGTCTTGTTTGAAATGTATTGCTTGTTCTCACATACTTTGAATTGCAGCTCCATCTTAATAAATCTCCCCCCTCCCTCCCAAAAGTGTGTCTACCTATATAATATATATAAATATTATAATAACAGAACAAGTTGTTGTATTATTGAGCGTGTCCTCAGCTCACTGAGCAGCGGATGCCCAGCGTCTGCTCTGTCATAGGGGCAACACCGCCGATCTTGATTAGCGCCCCACCAGATTGTAAGAGCTCCCATTATCCACAGCTCATGCTGCAAGATGGAAATGTGGCTATTTTATTTCCTGGCCTCTACATTATCTGGCTAACAAGCTTATGCTGAATAACAGATCATTAATTCCAGCCTGAATAACACATCGCTTCCTTGACTGCTTCCACTGGGCGCTGTTTACCATTACTTTGCACAGTGCAAGATTGTATGAGATTTTCATTGTGCAGAATGCAAATTAATCCCACGTTTCAAAGACGAAGAAAAAAAGAAGTGGGCGAAGGGGGGAAAAACATTTACTTTCAACACACTGCTCTGGGTGAGAGGTTTTGTCTACAGTTAGACTTTGTTGAAGCGTTAAAGAAAGTAGCATTGGGTTTCCTGTACTCTATCTGCGGAGGAATCTCCAAACATGTTCCATTACCATCGCGGAGGTTTAAGATCTCAGAGGTAAATTCAGATTCATTGAATAAATCCAAATTCATCTGCTATTAGGTTAGTAATAGCCTGGCTCCATCCATGTGATAAATGCACAATTTCAAAAGACACTTGTGCTGTAAATGTATCTTCAGCCAGGACTTTTCCAGATATCTTTGGCATACAGTAGCCAGAGGTATGCTGTATGGAGCTGCTGTATGCAAGCAAGCCAGACCATCACAGTGAATTATTACCCCAATCTATCTCATTCAGATGCTCCAAACAGAGGTAATGGGAAGCATTTTTAAATCCTCTGGACTGAACTGTCTGAGGGTTGAGCTCTGCCTGGACAGACGTGCGAGGCGCGACGTCACTCCTACAGCAAATTTAGCTCCACTTAATTCACCATGCCAGACAAGTTGCTCCAGAGCACCTTAACAGAATACGGAGTGCAAGACTACGCCTCATTTGGTCTCGCCGTGCCCGGTGGCAATGCCAGTGACCCCCGGCTCGCTAAAGGGTATGGCAAAATGCCACGGATATTCTTTGTTTGGCCTTCCATATTTCACATTCCGGCCCACAAGAGTCTCCCAGACAGACAAGGACCAAATCAAGTTTTTCTCACCTGAGAGAGAACTTTTTCTGCCCGCATGGAGTGAGCGTGTGGATTTGCTTGTGTCCTTGAAGATGTGATGTGTTAAATTGCTAGGAAAAGAATAATGAACCACCATGTTGTCATGTGCTGCCCTGCCTCTTTCAGGCACACAAATAGACGAGTCAGCCATTGATAAAGACTGCTGAAGGTACCATTTTGCAAAGATGTTTTTAATTGACTTATTTTGTGAGCTGTATAGCAACATCCAAAAACAATGCATAATGCACAACTACTGGCATTTTTTTTGAATGTAGAAATGTAGTAAAATAATAAGTAAAATGTAGATATTGGATTTTATCTGTCATCGTATGTAGCCTGGATGTTCCCCCAAGTGAACACAGTCAACTTTTATAATCTCCCCTATAGGAGAAGTTAAAGGAAGTTAAAAGAATGCCCTTATTTTGTATAGCCAATGTACTGCAGAGTCACTCCCCCCTCCTAAAGAGACCCCCAGCACTACAGTAGACCCCGGTGAATCGGAACCATCCAGAATGCCTCAGCAGCTGCTCCCTCCCATTTACATCTATGTAATGTTCTCTCAGTGTTCCTCTAAGGTTGCATAAATGTTATGAGGTATATTATCATTATCTTTAATTAGAGTAGCCTGGCAAGAAGCGAACCACCAACGTTATGCAAGCTTGGCTTTAAAGCAAAGATAAAAATGATTATTTTCTGTTTTGAAATGTTCAGACATATCATCACTTTCAGACGTATGTTCATAATAATGAAGGATTTCTCACAAAGGCTCAGATGACGAATCCTATTTTTGAGTTTTTGTGTACACCTAAACAAGCCCAGTTTAACGTGCATGTACACAGCAAGGGGCAGAGAATTTGGCTGAGAATGAGAACATTTTATTTTAGACAGTCTGTTACAAATGATTAATTAGCAACCTTAATATATTTATAGGTCACTTGCAGGACAACAACCCAAAAAACATTTTTTTCTCGAAACCAGGGTGAGTGGCTTCGGGGGCATAAAAAAACACAGAGGCTAATAGAAGTGTTTGCACTCACATGAGAATGATTCCCTGGACTCGGTGTGCCCGTTGCCTTCTCTCCTCCAGCTACAATCAGACTCGGCCCATAGTGGGGGGCAGCAGCCTAAGAGGTCACTCACAGAGACCCTTTCTAATCCGAGGGACTTCACGCTACCCGCAAGAATACAGTAATTATTCTGAGATGGAGCCCCCACATGCTGGCTAGATGGAGGCTCCTGGCGCACAGAATCAGAGAGTGCTTTTGGACCTGCGGGTAGGCCGGGGCCGAGCTCCCGCCTTTGAAAAGAAATACAGAAACATTACAATGCCATATCTGCGGGGAGGATTTCAGCCTTGTTTAGATATTAATTTCTTGTTTATTTTTATTTCCCCCCTGCCCCCAAGCTGATAATTCTGTGTGTCTGAGTAGACGTCCAGGGAACAATGCACAAGAAGTAGCAGAGCCAGACCTGTGCTGTTATTTGGAGTGTGTTTTTAAATTGAAATGACTTTGAGTGAAATCGCCCATACGGCTTCACAATAAATAAATGGAGAACAAAAAACAGAAACAGTGGGGCAGAGACCACAATAGGACTGTTTGCCTGTATTCCCAAACCCATGACCTTTTGCTTACCCCTGACATTTCAGCTCAAATTTTGATCAGTGTCAAATGTTTTTTATTTTTTATTTACTACAATTAGCTCCAAACGAGCCCCCCCCGGCTTTCTACAGTCTCCAGCAAATGGAAGCTGGAAGTCGTCTCCAATTGTCACAAAGCCAACAAATGAAATCACACCCTTTGGAGTTAGAGTTGATGGGGATCGGCATGCAACTGTGACAGGGTTTGCTTGAAGGGTTTCTCCTTCTGAAAACAATCATGAGTTTGTATGAATATTCATGGCCATACATTTCACCATACAACTGGAGCATTTTTATATGTTTTGAATAGAATAGGAATAATGCATACGTGTTCTAGTACCTCCACTATCGAAGCTGCTGTTTGTCCATTCGTACTTCTGAGGTTTCATGTAGGAAATATAACACATACCTAGAATTGTCAAAATGTATAATAAAAGGTTTCCCCAACTCTACTATGCTGGTACTCAACCCCTGGAATGGCTCAAATTACAATTGTGTTCCTACGCCTCTCAGGAATAGCCATGCATCACCTGTGAGTGACTTATTAGAGGATGAGAGAGAGAGAAAAAAGTCAGTGGGCCACCAAACACCGACAAACGTCATTAGGGTGAAGAATGCGCTGCATGAATAAAGTGTGATGGTTTGGAAAAATGAGCTGTTTGAATTCTTAACAAATGCAATCTGTCAGCATTTAATGTGGCAGGTGGGGGAAGTGATAGCCCGGGTGCTCACTCAGCCTCATCACGGAGTCGGACTAAATAGGTACATCCACACGGATTAGTGTTAAACTGCAGCCCTGGGTCTGGGAGATGGAGCTGGCGCGTGGCGCAGGCTACCCTGGGTAGCAGGCTGAATTCACTCCGCCTATTACCAACATTGCCAAACATGGTGTCTTTCTGCTCCCTTTCACTCCCAGGCCCAGGTGGCATGCATTTTCATTTTTGCACCTAACTGGGCATCTGGCAGAGAGATCTCTGGAACAGTTTGAGACTTCCCTAGTTAATGGCTGGGGGATTAGTCCTGAGTATAATCCTTTTCTTCACAGGGGGATTACAGCACTTTTTCAATTTCCTACTTGAAGCATCATAAGCTATTTCTGAAAGCACATGGGCCATTTCTGAAAGCAGGCTTTTGGGAACACGCTTTGCCAAGCTGAATAACAATCAGAGAGGCCTCCCGCTTCCTGCTGCTGCATTAAAACTTCCAGGGGTGCCCACCGGTGACTCATTGGAGAAAAGAGGCTCCTGTCAATATGCTGCGTTCTTCAGCGATACTTCAGATATTACCCTCTCGGCTATTAGCAACACAAAACATCCAGGGCCATTGTGGAAACCCAAAACCAGGGTAGTTAACAAAGGTACTCAGGAAAGACTGTCCATAAAATTAATGGCTGGTCCCAGGGATGGCACATTTTAAATTGAAAGCAAGTGATCAAACATGAGCAAACAATGATTGTTTGGATGGCTTTTTAACTTAGATATAATGTGTGATACAGTAACCTATGGCTTACAATGTCACAGGAAAGTTGTGTTTTAATGTCTTTGGCATGGGAAATCTGCTTGTTATATATATGACAAAAATAGATATCTTCATCATCATCATAGGCATATGGTATGTTTCTTTCAAAATAACCAGCTAACTTGCAAAAGTTTTCTTTGCTTTTATGGCATTTCACTTAAGTTCATTTAGAGATAGCTGTGCTCTTTATTAATGCTATCTATATAATACAGTAAGTCGCTCTGGATAAGAGCTTCTGCTAAATGCTTAAAATGCAAATGTTAAATGTAGAAACAAAAATAACAAAAGCAACCATTATATCAATTAGAACTACATTATTGATGCTATTGCCAGTACATGCTAATCAATGTTATGCTAAAAATAAATATAGAGGCATTGATATCAGAAAGGATTGCTTGGTCATATTCATTTTATTCTGTTCTTAATGTAAAACATTGTTTTAAATGTGACTGCTTTTAATATCAATATTTATCGCTTTGACATCGTGCACTTGATAGAAACAAAATAAACTTTATTGCTCTAGATATCAACATAAAACACTAAATAACACGAGAATAGCAATAACATAAACATATCATTTGTTAATATCCAAATATTAGCAGGAACATTATAAGAAAGTGGGCTTTGTTGAACCCATGTGGGGGTATATATAGTTTTCTCTGGGCATATTGTTGATTAAAAAAGTTAATTATTCTGATTTAATCTTCATGACTGCGAGGTTGCAGGAGCCTGCGCGTCACTGCTGCCCCTGTCAACAGGAATTTCACTGCACCTATCAGGAGGGGGCTACCCTTGACGTAAATGACAACAAAGAGATGAAAACAGAAAAGACAAGGACATTTACTGATTTTCCTTTCCACCCAGAGACCTCCCGTAACCCTCCATCTGCGGGGGGAAAAGCCGCCGTTGACATTTGAAATTTAGCGATGAAGGCAGCTGTTTAAAGACGTGTGGTCTCTGCTCTATGTCCAGTCGCATGCGTTTTTCCCCCGGTAAAGTCTAGTTCCCATCCCTGGTAACGATGGTCGGTACACAAGCACCAAACAGCACGGTTATGGACGGGCAATGGGCCCCATTGAGGTTAAGGTTGGGGCTAGAGTTAGAGGTATGGCTATGTAGTTACCAGGGATGGGATTAGACCCGTCTCGTTTTTTTCCCGAAGGGTGAGCGCAAAGAGAGGCATTGCTGATCACAATTAAAGCAAGTCTTCGGCGGCGCCCACCCACCTAATTGAAGAGACCCCAGGAGATGACAGGACAAATAATTGTCTACGAAAAAAATAATCGGAAACAAGTTTCCGTTATTTAGAAACGTCAATGCAGTGTTCAGTGATTAGCACTGAAGCGATAGATTTTTGTTTCAGCACTTAAACTTTGTGTCCATCACCTAATCTTTCTTGCTTGATTTCACCTCTATCATTATTACTATTTCCCATTCCTTACGAACAAGGTGGTTCAACACTTCAGTTGACAGGGGCTTGTAAACTGTTCAAATTGATTCTGTGGTTTTCACAGGGCATACATATTGATATATTCACAGAGCGTGTTTCCTGCAAAACCAACATTATTAGATAATGAGACTCCCCATCAGCGATTGTATTTGTATAATTCAGAAATCAATATTATTTACAAAGAAAGCACATGGTTTATTGACAAGCCAGTTTGCTTTCTCATAGGTATCATGATTTGCTTTTAATTGCATAGCCCTGAAGCCAAAGATAAAAATGATAGCAGTCTTTCATAAAACTTTAATGGATTACAAATGTCTATTTACAATGCTTCTAGCCCTGACTCAAATCCTACTTTAGAGCCATAATCCCATATTACACAGCCAGTCATAGCTGGCCTTGCTCCCCTTGGGGGCTGTCCCTTGATGTGGTTCCACATGTGTATGTCTCTGTTTTGTAGCCTGTTATTAGGAGGTGGGCTTTGCCTTTTTACTTTAATGGCAGCATTTGTTGCTTTTCTTTTCATAACCGCTTTTTTGCAGATACTTCATACCTTTGCCAGAAGCAGACTCAATTATATTTCAGAAATCCATTTAAACAAATCTTTACACTAACTTTTAAAGGCCTACCCTGAGTGAATACAGCCCCTTGTAGTTCAAATGACCTGGAAAAATAAGTTTAAAAGGTGTGCAGTACACAAGGAAGGGTGATGATTTTCTCTGTGCTCCATCTGCATTCTGCAGTGGGGTTGTGATGGCAGCATGGTAATGCGCCAAAGCACATCACAGCTACTTATTCTGTAAAGACAGAAACACAAATTCACCCACCCACATGCACCCACACTCATCCAACAACTACATTTGTGCACACTAGCGATCCGATGAATGGGCAATTTTTCTTAACGTTTAAATGGCTATTTTTAAAATCAGTTTTCCATTAGATAAGAAACATTAATAAAATTCCACATGAATTCTCTATGCATAATATGATCCCATTACACATGGCCACTAGGGAGCAATGAAGTTCTATCTACTGTAAAGTCATGCATACAGTCTCCGACCAGTAGTCTACTATAATGCAATTTCATATTATGAGACAAAAACACACTGTCAATGATTAACATGAAAAAAAGTTGAATAAACAATGAAGTGCAACACACACTTTCTTGTTGGTGTGCTGAACTTGTCATACTCCGTAATTGTATCCGTACAATAGGTAGGACTGATCCTCATAATTGGAAAACCGGAAGAGCACTTTAAAACACAAACAATTGTGATGGGGTAGTTGGAGTGCGGCACACAAATTGATCCGAATGCAGTGAGCGCTTTATCAATATTCTTATAGACTAGACAGCTTTTATCTTATCAACAAAATTACACTATTATAAATACAAAGGCAGGTTTGCACAAACACACAAAGCTTCCTTAGCTAGCTAGCAGCACCAGGATACCGGGATAGCCTCTCACACAGCACATTGGCATTGACTAGCAAAGGCCTCTACATGCTCGAGCAACAGCAACACAACCAGGGCTCTGCAACATCAATGCAATCTTTGCGACCTATGCAGAGGGGGTTGCAGAGGCTTCCTAGCACAAAAATCAAACTCGCGACCGCAGTGCAACATTTTGCGTAGATGTTGTGCATCATTGATTGGTTGGTTAGCGAATGGAGGCGGAGCTGTCATAGTCATAGTTCATCAAGCTAGTATATCCTTTTTTTACATTTGACATTTTAAGCATTTAGCAGACACTCTTATCCAGAGCGACTTACCAGATGTGCATTAATACATGGTAAGAACAATCATAGTTCACACAAGAGATCAGTGAAGTAATACAGCGATATACATCTTTGTTGGCAGCTGCATACCATACCTGTATATATCTATGTTAACATTAGCTAAGCTAGCTAGCTAGCAACCTGCTATCACGGCCAAATAAAGCTTGCTAACAGTAGCTAACGATATAGATAGCTAGCATAATTAGTTTGACACGGTATAAAATGAACCAGCTTCAGAAAAGATTGGCGGAAGAAGTTTGAAGGTACAGGAGTTTCCCTGCTTTCATGAAAACTTTACCGACCTTGTTTAATACATTGACGCCTACTAGTGTACAGAAGTCTAAAGACAGCATGTCGCATAGGTTGCGCAGAAGTATAGATTGCCGAGTGCTTGCGACATTGTTGCATTGCGCAAACCACAAAGATGGCGTACAAGTTACGCAGAAGCATGTAGAGGTCTTAAGCAAGAGCGTGATTTTGGTATGACTTCCACCCCAAAGGTTGGTGAGTGGACAAGACAAGAGAATGCCCAGATCACCACAGCTACCCAGGAGGAGGGAGATAGCTAACAATTTTCCCCCGACTGCAGTGCTAGGGTCAGCAGCAGGCTATTTGGTTTGCTAACTGGGGCAGCCCCAGGGAAGACATTGCTTTTCTTTTTTTTTCAATAAATGTATTTCTAATTTTTCCCATTTTTCTCCCAATTTGGTTGCCAATTATACTCTATATTTATTTCAATTCCCCACCCCCACATGTCCGCCGCCCGTCCTCCAAGAGCGAGACACACATTCCTGGCCGATTGTTCCCGCCTCTTCCGAGATGGAAATTCTTCCACGGACGCCTTTTACCTTCTCCTCGACGGACTCGTGCCGGCTCACCCTCCCCCCTCCCCCGGAGGCGGACAGCCAAATGCTGACGACCAGGGCCGGTCTGGTAGAGACGCGGATTTCGAACCACGTCCCTGACAGACAGCGCACGCCACACCAAAGTGTGGCGCATTAGACCGCTACGCCATCCGCCGCCCCAGACAGTGCTTTTCTATCGACAGAGACTCGCAAACCTGACTGATGTTGTCCAATTTCGAAATAATTTTGTGTTCTTCTATCTAATGACCAATTCTATATTTATTTTCTGACAGTACCATCCGCACTGAGGTAAAAGGACAGACTGAGATAGAGCTGCCCCTTAACAATGGATTTACAGCGCATCATAGGGGTGCTTTTATGACCGTGGCCAATAATTTGAAAGATGCATATTTCCTACTACAGTGTTGTTTCGTTAGGTATTTGTTTAATTTAAATTTTTTCCTTTATGATGATGATTGGGACTTATCTGTGGGAGTTTTGTGATAAGTGCACTGTAATGCAAAGGATCCTTTTTCGGTTACGATTATGTTTTTATTTATTTAAAAAAATTAAAATAAGTTTTATCCCATTTTTCTCCCAATTTGGAAGCCAATTAGACCCGCTATTTCTATGTCAATCCCCCCCCAGTAATGTGATTTCGCTGCCGTAGTCCTGCGACCGGTAGTGATTAAGGCGACCTGACGCCTCTTTCGAGACAGCACTCACCAAGTGTCGACCGTAACCCGGTACTACAGGGCCACTCTTATGTGCAACGAACGTCATGTCTTCATCCCCCCTCCCTGGGGCGGACAGCCAATCACCGCCCCTGGTGGCGCTCCCGGGCCAGAGCTGACTCTGGCGAGACGGGGAATTGAACCCCGGTCTCCATGGCCAGCGTCGAACATTGTAACCACTGGGCCACGCGGGAGGCCGTTCGGTTACGATTTTTAAATTAATGTTAATGATCCCAATTTTGTTTCTATGTTCACACCCCTAATTGGCACAATATGTACAGGTAATTGCCAAAATAAAGGAAACACTAACACCAGTGTCTTAACTGAGCACTGGGCCACCACAAGCCACCAGAACAGTTTCAGTGTGTCTTGGCATAGATTCTATAAGTGTCTGAAACTCTACTGGGGGGATGCAGCATCATTCTTCCACAAGATATTCCATAATTTGGTGTTTTATTGATGGTGGTGGAAAGTGTTGTCTCAGGCACTGCTCCAGAATCTCCACTAAGTGTTACATTGGGTTGAGATCTAGTGACTGAGATGGCCATGGCATATGGTTTCCATTGTTTTCATGCTCATCAAATCATTTGGTGACCACTCGTGCAATTTAAGTTTGTTTCAGTGACCACTCCTTCTATTTCAGTCTGCCACCAAGGTCTTGAGGGGACCCTGGTCCCTAGCCAGCCCCTAGTCAGACACTTCCTGCTTGGTTTGCGCCATTTGTGCCCCCCTCTTTGCCCTTTGGCGCCACAGTGGGACCTAACCCTGGTTCTGCAGGTGCTGTGTGGATCGCACTTTTAGTCCTTGCTCTCAGCTGAGTTATGGGTTTTGTCGATTAAGACAACATAGTTGTCAGCATTGGTGTAAGCAAAACGTGTGGCCAATCTCTGCACATTGTCTGTTTGCCCTGCCTGTTTCTCTCAATGGGGATAAAAGCAGGGCTGTTTTATGACCAAAACCCATATTCACTCATATAAGGTGATTATGCCTTCTTATCGGTTATGGTTTGTGGACCTACAAACATTCAAGCCTGCTGCACATGCATGCGAATTCAGAGGAGGAGAAATGACAGTGTCTTTGCTCTGTGTGTGCTCTATCTATTTATCTAGACCACACATAGGCTGTGAAGAAGTCCGACCGGCTATTTATTTGTCACTGTCCCCCAGTCTCTAAGCAGAGACTTCCTCACTGGATTGCCAATGCGATTAAACCTTGCGTACAAGAATGCTTGGCGAAGAGTTTCCCCCTAGCTTTTGGGTGCAGTCAACTAGTGGGATTGCAACTTCACAGGCTTTGTTGAAAGGGGCCTGTGTGAGCACATTTGCACAGCAGCTTCACGGAGTTCACCTTGCACCTTTGTTGGGTTGTACTTCACCGATACCACTGGCAATACTGTCTCTCACTCTATGCTTGGTTCATTGCCTTCGCAGACCTCGCCAGACTGATGTGGGTCAGAGAGCTATCCATGGCATGTCCTGTTCAGTTCAGACTGCCACAGTGGCCCGCCATCCATTATGGTGTTTTGGCACCCTCTAGTGTGGTTCCTGCATTGAAATGTAACATTTGCTGGTTATGCTTGGCTATTGACTGGCTTGCTCTCTGCTCTTGCCAAATGTTAGCAGGGGTTGGTGCACCCCTCTTCATTTCTCTCCCTTCCTGGCTTGTGTGCTAGCATAACGTCCTAGCTGGTGTGCCAGTGACTTGGAGACGAATAGGTCGCGTCTTCGTGTCATTAGCTACCGAACGGAGACGTGTACATCTTCCTTTCTAGCTTGTGTGCTGATGGCCGGCGACCAGGACGTTGCTCTACATCAGTCCCATATGGAGCCAATCAATGAATCTCTACATAAAATAAAACATCTGGCTACATAAATAACCTTGTGTGGAAAGTGTTGGTCTGGACAGGGGAATTGGGGTGATTAAGGGCCACGCCTAGTAGCAGGGCAGCCAGCTGGAAGACGGGAGCGGAAAGACAGAAAAAAAAAAAGAATTACGGAAAGTGAAGGAATGGAAAGTTCCGGAGCGACAAGATATTACTGTTCAGTGCTTTTTCAGGCAGTTTTGATTTAGTTTATTATTTTCGTTTATTGTTTGTGGCTGAAACCCATGAGGGGGACAGCTGAAGACCTTTTGTTTATTTGATTTAATCTGTGCTCTCTCTTTCTTTCTCTCTATCTCTCTCTCCCTATGTCCCTGTGAGGGTGAACAATAAAACTCCAGTCCGGAGACTGATAACTCCACTCCCTGCTTTCAGCAGTTCTGTCACTGCCCTGTTGCGGGATGCGCTGAAATTTCACGGTATTCCAAGGCTGAATCAATGGGCATAAGCCCCCTTTGTATTGCAGGTGGTGCTGCCATTGACCAGCAGCTGGAATTGTTTTATATTTGTTCCATCTGTCATTGGTTGTTTCCCAGTTCACTCTTACATACATAACCGGCCATTCCACAAGGGGGTGAATTTCACAATTAGGTATGTTTGTCTTTTTAATATATAACAATGTTTATTCACTTTTTATCACTTTTTATCTAATGGAACTGACTTATCAGTGCAACCAGCTACAGTGCAGACTGATGAAAATGGAGATCTTACAATGCAAATTTGAAACTTAGGGTCATATACAATTTCTTAAAACAGGGAATACATCACTTTTAACATAGTGCATTAAATGAAAATATTTAAAAAACAGCTAAAAAAATGTCTCCCTCATAGATATAGCAACTAGCAGAAATAAATATTTCTGGGTTGTAGTAAAACTCATATCCTTATAAGTTATAATGGCTCTCCCCCAATAAACACAACTCTTTGTCAGTCCCGCCTCTGCACTGTCCCATTGCATTTTATTCTGAATAGCGGGTGCAACTTTGGTGTATGAACCAAAATGCTATTTTTACATATGTCACATATGGTGCTGTATTAACATCGAACATTCTGGAAAACAGTCTGGAAAAGCAACTGTCTTTATGGATAACCACTTGACTGGAGATCTTCTACTATGGCTTTTTATTATTTTGCTTTCCAATTTCTGCTTTATTAGGGTCCAGTTGAACGTAATTGTTTCAAGAAGGAAAACAATGATTTTCAGTCCAATGTGTCTGCTTTAATTACACCAGACCTGTTTGAATCTGTGCCAGCTTTAACAGGTGCAGAGCTTAGAAATATGTAAATGGTTTCTTGTTTTTTGATTCCTGTTATTTTTTTCAACCCACAAATAATGCTTGAGCTTATACCAATATGCATTAGCTGGATGATTGAATCTGGCTGCATTGTATGTTGCAAAATGTATTTAAGTTGATACATGGAAATGAGTCTCCTGTTGTGTGACTTTTAAGGCGACAGACTTCACAAACGGAAGGAAATGCAACACGAGTATAGATGACTCACCAAAGTACATTCCATCTAGCTTTCCCCTTAATGGGTTAGCTTTCCTCATAGAAATATTGCCTTTTAAATACTCACATATGAAACTGTCTCTTTCAACATCCGTGTTCACGGACCAGAAAGTACTATGCGTGCATTACGTTGACAGGAGGGAATATGTCAAGGACAGTCCTTTGCTTGGTCTAATAGATAAGATTGCACAGCAAGTGGAGAAGCAGATACAGGAATGATGATTCTGGATAATCAATTTGAGTGGGACAATGACCTACTATTGGCACATTCACAACCCTATTCAGACTGCCAGGGAGGCTTTGGTGAAGGGGGCCTCCCATCCCCCACAGAGATTTTCCAATGTAGAGCGGGGGGGGCTTGCAGGGAACAGACTGATAGCACAGATTGCATGGCCCATTCCCAAGACCAATTAATCCCCAGTTAAATCTGACACATCTTAACCTGCACTAGATCCTATTCAGCACTCTACAGCAAAACCCATATGGCAGAGAGACACTTGCAGGCAGCAATTTGCTGCTGGCTTCCAGGAACTGGCGGGGAGCCAAATTCCACACTGCACACCTCCTGCTAATAGACATGTTTGTTCTGTGGTTCTAGCCTGCACACATACGAACTGTCTCCCTGGTTTTAATGAGCAGCAGTCCTGACATCACCTTGCCACACGCCGTTATAATATACAACTTTTTTTCCCGCGTGTAGCAGAAGTCCTCAGTCTTGTTCTGCTTTTTGTTTTACCACATATGGGTGTTTAATCTTGTCAAACTATCCTATCCTTGCGCCAAAAATGGTACTTTGTCTCAGTGCCGGGGCAAGAAGGAGAGGACCCCTGATATGTCTCAGTGAAATCTTGAGTTTTCACATACGGCTGAAATATTTACGAATGCTGTCATATTTACCATAATAAAATGCACCACAGAATTTCAATAGTTCGTTCACTGTGATGTCGCTTTTCACAAAAGGACAATTAAATGGCTTGTTACTTACGATTCTACAGTTACTTATGGTTGTTGCGTTGTCAGTTACCAGCTACATTTATTACAGTCCCCAGTAATGTAATTAGAGCAATGGTATGTGTCCCATACCTACGTCCATTAATTGAACATACCTCTTTCCCGGGTGCATGTCATATGTGATCGAAAGTGGCACAGGCTGTGAGGCGAAACCCATGCCCATCGAGTCTGGTGTCGGTAAGAAAACATTACACTGCTGTTTTTCTGGTTCCCTTAACCAGCAAGCTATTCCGGGAAGTGTGTTCGTGACACTCCATTCTGTTCACAGCTGAAAATAATGTCTTCTCATTGCTTACTTACTTGAGTGGGTGCGATGCAATTTCCTGCGGTTAAGGTGTACAGGTGAGCTGGGGCCAGACGAGGCAGCGCTTTGCTGTTTGCTGAGGCGAGAGAACAGAGTGTGGACCCTGCATCAGGTGACCCAGGGTAAAGTGGAAATGGGAGTTTGTCAGGAGCGTAGGTGTGAATTGAAATTTTAATGACTCCAATTGAATGCTGTGGTCGAAATTTGATCCCATTGTAAATTGTTTTCATTGTTTAGCCAAAAAATTGACAAGTTCCAGCTATTCATTAAAATGACTGATATCATCTATGAAATAAATGTGATCTTCAAATCTGTGGATTTGTGCATTTTCCTCATTCTATATAAAATATTATATTTCAAGCATATTTATTACAAATATTTGTATTGGTTGCCAACATGTTTATTGGGAAAAATGTGGGATGCTAATTCATTTCTCGAGGCAGTTGTAAAAATGATGTTCTCATATTTGACTCTGAACTCCTGAGCAGAAATATATGCAAATGAGTTCTGGACTTCACTTCCCATCATCACCCCTTTGGCTTTTGGCTAACATAGTATATGTACCATGGCTTTGATTAATACTTGATTTTCATTGGCTGACAGAAGTGCCTTATGTTTGTCTATATACACAGCAGTATGGCATATTCATATTTATATTAAATTCACAGCGTCTTCACTTGCAGTCTAAAAGCAAAGATACCGGTACCTAGCTGGGTAAAATCCCAAAACTAATAACAGAACTATTTTTATAAGGCAGATGTGTACATTACAATTTTAGTTTTATACTTGATTAAAAAGTTTTTATTTAAATACCACCCCTGGCATCAGTAATATTGAGAATTATAATTTTTATTTTAAAATATGGACAGATTCATATTAATCTCTAGGTGTTTAAATTTGGATTGTACACATATTTAGAATAAAGAGTGTGGAAGTGGAAATGTGTCTTTGAGTGCAGGAGAGTAGAATTTGTATACATGAATTTCACATTTTGGGGATTTTATTCATTGAATTTGTAAGCTTATTAAAACCATATTCCCAACTGGAATTATGAACCTGCCATTGTTGAGTAATTTGTTTGAGTATTTTTTCCAAAGCAGCTCGTGAGATATTTTTGAAATAGGCTTCATATTTGTAACCTGTTTATAATTCAGGTCAGTGTATGGTCAGATAATCACTTTACACTTATTTAAACTTTAACCTGTTTTCTAGAAGGATGCCTTTTTCATGCAGAATCTTCCAAAGTATCAGAACCTAGACTTTACATTGTTGAGTAATTTGTTTGAGTATTTTTTCCAAAGCAGCTGCTACTGGCAACAAAGAAAGATACATTTTCTGGGATATTTAGAAAGCAATTACATGGTACATCCCTTACATATGTTTCCATATATGCATATTATGCATATATATATATATATGGAAATATACAGTATAGACATTTATTATGATCAGTTTTATTTTATTGCATGTTTCCATACTGGTGTAGAAATGGGACACATTCTGTTATAATCAATCCCATATTAATGCAGGAGTGAATTCATTTACTAATGCGATATACTCTAATCAAGCATCCATGGTGGATACTAATCAATGGTCTTTCCAAAGGCACTCTTAGCACCTGGAACATCTCATTCAAGTCTGAAAGTGCACTCTAAGCAGTTAGTGGATAAACTGAAAGATGTTGTCATTTGGTAAAGCTCCAGATTCTCAATGAGGATATTCTGGGAATATAAAAAAATTGGGACACCATTATCATTTCCATTAGTTTGCTCTCGGTGATTGCTTCTACTCTGAGGTTGTTTAAATAATGAAAATATTCAGAATGTTAAAGATTTTTACTAAGGGGGAACATACAGGTAACTGCCCAAACAAATAAAACACTTCAGTAAATGAGTGATACAAAGTATATTGAAAGCAGGTGCTTCCCCACAGGCGTGATTCCTGAATTAATTAAGCAATTAACATCCCATCATGCTTATAGTGATGTATGTAAATGTTGGGCATGGCCAGTTCTCCATTATTTTGTCTACCATGGCTAGAAGAAGAGATCTCAGTAACTTTGAAAGAGGGGTGATAGTTGGGACACATTTGGCAGGAGCTTCGGTGATGAAGACTGCTCAACCTGCTGATGTTTCATGAGGAACAGTGGCTAAGGTGATGCTGGCATGGAAGTCACTGTGGTCGAAAGTGACTGTGATATCCGTGCATTGGTTTTAGATGCATGGCAAAACAAACGAGCAAATGTGTTGGTGTGAGCAGGCAGTTTCATCAAGAACTTCACAGAGAGTGATAGGGTTGCAGCCCTATTAAGACACTTTAAGTTAGTGAAGGTTGTACCCTAAAGTTTGTATTAATTGTAACTAAACCAAAAACAGCAACCCGCCTGCGAACATGGAAACTTGGTACAATTCTTTTTTTAATTTGTTAAAGGGCTGTGGGCTCCTCTTGTGCTGATTGATTAAACTGAGGTTGGCAACAGTTCTGAAATGACAAAATAGGTACCCGTCACTAAAAAGTCCAATATCTTAGATATGTGGCCTTGATTTCATACCTTGGAGAGATCACTTTCTGCCAGCTTCTTGTGGAATGTGTCATTTTTAATCCGTTAATGGCCTAAAAGACACTTTGCCTGCAGGGACAATTTGGACAAGGGGCTCCCAGAGATTGAGGGTTTTTTACTCTGAGAAATTTATCGGCTTATTTTGAGCAAGAAAAATTCAACTTAGGAAAGATATTGTATTTATTCCTCATGACGGAGGGAGTGTACTATAAGACCAAGGTTTAAAAAATGACTGTCTCTATGGCTGAAACAACTGAAAAGGCATTGAGTTAAATGGGTATGAACATGGGTGTGCACAGGATTTGAATGAACGTGCACTGATGTTCTCACTGATCAACACATTTGTGTTGAATATCTTTCTGTGTTTGAGTGACACAAAAAAGAAGAAGTAAAAAGCAATTAAAAAAACATACTTTTATTGTAACAGACTTTTAAAAGTCAATTTCGCAACAATCATTCGTTTGGAATGAAGTGATGGCAATGGCAGAGAGCGAAAGGACAACCACGTTTAATCAGGTACAAAAGAAGGGAATCAGTCAATAAGAAACTCTGTTAAAAAAGGACATGTCACAGAACATTTCATTGAGACAATGTGAGTTATAACAGATATTACTTGAAAGGAAGAGCAATGATGCTTTGGTAGCAGAGAGGAAATCACCTAGAGTGATGGTAGTGGAAACTATGAGATATCAACTATGCTCTACGGCAGAGAGATATCCTAATGGATTACCTTTACACTTATATATAGTAAGAGACCATATAAGTGATTTGCACTAGACCAAAAACCTGCACAAATCTAGGACTCTATAAATACAGCCATGGGATAGAGGTATAAAGTGTCACTGTTATTTAATAGCTTGCACACCATCTGTGACTGCACAATATTTGCATTTCATTGAACACACAGGTCATGCACTCTTATATTTGCACTCAAGTATCTGGAAACAGCTTTGTCCCGCAAAGTCGGCCCTGATTATGTGGGCCCAGATGCTTATTTCCAAATCCTGTTCAAATCAGTTGTATTCTGCCGGACAGTAACACAGCAAATGTATTTGGAAATACATTTCAGTGCAGTCCTGTACATCTAAACTGCACTTCAAAAGTACTGTTCAAAAGTAATGTGGCAGACCGTGCCAATATATTTCATCTACATTTTCAAGGATGTTTTTTATGACTTTATGACGATGATAACATTTTACATTTACATTTTAAGCATTTAGCAGACGCTCTTATCCAGAGCAACTTACAAGATGTGCATTAATACATGGTAGGAACAATCATAGTTAGCGCACAAGATCAGTGCAGTAATACAGCAATAGACATCATTGCAGGCATCAGCGTACCTGTAACACTGGGAAGGAAAAGGTTAATGTATATATATTTTTTTTTTGGAGTATAGTGTTGAACAAGTAAACAGTGGTGAAGACAATTTAGCTAGATGGACAGAGTTCAGTGGTAGTGGAGTCTGAAGAGGTGGGTTTTGAATCTCTTGCAGAAGATCGCAAGTGATTCCGCGGTCCTGACCGATTGCGGAAGGTTGTTCCACCAGCGAGGGATCAGGACAGAGAAGAGGTGAGACCGCGAGGAGCGGCTGCCAGGCGCCCGGAGGGATGGGACAGTCAGTTTGCCAGAGGAAGCAGAGCGGAGGAATAATAGAACATAAAATATATAATAGGACATAAAAGGACACACTGTTTATTGTAAATATCTTTAAATAATAGTCACCATCCACACTAACAAAAGAACAAGCCCAGTACTAACTGACTGATTTAACTCGGGAGACAACTACAATGTACACTGGCCAAGGAAACAATTGCTATTGCTTGCATGATTTTCTTTACAAACTCTGGGTAGGTCAGAGGGTTTCAGTTATGCCTTAATACAGTATCAAACAGAATATCTGATCTATTGAGAAAATATTTTTTAAAATTTTTGCCTAGAGCTGTCCATCTAGGGTCTTATCATACATTTCAGGTGTTTTAGTGCTTTGTTTGAAAACACCAAGCTTCCCTCTCTTGCCAGCCTCTGAAATCCATTAACACTAGGAGTGATGGGTTTCCAGGCATACAAGAAGACACCAACCAACGCCTTTCAGGCAATGACCTTTTATAGTAGTAATAATTCAATTTAGTACATTGTTACGGATAGAAATCAACCTGCGTTGTAATAACCAGGCGTACAATATCGGACGTAACACTAAGCCACGTAATCAATAACCACAACCCGTAAGGAGTACCAGTGAAACAGTGGTATAGAAAAATTTCACATATATTTATTAATATGTATACATTTAATGATTGTTCTCTCTATCTATAACATGAAAGTCCTTTGAAAGACAGAAGCAGGTTGCAAGGTCTCACCGGGCAGCCAGCTAGCGGTTCCAGACCCTCGAAGATGACAGGGGAGGTCTTCCCCTTGGAGTTCCCAAAATTTTATTACGAATAGCAATACTTATTAATTAGCAACTAGGCGGTTAATCAGAGTAACGCAATCACCAATCTGTAATTAACAATGTCGTAAAGGGAACTGATGGCATTCAGGTGGCAACCACTATATATTGTCCTGCATATTTTTTTAAAGTCTCCTCAGTGATGTAGCCAAGCAATGTCCAGCCGCATCTTCTCTCATCACGTTGCTTGGAGGGTTCCCCAGGAAACCATGTGCATCCTCAAGCAGGTCCCAGCAGGGCAGTGACGTCATCTCCACCTAAAGGGGAGAAATCAAGGAAACACAGCAGCACGCACATCCTAAAGGAAACACGAAGTAGTGCTAATACAAAGTAAAGGGACGTAACAACATACCATCTAAAAAAATAATGATTTGGTTTTGTTCCCTAAGAAGCATTAGGCTACCTAAACTTCCTATTTCCACAAGCAGAGTAATATATCCATGACTTGACAGCATTCCAGCATGTGTACTATTCATGCTGTATACTCATTTTTACAATAATAAAAAACACAACACATGTTCTTGTCAATTTTATTCAAAGATATTTTCTTTGCCTAAAAATAAAAAAAAACAGAAAGTACATGTAACTGAACACATTAAAGCTTCTATTTATAATTAAACAAAAGTTGGAAGCGCAGTGATATTACACTGATCAGCAAGACAGCCAAGTCTTGGGGAAAAAAGACAAATTAAAATACAAATATAAAACATAAATTATATTTTAATATGTAGCGTACATAAACACACACTGTGAATGCAGAAAAGTCAATTATAGACTATGTATTAGGCTATACAAATCCTGTGTGCATATCCATGTTTTAGTGCGATGAAAACAAAGCATTCTCTTCTCTCGTTCTTAGCATATAAATGTATCAATGTAAAGCAAGAATACATTTAAAACAATATACGAAATAAGTGTATGTATAAGTCAATGTAAGTGTCGATATAAAGCAGTCCAAGAGTCATGAGTTGATAATCCTGAAAACATTGGTTGTGCCAACAGCATTATGCGCCTTTGTGCATCCGTTTCTTTCTTCATTGAGAAATTGGTGCTCTGCTCCATTCCCTCCTTGCAGTCAGCACAAACAGAAATATTTGTGATGCTCTTGGTACCATTTACAAACTTACATTACGTCTTCTCTCCTTCCCTCACCCATTCTCACCCATTAGGCTAATGGTTCTGTGATACAAAACACAATAAGTGGGACACATGAGTTCCAATGTGCCATTATCATGTTTGGGGGAGAGAGTATCCTCACAGAGAGAATAACCCACAACCCATGACTGTAAGACTAGTATTGAATTACAACAAAATCCAGGGACTGTGACTTTCCCAACAGCACAGTTATTTTAATTTTAAAATCAACAAGTGCCTGAAAAACATCATGCTAAGCCAGAAACTGTTACAATTCTGTTTAGATTGTTGCATTTTCATGCTGCACAACATCAAAGGAAAAAACAACAAATGTTAGGGCCTTCTGAAGAGCTAAGCTTTATTTATATTTATTTGTTTTTTCTGGCCCCTTCTAGCCGGTCCATCATCTAGGAATGAGTCACTCATTGCTTTCGGTGAAAAATAATGTTGCTAAATGGGAGCTGATGGATGCAGACATGCAGTCAGTGGACATTAACCCAGGTGATGCCTGGTAACATGAAACGGCTCCCTTTGGAACACTCCACAATTTGGAGAAATTATAATGATAATGAGCATCTGGAACTCATGAGAGACAGACAGATAACATCAAATTCTTTGGACTACCAGGGGCCGCTGAAAGTAAAACGATAACAATGGAACTCAGTGGATGGTTTTGAAATATCTATAGCCATCTACAAGCAGTGACACTGCTGCTCCTTATGTTATCATCACTGGAGCTCCTGCCAAGCATTCCCTAACAATCACTCCTCTTTCGATCATTGTGGTCTTGTCTCCTAGTCATGCTAGCCATAATAATGGGCAACTAGGCCTACCTGGCATTTTTGTACTGGACCCTACAGGCTGGGATGTTAATTGCTTAGGGGAGAACTGTCACAGTTTTTAGTTTTTGAATTTTAGTTTTGTTTTAGAAGTTGTTTGCTTTAGAAGTGAGAATGATTTACTGTATACATGATATATGTATACATATACGTATATATATGCATGACTGTTAGCCAATCAGAATCGAGTATTCATCCAAGATGTGGTATAAATATATATATTATAGATATTGATTATTTGCGATGGCCACATGGAGTGTCACTTCACGGGATATTCAAAGGTAGTGATAAATCAATAAATAAACGAGCATATTATTGTGTTGAAATTAATTTTGCCTTCAAAATCTTTGTGAGTTGGAAACTGGAACTGGGTGTTTAAAAAGTGTATATCTAAAAATATGATAATTTTACAAATGGAATAACCTAGTATATTGCCAATGAACAGTTAGCATCCTGGCTAATGTAGCTAGCTAGTAGCTGCATACATCAAATTAATTGACATTAGCTGCATATATACAATTAATTGTCCAGGAGTTTGTCCAAAGCTGCTGAGGGCTACATTTCAGCTTGAGAATAAACTGAAGCAGGGATGGACTTAAGACTGACTGTAACTAATGCACTAACAACATATTTATGTATTGTATTAGGCTTAGGCATTATTTCCTGCATTGAGTGCTTTATTGTTACCTCTGAATTGTGGCTACAGATTTACCTACAGGGTCCTAGCACCCAGGAATTGTACTTCCCACTAGGGTGGCTTTCAGCTAAACTCTTCTTGACTACGGTTAACACTTTGTTGTACGTCGCTCTGGATAAGAGCGTCTGCCAAATGCCTGTAATGTACTGTAATGTAATATTTATATTGCATAGCTATAGCTATATGCATATTCAATTTACACACCACCCAGTCTGTTTAAACATTTAGCTTACAGTATGGGTGAAGATATGATATGGACAGAAACATTGTCGACGTTGTCTGACAGGATATTAAACTTAATAATAATAAAAATAATATGGCGTCACAGTGAGGTGAGGATGGAGAACTGCAGGCCATGGCAATAGCTTCTTTTTGATGGCTTCATGAGCGAACAAGATTTATTTCCTAACAGGAAAACTACCTAACAAGATTGAGATACACTCTTAAAATAACAAAAGATGCAACAGAGGTGGCTGTCCTTGAGCTACTTCGCTAACTAAATATGGTATTTTTAAGAGTAATATATAATAATAGTCATGGGATAAACAGGGGAACTCTGTGTAGGAATGACTTAACTGACGTCACAGCAGCTAGCTCATTAAGACATTCAGAAATAACACTTATCCTTGAATCAACTCAGTAACAACACCTGTGTGGAAACACCTGCTTTAAATATATTTTGTGTCTCTTATTTAATGTTTCCACCTTTTTGGCCACTGCTTATACATAAGATATTCTGTCCAGTATTTGGTTTAGATTCGCTCAAACCTTCGCAGTAAACAGTAAGTGCTTTCTGGTTATAGCAACTCGTGTTATACTAATTGTACTATCATTTGGTAAATAAAGTATAAACTGCATAGGGTCTGCTCAGTAAACAGTTGCTGTATGTGAATGATTTGTTTTTGCTTCGAGATTCATATTTAACATTTTAGCATATTCCAGAGATACTGGATATGGAACACAGAACATTTCAAAACTCATCTTAGGGAAATTAATTGTTTTAAACTGACTTATGACTACATGAGCAATGACAGATCACTGATTAAACTTTTTGTAAGAGCCATCTTAAACCACGGCTGATTGAGTCTCACAAGTTTTAATCTGTCTGATAGGTATATATTTCTCTGTCTTTCTCACATTCACTGAAACTATGTCCTCTCACTTGTAAATAATTAAAGTTCCATAAAACAGATTTAATTTTTCTTGAAAAATGATATGAAAATGTAATAACATTTACATAATTGCACATCTATTATACATTCGGTCCTTCTTAATGAGTTAATCAGACCTTTTTCCAACAGACACTATCCATTCCATGGAAAAATAAAGCACCGTCTTATATTTATTAAATTATTCATTTATTACATTTTCCAGATTAGAGACCAGGGTGTCTGGGAGATAAACAGATCATTTAGTTTACCAGAGACTCTTCAGGCAGGATTATTCTTTTTTTTTAAAGAATTTGTTTCTGATTTTATCCCATTTTCTCCCAATTTAGTAGACAATTACATCCTGTCTTTTTCATGTCAATCCCTCCCTCGTATTGTGAGTTTGCTGCCGTAGCCCTATGACCGGCAGTGACAGAGGCGAAGTATCGTCTCCTCTGAGATGGCACTCGCTAAGCCTGTCGACCTTAACTCCGGTACACAGAGCCACTCTTATATGCAGCGAACTTCATGTCAGCTTCCCTACCCCCTCCCTGGGGCGGACAGCCAATTGCCACCCCCTAGTGGCACTCCCGGCCAGAGCCGACTCTGGCACGGCCGGTGGAATTGAACCTCGGTCGCAGTGGCCAGCGTCGGACTTGTAACCACTAGACCACCCGGAAGGCCTATGTAGGATTATTAACCCTCCTGAATATGTCTTTGTAAGGAATGGTCCAGGAAATTATGAATTAAAGCAGAATTATTGTTTTCTTAATTTTTTAATTGATAAAGCAACAATTTACACGACAATTCATGAACTAAGAATTTTGAGCAAGTAAAAAATGTTATCATGAATCAATTAAGATTATGGATGAAATAAGAAGTTGGGGGGAAAGAACATTTAATATCAGTTGTACCGTTAATTGTAATATCGCAAGTGTACTTACGATCACTATAAACCTTCAATTTATATTTAATTGAATCTCACTTAATTTCAAATGCAGTTATCTTTACTATTTGGTGGAAAATGTGCACACTCATTTTACTGAGATGAATTCATGTAAAAAATAAAATAAAAAAGGACTTCTGGGAAGAAGGCTTTGGTAATCAAACGTCTGGACTACAGCCTTGCTGGCAGGCTTACCGGCCTGTGCCATCAAGCCATTGCAACTAGTGCAGAATGCCGCCGCACGGCTAGTTTTCAACCAGCCCATCCATATCAGGCCGCAAGGGGAACAGCTCCCTGGTACACTCATCACACCCTACACCCCAGCCAGACTCCTGAGCCGCTCTGCATCCTCTGGCAAACTGACCGTCCCATCCCTCCGGGCACCAGACAGCTGTTCGTCACAGTCTCACCTCTTCTCTGTCCTGACCCCTCGGTGGTGAATGATCTTCCGTATTCGGTCAGGACCTCGGAATCACTGGCCATCTTCCGCAAGAGACTAAAAACCCACTTCTTCAGACTCCACTACCACTGATTCTATACATTAATCAACTGCCATCACTGCCATTTATATGTTTAGTAAATAAAAAAAATAAAAAAAACACATGATGTGCAGCTTCCAACAATGATGTCTATTGTTGTATTACTACAATGATTTCTTGCACTAACCATGTTACTCTTACCATGTATTAATGCACATATAGTAAGTCGCTCTGGATAAGAAAGTGTCTGCTAAATGCCTAAAATGTAAATGTAAAATGTAAGAATGCCTCATTATTAATAATCAGACAGGTTCTGGGTAGCATCACTTGTTGGCAACACTTCAGGTTGGGAAGGAAACTGGGAGCTGGAATATTACAGATCCACCGTGAATGCTAACCAATTACCGGATTTGAATAAATAAGAACTTTACTACATTTTTAACAATTTCTCAACAATCTCATTGCAGGTTAGAGCTCTGTATTGGGAGAGTAATGCAGTCTATATTTAAAATGTTAATTGATGTACAAAAAATGAAATGTTGCCATTATCACTGTCATGATTGGGCCAGATTCTGAAAGCGTTCTACCTTGCAGGAACCAATCATAATTCTTGTACAATCGAATAAACATGATCTATAGTTTGGAAATGCTACTTTGAATAGATAAGGTGTTAATTGCACTTGTTTTGCCATGATCACAATTCATCTGATTTATTACTGCCAATCTCTTGCCAGCACCATGTTCAGTGGCAACACATCTAATTTGGACCAGAAAACCTAACTATTGAAGATGGCCTAGAGACGGTTTGGAAAAAAGTTTATTTTTCTGACCCTGCTTATTAAATCACATAACTGAATGAAAACATGTGTATAAAACGTTTTGAAGTTGATTGCACTATAATCAGGCAATATAATGAGACATCAACCGTATGTAAGCCCATACATGTAATCATGTTACTCATAACAGCAAGCAGCCTTACTAAGCAAAGCTTTGTAAAATGTAAACATATGTTTGTGAAACATACTCTATACTGCTGCCAAGGAAATGAGGCAATGCTTTTGCAATGATACAATGAGGAATAGAAATGGGAAGTGGGAAGACATTACAGTACATTGGCGTAACAGCAGTTTTAGCTCTCAATCACAAATCAATGCTCCCAATAATCATTTTGTATAAGTAGACATACAATGGGTGTAGTCCTAAACTATTCTTTATAAATGTAATATCCAGTTTTTTTTCCAAGCTCAGAACATGACCTTGGGAGCTTTTCTCTGAATTTGCTCATCATCCACATTAGTTGTGAGCAGAAATTATTCTGCTGAGCTTTAGCCATGAAGGAACCAATATTCATTCATTTATTTCTGAATGAACCTCCAACCTCAGCATGTTTGACTAATTCTCAGTTCTCATCATTTGACTTACTGCACATGTCACACGCCACGTGACAATCCCAGGACTGGAGCAGAGCAGCTGATGGTAATAACTGGCAGAGGAGTGGGGTTTTACCGGTCTATGGACCGGATCTTTATTTTTTTTCTGTCTCTCCCCCCAGACACAGGAGAGAGCAGGGTAAAATAAAACAGACCGTCTTCACCCCATTTGCCGTGAAGCTTTCGGGCAAAAACAATGAACTAAAATAATCAAACCGTAAATGAAAGCCCCGCCTCCTCCAAGGGGGGAATCCCCTTCCGGGGAACACACAACAAACGGTCAGCGGCCTTCCACACCGCCTTCATACATTTACATTAAACACACATCAACACTCACCGGGACAGGGTAGAACTCTACACACTGTCCTGACACACACATCTCAAGACACCGTGCCTCCTCAGAACCTCCCCAGGCACACATATCCAGTGACTTTTCAAGTGCTTCCCAAACCCATGCATACAGAGACACTCGAACTTTCCAGTCAAAGTTCTCTTTTACCCCAAACACAGAGACCCTCGCCACTCCTCAGTGAGAGTTCTCTGGCAACCAGCCCTGAGACACTCCACCCTTTCAGCGAGAGTTCTCAGGCCGTTGTCCAGAAACACTTCACTGCGAGTTCTCTTCCAATCACACCGAGGGCGAGAGGCAGACCCTCTTTCAGGGTGCCCTCTCTCCCTCTTTCCCATACACACAGGAAGCGCTCTACTCAGTCACTTTCGACAAACGCACACAGAACTCAACATAAAATCCACAGACTCCACCTCCCAGAAGCTTGGATTACAGACATGCGCCACCATGCCCGACAGAGTCACATCAAACACTCCAAAATAATCCACAATACACCTGCCCGCGCACTCACACACAAATGACCAGACGAAGACTAACTCTCAATACGCGCACATATAATGACAAGACTAACTCTCTAGATACACACAAGAATGATACGATGAAGACTAACTGTCACAACACGCACAAATTAATGACATGACAACACTAACTAATACCCCACTTGCCCCCACCTGCTCTTAAATAGGCTTACTTTCTGCCTGGCTCAGGTGGGACTCGTGAGGCAATCACCTGTCTATCATTCACTCACCCAATCACAATCACTCAACACCAAACAATTCACATTCTCACACAAACCCAATCAGTCAATTGAATTCCACATCAATTACCTGATTGACACCAATTAAATCATAATTAAATCAATTATGGCCTTTGGAACAACCTTCCGGGAGACAGTTCACTCTCACACCCTTTGAGAGTTGCAAACCTGCCCCCGGAAAGTCTCCCTGCTCCAAAGGCCTCCACAACATGGAAAAACAAAGGCAACCATGCCACTCCCATGTTGCCGGGACCGACGCCCTCCACAACATCATTTTGATTTAATTATTATTTCTGACAATAGCCATAAGCAGCAGATGATTCAATCATCCTCTCATTGCTCTGTGTAAAGGATGCACATTTGAAAAGATTTTAAACAAACGTGTGGTGTCATAAAGCCATTGGGTTCTGTGAATACAAAACGCCATGGGAACCAATGTACAGTATGTGACTTGTAAGTCCTCTTCAATAATTCATATGCCACAAATATGTACATCCTTCACAGGCCCCATTGTGGAGTACTGTAAAATATATCTTGCCTCTGGCTGCCATCTTTATTCGAAGCCCAGTGAGGCAAACTCAGAGCGGTAATTACAATCATACTTTCCCGAAAGAGCCTTTTCTTCACCACGGCTGCCTTCATACTCCTCCATTTGTAACATTGTTCATTAAATGCTACCTACCACAGTTCCCCAGGAGCTTTTGAAAGGCCTTTCTGGGAACTATCAAACGAGAACCCACGGATAATGACATTGTCAGATGTGACTGAGGTGATAATCAGTTAACATGACCCTCACATTTCTGTGTAAAAAAAAATTGGGTTGGGGGGGGATGGTTCCATATAGAAACAATTTATTATTTTAAGCATCCATTTTAAATGAGCTGTCTCTTGAAAAAAAGGGACTAAAAACTAAAAAGGTATACGAAGGCTACACAGTAAAGGAAGTTGAAGGACTTAACTATTACCCGTAGAGAGTTTCAATATGAAATATGTAATTTTTCTTGTCTGAACATGTTCAGTTGTCAATTACCTCAAAGCCAATGCTTTGCATTTCCAAGACTATGTATTAAATGATTAAATAGCATTTCCCCAAATGAAAGTGCTTTTGGATATAATTGTTATACAAGTGTTAGATATAATCTTGTTTTAGATAAGTGAGAAGACAATGGCTACAATGCATTCAAATGAACTTAGAATGTTTAGGGACAAATGCAATTCAATCAAACTAATCCTTCTCAGATTAATCCGGTGCTGTATCTCAATAGTCTGTTTAACACACTGTGGAAGGCATTGGTGTAGGCAGGGGAATCGGGGTGATTAATGGCCACGCCTACTAGCAGGGCAGCTAGGGCACACAGCTATGAGGCATTATCTAATTGTACCTGTGTGCTTAGAACTGCTCTGCTCTCTTAGTAGGTGGCTGGAACACAGGAGTTGAATGCTGGAGAGAGAGAACTCTGACCAAAGGAATTAACCAACTGAAAAGTTGTAAACGTGTGTGTGAATGTCCAGTGTTTTGCCGAAAGGCGCTTTTTGTCTAGTTTGTTATTTTGATTTATTGTTTTTAGATGGAACCCATGAGGGTATATAAATAAATAAAAATATATACCCTATAAACTATATAAAAATGTATATAGCTTATTATAATAATATTATTTTATATAGTTTCGGTTCTCTCTCTCTCTCTCTCTCCCTGTGGGAGAGATAATAAAATCCGGTGTGCAGACCGATAACTCTATTCCCTGCATCCTGCTGTTCTGTTCCAATCCTGGTTGTGTGACAGTGTGTGACACACACCATATCTCTCTATGGTGGTGGCAGTAATAGATTGTAGCCAATGAAAGTTTGTACTCAAAATTTGTGATTGGCACCATTGGTTGCATCTGATTGGTCAATTAGTCATATAAATACCAGATTTTTTGCTAAATATGTTTGTATGGGTTGCAGTTGTTGCATTGCTCAATATTAAAGTGATTGTTGGTTCTCTGTGGCTCAGTTGGTAGAGCACAGTGTTGGCAATGCTTAGGTTGTAGGTTCAATCCCCACTGGGGCCACATATACTGAAAATGTATGCATTCACTACTGTAAGTCGCTTTGGATAAAAGTGTCTGCTAAATTATGTATATTGTAGTTGTTGGTTTGAGGGATATCAAGAAGCACTAGGAGCACATGGTTAAGTTGCAAACAGCAGCTGTGTTTATTGCACACTCTGCATTCACTCTTCCATTCACACTTCCTGGTCGCCTTAAATACACCTCATCACGGTGCTAGGGCACCTGGGTAATGTAGTGAATTCGGCCCTATTCACTCAGTGGGTGTGTAGTCACCACACAGGTCCCCCCCAGAATTCACAAACACCGACTTCCCGTAACGTGCCGGGGCTCGGATGACTCGTCCAAAGCGGTTACGGGACTCCCGAACTTGGGATGGACGGAAGTCTATCGGCTGCTGACAGCCTGGCCCGGAACCACTAGGAGGGTTTTTTGTTGTGCTTGCAGGAGGGCGGCCACGACGTGGTGGACGGGCCAACTCCACAGCCCGTTCTCCATCTAGATGAGCTGTCTTCAGGCGGTCCACTGAGATATGCTCCATACTTTCCCCTATGTCAATGATAAAGGTTTTGTCGCCTGTCTCCACGACTCTGTAGGGGCCATCATAAGGCGGCTGTAGAGGGTTCCTATGTGCGTCATGGCGGATGAACACATATCTTGCTGATTGGAGATCCTGAGGGACATGGATACGTGGCAGGCTGTGATTTGAAGTAGGGGTCGGCATAAAGGCACTTGCCTTGTCCCATAAATTACGAAGTTGCTCTGGTGCTGACCAGGAACGGTAACAGAGGGGAAAAAAATCACCCGGTACTCTAAGGGCCTGGCCATAGACAAGCTCTGCTGACGAAGAGAGGAGATCCTCCTTAGGTGCAGTACGAAGTCCCAGCATCACCCAGGGTAGCCTGTCGATCCAGCTATTGCCCTGGAGGTCCACTTTCAGGGCTGCCTTCATGGAACGGTGAAAACGCTCACACAGGCCATTGGCCTGGGGATGATATGCTGCAGTCCGATGGAGTGAAATACCCAACTGTTGGGTGATAGAGGTCCACAGTTGTGAGGTGAATTGTGGTCCCGGTCTGAGGAGAGGTCAGAAGGAACCCCGAACCGGGCGATCCAAGTACCAATGAATCCGCGGGCCACCTCAGCTGTCGTTGTTCCCGACAGTGGAACCACCTCTGGCCACCGTGTCGTTCTGTCCACCATTGTCAAGAGATGGGTGAACCCTCCGGAAGGAGGAAGAGGTCCAACTAAGTCCACGTTGACGTGGTCAAAACGCCTTTCTGGGACTGTGAACTGCTCCAATGGTGCCTTCACATGTCTATGGACTTTTGTGCGCTGGCATGCAATGCATGTTTTAACCCAGTCGCGAATGTCCTTCTTCATGCCATGCCAGACAAATTTTTCTGTCACCAGACGCCGTGATGGCTTCCGGCCTGGGTGTGACAAGCCATGTATGACATCGAAAGCCTTCCGTCTCCACATCTTGGGTGCCAGAGGACGGGGCTGGCCAGTAGAGACATCGCATAGCAGTGTCGTACCCTTATCGTCAAAGGGACATCCACCAACTGAAGCCCTGTAGTCGCCGTCCGAAAGGCCTGAATGTCAGGGTCTGTGTCTTGGTCCACAGCCATGCGGGCATAATCGATGCCGAGGTGGACGGTGCTTGTAAGGGTGCGAGAAAGGCAGTCAGCCACGGTGTTCTGCTTTCCTGCTACATGTTGTATGTCTGTAGTAAATTCAGAAACGTAGGACAGATGACGCTGTTGCCTGGCTGACCATGGCTCCGACAGCTTAGCCATGACAAAAGTTAAAGGCTTGTGGTCCACAAAAGCAGTGAATGGTCGAGCCTCTAGGAGGAAACGGAAATGTCTGACTGCCAGATAGAGGGCGAGTAGCTCACGGTCAAACGTGCTGTACTTCTGCTCACTAGCACGGAGCTGCCGGCTAAAAAAGCAAGAGGCTGCCAAACCCCATCAATCTGCTGCTCCAAAACAGCACCAACCCCGCGGTCTGAGGCATCAGATGTCAAGGCAATGGGGGCATCTGGCACTGGATGTGCTAGCATGGTTGCATTTGCAAGAGCTTCCTTGGTGGCAGAGAATGATCCTGACATTTCACTAGACCAGTCAACGATGTGCTTGGGAGGCTTGTCCTTGAGGGCCCCATACAGGGCGCATGAGGCGGGATGCTTGTGGAATAAAGCGATGATAAAAATTTACCATACCCAGGAACTCCTGTAGGGCCTTCACCGTTGTGGGGCGTGGGAACTGCAGCACCGCCTTCACCTTTAAGGGCAGTGGGGTTGCACCGGCAGAAGTGATGTGATGGCCGAGAAAATCAATGGAGGGCACCCCAAACTGGCATTTTGCTGGATTGACAATCAAGCCGTGCTGCTGCAAATGAGCAAAAAGGAGGCGGAGGTGTGACATGTGTGCTGCCTTGGATGTGCTGGCCACCAGGATATCATCAAGGTAAACAAAAAGAAAAAGGCAGATCACGCAACACTGAGTCCATCAACCGCTGAAAGGTTTGGGCGGCATTCTTCAGACCGAAAGGCATTCGCAAATATTCAAAAAGGCCAAACGGTGTGATGACTGCCGTTTTGGGGATGTCTTGAGGATGGACTGGCACTTGGTGATATCCTCGAATGAGATCCACTTTTGAAAAAATAACTGCTCCTGCCAGGTGGGCTGAGAAATCCTGAATATAGGGAACAGGATACCGGTCAGGCGTAGTGGCATCATTGAGCCGCCGGTAATCGCCACATGGGCGCCAGCCTCCATTGGCCTTGGGAACCAGGTGCAAGGGCGAGGCCCAGGGACTGTCAGACCTACGAATGATGCCCAATCTCTCCATGGAGCTGAACTCCTCCTTTGCTATCGCCAACTTTTGTGGGTCCAGCCGGCGGGCTCGAGCATGTACAGGCGGACCACTGGTAGGTATGAAGTGTGTCACGTTGTGTTTTATGGAGCTAGCCGAAAACGTTGGCGTTGTGATGTCTGAAAACTCCAGCAGGAGTCGGGCGACATCATCAGCCGGTGAAAGGGCAGCGGCCAGTCTTGTTGATGTAGCGGTGCTATGCTCACAAGCCAGTGAGCAGAAGGTCTCAGCGTTGACAAGCTGACGGTTACCCACATCCACCAGCAGCCCATTAGCGCAGAGAAAATCAGCACCCAGGAGCGGGGTGGACACCTTCGCCAACACAAAGTCCCAGGAAAAACGTTGTCCAGCAAAGCACAGTGTTAAGGAGCGTGTGCCAAACGTGGGGATGGGGGTGCCATTAGCTGCTTCAAGGTTGGGGCCCAGCTTGGCTGTTCGGATATCCAAGGCTGACACAGGCAGAATGCTGACCTGAGCTCCAGTGTCACAAAGAAATCTGCGGCCAGATATAGAGTCAGTAATGAACAGCAAGCCGCTGGAAGGGCCGACACTCAGGGCTGCTAACGAGCGGCGGCCAATGCGTTTCCCGACCAGCTACAAGGTGGCAGGCACTTCTTTGCTTTGTCGCCGAACTTGCCGTGATAGAAGCAGAGAGTTGACTTCTCACGGCGGTTGGCGGAGACAGAGTGTGTGTGCGGTTGATGCATGCATTCCTCACAGGCAGTGCTGGTGTTGGTAAGGGCGTGACTGAAAAAGTCTTTCTCCCAGCTGAAAAAAACCATCAGCTTCTTTGGCCAATTCCCGAAGGTCTACCTTTACAGAACTGGTTAAAGGCAAACAAATCTGGTCTGGGAGTTGCTGCAGAAAAAGCTCCTTAAAAGGAAACATGGTTGATGATCGCCAAGCAGAGCCAGCATATGGTCCATTAACTCAGAGGGCTTTGAGTCTCCAAGCCCAGGGAGAGACAGGAGCTGCCGAGCTCTTTCTGGTTCTGACAATCCAAAACCCCTTTCAGGTGCCTTTTAAGAGTGGTATATTTGTCCCCAGCTGGTGGGTTTTCTATCAGGTTTATCACCCGTGCAGCAGTTGAACCCTTCAGAGATGCCACCACATAGTAATACTTTGTGTCTTCTGAAGTTATATCCCTGATAGCAAACTGAGCTTCAGCTTGTACAAACCAAGCACTAACATTTTGCTCCCAAAACTCAGGCAACTTGAGAGCAACTGCATTAGCCATGTTCAAAAAGGTTTTAGAAAACGTCCAAAAAACTCACTCGTCGGGGTCACCAATGTAGTTGTTGGTTTGAGGGATATCAAGAAGCACTAGGAGCACATGGTTAAGTTGCAAACAGCAGCTGTGTTTATTGCACACTCTGCATTCACTCTTCCATTCACACTTCCTGGTCGCCTTAAATACACCTCATCACGGTGCTAGGGCACCTGGGTAATGTAGTGAATTCGGCCCTATTCACTCAGTGGGTGTGTAGTCACCACAATATTATTATTATTATATTATGTCGGTCCAAAGTCATTTTGTTTTGTGTCTGCCAAGCTTTAATACTCCATGACCACGAGGTGAGTAACCCATATTAGATTAAACAAAGATTTTTTATACAATTAATTGTGTGGGATACTCTTCTAACCCATCAAATATTTAATGATATGTTCTGTTGGCAGTTGAAAATATTATTTTGAACTACCTGTGTTTATTGCCCTCCACATGGATGGATGGATGGATATTTTTCTATATATCATATGCCACAAATATTAGGTACAAAAGTGAGAACAACTACATTAGTCAATTGCTTCAGTAAAATGCTAAATACAATAAAAAATGATATTCCTCAGTTTCAGAAAAAAAGAATTCTGGGGAATGTTATATTTAATGAACTTAATAAAAACAGCAGCAACACAATAAAAATATTATTTGAACAGAAGATCTCTTGCCCTTTAAAAAAAGCTCCTGCTTCCTGCCCAGGCACCTCAGATTTCAGGCCACAAGTTTTGCTGTTTTCTAGATTTATAGTACTTATGAGCATGAAGCGAATCCTTATGAGTATATGGTTGGCTTGATTGAATCCGGATTAAAAAATTTAATTTTAAAAATTAAAATGACATATGCACTTATTTAATCTAAGTATATTTGATTGAATTTAGGCCAAAACTTTTATTAAACTGAACCCAGACTGATAAATATTCAATATTCCACAATAATATTAGCAAAACAATACAAATAAAAACTGTTGCGCTTAAGCAGCTCTATCCATTGAGGCTGTTGATCCCAGACAGAAAAGCTTCAAGGAGAGATAAATATACTCTATGTAGTCACACAGATTAATAGGAAGAATGTTAAAACTGTCTCTAGTGAAAGAACAAGAGAGCTTGCACAGGATAAATCCAGGGATAACTCATAATTGGCAAGCAGTACTCCCATTGCAACATCCATTGGGAGAATCCATTGGAGAACAACATGCAAGAACATCTAAGCCTTACAACTCACAGCTTTTTACATTATTTATTGTTTGTGTGTCATGGTCTGAATCATAAAACCTTCAGCACAGTGTAATGGAGTTTTGCATTTAAGACCGCCTGCTGGTTTTTCCAAACAGCTGATTTACTTCTAGTGACTACAAGAGTACTTTATTTACCTATATTTCAGGAGAGCTTCAGTGTAAATCTACAATACAATGTTCAGAGTTTTGGAATAACAGCCAGAACAGTGTCTACAATGCTGTAGTGACTGTATAGTGCATGTCTGTGATGAGTCCACTGTGTGCCTTATTGGTCTTCTTGGGGGTATTTTTCCCCTAACTCATTCATAAATAGGAGTAGTTACCACCATTACTTTTCCAGAAGTGATTTGTGTAAGAACTGCTATTATTAGAAAATGTACAAAATGTCTAGGAGAACACAAAATATCTCCCAACGAAGAAGATAGTTGTGAATTATGCTATTGCACCATCTAACAACATGGTAGGGTTAAACTTGCTTCTTCCTATCCCCAGATCAGTCTGGCAATATTTATTTCTATAAACATATTTATTTCCCTTGCTGTCCCAACGAACAGTGCAATATCGTTAAGCTGTTCTTCCAACTAACCGGGATCTCCTGAAATCTGCCAAAAAGTCAATGAATCAATGTCAGCCATCAGATGGATGCGGTGATTGTTTGCGCAGGATTACAAGCAGTGGTGTGTTTGCGAGGAGAGGGGATAAGCCTGGCCGTTTGATGGGCATCTTGAAGCGCCGTGGTTCATCTCTCTTATCGGCAGCGTGCACCGCGAACGAACATCTTTGGCAGCCTGCGGGCAGGCAGGAATTCCGATTACATCAGGCTTACTCTTCCTCATCCCCAATATTCCAGCTCTGTGATGAAGACCGCGGTAATTACCAGAGAAAATTCCAGAAAACCCACTCCAGATCTCATATCTGACCCTGTCACAAACTAATATCAGCTGGTGCTGCAGCAATTACTTGTGGCCTGGAGTTGGTTGTACAACCGGACAAGCTAGAATGTGTTTTCACCACAGGTAACTGTTGTGAAAAGGGCAACCCCGTTTTATGGGAAATTATCAAAGGTTTAAAAACAGAGAGAAGTGGTGAAATTTTTGTGGATTTGCAATGCATAAACATGCCTTAGAAACGTGAAAATACCCATTAAGGTATACTATTGAATTTAGTATTTTGAATTTCCCAATACTTTGCAAACTATTCAGAAAATATATTCTGGAACCTGACTGTTGATTTATTGCTGCATCCAAATGTTACAAAACCTTTTAAAATGTGAGTGTGACTTAATATCCACCCACAAAAGAAATTTGCTCGGCTGAAAATCGATGCTTGGCTTCGGATATGTGAGTGTAACTCTTCACCACTGACCAACCGTCTCATGATATCATCATGGCCTGCTCCTCACGGCTATGCTATCAGATTTCATCACTGTGGGCTCTTCCTGATGGGCCAGTCCTTATGTGAACTGGTTTTCATTTTATATGACAAGGCAATGAGACAAGGGAAAATATCATCACGGTCTTGCATATTATAGCAGCTTAGCGTTTCAAGCTTGACTGGATTCCAAGTGGTGCATTATAATAATTAATGAAAAAGTTTTTTTTCTCATTCATTTCTTCCGTGTGTGCTTTATGGTGGTTGGATAGCTTGATACCAAGATTGATAACTTTTCATTTTCCTTCTATTGAGTAATATAACTTAGCATACCTACCTACTGTAAAATACATGATGTGGATATATCTAATCTGACATATCAGAGCTTGAGTCAATGTGGCAGAGCTGTGTTTTAAATAGATATGTGTGTCCCAGGAGTGCAATGCAAAAGCCCTAATTCTACATCAAGTAAAGCAAAAAATACTGGCTCTCCACTTGTGAATGAATTAAAAATGACACCAGTAAGAGCAATATAATAAAAGTATAATATAGTGTGTATGTGAGAGGTGAAATTTGTATGGTTCATTATTCCTTTGGCTCCTTAAAAAAATATTACAATTTATTAACATAGACTTGAGAAAAAACACATTTCTGCTGTTTTGACAAATGTGATTGAATATTGAATTGAATATTTAATAAGGAAATACAATAATCGCAAGGGTTTCAAATAAGCGAAGCCAATCCAAAACAACAATAAAAAAAAAAAAGAAGAGTAGTTGTATGTTTGCATCATCCGAAATAGAACCATGAAACCTAACAAAAAAAGAAATAAATAAATACCAAGCATCCACCCTCACATCATTAACCGTCCCCTGGATCATTATCTCCTGGCTCACATACATGACTTTTCTTCACACTCAGTACAATTTATTTACACTAGAGACCAATTTATTTTACTGCCTCTGAGCTAACTATTTGCATTGACAGCCAGGTCTGATGTGTACAAGCAATTATGACAAGTTTCCTATTGAACTACGCAGTGTCTTGCTCTAAACTCCGGCTTGATCCAATTATGAGCAACCTAGTCTCCAGTTGGCCTCCTTCTGTTATTGCTGCTCGCTAAAAGTGATGAACTCAGATTGTTGGATTTTATGATCATGTTCTTGTCATGTTGGCAAATTGATCCTTCTAACTTTATACACTTCTGATGCATAACAGCCCTGCTAAATGGTAAGGGTGAGGTCCATATAATGCCTTATCAGGAACCAGACAGATACAATCACTGAAGTGGGTCTTCTTTACAACTGCTATAGCTCTCCCAAAACAACAAAACAAAACAAGGCTATCATCATTGAGAACCCAATGATGTACAAAGATTCTAAAAGTAGGAGTGCTGATCTAGGATTAGGTTTCCCCTGTCCATATCCTAACCATATCCATTATGAGCTAAAAGGCTAAACTGATACTAGATCAGCACTCCTACTCTTAGAATCTTTGTACATACGGCCCCTGATCAATCGCTATTTTGTGGGAATCAGTTATAGTAGATTTTGACTTTATGTTGTTCAATCACATAATAAATTATGTTGAAAGATTAGAGCACATAAGTTGGTGGTAAATTCATATCTTTTTTCTTAAGATCAATAAACACCACTCCACCTGTAGGCCAACGCTGCCCTGCAAATATGGCCAATGAGGGTCAATAGTTAAGAATAAACGTCCGCCAGGTAGTTAATATCACCTTGCTAATTTGGTTCTATTATTACTATCCTTTTCTTACTAAGCTGGTGTTTGAAGGCTAAACTGTTAGCTACGTAATTATCAAGGACAGTATTAAACTGATGGCTATGGTAATAATAACAGGGAAAAATCCACTTAACATCACCTCAGACAGAGGTGTTGACAGATGGGAGCTGTCCAGGCCTTCTAAGCCTTCAGCGAAAGCATTAGAAAGATTTATTCAATCAAACATTTTAAATCTATTAAATCACAATAGAACTTAGATGTATCTTTTTGATTAATTGAAACGGTATCATGTGAGACCACGTTGTGAGAACATCCAAAGGTGGAATGCTGGCCAGCCAAGTTGTAATCGGAAAAAATAATTATTCAGTAGGCTAAAAATAAATAACGTGTCATTAAAAAAGTTTTTTTCAATTGTTATGACCAATTCTACAATGGGCATTATTGATGCATTATTGAAAATTGCAAGTCGGTTCCATGATCTATCTATCCCAGTCATTGAAATTTGAGTAGTCCATCAAGTTTTTGAGTTGACAATTGACGATTGAATTCATTCTAATTCATCATCACTCCAACCCGAAATTGGTGATTTGGTAAAGCCAGTATAAGATACATGTCTGGTTAGGCTATGGCTGCATCTGTGACTTGTAGCCTACACTAAGCATGGATTTGTATTTTATGACGAGAGAGACGCAGCAGCAGCAAAGGGAGAAATTCCCATCAGCGGTGAGCTGGAGAGCGGAGCGGAAGAACCGCTTTGTGAGAGCTGTTTCTCCCCGCTCACGTGCTCTGCTCCACACTTACCCTTAACCGTATAATTGCTTTGTACTGTTTTAGTCCCTAATTGTATAAGTAGTCACACGTCTATGCTGATAGCCAAATGATTGCTCACGGATGTGCGGTCATGAATTGATTCATTATTCCAACTATTACAATTCAATGATGTCTAAATGCACTGTAGAGGTAAGCCTTCCATGTGCCATGGACTGCCACCGTTCACTTTTATCCTATTCCCTCCTAGGGACACCTGGAGGGTAACTGTTGAAATTCAGCTTGACAGCCCAGATGGTCACGTGCTCAAGATTTTCCCAGGTCCCTACTCATATGTGAGACCTTGCAGGGAGAATGTGATTCGAAAGACTCACATTTAGGTCGTCCTTATTTTCAGTCTACATTTTTTGCAGATAGGCCAATTTGTCAGACATTTAAACATGTGGTTGTTTCTTGTGTAGAATGTCAAACTTGAGATGGAGTCATGATTTGTGCAATGTTTGTGTAGGCCTCATTTTTTATATCTCAAAAACTATAGTAGAACAAACGATTGTTAATGCGCTGATGCGTGACTCAGCCTATTGATTTGGCCTGTTATTTATTGCCATTTCACAGAGCTACCAACCCCAACTCTTTAACATTTAATGTGTTAAAGAAGAAACTCCAAATGGCTTTGGATCTGTTATTGAATTTAATATGACAGCTATAGCACTGGCTATTATAATAACTCTTTCACTCATTCCCATACACCACCTGATGGTGAAGACTGCCCCATGCAGACAAAATACAGAAAACAGGAAGATTGTGTTCTTGTGAGTCTTAAGAAAGACAGGTATGTTCCAGCATGCCATCCTTACCAAGAATATAGACTTGACCCTAAGAGACCTTCCAAAATTATTTTCACTGAAAGTGTAGGAACCAATTAAGAATATTTTTTATTGTAGAAATATTTGTGTGTATTTTTTGCAGTGTTTTTATGTGTCTGTTATTTTGCATACTGGGGGCCAGTCATGGGAATGTCACAGGTACTAACAAGTGCTCAGGTGAACAGTAAGTAGGCAAATGTGGCTTAAGAAAGAAAACAGTTCATTATACGATTAGAATGCGAAGGCTATACAGTATAGTTTTGTATGTTGCTGCCATTTTAAACCACCTTTTTCATTGCAATATAAATGGGTAAAAACACCCAAAGGCAATGTTTGGAATGTAGGCAATGTTTGGAAATCGGCTTTGTTTGTGCTGAGTCAAGACCTTGCAACCACATCAGTGGGTCAGTGACTGGCAGGAAGACTGGCAAAGAATTTTGAAGTTGAAATAGCCATTACAGGACATATAAAGTGCAATTAAGAAACTATGGCAGTGGGATTTTATTCACATTAATAACATTTCAGTTCTTAACCTTGTGGTATCAGGCCCTTAAGTATTTATTACAAACTCTTCAATGTGAAACTACTGTGCTTTTTGTGTATCTTGAACTGCCAGGTGCTTTTATTTCAAATCAATAAGCTATATATGGCTCAGTGGTGCCCCATTTCTTTCCTGGCTGGAAAAAAACCCCATGGCAGAGAGGACACAAAACATAATGAAATGGTGCATTGAGAGGGGTAACCTCATAAAATGTACAGACAAGTTTATTGGCACAGGAGAAACCTCTGCACTCAGTGGCTCCAGCAAGCTGGCATGTAGTCATCCGCTGTCCCAAGCACCACTAGAGGGGATGAGCCTGGCTCACAGCAGGTCTCTCCTCAAGCCAAAACCCAGCAGGAGCACAGGAAGTACTCAGCCCCAGTTCTCGGACCAGGCAGAGACGGACTATCCTGAAGCACACACTTGTCTGACACAGATAACAGTTATGATATTACTACTACTGCCGGAGGGGAGAAAAAGAAACTGCTGTAATGTGCTGAGTGTGTGTATGTGTGTTGCTTGTGTGCGTGTATGCTATCCTCTTTAAGCATTGTATAAAACATTGTTTGTCACATCATCATTGAATGTCATTGTCTGTTGTGTCCAGTATTGTGCACACATGCAGCCAATAGCTGATAGAGGCAATAATGTTGTCTGGGTTTATACTGAGACCCGATGAAAGTGTCAGTTCAGAAAAATGCATGGATCGAGGAATAAGATGCAGAGATAAGACACGTGAAAGAGTTTTGAGAGACTGTCAAGGACTTCTTTCTTATCTGCTGTTATGGAGAGTGACAGCTTTTTGTTATGGAGAGTGACAGCCAATGTCCCATCTAAAATATATAACTGTTATACATCCACTTCATATTACATCAAATTATGTGCAGATAGCTGTAAGAAAATAGACTTGTAATAAAAACAGACAGGTTTCTTGAATGCACGTTGTACTACTCATGTACTATATTGAAATACAATTTGTAAAAGATAAACAGTCAAAATCTGGCATATACAGTCTACAGCACCAGTTCATTTAGTCACACCATTTTGATGTAAATGTAGGAGCAATAGTAAAGAGTCATATTGGGTAAGAGCAGATGCACCTTTCATAGTGTCCGATGCTGATGCCCTTTAAATTGACACATAAACCTGATTGTGCAGCAGATAAGGTTATTGTCTGCCCTGCATCATGCTGCACTAATCACAAACACAATTTAGCTTATATCACCACTCTCACAGAAGTTAAACTCAGTGGGATGTATGCATCAGGTTTAGTCCTATTTTTGTCTTACTGAATATGGATGCGCTTACTGGATATTGATTCATCATTCCAACTACAGTATTACAATTCAATGATGTCTAAATGCACTGTAAGCCTTCCACATTCATGTGTCATGGGCTGCCACATGCTCGCTTTTATCCTATTCCCTCCTAGATCCAATTTGCCAAGGCACTCCACATTTTCACTAGTTTAATAAAAATGTCTCTGATCTCCACTTTCTATTACTTTAAGTGCCACTGCAGCACTGATCACTAGACAGTCCCTGCTATAAATTATGAGGCTTGATGTCATGTCCAAATCAGTGTAAATTGGCCAGATTCATACACTTTTTATGTTCAATAGAAGATGTGCTCTCTGCAAGGCACACAAAAAATTAAGATAAATAATTCAGTACATTGATAGTTAGACACTCTCTACAAATTATGTTATGACACCATTTGATCTGAGATAGTGGCAATCAATTATACATAAGCACTTTATCTAATCGCAATAAGCACTCGATAAAATGTAATTTTTGCATCATTTTCTGTGATTACTTTTTCACATATTTGTGGAGGCACTTTGGATTATTTGCCGTAAATTGTTTGAGTTTCAAATTATATTTATATAAATCATAGTTGACAAGCAACATGTGGTACACTATGACAGGCTCACACTAATCTCTGCGATTACTTTACGGAACGGAAAGGATTACAACAGTCAGAGTTGTGCTGTTTGCCGGAACCGCCGTGGAAGAGACGTGTCCTTTTCCAAGCACGTTTTCAGTGTCAAGCCCTTTCTCCTCGCCCTCTTTAGTGATATCAACAGCCCCAGCTCTCACCTGTTTCTATGCCAGACAGAGATGTAAATAAATGTCGGTGGGCCGAGCGGGCTCATTCACGGGAAAGCGACGGCTTTCACATGGCCAGGCCAGCCACTGCCCCCATTAAAGGGCTTGCTCGGTATCTCATCCTCTCAGCCTCAGCTCTGCCTCCGTAACCTCTGATCTGCACAGGCCAAATGCACTATTTCATCCTAGTTGAGCCTTTCCATATGCTGGGATTTAATGCTGCTGCTTCCAACACTGACCCAGCCTGTTACAATATAACTCCCAGCAAAGTCTCCGCTTGCCCCATAGCTTTACTCTTGTCAGGCCACTGCGGTATTTAGCAGCTAGCTGAATGGCAGCGCAGCAGAAAATCTCAGCACAAGCTTTGGAAAAAAAATGAATGTCAAGTCTATTAATCATAAAGAAATATATTCACTTGGCCCGGGCTGTCGGCCAGGGATTAACCATCACCCGTGCATTAGGGGAAGAAAGAAGCTCGACTGAAGCAAGAGAGTGAATAGGTCAACCTGCCCTTTCGTTCAGGGATCTCTAACAGGAATTGGCAGTGTCAGAAATAATCCTCCAATGACATTAAGAAACACTGGAAAATGGAGAAGTGGGCCTGATGGTTCCCCCTGAGTATTTCAATAGCTGCTCACCAAACACAAGATCAGACCTCATAAGGATGCTTTCTTCGTTTCCTTTTAAACAAGGAAATACCATATTTAAAATGAATTGTATTTTAAAGTAACAAAATCACAATTGAAAAGGAGTCACGTGTTTCATGTTAATGTCAATACAAATGATCAATGTTTCTACTATTTAAAAAAAACTTTTAATATCAACATTTTTACATGTGAGTTTCTAAAGCAACACAATATATCAACATAACATCTAACGAATTTAGGTGAATATCATCACACAAAGGCTGGTTAACATATTTGTTTTAGCCTGAGTGTCACGTCTCGTGTTCGTGTTCCCCGTAATTAGGTGTTTTAGTTTATTCCATGTTTTCCTGGTTGTCTGGTCCGTGTTTTCACTTTCACTTACCTGTTTCCAGTCCTGTCATTGTATTATCATTTTCACCTGTTCCTCATGTGTCTGATTGCAGTTAGCTGCATTCGTGTTAATTCCTGATTGTTTCTTGTTATGTCTGATGTATTTAGCTGTGTGTTTTCCCATGTTCGTTACCAGATTGTCTTGTCATTGTATTATCGTTTTCACCTGTTCCTCGTGTGTCTGATTGCAGTCTCCGGTGGCAGCTACATTCATGTTAATTCCTGATTGTTTCTCGTTATGTCTAAATGTATATAAGCTGTGCGGTTTCCCATGTTCATTGCCAGATTGTCTTGTGCTTTGCTTATGCCGACACAACTTTCCAGCGGTCTGTTCTCAGTCTCAGTCTCAGTCTCAGTCTCAGTCTCAGTCTCAGTCTCAGTCTCAGTCTCAGTCCACCTGTTTGTGCTCCTCATGGTTCCTGCCCTGCTCCTCTCTGTGTTCCCCGGACTGATTCCCTGTTATCGACCTCCGCGTGCCCATTGACCATGTCTTGCCTGCCTCTGACACACCTGAAGCCTGGAAAGAACTTTGCCTGTCCCCGACCACTCTTTGGATTCCTGTATTGCCCTGATTGCTCCCATATGAACTTTGCCTGTCTTTGCAATAAAGAACATTATTGCATTCTTGGGTCCGTGCCTGGTTTTTCTACTCCGTTCCTGACACTGAGGCCAGGTGACTTTGCCTACTTTGGGGTCATGAACTTCTATACAGAATATTGACATCTTGATGTTTTTGTTTATTTCTATAAGCACTTTGCATCCTATTTTGATGCTTCAGCCAGTTTTGGCCACAATGAGAATTGGCCTTTATGAACTAGCAGCTAGTATAAATAAGAGGGACACTTTGTTTTTTCTCTCTCTCTCTCTCTCTCTCTCACACACACACACACACTGCTCTCACCACAAACATAAAGACTATCCCAAATATATGCAAATATTTTTTCTTACTTTTATTTGAACTAAAGGCATGTTTATAAAAACACTACCGGTCAAAAGTTTTAGAACACCCCCATTTTCCAGTTTTTACTGAAATTTAAGCAGTTCAAGTCCAGTGAATAACCTGAAATGGTACAAAAGTAAGCGGTAAACTGGTTAAAAAAAAAAGTTTAGGTTACTAAAAACTGTTATAAAAAAGGGCCTTTTCAGGGAACAAGTAATGGGTTAACGTGGGTTAATGGTCACTCTGTGCAAGTCGCCAACTCTGGATCCAGCAAAAGAGCCCCAGACCATCATGCTTCCTCCTCCATGTTTGACAGTTGGTGTCACACACTGAGGAACCATCCTTTCGCCTACTCGACGGCCTACAAAAACCATCCAAAATTTCAAGATTTCAAATTTTGATTCATCGGTCCATAAGACCTTCTTCCAGTCTTCAGTAGTTCACTAGCGGTACTTCATGGCCCAAGCCTCTTTTTCTTATTTTGCCATCTTAGCAATGGCTTTCTTACTGCCACTCGACCTGTCAAACCTGCAGCTCAAAGTCTTCTCTTTGAGAATATACATATATATATTGTGGCATCACAAGGGGCAGCCTGGGAAAATGGCTGCCTGCCCCTTTAACTCTTGTGAGCCACTAGAGCCATCAAAACTACAGCTCCCAGCAGCCTGTAGTCCCACACCTGGCCACCAGATGCATCGAATCAAGCAATTGGGACTACTACCAGTTGAGTCTAATATTGGACTGAATAAAAGGTCAGATTGTGCCACATTGAGGGGGTAGGGTGGAAGAGAGGCTGGAGGGCAGCAAGCTGTGTTGCAGTCCTCATGCCCTAGGGTTTTGATGTTTGAGTTGTGGTTGGTTGACAAGATTCTTTAAGTTGTAAAAATATTGGTGAAGACTTTATTTTGTGTTTTGGATAAATCATTGGCGACCTGTCCAGGGTGTATTCCCCAATGCATGCCCAATGCATGCTGGGATAGGCTCCAGCACCCCCACGACCCTGACCAGGAATAAGCGGGTTAGATAATGAATGAATGAATGAAGAAATGAGAAATAATTTATTAAAATTAATATTTTGTTTTGGAATCCTGCCTCCTCTCTGCATTTCTTTGCTTGTCTACGCCCTACGAAAAGGTCCTTGTGTGTCACCCACCCCCAGTGACACTACAATATATATACAGTATATATACATATATACATACAGACACACAGTCAACTAGAGAATTATGAACACCATTGATAAAGATTAACAAAAAGGACTGTATAAGATAAACAAGAACTGAGATGAGCTATACTGTAAGCTCAAAAATTGGAAAATTATATTATTTTATGCTGATACAATTGCTCAGAGAAAAATATGTTTTCTCCCCAAAATATTGCACTGTAGTGAAGATAGTCAAGGTTTAAAATATTATTTTTCCCTTCTAATTTAGCTGGACAATATATGTTGTGACTCTTTTCATATGGAGGAATATGTAAAGGTATGTTAAATATGCTGTTGTCCTGGGTTATCGACCAATGGACAATGCATCGGTTCCATTTTATAGGGGCACCCTCCCCCTCCCCTCTCCCCTCCCCCCTCTCTCTCTCTCCATCTCCCTCCCTCAGATTCCTCAGCTAGCGACCCGTAGAGCCAGGAACCTGGAGAGCCATGGACCTGCCCGGTCCTAGAGAAAACCTCTGCCTGAGTTCAGACCCAGACCAAGCCTGACTCTGCAAAGTCAACTACAGCTCTCCAACTTTTAATTAACGAGAGCAAAGTAGAGATTCTTTGTGGTGTTTTTTTCGTTTGGCTATCTTCTCTGTTAAATGGAATATTGATTGTGTCATTTGCCCCACCTGCAAGTGGAATCTGAGTAAACCTAGGGAGAACTTATAATAAAAACTCCTTCAACTCCCAGTAATTCTCTCTCTTCCTCTCTGGTCCTTTTGAACGGGACACACCCTGCACCCCTTCATAATATAATATTCTTTATTTGCCATGTTACACAATTTACACACACAAGGTAATTGGAATTTGTCTTTTCGCTTATCTCTCCTAAGAGAGGTCTGAGTGCAGGGTCAGCCATAGTATGGTGTCGCTGGAGCAGTTAGGGGTTCAGTGCCTTGCACTTCGGCAGTGCCCCAGGAAGTGAATTAGCATCCCTCCGGTTTCCACAGGCTGTTATTGAGATACGGCACCGGATTAATCAGAGAAGGTTTCGTTTACAGGTCAACCGATATGACTTTTCCGAGGCTGATGTCAGCCTTGGATTTTTCTTGGGCTACTTTGGTGAAGTGCTCCCACACTGATGCTTTGCCTTTCTCAGCTATCTGTCATAAATGAAACATAGATTTAATGTTGCTCTATATTTAAAGGGGAACACTTCCAGATTTATAGAATTGCAAGCAGTGCTTGGAGATAAATTGCAGTTCCGGCTAACTGGCACAGCTATGCGACCATTGAAAAAGTATTTTGAGATAAGGAAAACATTCAATTATAGAAATCTGGGAGCATTCCCCTTTAAGTTTTCAGACAGATTGTGAGGGTTGGTAACTGAAATTCTGTCAAGCATAATAAATGGGGATTAGTATTAAAAAGTCTGCATTAAATTGGGCTTGACAGTACATTTAATATAACTTATCCACACAATGCACAGGGTGGCAGACTGGAAACTGGCTGTTAAAAGCAATCTGTAATTAATGGTACATTAATTTAATTTTGCTCTATAGCTATGTATAGGTTTTATTTAAATGACCAATCATCAAAAATAAAAGCATGGAGCCTCTACAGCACTGATCCCTAATAGGCGGTCTGGGGTTTCCATTTGGACCGCGTAACAAGGGTCTAATCATATTTGTGTAAATCAATAAGGACATTCTTTTTTAATAAATATGTTTCTCTCAAGTCAATACAATGATGCCTTTTTAGGCTTCGCCCCACCTGCCTTACACCTCTCTGTTTACACTATTGATACAAATGATAGTTCCTGTTATAGTAAATGGGAAGGAAAGTCGCACACTCTTTCTTTCTCCTTGGGTGTATTTATTGCTCCAATGTTTCCTCGGGTAGATTAGTTCCTGATTTTCCATTTGCATTCATTGCAAATTCAATTTCAGTAATTTTTTGAGCATTCAAAGATATTTCTACCTGTTTGATGCTTGCCTCCAAGGCCTTGTAAACATCTGTTTATTTGGACTTTTTTTAAATTTTGTCTGCGCTTTGAGAATTCCCATCTTCAAATTGCGTAACGTCTTATTAGCGTGAAATTTCGGTGAAGGCCTCTAGACGTTTGTCACACGCCACGTGACAAACCCTGGATGGGAACAGAGCAGCCAGGAGACACGGAGTGGAATTTGTCGGTCTACGGACCGGATTTTATTTTATTTTTCCTGTCTCTCCCCCCAGACATGGGGAAGAGACAGTGGGAGTAGCAGGTTAACATATAACAAACACAAACACAAACACAGACAAAATCTTCACCCTGCTCGCCGCAAAGCTTTCGGGTAAAAATAACAAACTAAAATAACAAACTAAAATAATTATAACTTACAGGACACCGCGCCTCTTCCTCCAGAGTTCCCCTGGAACCTCCCCAGGCACAAACATATCCAGTGACCTTTCAAGTGCTTCCCACCCATGCATACTGAGACACTCAAACTTTACAGTTCAAGTTATCTTACCCATTCATAAAGAGACACTCGCCACTCCCCACAGTGAGAGTTCTGGCAACCAGCCCCAAGACACCCTCCACTCTTCCAGTGAGAGTTCTTGGGCTGTTGCCCAGAAACACTCTCCACTGCCGAGTGCGAGCTCTTTTAATAAAACCGAGGGCGAGAGGCAGACCCTCTGTCCAGGGCATCCTCTCGCTCTCCACAATCACACCGAGGGAGAGAGGCGGACACTCTTAGTGCATCCCCTCTCCCTCTTCCCCACTCACACAGGAAGCACTCTACTCAGTCACTTTCGACAAACGCACACAAAACTCCCACAATCCACAATATACAATATACAATATACAATCACACACACACATCAAGACAAGACTGACTAACTCTGACTAGGCTTAGTTTCTGCCTGGCTCAGGTGGGACTCGTGAGGCAATCACCCAGTCACAATCACTCAACTCACATTCTCACACAGACACCCAATCAGCCAATTGACTTCCATATCAATTGACTGATTGACACCAATTAAATAATTAAATAATAATTAAACCAATTATGGCCTTTGGAGCAACCTTCCGGGCCACAGTTTACTCTCACACCCTGTGAGAGTGCCAAACCTGCCCCTGGAAAGTCTACCTGCTCCAAAGGCCTCCACAACATGTAGAGACACAGACAACCATGCCACTCCCACGTGGCCGAGACCGACGTCCTCCACAACTTTATTTAACGCAGTATAACATTGGAGCACCTGTTATGCTTACAGAGGCTGGTATGCACATTTAAATAACAATGCATATAAACAGAATGGATAAGCAGAAACTGATATTAAAGGGATATTTCACCAAAAAATATAAATGTCATGATATATAACTTACATTGTGTGTTGTTAATCCGTCCAGATTGATTTGTTGTGAAAATGCCACATCATGGAATATATTAAAGGCATCATATAAGGTGTAAATACATCTTTGTTTTCTTTAGTACACACCATTTAAATTCACCTATTTATGTGGCATCACAGCCTCAATAAGGGTTTGCAACTCGCACTCTTAACTGCATTACGCTGTTATTACCTTGTGGAGCAGCTTAAGACCAACAAGAAGGAGTCACAGTCTTGTATGAGGTAAATCAGAACATCTTTATTGAAATTGTGCATGAAGTGTATGTGTGTGTGTGTGAGTGTTGGGGGGAGATTTTACTGATCTCAGTAAACGCAGGATATTGGTCAACTATGTCCCCAATTTATCCAGAGAGTTAAACTTTCTCAAGCTTGGCAATGTTCTGTAGCCCTTCCTGTGCAAATCTCTCATTGAGGGTTGTACTCTCATCCAAGGTAGTACTCCTGCGCAGTGTATGGCACATATGGCTCAGCTGGTCCAGCATATTCTCTCTGTGGCTTACGAAAATACGGCATCTTGATTAGTTTGATCGACACCTCAATTGTTCTAGTGTATATCTGATTGAAGGTTTCCTCTATTCTTCTGCTCTGAAAACCTTTCTTCATACACTCAGCTGTGCTTAATTAACATGCCTCCATTCATTTTCCCTCTCCCCTGCAGTGCAGTGTTCAGGCCCTCCCACTCCATCATCACCTCTTTTGCCAGAAGCAGCCCAAGGACTGTTCCCTTCTGGAACCTTTCATGAAGACCATTAGCTTTAGTCACATAACTTTGCTACAGCGGCAAAAATTGTCTTAAATTTACCTGGCTGCCCAAATAAGCAATAAATCACAGACCCACTGTCACGCCTCCCATACACTTGGAGTGGCTGAGTAAGCTGCTTAGGTGACAAGGTTGACACAGTGAGGAACATAGACTGCAATGGGCTGTTCTCTACTAATATCAGCCTGTGCCCCACAGAACTGCCCTGACATGCTTGCTGCCCCATAGTAGGCCTGTCCATGCAGTCCTGAAAGAGATAAGTTATGGCGGAGGAGCACATCAGGAGCTTTGCAATCTGCTCGCCAGTGCTGGAGGATGCTTCATAGAGGCTAATAAATTCCTTCTGTGGTTCCAAGTCACAATCAACATAGCACAGACAGATGGACTCTTGTTCTGTTCCACTTACATATTGCGTCCCATCCATGATGATTGGACCACTGGTGAGGCTGCAATGTACCAAGTGATGGTATTACTCAAACTCTATTCATTTAGAATGGTAGGGCTGGAGTAACTATGATTATACTTCAACCACTCTCCCGGTGCAGGATCATTCTCTGCCTTGAAGAGAAGTAGCTTGTAGAGGGTCCCCTCTTTTCATGTCCATGCCCCCTAATTACTAGGAAACTCTTTCCTAGCAATTAGGGTTTCCTTAAAACCTGATAGAGGCCCTTCAGCTCCTGCCAAAATCTGATTGATTAGTGGTTTGAGAGCACTGGACTATTTTCATTGAATTGAAACTGTGTCGACAGAGATATGTCAGAGAACTGTACACCTTTCAGAGTCAGCAGAGAGCCCAATTGACTCAATTGTGGACCACCCAGCAGAGGACACAATGCCAGGACCTGCCTTGCTAACATGCTTCTAACCTGATGGTGAGGAGCCCATGTCTCAAATCATGTCTCAACATTCTGGGGTCCAACATTTTAATCATTAGGAGCATTGCAATAGCCAAATCACCAAATGATGAGGACCTCCCCTGCATTTTCAACCTCCAAAGTACCTCTAACACAGGAATCATAGAAATCAAATACCTATTCCTGAAGTGCATCCTGCCACAGAATAAAGGAAAGGCAAAGCAACAGAGAGTTAACAATCTGAAGTTTGGAGAGTCCTTGATCTCAGATCAAGCAATTTCTTGCTTAGAACAAAAAATTGGAGAAAAAGAAACAAACAACTACAAGAGATAAAATGAAATGTAACAAGACAAAGTGTCAGAAAATAGAAAACAGACCACCCACAAGACAAGCCGAGGACATGGCCAAAAGTAAGGAAGATGAACAAGCTGCTGACTGAAGTTTGTAAGGAGTACCTCACCATTGAAAATGATGCCTACTATGCTGTACTATTTTACCAATCCCGCTGCTTACTATGCTGGAGGTCCTCACCACCAGAAAGTGAGAAATATGCCTCAAAGTTTGAACAGAGGACCGGGCAACATGTATTTTCTTCCTGCTCAAGGCAAGGTCGTAAACGAGAGGAAATACATCTTCTGCAAAGCGGAATTGGAAGGTGCTGGGCCCTTGTATTTAAAAAATCACCAAGAAGTGGAGAAGCTGTACAGGAACCTACTGAAAGCCAAGAAATGAATTCACAATACAAAGAAACATGAAGCAGTAGTATTGATGAGGAATATGAGAAGAACAATACAAGCCCAAGAAACATGAAGCATGTGAACGCAAGCACAAAAGGGAGAATAAAACACTGGCAACCACGGGCAAATCATTTAAAGTCATACAGTTGAATTCAATATTTAAGCTGTATGACTATAAATGATGGCTGTAAATAAATGTTCAGTGTTCCAAAAATGAATGTGAAAATTATAAATATTGACAAGAAATGAAAGATGATGAATGTGACATGAGATGACAGTAAATGACAAATGCTGAGTGTAATATGCGTAAAAAAATATATTTTTTAAGTGCTATACCACTTAAAACAAACAAAGCAAATATTACACTTCATTTAAAATGTAGTTATGATACAGAAGTCGATGTATTTGTTGCATTTGTATTTTTCACTAACTAGTATTACTTGTTTAAAAATATTATTTTTGAAATCCGTGTGTGAACCAGGCAACACTCCCCCCCATCACCCCTTCCAACAACAATGTTAGAAATGCTAGATACTGTATGTTGGAAAATGCAAATATTGGCTTGATTGATTGGTCAACCTGTAGTTTAGTTTGATTAATTGCATTTTCCTTATTCTAAATTCATTAGACTAAATCCTGGCCATATTGTATGGCATTATAGTGTGAGAGTGCAATGATCTGTCCAAAAAGGTAATTCAGGTTACCAGCAGTATTAGCATCAAGGCTGTATGCCAGGAGTGTTTTATGTTTTATGTTTCACATGGCGAGTCAAGATGGGTTCTCGTCATTATGTATTATTATGTTCTTATGTGAGGAACAGTGAATAGTCCAGTCGGTGGTGACTATAAATATACAAACCAGGCACAATTTGGTTAGTATAGCCTGCCATCCACAAAGACTGTTAATTGACGTGGCCCACTCTAACCCATGCTTATGTTATGCACAATGTCAAAAACAAATTATTGACAGAGCCAGAGTCCTCATACAGCACAAGTGCCATGCTGTCTGGTTCCTTCCTTTCCTCCCCACCCACTACTTTGTTTTGTTCTGCTCACAGTGACTGCACTAAATATTCCAGGTGTCATTGATCTTCCGGTGCTGTGCACATCTAAACGCTGTGACTGCTGATGTGGTACAGGAATTTGTCACGAGCTCTTTAGAGAGAAGCTGAATGTGAGACTTGCACGTTGTCACAGCAAGCCCTCAGAACCTTCATTTATTCACCTGTTTCAGATTCATGGGGGATGTTCCTGTCTTGATATTTGCGAAAGGCTAGCAGAACAGCGGGTAACTTCATTGCCATGTGTTGCAATGAAGGAAGCCAGGTAGCTCAGCAAACAGGAGCTTTTTTTTCGCTTTTTAAAGACAAAAATAATTGCATACCTTAATGCTATTTCTTTACCTTAAAGATCTGGAACATTAACATGTCCCACCTACCCACTTCAAAACAAAAGCTTTACATGTTTAAAATGAGAAGAACAATATAAAAAATGACCAATGATCAACCATCTCAGGGTTGAAATGCACAAATGTGGAAATATATTTGCATATACCTACATAGGGCATGGTGAAACTTAGTTGGTCCTGACAGACTATTTTGCAAATCAAAGGGCATCTAAAATCTATCTTAAAATAGGGATGTGAATGTGTAATAATCTGATATTTGAAAACACTATTTTATCGCTCTCTTAGAATATCTTGATAATATTTGAACCCTACTGCTAATTATTATACCACTCCAGTTATTTCTGTGTAAAGACCAACTCAGAAGATATCCACATCCATGCACACTTCCTTTGTGGTAAATTAATAATAACAATGAATTATCTATTGTTTATACTGATAAAAAAGAATACAATTTTTGATTATTTTTCTGGATCTTTAAATAAAAATCATTCAAATAACTGATAATTGATTAGTGATCTCATGCTCCACTATTCAAATAACAAAATATTCAAACAGTCTCATCCTTATTTTACAAAATATCAAACACCATATAGTTCGTTTGATGTTTAGACACAGCAGTATAGGTGAATTGATTTTCATATATTTTTCAAGAAACACAGGCCTCCATTTTAGATCAAGGAACAATACGGTCTTCAACAATTCCAAATTCTCAAGTAAATGCATGGCACTCCAGATGTACAAATTGTTTTAAATGGTTAGGCTTAACTATCAATAGTAGAATGGTTCACAATTGCATTTCATATTATAATGCTTAAACAGCCCAAACCGGTAAGAGATACAGCCAATACTGAGCCATATAAATATAATATTGTTAAGTGGCTCAGAACTATATTATAATAATGTTATAGATATTATCACCTCCCACTCAAATCCATCATAATTCATCTGCACACCATGCAGGGGGAAAGACTTATAGACAATATCGTCCTTTATTCCATAATGGAAGGCATGAAGGAAAGTTACCTTCACACAATGTAAAAAAACAAAGTACACTGAAGGTACTTGAGGATTAAGAATGTTAGGTCTCGGTGTTAATAGATGGTATACCTAAATTGTTCTGTTCTTTTTTTAATCTCATTTTGTTGAACTAAGTATGGTACTAAACTTAATGTGAAAGTACATAAACTTGACATGATGCCAATGAAATCAAGATTCAAACATTCGCCCTTGCCAAGGCTGTCCGGTAACTTTGCCTTCTGTGCTAGTCTGCACACTTTTCTGCCTATTAATTCTTGATGCATCAATTTTCACTTTCAGCGAAGTTATCTGAAGTCACAGCAAACACAATAGGTTCAAACTAATGAATTTAGGTTGGACTAAATAACAAGGATTCGATTTTTCTACTTTAAGACGGAAGTTCGTGAATCGCATAGATCCGTTTAAAAGAAAAATGTGGAGGAAGGGGTGGGGGACAGGTTAGTACCACAAATCACTGGGTAGTGTTCATCTCTCTCTGACAACAAATCTGTTATTTGTCAGGAAACCCCGCTCTCTCCATATCACTTTCAAGGTGTTGAGCTGATAACATCCATGAAATAAGGACAAATGAAATGCGATCAAATAGAACAAAACCTTCTTAGATTAACCTGCCACTGTATCTCAATAAATTATGTTTATCGCTGCATGTCTGTAAGGCTTAAAGTAAGATTTTGTTACTGTGGAAGGCGTCGGTCTCAGCAGCTAATCAGGACGATTAGCGGCCACGCCTACTGGCAGAGCAGTAAGCGCACACACCGGTCCTGTCGATAATAATTACATCTGTGTGCTTTAAGACTGCTCTGTTCCCTTCAGTAGGTGGCTGGAACCAGAGAGGCGTTTGAGACCGAGGAGCGAGGAAAGGACAACGAGAGAAAAACGAACCAAAGTGAAGGAAATATCGAACGGACTAAGAAAGAGCCGGTTCGATATTGTATGATTTAGTTTTGGTCTTTTTCATTTAGTTACCCGAAAGCTTCGCGGCAATTAGGGTAACGTGTTTAGTTGTGTTTGTTATTTTACGCTCCTGGTGCTCGTTCTCGGCCCAGTGGGGAACAGAGAACGCGCGAGAATCAAATAAATAAAAGTCCGGTCCAGAGACCGAAAACTCCACTCCGTGTCTGGACTACTCTGTTCCCGTCCAGGGTGTGTCACGTGGCGTGTGACAAGTGGTGCCGGAACCCGGGAGAAAAAGTGGAACAACTCCTCCGCAATAGTCTTTGCAGATATATTGCGGAGGGGTACAGCCTCAGGGTATCGCGTTGCGTAGTCTACGATAACTAATACAAAGCGGTACCCTTTGGCACTCCGATCAAATGGCCCGATAAGGTCCATTCCAATTCTTTCAACGGAACCTCTATTAAAGGCAAGGGGTACAATGGAGCTTTTGGAATTGCCGCTGGGTTTACTTTTTTGGCATTCGGGGCACGCCGCACACCACCGATTTAACGTTATCTCGAATGCCCGGCCAATAGAATCGAGCCATTATCCGGGATAGTGTCTTATCCTGTCCTAAATGACCCGCCATGGGATTGCTATGAGCCGCCTGGAAAACCATTTCCCGACGGCTTTTGGGCAGTAATAACTGTGTAAGTTCTGCTCCTGTATAGGCGTCCCGACACACGCGATACAGTCTATCCTGTAAAATACAAAAATAGGGGTATGTCACCACCCGCTCTGGATAAAGCAGCTGGCCATCAATCTTAATCACTTGGTCAGCTACTCGACTGAGCGTTTCATCCTGCGACTGTTCGAGTGAAAAATCAGTCACTCTGGTGAGTCGGGAGCTTCGCCGCCCCGCCCGCGTTTCCCGAAGCCGCCTTTCGGTCACCTCGGGTTGTTGCGGAGCGATAGCCGACGGCCCCTCCCTGGGTCGTTGTCATCTGTGACGTCCTCCCCCAGTTGCCACAAGACGATAGCGACCACACCCTGTCGGGCCCCTTCCGCAATCCCCTTCGAACTGTAGCTCTAAATCCCGCCAATCGTGCCCCAAAATCAGCGGAAGGGGTGCGGGAGTAACCCCTGCCACCATGCTATGCTTTTTCCCCCAAATATAAAATTCAATCCGCGCGGTTGGATAGTAGTGTACATCCCCGTGTACGCACCTTATCGCCACCTCTGTGAGCCTGTCCAATGCCTCGGGTTGAACCAGACGCTGATGCACAAGGGTGCGAGAACAACCCGTGTCCAACAGCGCCTGGATTGTTTTCCCTTTGATACTTACGGGTACCAAAACGACTCTGCTGGTTCGGGGAGTAGTGCAGCAGGGACGTCCGGCGATGTTTACATCCCTCAAGGGCCAGACTCGACGGATGCGGCCAGGACGCCCACACTGCCAACAGTCCTGCCCCGCCGTCCGTGCAGACCCTGGGTGCCTAAGCCTGATGGGTCGGTTCGATTCTGTGTGGACTACAGGAAAGTTAACGCAGTATCGAAATTCGATGCCTATCCAATGCCCCGGGTTGACGAGCTGCTGGATCGGTTGGGCACTGCTCGCTTTTATTCGACACTGGATTTAACCAAGGGCTACTGGCAGATTCCCTTGTCTCCAGCGTCCAGGGAAAAGTCGGCATTCTCTACTCCGTTCGGCTTACACCAATTCCTGACCTTGCCTTTCGGTCTGCATGGGGCTCCGGCCACCTTTCAGCGCCTAATGGATAGGCTACTTCGACCGCATGCTGCATATGCCGCAGCATATTTGGATGACATTGTCATCTATAGCCATGATTGGGAGCGGCATATGCAGCATTTGCGGGCCGTCCTACAGACGCTGAGGGGAGCGGGGCTCACTGCTAACCCAGGTAAGTGCCCTATTGGGCGGAGAGAGGTACGGTATCTGGGGTTCCTCTTGGGCGGGGGGCAGGTCAGACCCTTGATTGATAAAACCGCAGCCATTTCTGCCTGCCCACAGCCCAAGTCTAAAAACAGGTGAGATCCTTTTTGGGACTGGCAAATTATTATCGCCGGTTTATTCCGGGCTTTTCGGCACTAGCCAGTCCCCTAACTGATCTTACCCGAAAGGGAGCCTCAGATCCGGTCCAGTGGACGGAGCAGTGCCAGGCGGCGTTCGTGAGTATAAAAGCGACTCTATGTGGCGGCCCTCTGCTAATCAGCCCTGATTTCTCTCTGCCTTTTATTTTACAGACCGACGCCTCGGATAGGGGGGTGGGTGCAGTTTTGTCCCAGGAGCGTGGGGGGGGAGGAGCGACCGGTATGTTACATCAGCCGGAAGCTTTCTCAGAGAGAGGCCCGCTACAGCACCATAGAAAAGGAGTGTCTGGCGATCAAATGGGCCTCTCTCACCCTCCGGTACTACCTCCTGGGCAAGGCCTTCACCCTCTATACCGACCATGCACCCCTCCAGTGGCTACACAGAATGAAGGACACCAACTCCAGGATCACTCGGTGGTATCTCGCGCTACAGCCCTTTGCTTCCGAGTGATCCATCGGCCAGGGTCCGCGAATGGGTGCGCAGACTTCCTCTCCAGGGAGGGGGAGTCTGTCGAACCGAATGGGCCCTGGCCACATTCTGGCGATGGAGGTGTGTGGAAGGCGTCGGGTCTCAGCAGCTAATCAGGACGATTAGCGGCCACGCCTACTGGCAGAGCAGTAGCGCACACACCGGTCCTGTCGATAATAATTACATCTGTGTGCTTTAAGACTGCTCTGTTCCCCAGTAGGTGGCTGGAACCAGAGAGGCGTTTGAGACCGAGGAGCGAGGAAAGGACAACGAGAGAAAAACGAACCAAAGTGAAGGAAATATCGAACGGACTAAGAAAGAGCCGGTTCGATATTGTATGATTTAGTTTTGGTCTTTTCATTTAGTTACCCGAAAGCTTCGCGGCAATTAGGTAACGTGTTTAGTTGTGTTTGTTATTTTACGCTCCGGTGCTCGCTTCGGCCCAGTGGGGGAACAGAGAACGCGCCGAGAATCAAATAAATAAAAGTCCGGTCCGTAGACCGAAAAACTCCACTCCGTGTCTGGACTACTCTGTTCCCGTCCAGGGTGTGTCACGTGGCGTGTGACAGTTACCAATAACATTTGTACTCACTGAGTGATTGGCACCATGGGTTGCCTCTGATTGGTCAAGCAGTCCCCAAAATACCTGCCGTTTCATGCAAAATTTGCCTGTTTGGGTTGCATTTTTGTGGGGTCGGAGTTTATGCTATATCCAGATTAATGCTCAAATCTCCATAGTATAGCATTTGAAAGATATTACACCACTGGAAATGATCTTCAAAATGATTTTCAATCGTCCTGGTAATGTAATGAAAAATAACTGCATCAACAAATTAATCGAGTAAATATATAATATATATATTAAAAAAAAGAATTATTTAGAAAAACCCAATATATCCACTAAAATAAATAAATAAACATTAAATAGATGCCAATGATTTATACGATATATGTTAATTATATGTAATATATTGGTTGTACAGTAAATGGATGTATTATTATTTTATTATTTAATATTTTATTTCTTCTTCTTCTTCTTCTTCTTCTTCTTATTTATTTAAAGAAGTGATTAAGTGATTTAAAAAATAAACTAGCATCATGGTCATTTCCCATCAGTGGAACCAGTTGACAACTTTGTAGAGTTGGAAAGAGCTGTCTGTATGATTTAAATAGCCAGCTTCACTCCCTCCCTGACTGTAGTTCTGTGGTCTGGGGATAACCTATCATCAGCCAAATGGCTGGCCTGGGGACTAACAGCCATCAAAAGGATTTTTAGACTGTCCTGTGAAGGGAAACCCACATACCCTCCTGCTCCCAGTGTCCTGCAATAAACCCAGTAAACAGGCCAAATACAGAATATGGGAAAGAACTGTTATTTTGAAGGTGTGCAGTTGGTCTTGTCATTTCAACAACCATTTATAGAACAACCAACAGGTGGAGTACTGTCTAGGGTCAGAGGTGTATAAAGGAGTTCATTCTCTTACGAAGGCTCCGGGCGCTCTAGTTTTGCATGTTTGGGGAAAGTGTTCTGCTGTCTTGTCTTGTAGGTTCATGCGTATTGTATTGTGTATTGTATTATGTATTATGCATTGTGTAATGTCTCTGTTTTATGAGATTTGCCAAAGGTTGACATATATATGCAAATCATGATTTCAACCTATGTCTCCTTTCTCTTTAGCGCTAGTAAGGAAGAGATGTAACAAGCTGGGAGCAAGGCCACAAGGACTGTTCCCACTCCGCCATTTACTCTATAGAAAAACGTGTTTGTAGATCTTGCCTGACCTAGACAAACCCAACTGTTTGTGCTTGTTACAATTGTAAAGTTATCTACCACAAATTAAAGACACGGTGTCATATTCCCGATGTTCCTGTCTCGTTTTTTCCGTTGTCTTGTTCCTCCCTTGTGATTGTTGTGTTAATTGTTTTATTATTTTCAATTATTCTATTATCATTCCCTCATTACTCCCCATCATGTTCACCTGTTGCCAATTCCGTCATCCATTCCGGCACACCTGCTTCCCATCATTTCCATCAGCCCTGCAGTATATCTACCCCGGTTTTCCAGTCACTCTTCGTCAGATCGTTGTTTCCTCTACCTGGTAGAAGCTGACTCCTGTTACTTGTTTTCCTACGCTGTGTTTACTGTTCTCTCCGTGTTGCGTGTTTTGTATGTTTACCCGTGTTCTTGTCGTTTTCCCCTCGTGTTCAGGTCCATTACTCCTCCGTCCACCAGCTCTGTTCGTCCTGCCAGCCCCGCCGGCCTGCACGCTTAGCTGCCTCCCCGGTTCCCTCCTGTCTGTCCTCCTGTGCATCCCCTCCAGAATCCAGCCCATCGTCTCTACTACCTCTGTCATCGCTTGTATCATTATTATAATTAAATTTTCACTCTCCATCCTAACCTTCCGTGTCTGCGTTTGGGTTCGTTCCTGTTCGTCATAACACACGGATGATCTTTAATGCACTTGGATCTAATTGCTACAAGTCGTGCAGTTTATTTAATAGGTTTCATTTGGTATACAAGCATGGTATATTGTTAATGACAGACCTGTGGCATGTAATGTGGTGCTGATTTAGAGATGCAAGATATCACCAACAGGTATGGGATACTAAAATACTGTACCAATATATTTGCTCAATTATATTTTCCTATGCAGCAACTACCATCAGAGTTACTACAATTGCTAGCCATTTTAACCAGGCACAAGCATGTATGTATGACAAACTCCTTAATCATTAAGCACGTCAAAATATATATTATAAATATTAATGCAATTAATTATGTACAGGCAGTCCCCGGGTTACGAACGAGATCTGTTCTTAAGCCTGTCTTTAAGTCGAATTTGTATTGAAGTCGGAACAGGTTCTTATTAATTGTCACTTAGTCAAATGTTTGTCTTAGGATAGTATTTCTTTTACCTTTCTGTGCATATAAAACACTTAAGAAAAACTTCCAAATACAATAAAACATCTTAAATATAACATTCAGTACATGTAGTACTACAATAATACTGTAGTAATAATAATAATAATAATAATAATAACAATACTGTAATATTAATAATAATAATACAGTAATAATAAAAGCAACTATGTACATTGGCCGCTCTTCACTGGCTACCTGTTGAATTTCGGATCAATTTCAAAATTCTTCTCCACACCTTCAAAACCATCACTGGAAACAGCCTTCAAAATCTTCTCACTCCCCAGATAACTACCCGAGCCCTCAGATCCAGCTCTTTCACCTCCACCCTCCTCACTGTCCCCAGAACCCACCTCCACACCATGGGGGACCAGGCTTTCTGTTCCCTGGCACCACGCCTTTGGAATCAGCTCCCATATCACTTCAGGACTTCCAACTCTCTCAGCACTTTCAAGACACAACTTAAGACTCACCTTTTCATCTCTGCTTTTCCAAAACATTAAACTTTAAATTGCACAAAAGCACACAATTAACACCCATACCAGCTTTTCAGCCCCTCTTTTTAGGAAAAAAATTATGTGTATCGTTTCTTTTATTATGTGTATAGGACAATTAGATTGTATGTATTTGTATTGCTCTTTTTGTTGTTTTTAAATGGTATCTGTTGTACAGCACCTCGAGATTTCTCTGTATTTTAAAGTGTGTTATATAAATAAAATTCATTATTATTTATTATTACATACAGTACTGTACTGTAAAAAAAACATTAAAGAAACAGTTCTTATAGAAAAAAGGTTTAGATAGAAAAAAAGAAAAAGGATCATGATTAAAGGTTAACACTCATTTGTGAGGTAACATTATGATAACATTAATGTCTTAATGACATGGCGTAGTGCCCTCGGATTTAGGGAGCGATACACAAAGGCTTGAGCTTCAAATCCCCAGATGCGTTACCCCCAAGCAATAACGTTAGCCTATCCTTCGATGCCTTATGCCCTGGTGCACTTTTTTCTTCTTTCGAAATGTAGGTCCTTTCAGGAATTTTCTTCCAAAATAAGCCAGTCTTGTCTACATTAAGTATTTGGTCTGGCAAATAACCTCCCTTGTCAATAATTTTTTCCAACATTTCTGGAAAATCACTCGCAGCACTTACATCTGCACTCGCTGCTTCACCTTTAATATTATGTAAATTTGCCCTCAATTTAAAGTGATTGAACCAACCCCTACTCACAACAAATTCTTCGTTGCAATTGCCTTCACTTCTTGCACTAAAGAAAGGCTAATAGGCATATTATGCTTATTTTGGTCTTCTATCCAAATTATCAATAGCCTTTCCATCTCAATAATTAAACCACTGCTTTGCTTGGTAATAATCGCGGCATTCATCGGAGCATGGCCTTTCACATGCTCCAATATTCTCCCTTTGTCTTTTAAAATTGTTCTGATCATTGACCGGCTGTAGCCTAATGCTTTCCCAATGGCTGATGGCGTTTCTGTTACGACTGATACACAGGTTGGACCCAAACGCAGACACTGACTCAGAGGATAAGGTAAAGTAGGATATTTATTATGTACAGGGACTGGCGCAGGGAAACGATGATGAGGGCAGACCAAGTGGGCAGGCAGACAGGATAGCGGGGTAGCAGAGAAGCGGGCTGGCTGGCCCATGGGCAGGCAGGCAGAGGGGTAGACGATGATGATAGCGGATGAAGGAGGCAGGCGAAGCAGGCAGGGAAGCGGGTAGCAGAGAAGCAAGCTGGCTGGTCCGTGGGCAGGCAGGTAGAATGGCAAGCGGGAAAACAAACAACACAGGCAGGCGAAAAGTGAACCTGAACACGGGGAAATAAATGAAAACACATATAACTCAGGAAAAAATAAACACGGAGGCAAAATCACGATTTCAAGAGAGGTCTAGAGTCTTGTAGTTACCACTGAAGCGGAGACAACGATCTGACAGTGAATGAATGAGAAACTGGGGTTGATATACACTGCAGGGCTGATGATAATTGATGGCAGGTGAGTAGGCAGCGCAGGTGTAGAAGATCCATGTAATCAGGAGGGAGCCGGAGAATGCCGAGGAGGGAACACACACAAACACGAAACTGAAAGAGAGAACAGGAACACAAGGAAAAGGGAAGGGAAAACGTGAGGAAACATATAAAATAACAAAGTCGAAAACAGTTTCACCTCTCTCCAATCTCTTTATTATTTCAACTTTACTTTCCATGGTGATTGTTTTTCTTTGATGCATCACCAGCACTTGCATCGGATTTACGCTTTGGAGGCATCATTGTAAGGGTAAGAGAAAGAGAAAACCGGACCGTGATCTGACTTAAAATAACGGACAGTAATCTCTGTTCCTTGAGCCGACGAACCGCTGAAACCGCGCAATGTTTTCATGAGCATCACAAAGTAGTGCATGCGATCGTTATTACGAACCATTGTATTTAAGCCATATAAAAAATATATAATAGGCCTTATGTAAGTACGAGTTGTCCGTAAGCCGGACGTTTGTAACCCGGGGACTGCCTGTATGTATTATTATTGCTACCCATACTACCCATACTATATTTAATGATACATTCTATTGTTAGCCATTGAAATTACTTTTACTCTGAAAATCTTATTTTGAATTACCAGTGTTTTTTCCCCTCCTATTCATTTTTACAGGCAATCATTTTCTACATATCATGGCACAAATATTAGAGACAAAAGTGTGAAACAACTATATTAGTTAGCTGCTTTATCCCTAAAATGCTGAATTAATCTGAAAGTATAATGATATTCCTTAATGCTTTTTTAAAATTAATTTCATTAAAACAAAAGGGATTGTAAAGTTTGAGATCTCTTTCCCTTTAAAAAAAAGCTCCCACCTCACCTTTTCCTGTTTCCTGGATTTTCAGTCCCTGGCTGATCCTAAGGATAACTTCATTTTAATTGACTCTGGATTATATTTGTAAATCTTGACAGATTGAATTGCATTTGCCCTTACTTAAACCTTACTTAAGTCTGTTAGTCTGAATCTAGGCCACACTGAGTTAAACAAACGGTAGATGGAGGCCAGAGGACCATGTTATATTTGTGAAAACATATCCTTTCATAGACTGAGAGCAGGTTGGTGGGAAACCGGATCATTCTTGACACAACATTCTTAACACAAATAAGTAACTGTCTGCAAACAAAACCATACAGAGAACAGTAGAGCCAACAAAGCACTGGCCTGATAACATATTGTACAAAGCTGAAGTTACCTAAGAATCAAATGGTGCTGGTCATTTTAATAATATAAAAATATATAGCATACTTTACAAATGCAGGTAGAGGGGGCTGGATTGATTATATAGACTTGCAATGCTCACTATAATTCAATGAGACATCCTCCAGCTGCCTTTTTGTACTGGCAGCAGGGGTCTGAGCATACTGAACTGGAAACAAAAACTGTTTACTGGCACAGAGAGCTTTTAGCGTACACTTAGCGAATGCGAAATACCGTTGCAGTTATGGGAGAACATTGTGAGGAAATGCAGGAACAAAATAATAATACAGTATCTATTTCTTTCTAACAATCTTTCATCTCTCCTTTCATCCTCCTTTTTGAAAAAAAGGATAATCATGTCTGTCTGTCTCTCTCACATTTGTTCAGCTTTGGAATGACAGAAAAAAACGAAACAAAAAAACAAGAAAAAAACGAAACAAAAATTGACTAAGCACAAAAGGAGAGCTTAGTGTCAGCAGGATTCTCCCCTCTTTTCTTGATCAACCTTCCCTACCTCCTTTCATGGAAGTGTGACAACTATCTGCTGTGGCATCAGCCACTTCAGTAATCCTGCACTCTTTGCATATGCATCTTCATCTCTGAGGTTCCTGAACAGATTATCAAACCCTGGGCCCCAGGCTCAGGAGGACTAATGTAATTGTGATTGGTGACCCCCGTGCTGCCTTCAGAACCGGTCCATTTATGGGCTGGCTCCCCTAATGGTCATTGATCTGGGTGCGGATGGCACATTCATTGTCTCCTCGTCTGCCAAATGTAAGCACTCTCCCAGCCTGGCAGGAAGCCTGCCGCAACTTGACTTTGATCCACTGCGACCTTTTACAAATCCTCACCTTTTCTCACAGGCAAGAAAAGTCCATTCCTACAAAGGTTTTTTTTTCTCTCCCTTTTTCTTCGGCTCCATGAGCCTCTCTGTCGCAGCGTCTGCTGTTTATCGGAAAACTGTCCGTTCCTGTTAATACAGGTGATTCCTAATTTCCACTGCATTCTCCATTCCAAAGGGAGATTCCAGCAATGCTTAAAAAGCAAGTTTTGGTTAAAAAATCTAAAATATTGTTTTATGTGTATCAAGTAGGCTACTTGTGCACACATTTGAGTATTCTGAATCACCTGCTCTTAAGGCTAGAACCTTAGAACACTTCTTACACGTCAGTGACTCAAGCCAGTTGTAGCGACCAGAGAACTATAGAATCTGCAGATGAAACAGCTGTTCTAGGAGTTTTTATTAATTTCTCTGTTCATGTGATTGAAAACCTCCAGCTGGATTGTATCATTAACTGGAAGAGGAAGGTCAGGTTTGCGGCAAACAGGATGTATATGACGAGGGTTAGCGCTTAATATAAAACGTAAAATGTTTGACCAGATTTACCCTTTAAAAATGTATTGTTCAAGAACATACAATGTCATTAGAAATTTTAAAAATATAAAAATACAAACAAAAATGAATCCGTGTCACGTCTCTGATATAATTAAAAGGTTCTGTACATACAGTATTTCTGGAGGTCCTTTAGCAGAAATGATAATCTGTCTTGAACAAATACTTAAATCTTTACATTGTTTATTCAAATGTAAGTATGTAGGGGCGGCAGTGTATTGTAATGGTTAGGAAACTGGGTTTGTAACTCAGAGGTTGATGGTTCGATTCCCAGGTGGGGCACTGCTGTTGTGCCCTTAAGCAAGGTACTTAACTTGAATTGCTTCAGTAAAATATCCAGTTGTATAAATGGATTGTATGCAAAGAAATGTAAATTGTGTAAGTCGCTCTGGATAAGAGCGTCCGATAAATGCCTAAAAATGTAAAAAAATGTAAAGTAGATTGTGTGCACGCTGCTGTGTGATCAAAGGGGTCACCTACAGACTCTGTGGTATACCCATCAATGTGGCCAAATTCTGGAGAGGAAACTGACGTGCCAGGACAGCTAAACCAAACTGTTTCTCCTCAAAGCTTGCTGTGTTGACTCTGGGCCCTGTGATATTTGCCATGCCGGTATGACTTCCTCGCTGTGACAGGTCTGCTACTCCTAAAAAGGTCTACACTCACTGGTTGCTGTGAGCCAGGAATAAATCGCTCACAATTAATTACTTTAAGAAAAACCTTCCCCTGCCCTCTCGCTCCAGGTCTAATGCCACACAGTGGGGTTTTTCCACAGCCTTGCTGGGAGGGGCTTCATCACTGTGCAGCTTGTCCTAAATCAGCACATACACAGAGTCTGTCGACAGAGAGCCAACAGTGGCAGAGTGAAGTTTACATTTTTGTCACTGTTGGTAACAAGTAACATATGCTATGCTATAGTTAAAGCACATATGTTCAGCACCGTACACCTGTCTGTCAGGTTTTGAGACATTGAAATAAATTGGCTGTGGAATACAATGTTTAAGATTCTTAACTTCAATTTGCAACCACTGAACATGATTTTGTCATCTCAATCACTGGAGGGACTTATGACATCCGGAATAGCAAGCATACGGTCCAAAGGCGTTTTGCAAATGTGTGGTGTGCCGACGGCTGTTGCCGACAGCAGCCTGATAGGTGTTTGCTTGCTGGGATCTTAATGTTTGTTGCGCAAGTACTTCTTGTCTTTAACCAACTTGTATTCATCATTTTTATTTACTCCCATTTGGAATGTAGTTCTGTAGTTCTGTAGCTCAGTTGGTAGAGCATGGCACTGGCAATGCCAAGGTTGTGGGTTTGATCCCACGGGACTACATGTCTGTCGTTCGGATGGAACGGTAAAAACCGAGGTCCTGACTCTCTGTGGTCATAAAAGATCCCATGGCACTTCTAGAAAAGAGTAGGGTGTTAACCCGGTGTCCTGGCCAAATTCACAACCCAGACAATATATATATACAATTCATTTGTATATATTTGTACTGGCGCACTATGGCTGCCGTCGCGTTCACTCAGGTGGGTGCTGCACATTGGTGGTGGTTGAGGTGAGCTGCTCCTATCATTGTAAAGCGCTTTGGGTTCCTTGAAAAGCGCTATATAAATCCAATGTTCAATTCAATTCAATGTCCAGTTGTACGTGTGAGCCCATCCCATTTCTGCAATGTCCCCCTGTTGAGTCATTCTTTACACTCTGCAGTCCACCAGCTGAGCTGCGCAGTCATTACGTCGGATGAGTGCATTTCATGCGCAGGCAGACTGCAGGCGCCCAATCGACCAGAGGAGTTGCTTTCAAGTAACGAGATGGGGTTAATCCACACTATGAAACCCTGGCTCCCTGGGCGATACTATGGCTAGAATCCAAATATCATGCCATATTTTGAAATTAAAAAAATGCATTGGCTGAAATTGCAATGTTACAAAATTGACATTTTGAATCAAACTAATGTAACATGCCTAATTGAGATATACTCTACATGCCTTCTTCAGGGTGGGATAGTACCAAGAATAACTTTGACATGCACAATATAAGCCACCATCATAAATGCCTGGTGTATATATTCACTGAAAATATATCTTATATCTTATATCTTAAACATATAAATATAATATATTATAACACTATATGAGACTATATGGCACGCCAGGTGTGGTGGCCATTAACCACCCCTGAAGTGCCAGGGGAGGAGACAAGGGATAGCCTTGATATTGTAGAATAGGGCAGGGCTATCATTGCAGAATGGTTTACAGTATTTTCTCATGGCCAGCCATACCAAAATGACCCCAAGCTAGCAACAAAAACTAAATGTTGTGCTACAGTATAAAAATTGACCAGTACCCTAGAGTATGCCTGCCAATCTTTCTGATTGATGGCGTGGATAGTTTGCCCAGTACGGTGTCGATTTTATGACATAATCATGCATGTACAGAAGTTGTGTCAAAGTCCGGTAAATATGAGTCAGACAAACATCTATCACATAGACTTAGTGTTAAAGTCAGCCAAACATCACTCAGGCACACATCCCTCATTTGGACCAGGTATCATAGTCAGTCATAATCAAACTTAAGTTATTCCGACATGGTATGAATCATACATGAGTCTGATTCCTAACGACCCGGGGTTAGGATTTTTTTTTTCCGGTAGAAATATGACAGAAAAGGAACATAATACCATTTTTATGTTAAGTGTTAGACATGACTAGCTAGTTAATCGTGTTATATGTGCACATGAATATGTCACAAGCTAAAACAAATTCCAATACAATCATATGTAATATGTAAGATATATACCACAACATGACGTGCACATATGAGAATTTATGGCATGGCAGGGGTGGTGATTGACCCAAGGCTGGAGAGCAACAGCAAGTACTGGTTTGCTATTTGTAAGAATAATTTGGGCATTTTATGTTTCTTTCATGTTTTAATTACTTAAGTTGTACATAAGGACAATTTACCAATTGTCACTGCTATGACGCTAAGCAACACAGCTTGCACATGACAGTTTCGCTGTCTAATTCCTTTTACTCTACCCTTCTTGACATACATAGATTTCTGGCGGGAAGGCATTGGTCTATCCTCACACAGCGTTGAAAAACACATGTGTATGATTTGCAGACAGGTCCTTTGCTGAAGAGTGTTGTGTGACATCATAGACCACAATGCCTTTAATCGGCTTTGAAGTTATCACTTATCAACATCGCGACACGTGATGCAGGAGAGTGCAGGGTGTCCCAGAAACTCCCACCGCATCTCTGAAGCATTCCTCTATGTATGAGAGTGGATGATTTGGCTGAACCAAAAAATGGTTTGGTCTTTATTTTCAATAAATGCAATTACAGTCATTCATTTTTTTCTGAATCACCCAAGCGGTTGCTATATATTCAATGAAATGTTCCATTTATTTCAAATATTTTACTTCCTAAGATTCACTTTGTTTTCATTAGTATACACTGGATAGCTGACAATTGCATGACAGATAATTGAGTAAATCGTTTTATTTTACAGCATGCAGCTGATCACTTTTCATAATTTGGTTAAATGTATATAATTTAAATGCATAAGTGCCCAAGGCTCACAAGTCCTATCCACAGTTTCATTTAATTGTATATTGGATAATTGCACAATGCAGTCCACCTGTTCTGTAAAAGAAAACAGGGTTTTCAATTTGCAGTAGAAATGGTTTGCACTGACAAACACTGTTGATGTGTATTCATTATTAAACACTGAATTATTGCACAGAGAACATATAATTGTTGCACAGAGAAAGTAAATGGCACCATTGCCATAAGTTTAGAGAATTTTAGCAGACGTGCATTGCCTTGATATGTGTGAAGCTCGTCTTGGGCCCCATCCCCACCCCCCAAGACAAGCATGTACTGTACATTGACAGAATGCAATATGCTTAGCCGCTTGTCCCAAGCCTATGCAATTATAATTGTATCGGTAATGCAGATAAGGGTAATCATATATGCCAGCAAATATATTCCATTAAACACAGATGCGCTGTTTCAATTGCAGCAGTATTATTTCTGTGATTTCTTTTTTCCCCACTTACCTTCATGCCAAGAAGAGAGTAAAAACCCATCCAAGGCCCAATAGAAAAAATCTTTTGAAGGAATAGTGAATGCTTCCGTTGCTTGTCAAAGCCATCTCACTGAATCGAGCAATGCCATGCCTGTAAAAAAATGTGGCATTCCCGAGCAGAATGATACATTTTGCACAGTGCAATTGAGAGGTAATAATGACATTAAAAGACATTGGGAAGCGATCTATTTCAGTACGCAGGATGGACTCGGCCTGTCATCTCCCATTTTCTGGGCAATTGACAGCAGGTTCTCATGGATGCATTTCTATTTCAGGTTAAATGTGTGAGAAGTGGAGGTGCCTGTATGAAATAGATAAGAAGGAGCCTAGTGGCAGCCCCCTCTCTGGCAGTGCCATTGAAGGCCCATCTGAAAAGTGGAATTCCAGCCTCACGGAGGGCGGAGAGCGAGACGCCCGGATAATCACAACCCCAGACGAGAAGACTACAACTTCATCCTCCGCTTTCAACAATTACTAATGCACTTTGCAAGGCAGGCTGTTTCAAACACAAACGGGATTTCTCTATCACATTTCTACGGTGGTTAAGTGGAGATGAGTAGAAAGAGGATAAGGGCTGTGTTGCAGCTGAGGGGAGGGATGAGCTTCACGTTTCTTGTCATTCAATGTATGTCCATGCATTATTATTGGACCAAAATGAATACATACATAAGTATTTCAGATGGTGCGTAAAATCCAGGTCCTGGGAAAGATCTCATGATACTTACCATAAGAATCTCCATCTGTCTCTCTAAATCTTGCCATTTAAATCTTGAAATGTGTCTTCTAACTGCTTGCATTTAACCCTGGCCTCTCTATTTAATATTTTGTGGAACACGATGGCTTTCAGACATCACCCAAGCGGTTGCTATATATTTGCGATGGTTGATGTGATGGTTGTAGATTTGCTCCCTTGACTGTACAAAACGTTTGTATGAAATGTGCCATGTAGCAGGTAAATACATGTCAATCAATTTAATTATTAATGGTACAGTACAACCTCAGACATACGAGTTATGGACTGACCAATCAACCGTCTTTGGGACAGGTGTTCAAAATTAGCCTTTGGGTATAAACACTTAAAGCAATGCATCTGATGCTTGCTTTTTAACATTGTAACAACATTCTATGTCCCTGACAAATAAACAAATAAATAAATAAAATATAAATGAAAATATAGTATGAACCTGGATTCTGGATCATATGCAATTACGCCTTATCAACATCAAGATACTATAAACATAAAATAGTTGATTTGAAACTAATCACACTTTCCATTGGTAAAAAGGAGCACGTTTTAGCAAAGAATATAAGAAGATTAACAGTGTTTGATATAAAGATGGGCCAGAAAAAACAGTTCACATCAGCGTGTAGATTATAGTCTTAGCGTTGCCGAAGACAGACACGGGTGTGTTTGGAACATCTAACTGAAAATGTCGTAATAAATGATGATGCAATAATCACTGCAATCATGTTAACTGGCTAGTAATAAGCTATTGAACATTCAATAAAGACAAAAATATTTTTTGGACATAACAGAACAGTGAGAATAAACAACGTTGCTCAGCTGCACGCTATAGAATTAGGAAAACAATGCAAAATATATGCTAATCATCACTTTTATGGTGTTGTTGTCAAGGAATCCAGTTGAACATTACTAATCTAACTCAAATGATAATGAATAAGCTGCAAAAGCATTGGTCATTTCAGACAGGCTGCTAAATATTGTAGCCTATTCATAAAACGTTTTACTCTTTATTCAGGATCTTATTCATAATTGCACCAAAACATTACAGGCTAGTTTCTTGGTTTCAAGATGTGTAGCACAGTGATTGGTTAAGTGCAAATCAGTAACACATCACACTGTTGTGGAACTCAATGCAGAGCAACAACCGTACACTGAGCACAGCCCTTTCTCATTTATGTCAATTGATCTGCCTGAAAAAAAACTACTGAAAAACATAAATTGTGCTTTGAGAATCAAGCAAACACAGACAATACGGGTAACAGAATGTCAGATTAAATGCGGAACTGAATCTTCTTTCTAATCATGTCACTTTCAAAGTTATGAACATTTCACTGTTCCAAATGACCTCCATTCCTGATGTGTCCATATCTCTGAGGTTCTACAGTATATTATTATTGATTCAATTAATTATTACATTATAATCACATTTTACATTTACATTTGACATTTTAGGCATTTAGCAGATGCTCTTATCCAGAGCAACTTACAAGATGTGCATTAATACATGGTAGGAACAATCATAGTTAGCGTACAAGATCAGTGCAGGAATACAGCAATAGACATCATTGCAGGCATCTGCATACCATACCTGTAACACCGGGAAGGAAAAGGTTAATCATAACTGCTTATTTCAATAACTGCAAATAACAATAATTACAATTTTCGAGAGCTGTTTATACAGTGTGCAATATAAGCAGTAGAGATTGTGTTGCGTGTGTGTTTCCTTGCATAATGTTAAGGTTGAGACATTGCGCTTCCAGTACAGCAGTGCATTTCTATTCATATGAATATAAGTAATAAATGTGTTCTGCATGACTGCGGCAAAGAGGTGGAGACCCTTGCTCTCCTACCCTGTCTTTATAGAAAGGAGGGATAGTCTCATCTTAATCCCCTCCCCAGACCCTTTCTCTGATCTAGTCAAAGTGCTGCAGAAAGGATTCCATTTCCATTGCCTCAGAGTGCTCTCCCTGCTTTAAGGCACGTTCTGTGGGCGACAGGTGCCTAATACTCCCAATGGAAGGAAGCAGCGCCCTTAGATTTTGATTCTTCTCTCCCGGGCTTTTGCTTTCCGTTTAAATGGCAGTGTTCACATTTGTAAAATAAATAAATAAATAAAAACAGACGGTATTGATTTACATTAACTCTACCTTCAGTCATTGAAGCATTCATGAGGCATTCATAAGCACCCCCAAGAAAAAAACCAACATTATATTTTTGTGAATTGTTTATTTTTCGTGAAGATTCTAAATTAATTCATTAAATCCATAGAATAAGCATAGCTGAGAAAAATTATGCCCCAAAACACCTAGAGAATACATTCATAAGTAGTGAAAAGCATTACATGACAGCATTTGTGTAGCACTTATGAGCACTCAAAACTATTACATTATAGTTTTCATAAAGCAATTTCAAATGTTTACAGAATCATGTTATAAGGCTGTTTTGTAAAGAGCTAAATAACAGATTCAGGAATGTATCACGAATCATTCAAAATGAACTAATTATTTCCATTCAACAAAAATGTGATCAATTTGACCTCATCATTGCTGACATAATAGCAAACTACAGCACCGCCTTTATGATAAATTCATCAACATAGCTTCATCAAGTTTTTATGTGCCTAAAATATAAAAATACAGAAGTCTTTCTTTTCTCCAAATTCTTTTGGTCACACGTACCTTGCCCTAGAACCTTGGACAAAAGTGTTGGTGCCCAGTGATGATGAACGATGTATTGAAAAGCCTTTGTGAATATGTACACAAAGTGTATGTAATGTAAGGATTGACATTAGGCTTTATTTATTTATTTTTCTTTTTCTCTTTCTGCAGTTTTTCCCCCAATTTTAGTAGCCAATTATACCCTCTTTTTGATGTCAATTATCCCCTCCCTCATATTGAGAGCTCGCTGCCGTAGTCGTGAAACCAGCAGTGACATCCTCTTCCAAATCCGCCAAGCCATCACTGTAACTCAAGTTTGTAAACTTTACATAAGGCATACAAAAATGTTTAATGAATGCATCTTTTTTTTGGGGGGGGGGGGTGCTTTATAAAGACATTTCATGAAGCATTCCTAAATTGAATTAAAATGTCATTGTCTTTGAGTGCTTATGAATGCTTCATGAATGATTTATTAAGGTTCATGTAAATCATTACCATAAAGACACTTATTGAACCAATTGACCTGAATAATCCTTGTGAGCCTACCAGAATTCAAGTGAGGTAGTAATGATCAAAGCCTTGGTTGTTGCTTGTTTGATTAGATTAGATTTAATATATTTTTAATGTACTCTGATCTTCAGTTCATGTCTCACAAGCCCTCAAAGGTACATGCTGCCTATGTTTTATACCATAAACAGTTTTTTTCTCCAAAGGACAATGGCTTAGCCAAAGGAAATTTCTCATAATGCTAAAAATGCATTTTACATGTCCATTTGACATGCGCTATTTAAAATGTCATATACTGTAACAGAGATAAACATGTTTTTTTATTTATTGTGTACCATAAAATGGTGGTGGGTCTCTTTAAGATATCTGTGGCTGCGTACCCAAATATTATTTTTCAGTGAAATTGTTTTGATGTTCCCTAATATGTAAACCGTAATTAAATGTACGGCAACCATCTACAGAAGTAATTACAGATCTGTCACCGTGAATGTATTTTGTCCAAAGACAACATCTCTAGTATTTACCTCGATGACAGCTAGTCACAGAGATACAGATTTACTTGCCCAGAGCAAGGAAATAAGGACATTTTTCCTACGCTTTAAGACCATTTATCCTTCTGCATTACAGCATTCTTCCTTTTCTGCTGCCGCCGCCTTTTGTAAGAAAGAAGCTAAATTTGGTCTTTGCATTATTAATTATGTTTGATTTAAAAAGCAAAAATGTGCTCCATGAATGCAAGACTGCAATGGCACATCTGTTACAACAGAAGGAACTATCATTTAAATCACCATACCTGGGAGGAAATGAAACTGGCAGAGATGTTCTGTGGGAGGTAAAAATACAAGATGCCTGCCTGCTGAATTCCTCCAATAGCACATCATTGCTTATTCCAACCACTTGTTCCAATTTTTTGCCTTTTGGAGAGACCATATAACGATATTCCACCTCGCTTATTCATTCCCTCAATTGTCCTCAAGATCTACTGAGATGTGCAGATGTAGGTGTCGTTAATGAGAGAACCCATGTTCAACAAGCCATTTTTAAAACATTAAGTGGAACCCTTAACTCATGCCTTATTCCTCTTTGTTTGCAATCAGCGTAACTCGTATCACTCAAGGTAATGCATTGAACGGTAGGGTGCGCAAATTCCTGTGGATGTTTAGACATCTGGCACTGTGGGACAATTGATTCTGCTGGTTTAAAATGGAACGATGGCACTGCGCCATGTGTGACACTGCGTTTGTGCTCAGCCTCAGCTCTGTGGCAGTGTCCTCTGGTCCAGATCAACATCATTCTAAAGGCTGAGAATGCCACAGTACTCCAAGGTCTGTTACTGCAGATTACAGCTGTATAGTGCATCTCGTTTCATGTGCATTTCGTATGAAATAGAAGTTAGAGCAGTGATGTATGCATGTACAAGCACACACATACAAATACACACATGCACACACCACACACACAGATAGGGATGGTGAGCTCTCAAGATTCTGGCTGGCATTTAATTATCATCGGTTTATAGTGATATGTGGTGCGATTTAGAATATTGCATCCATGTCATCATTACAGAGGATCTCCATTATCTGTTCTATTCCATGAGGAGCAATGTGAGCAGTAGACATAGACTTCAGCACAGAAAATAATCCACATGCTATGAACATCTGGGGGTAGGGGGGGGGGGGGTTTGTGGAAAGGCTCTTATTAATGATGAATATCAATGAAAGGACATTCTGAAAGTGAGGAGCAATCCTTGCCAGAGTAACTGAAAGTTTAAAAGCCAGGCTTACAGCACAACATCTTGGTCTTGTGATCGTATGAGATATATACTGTATGTGTGTGCATATATATATATATATTGATAAAAGAAGGAAACTATTTGTGAGGCAAAGTGAAAGAAAACTCACATCAGCCCGTAATTAAATGTTGGGTGAAGGCATTTTTTTCCAATTTGTGTCACATTCTAAAGAAAGCCCTGAGAGAGAGAGAGAGAGAGAGAGAGAGAGAGAGAGAGAGAGAGAGAGAGAGAAAAAGGGGGAATGGGAGGGGGGAGAGGGAGGGGAAGGGGGGGGGTGAGGGACTGCATACGTTTTTTTTCTCTTCGGTGCATGGCTCAGACAGCCTTTGGAGCACACCTCTGCACCGTGACACATGAGAAGCTCTCATTAGGTCTAAACGCGTAGGCCCGCTGCGCTGCTGTTTACCACTGATCAGCGGCGCGCAGGCTGCGGATAAAGAGAGCGCGGGTGTCAGGGATCCGTGCCTCGCGAACACCAGGGGATCCGCGGCAAACACGGGGCCAACAGTCTAATGAACAGGACTGATGCGATTTAGTCGTGTTCGCCGTGCATTCAAATGGGCGATATTTAATGAAAAGGTGATGTGAAAATCAATTTGCGGTGAAATGGTATAGATCTGTGAACTCTGGATCTGGGTACAATCTGTGATGTTGACAGCGGTAAGTCAGGGCAGTGAATCCCTGTTTTTAATTATGGGGCCCTGTTGCAGATATCTGAGACACTGTGCACTGTCACCTTAGACAGTAAACTCCAGTCTTTATGTCTCATATAGCCGATGTGGTATTGGATTTATTGAATACAATTGGGATTTTGTTTTGTTTGTTTGTTTGGGGTGTGTGTATTTAAAGTAAAACAATCTGAACAAGTTTTAACAGTAGCCATGCATACTCAGACACAACCAGCAGGACAAACTTCGGAGACAATTAGCTACAAATTCAGCAAAACGCAAAACGGACATGTTGCTGGATTAAAGACAACAATGACTTTTACAATCCGTTCTCCAATTCACAATTTCACAGAAATGCATATTATTTAATGTGGTGGTAATGTAAGACTCTTAATTACCTAACTGTCACAAAGTCAGCTTCTGGAATATTAAACGTATTGCAATAAAATACAGGCATTGGCAGATATGCAATTTTGTCCAAATTCAATATTAAGGCTGATCTGATGGAAGACAGAGAGCAATATAGTGTTTGTGAGCAAGAAAATAAGGCAGAAATTGAATGCTGGAGATGGCTTGCCGTCAGTTTGCAGGGCGTCCCAATGCATTGCATGTTTCTAAATGGAGAATGTTTGTCACCCTTCTCCTCAATCTATTTGAGTCCTATAACAAATTCTGTAGCGACGGGGTTAAGCTGCCCGGGATTATATAGGAACATTCATTTTGAAACCCCGCTCAAGTGCAAAGATTTCATTTCACATCTTTTATCTCTCGCTGGGAGACGCTTGCACAGATCCAAAACTCTGCTTCCTTCATTTTCCGTTTCTCCGAATTACTTTCACATTTCCTATCACCGGCGCATAATCCCATTCTCTCCATTATTGTCTTAATATCAAGTACAGCAAGAGATAATGGAGAGACACTGTAATAACAGTGTGGCCTAAAGGGGTCTCCCCAGGGAAATATCTTTGATGCCTGCAGAATATTAATACCTCAGAGGTCTCTGCTTTCCCCGCCTCTCTTCATCTGTCGTTCCTCACAACTACATAATGGCCCTCATATACATAACAAAAGCTAGGGGGAGAAGGAGGGCTCTTTTAATGGCCGTCTATGCCGTGTAAGATTGCTACATATAAAATCCTTTTCTATTCCAAAAAACCTTTGCTCATCGAGTGGAACCCAATTGACACGAATTGTTTTGTATTTCTCCTTTATTTGATTTATTTATTTATTTCTCTTCCCCCGATAAGGCATTTGCCAAAGTGAAGGATTTCCATTCTGGTGCGGGTCCTTGTGATACGATAAGAGAGTTCTAAGGCGTGTGTAATTGTGTGTAGCAGCGACATCACGCTCAGCCTATGAATAATAAAGCAGAAGAGTACGGTGGCCTTCGATGCGGCGGGTTCACTGACGTTGCGTCCCATTGTATTTCTCCTCCGCTGCTCAAGCCTTGTCCCTGACACGTGCAAGCACAGGAAAACACGGACGCACGCGTTTGTATGCAAGCGCGCACAGAAGCACGCGTACACATACACACACACACACACACACACAGATATAAAACATTCCGCAACGCCACTGAAGCCACTGCGGTGCGTTTGATTTGCTCTCCTGGTTGCCCTGTCTTGACACGGATCAATCGCCTCCACTGTGAACTGAGTCCGCATGAGCCGCAGGCCCGCGGTGTGAGGAGTGGACCTACATTCCTAAACTCTCCTATGAAAGGCTTGTGCGATCTGCGGGTCACTGCTGCCACGCTGGTCTCTGTATTGCGGGAGAGACTTGAGCACTGCTCAAAGCCCGGAGACCCTGCTCTGGCCCGGCCGCTGGCTCGCTTGTGACCGCCACACTGCCCACAGCAGACACGGCGCTTTAGAGAAGGTCGGACTTCAGACAGCAGCTTTTAGTGTCTTAAACGAAACACATGCTGTATAATGATGTACCTTATTGTGCAAGTTATATACGACTTATAGAATGCTATTGCAGACATTCCACCTCTCTCGGAAGCTCCGGAATTTGGCATCAGCTCCCCGTGAAAGGTTAGAAATCTCCCCCCCAAAAATCTCCAATCTGTGGTGGAGATTTGCCGGAGATTTATGACCTCTCGCGGGTGTCAGGGAGCTGATACCAAATTCCGAGAGACTCCCGGAGCTTCCGGGAGAGGTGGGATGTCTGCTGTTGAATAAGTCAGGGTTAATGGCACATTTACATTTCACTGAAAAACATAACAAACTAATGAAGTGATTAAAAAAATAACTTTAACGAAATTACCAGACTTTAGGAAACCTTGCTTGTTTATTTTGGCGACATAAAATTGCTCCTGACCGACAGCAGGTGCCAGTGTTTCCTTTGTTGTTACCTATTGACAAAGAAGGGAAAATGTAATGTTTAGCTTCTAGTAAATTATTTTAATTTCCTGTTCCAAGTCCTCAGAAAAGCAGATTGATTCGGTCCCATTAAGCTGTTAATACATGGTGCACACTGTGCCTGCTTTTTGAACTTCGCATCAAATTAGCGTCGCCATTCTGTACAGTGATGGGGTGCTTCCTCTGTGACCTTTCCTGTGGTTTTTGGGGAACAGTGGGGTTTCAGAGTCCAGTCTCCCTCTGACACCTTTGCCCTGGTACCTGCGACAGAGAGGGAAAGTGACAGGGACTGCTGACGTCTTCATAGCGGAGCGAAGGAAAAGGTCACCCGCAAGTTGCAAAACGCCCGCGCCGCCCTTCCCCCGCCATCCGCCACGTGCGCTAGACAAACACGCGCGGCTATTTTTAAAGCCTGCTAGATGGAATCTTCCTTCGAGATCGAAGCCTTTTTGAAAAGATGAATGCAGACAAACAATGGTCTGTTTGTTTTTCCTTTAATATAACAGGAATTGAGGGCGAAAAGATAACATAACGGGACAAAGATTAAAAATAAGCCTTTGATGCAATTTCCTACTTTGAGAGTTGTGTCATGACTGTAAACAAAATCCTTCTATTTTTGGCCTTCCTATTCTCTTACAGCAAAAACTTCTGTTGTACACAGTATAATCTAATTTAAGTTCTTTAGATACCAGATAGGGTGCAGGCGCACCTGATACAGCTGTCTTGTTATACATGATTTCTGGGTTAATCAAGATTGAACCTCAGTACGACTGAATAAATAGTCTTTGATGTGTTTCGTATCGTGTAACTCGCAATTCTCATGTGGAGTTGCTTGCCTGCCTTAAGAGTTCCAGAGTTATTGATGTTTTATTCTCTGTTGATTCCGCTTTTATTCTGAGTGTGGTCACATTACTTTTGAGTGCAATTTCTCTCGAGACAGCGGCAGACAATATTTTTCTTTTGAAATCGAGCAGGAACATGCATTCAATTGTTGCCTGGCAAATTTTGTGTCGGGCATTGTGGCTCACTTTTATTGGGACAGAGTATTGATTTATATTATTGGGTGAATTGGGTGAAGTGAACATTTTAAATGTGAGTGACCCCTGGGATTTCACTGCTAGCATTCACAGCCACATACTTATTAATGTGATGTGGGAGATAAACAAGCAGTTCTTTTAGTGTTGCCCATGTTACTAAATGTCCTTGTGTCGAAGTATGGAGTATCTATAATGTGTTCTTAGAAATGGGGAGAGAAAACACTACAAAAATATGCTAATTTAATAAGACTGCTGTTTGATTTGTTTATGGTCATGTTTGCCTAGATTATTACCTTTTACTTGCATGTGAAATATATTGTGTAAAACTATTATGAATGATAATTTGTGGGGAGATTATGCTAATTTGTATGTATATATATGCCAAAGCAATTTACAGTAGTGAATGCATACATCTTTTCAGTATATGAGTACCCAGTGGAAATTGAACCCACAACCTAAGCGTTGGCAACACCATGCTCTACCTACTGAGCCACATAGAACCACCAATTTGCTTACCTGAAGTGGGGAAAGTTTAAAAGCCATTTCAAGTCCGTTTAGGTACAGGAAAACTGATATATATATATTATATATGTAATATATATATATATATATATATATATATATATCTACCACAAGGACACCTCACTCTGTCCTCTAATTCCTGCAATACCCAATAATAATCATATTATTTTCATACCGATTGTGTGCAGACAGTTATTGCTGCTGAACAAAAGGAAATAAATACAGACAAAATGGGAGGCCGTCTATGTGGCCACAGTGTAGTTTTTCCGGCTTTTCAGATGTTCCATTTCTCTGACAGCCAGGCAATGACATTTACAGACACATGCTGAGTATTTACATGACATTACCATACAACATTCACACTTCTTTATAATCTGTGCTGCACTGATGCACAGTTTTTTCCCCAAGTATATGTATATACTGAATACTGTATATCTGCTCCAAGGACCTTTGAGCTATGAATAATAACATTTATTAACAATAACTTTTCTGCATTGTTCAGTGCATATGTTGCTGATCCGCAATGCTTCCGCCCCACAGCACACTGGGATTTGACACAGATGCAGCTGAAAGACAAAAGCCCATTCGCCTTCCCTGAATTAAATGCTCTCCCCTTCCATTGAGAGCTGTAAATTGATTTCACACTTCGCTAATAACTTGACCAGGGTATGACAAGAACTTGGATTGACTGCAGGTCATGCAAATTAATTACAGCAATTAGGTTACAAAGGGAAGAGAAAGTACACGTGGAGGAGGGTACTGAGGGGAATAGGAGAACCAAGAACCGAAAGTCTCCTTCACCTCGCCTTCTCGCGTCACTCTTGGCCGCATGCTCGAGAGTGATCCGCGTTTTGGGGGAGGATTCGCGGATGTCTCCCGGCGGCGCTCCCCGGCGTGCGAGATTTAAAACAGGTCCGCGGTATCCGGAAAAAAGGGCATTAGAACAGTTTGCTGGAGATTGTTTTCGCCTCATTTGCCTGGAGAGGAATTGCAAATGATTTCGCCGCCACGGCTTCCAGGCCGCCGCCGTACAAAAGTCATTCATCCCTGAGCTATCAGTGCCGTGGACAAATGAGCTGCAGGGCCCTGCACGCGCTGCCAGGGCTTACGTGAGTGAGAGAAGGCAGGCCGAGGCAGCACTGCACAGTAATTCTGCATCAACAGTTGTGTAATTCCTCATTGCATTTATACTGCTTCATATACATGTGCATGCAACGGGCAGTAAAAAAAAAAAGTGAGTACAATACGCATTTTATTTATTCCTTTGATTTGTTGACATTCAATGGAAGCCATGGACAGCTATCTTAGATCACGGTTTATTCCAGAAAACATCCAAGAAACCATTGACAGCCATCCCAAAGGCAATGCTGTCATAAATGAATAAGGGCACTCCAAAATGTTGACTGATTTGCCCCTGGAGCCATTCTAACTAATTAAGTGATTTCCTCAGACAAACAAGGAAGGAGGGAGTGTCGAATTCTGAAGCAGACTAAGTTCCTTAGTCTGAACTTAGATAGGGTCAACAGCACTATCAGCAGGATGTCACATTGTTGCTTTACCCTGAGTAAGGTACTCTCAAATGCTCCAGCATTACATACATAATGAAAAGGAAACCAATCCAAGTCACTCTTGACAAGAATAGAAAAATGAAATTTTGAAATGCATTTATATGATCAGAGAAAATATATTCTTGACAAATGCGCGCACTGGTGGATGGTGTAATTTGAAGCTGAGGCAATTTTTTACTGCGCCTTCATATTAAATTACGTAGAGATTAATTTAAGAAGAAACAACTCCTGCAGTTGCCTCTCTAACTAGCAGAATATAAGTAGAGCAATTATCTCTGCTTGTGAAAGAAAAGCAAATCTGTTTCATCGTTTTCTTTTGAGTCCTCCCACTATTAGTGTGCTCAGTTGTCTTATAAACACAAAGAAACATTTTCCAAACGACTCTCTTTAATCCTCAACCCTGTCTAAACACTAATTACCAAGGCACACTTTGTTACTGTGCTCTCTGTAAACAAATTGAGCTTGAAATGCCTCAGATGTGAACAAAAATAATACATCAGACATAAATGGTAGTCACATATCTGGTTGCCTTTGTTTATCACGATGTGATTAACATATGTAAAATAGCTTTTATAGTCAGCTTTTTCAAGTGAAAAAATATATTGACTAACATTAATAACATAAATGCAGCAGTACCTAATTCGGTTTGTGTTCTGCATTTAGAACTGATAGGTATTGGTACTGTTATTCATTAAAAGGTTTTACAATATGCTAGTATGTATGATGGAATTGAGCTGTGTTTTACACAACGGGCCTAAAAAACTCAATCCGGATATTGGTTTCATGTTTATCCGTACTCAGTTTTACATGTGATCCATATTCAATACCTGTGTTTAGACCGAGGCTGTGTTCTGAATCAGCATGCACAAATGGACGACCACATCTTATCTTGCTGTTTTTGACTTCAGCTTGACTTTCAGACGCTACCAAAAGGAACGTATTATACGTACACCTAAGAATTTAGGCTTTGTTGCAGTTATGCTTATGTTTTAGTAGTTTCTGTGGAAATTATATTTAAACCTGCAATATTGAGACAATTATTTGGGTGTATTTCAATCAAAAAGAGCAATGTGCAAATGTGTTAATAAAATTGTTTCAATTTGGCATTATTACGTATCACATTTTGGGCTCTAGTTTTGTTGTCAAAGCACAATGTGCAGACAGTAGCACTAATCCAGGACGGAGGCGCATTAAGCGCATTATCCTTTAATAGCACACACGGTAGCACACCTGTGGCACAGTTGTAAAAGAGGTTGGTTTAAGAAGAATACATTCCCTGTGGGTGTGGTGAGGGTTTGGTTGATTATAGCCAATCAGATCATCAGCTTTTTTCCCATTTAATACCTTTACCATAGCGAACTGGCAACTTCGTCATGTCTCATGAAGAGCAAGCACCATGGCATTCGAAGAGCAAGTTATGAAACTTGTTTTCACTACAATAATTATAGTAGACATAATTGGATTGCGTATCATGCCGCAATACTAAACTAAACTAAAGGGCATGTGTGTCTGCCCTTTTAAGGGCAGGAAACTGATATAGTTGTCTAGGAGGAGGAAGAGGAAAAGACGTGTGATGTACGTATATTAAAACGTTTTTATTAACAAAATTAACTATGTTTCATTGATGATTCTCCATGTAGGGTGACCAGATGTCCTGCATTTTGACTTATTGTCTTGCTTCCTGCAGTGATGAATGTTGTCCCGTATAATAAAGTATATCCATTATGTTATTATTTTAAGTAATATCCATTACCCCCTGCTCAACAATATAATCTCCCCTGTGTCAAAAGTTTTAGAAATCCCTCGCTGTTGTTTTTGACTAGTAGCAACCTTTATGGATGTAAAGTATAAACCTTTATGGATATAAAATACAGATAGGATCCCCTGCCCCATAGCTCAACAATATCATCAGCAATTGCTTTGTTATTTTTTGATTGTTATTATTCCTCATTATAAGGTCCCTCCTCTCTCTTGCAATCATATCCAACCTCTGTGTCACCTCTGTATAAATTGGAAGTCAAAATAACAGATTCCATGGGTTGTTTGCTGTTTACACCTTGGGGGGAATCTGAACTGTATCGGATATGGAAAATATTTTTAATTGGGTCACATGAAACTAACTATGTAAAAGCAGCCTTAATGGGTAAATGGCAGAAGTAATGTTTGAAGAACCCATCACATAATCAGCAAACTACCTCACCCAGTTGCCCCTGCAGTGTTCAATCTGTGTTAAGTGATGCTGTATGTAGAGTGTAGAATGGAAAGGGCATGTGGACTGTTGACTAATCGTGTATTGGGAAACATATTTCAGGGACGGCACCATGCAGGTGAACAGTTTGGTATGCAATCAATAAAACAAACGAGTTCCAAATTGCTGCTTGTTGTCTTACATAATCGTCCATGAAGCACACACAAATACTGCCAAAAAGGGAGAAAAAAATTAAACCAGTCTGTAATGTCTATAGGTGGGGGTCAACATCCTTATCTGCATGGCCATGTCTAATCTTCCAGACAGAATCCATGTTAATTATGGTGCTGATGACACTTTATTAGTGAGTCATTATTATTATTGTTTAGAATTTTTTCTGAACCTGTCTATCCAAAATCACAGTATGGGAAATAAAAGAAAACTGGAACTGGTTCAATTTGTCCAGCCAGTTGTATGTATTGAAATTGAGCCAGAAAACCATAAAGCCCATTTGAAATCAATGTGGCCATGGCTATTTAATGAACAGAGAGAGAATGGCCCTGCTTCATTGGGCCAATTGGATTATGAGAGCACCGGCAACAGTGGTGCTAATGCCAACTAGCAAAGGAGGTGGAGATGTATTCTTAAAATGGCTCATTCAAACTGAATTCTGTTATTAAATGATGGAATGAATACTTAGATAAAAACGTAACACATCTACACATCGAAATAGAAATGAACACATCTCTGTATCCTCTAAATCCCAATTAACCTGTTCCTTCCTGAATTATGACGAGCATCCCAATATTATTGCTGCTTCATGTGCTCTCAAAATTTTCATAAATACGAGTTTCACAGTGAATACCAGTGAGAAGCTCGTAATACAATCAGTACTCCAAGTTACTGACTTGGTGAACTTCGACCTTTGATTTGTGACCTTCTGGAAAGAGTGTCTGTGGTAAAATATGACTTCATCAAGATAAAAAAAAAGAAAAAACCTCATCAAATTGTTTTGTTAGTATGACAGCAACAAAAATAAATACAAGAAACAATATCTGATATTATGTACATGGTGCACTTGCTTTGTTTCTCCATGTCGTTGAGAAAGAGATAGATATTCAATGAACTTAATCTTTGCTTAAAAATGAGAAAGCTGAAAACCTCCAATTTTCCTGTTCACTCCGAGCTCCAGGCATCCGAATGCGCGCATATTTACCTGCCAAGGTGACAACGAGGAGTGTGCTGAGTAGCATGCGAGCGCAGCATATGGCTCAGAGTCGACAGGCTATTTTCCTGTTAGCTGTACGTTTAACTGAACAGATGCAGAATTGCAGACTGAAGGCAAAGCATCGCTGAGGCTTCAGAGGGACTACCGGTCTGCACCTGCGTTTAGGACAAGTTTGATGAGCATAATTCCAGTAAGAATCACAGAATTCAGCACATTGGCACGGTTCGTCTTGATGAATCTCTGATCTTTGCTGTTTCCTTTTTTCAGTGTGGACAGGAACTTCCCAAGCTCAAAATCCCTCCGAAGTCCACCCTGAATCATTTGTGGTCTTCTCATTTACCCCGAAGTGCACATGACCCGAACAAAAATGTCCAAGAGTTCTTCTTGTGATCGGGAGGCAGATTGCTCAGCCTAATAACAGATTTCACTGACCGTTTTAACTGCTCATTATTTTATCTAAACAATTGACTTTTGGGCCAGATGGGGAAAATGGACATGATGGCCAGTGCAATATCCATCTTAAGTGATTTTCGTTAGCTGGAGGCACTCCCAGGCAATGGTTGTAATGATTAGGGTTTGAAGCAAATATATAATTGAATGCAAATTAATTTCACACCATTTTTTTGAGGTGAATGAATCCTCATCCACTCAATGGAAACTCTGTCACAAAGAGCACATGGTATAGACTGTTACGTTTACACCAGTTGTGCTCCTGACTGCCTTGCTGCACACTGTGCATGATAGCTGACGAGAATGTGTTTGGCCTGCCAACAAATTTCTTGCTACTTGTGTCTGAGACACCGAGCCATTTGTTCATGCAATCTGGTTTGGTCGCTGCATAAGAAAAATAAACACACTAAAATATATATTTTTCTTTCATTCGAACGTACAAAATGAATGAGTAGTTCAATGAGTATTTGCAACCGACTGAGCAGGGGATTTAAAAATAATAATAATTCCCACCTTATTTAATCTCCTTCAACAGTGTGAGCTAGATAACCATTGTAGAAGCAGAAACTGGCTCCTGAACCAAAGGTTGGAGGGTAAGCATGGCTAAGTGAAGGCGTCAGGAGCCCTGAATCTTCTCCCCAACCCTGGGTGCCCGTGAAGAGCCTTTGCATCCTAGCACTGCTTCACCAAGACTCAACAAAACTAAGGAATGTTTTTGGTCCTGTGCACAAGGGCCTTGACCTCCCCACTCTCCCCCCATCCCTCCCCAATTTGTCATTTAATGTGGAATTTGGCTGTTGCTTAGTTACTTTTTCTTTCTTTTGAATTCCTTTGAGGTTTTATTTCACTAGAGAAATTGATTTAAATACATATGTGATTATGAATTTACTCTACTAATCTGCATGGTGCCTGTTTTCCTGCTGGGTGCCTACTGTGAGCTACTTAAAGAAGAAAACAGCTCGCTGTGCCTTGTCCTGAGTGATAACTCAACTTCCCTACCATTGCACCAGGTGCTTGTTTGTCCACCAGGTGGTGCAGTTGAGCAATCTCATTGTGGAGACTTTACCAATCATGAGGATACTTTCAACTTTTTCAGTTATGGCTACATTGATGCCTACCACTGGATTCAAATATGTTTTTCACTTCAACTTTAACTTTTGTTCTGTTTTATTGGCATGTTTAAAAACAAATTTTCGCATACACTAGCATTTCCTTTTATTCCTTTGTTCATGTCATGGAATTCTCAAATGTTAATCATGCATGTAAAGGATGGCATGCATAAATCCACAAACCAAGGTCTACTAGTAATCAAACAGAAAATGCGACCTTGTTGTAAATCTTTAATAAGACGCAGCTTCAGGAGACTTTCAATTCAATTATGACTATAACTGAACTCACCGGAAAACTAGGATGATTTCATTTTACAGGCTGTCACCTAGATAACAATTCCACAGTTGGATTACCTCATGTGAGCCAATTGATTTGTGGGGGAAGGAGGGGGGGGCTGTGTGTGACTGAGACACTAGAGTTTGTCATATACTTCCATTTCTTTGACTGATGATCTGATCTCACACATTTGATGAGCCTCTGCGGGGACCTGCTGTACCTAAAGGTGACATTTATTTCCCTGTGGTATGGATGATCGGTCAGTTCGGCACCATAACAATATATCATGTAAAAACAGATCACCTTTCTGGCCCTTGCTAATATAAATAGTATGAATTTATTTTGCATGCTGACCCAAAGTATTTGCTTCACTGTCTCAGGGTTTCTGGAACAGCCGATGTCCCAACTATCAACTGCAGTGTTGCCAATTTTGCTTTGGTGTTGCCAAATCTAGTGGTTCTCTGGCTCCCTTCCAACGTAAGCATCCGGTGACAGATAGGCACTTTTCAAGGCACTGTTTGGGGACTTTTTAAAGTGAAAAAATGTCAATGGTAGGGATGTTTTTTCACAGTACAGCATCCATGGCATTGGTTTTTGTACGTGTTGCTTGAAAAACCAATTGTCATTACACACCGTGCACTCCTCTGCTCCTCCAGGAGCTTGGTCTCATATCTCGCTCCATAGACAAAAATCTTTTTTTAGAAAACCATGTATTTCTGATCCCACCTCGCTACCTGGTGTGGTGATATAGACATATGGAGATACTTTTTTTTTTTTTTAAACACTGGATAGTGCTTATTTTCATTTTGTAAAAAAAAATAGATTTCCAATTTGGAATAGCACATTGTGTCTGTAATGGCATAGCCAAGGCTTGAACCTGCAACTATACGGCCCAGCCTGCACTCGGGGTGAGCAGCTTTACTGACAAGCAAAAAAAGGCGAGTATAAGTAAATTAAGCACATTTATATATTCAATTTGAGTATGAGCTTCTATGTGTCATTCTTTGGTAGTTGTAAGCAATACTGAAGTTTATTTTCTCCAGTTCGCGTTAATGAATATAGGAACTACATTGTGTGACGGTATTGTGAGTTTGGCTTCTTTAACAGCTAAGGTTATTAAGAGCAGTGATTTTACATTTCAAGACAGATTTTTCAGCAGCATGCAGTGAAATAAGGTGTGCATGGACATGACATATCAACATACCTTCCACCATGTCTCCATCACATTTCCATTAGCCTTCAATGCCCTTAACTAAGTTTAACATAAACATAACAATTTTTTTAAAATATAAGTGGCTTGAAATAATGCAAAAGATAATTTTGCGTCAAAGCTGAATGCACCATTTAACAGCTCAATAAAAAAAACCCTCACACCCACAAACATGAACACACACACGCAGACACACTTGCACTCACACACCTACTGCCCCCTCACTTTCTGGAGGCACCAGGCTCAGCTGCTGACAATGTAATGAAGTACATGCAAGAACCCTTGATTCGTCGAAATGTTCATTTGGTATGTAGACCCGCTAAGCTGCCAACCGTGGGTATGTGCTTTTCAGCACAAAATGGTGGCGAGAGAGGGAGAGAGAAGGACAGAGAGAGAGAGAGCAAGATGGAAAACTCTTACTGCCACCTCCTCATCATCTGGTGATGCTGTTGCTGTCAGGGAAACACTTCATGTATCCAGGACTTTCCTGGAGGTGCAAAGACAGAGATGAGCAGACCCTTTATTTAAAAAATAAATAAATAAAAAGATACACATTTTATTTACTATGTTTAAATAGTCATTTCCTTTCAAATGATTAAATAGTATATTAAAAACCATATATAAAACATAAGCATAACAATTATTTCCCTTCACTGTGCTCTGTCCCCAATTTTCAATCTGTATTGACTTTCTTTCCCTTTGCGAAAAGTCAATATAAAGGTGTCCATATAAAAATACAAACAATATTGTTAGCAGTTGTTTATAGTTCATAGTTGTGGCCTAAGTAATTCGTTTTTAGATTTTTCAAATGAAGTGGGGCTGAATGAATGCAGGACACTGTTTTGCCAGGAGAGTCAGTCACTTACATTTCATCTAAACAAACAGGCCCATATCACTTTAAACACCAGCGTCCAATATGCAGCATCTAATTCCATAATGGATGTTCCCACATCTGAAAATCGATGTGGGCAATTGCTTTTAACACCGTTAGTTTGAAGCTTTAAATATTCATCAAAAGGTTAAAGCCGGCAGAATGACTTCTGGAACGCTCTCTGCAAAGTTTAAGAACACATTTCAGCCCACTCTATTGACTTATTTCAGCCAAACTGTCTGCTCAGATTTAAGGACTTAAAGATAGAAGATTTTCTTGGAGGCAAAATGCTTAACTAATATCAGAATAAAGTAGAGTCTATTTATAAAAACAGAATAAATTCATACACATTTTTTTGGGTGGAAATATTTATTGTCTGCCCTGCAGTGCTAGTGAGAAAACTTGAAGAGAAAGTTATGGTACATTAAATCTTCAGAGTATTATGATATGAGTTACTGAAAACGATTTCAGGGCCCATATTCATAAAGTGTCTGGGTGAGCTGATCTAGGATCGGGTTTCTGCTGTCCAACTCATAACATTATCAATTATGATGCTAAAAGACAAAACTGATCTTAGATCAGGTCTCCTGCTCTAAGAGGCTTTGTGAATACGGGCCCAGCCTTTGAATTTAAATGTAGATTTTAATCTAATTGCTTATAATTAGGTGCACGTGGAGCAGCAGTGTGGCATCGTAGTTAACTTCTTGGCTGATAATTAAAAGGTTGTAGGTTCTAATCTCAAGTGTTACTCTACTTTTGTGCCCCCGGGCAAAGTCTTTATCCTGAGCTGCTGCAGTAAACCAGCACATGCCCAGCCATAGAAGCAGATAGCATGTAAAATGAATACCCTGCACTGCAAGTCACACAGAAAAATGAGAATCACCTGCTAACAAAATAAGTAATAGTATAGTAAATCTATGCTAACTATGAATCTTCATTGATAACTGTGGAGGAACTGCAGTCTCTCTCTCTCTCTCTCTACCACAGAAGGCAAAATTAAAGTGTAATGGTGCAGCTCATATTTAATGCTGTACATGCATATATGATTACTCCAATTTGTGCCACATCCCTCTGTATTTGAATACATTTCCATCGCATAACACCTCCTACCTGCTCCTAGGCAAGAGGATGAGCTGCTTGTCATGCCTAAATGCAAATGCTATCAAAGCTGAAGAATGGGAGTTGACAAATTTAAATTTTCCATCAAGTTTTCTTTTAATGAAAAAATAAGCTATCTGGTAGGCTTAATTAATTAGCGCAGATAAGGCACAGCAAAACGTCTCCATGGGCGCCGTCAGTAAAGGAAGAAGATATTATGTTTTAAATTATATTATTCAAATGATCTGTCTGTTTCGCAGCCACAGCATAATGCCATGTCTATAGCGTTTGGATGTTATCCCTCTACTCCTCATTCCAAGTGAAGCGGTGTCGGAAGGCCTATCCCACCCTAGGTGTGAAGACCACACAGTGCGCAGGTGTGTGTGCAGAGGCTCAGCGCTACTTTAATCTCCGATACTGTACGAAAAGCAACCACGCCAGTCACTCCAAGATAAACAATTTGATTTATTCTTCACTTTGTTTGAAGCAGACATATTCTTTATCCCCCTCCTCCCTTCTCAATAACGCTGCTCTTGGTCGGTAATCCCCAAATTAAACAAGCTGGTTCAAAGGTCAATCACACTGAGTCAGTTGAGCTGCTATGGATCCGCTAAACCCCAGTCTCTGACCAGAACTAATCTATCAGGCCCTTGAGGAGAAGGGGATGGCTGGGCAGAGGATGGCATTCCGCACTTTATCTGCTCAGTGTTATTAATTACACAGTCCGAGAGACTTAGGCCCACAAATCTGGTTATTAGCAGGAGGCGCGGCGCCTCCTCAGCCCTACTAAAACAATCTTTACATATTCCCACCTGTGCCTCGCATTAAATACCTGCCACAATTCAGAATTATGATGTCCGTTTGTGAGGATAACACAATCATAGGGGAAATTATAGCCCAGATTGGCTGTAATAATTGTGGCTAAGCTGTTTTTGTTCCATCCAGTCAGCCCGCCTGAACAGATCCAAGCTTGGCAGCTTGTTAAAAAACATTCAGATTCGCACACAGAGGGTGAATCTTTGACAGGAAGGCAGCGGATAACTTGTCCTGTCATGTGGCAGAAATGTTTACAGAGGTAGAAATGTGAGAGCAGGGGGCTAGTTCAATATACTGTAAAGTTTTTTTTTTCCTCCCATAGTGACAGTAGTAAATTACTCAAAATTTTGACAAAATGGTTTATATTCATTTCTGATTTGAAGCATCACTGTGCCTACACACTTCACACTAAATTAAATCTATTCCAAGAAAAATGGATACCATTTTTACTATGATTGTACTGTAAGTTTGTTTTAAAAAAAGCCTTCCAGGGATTTTACTATTGCAAGCTGTGAGCCATACATAGTTGAGGTCTGTTCTTGGTAATGTGACAGCTGGCTAGTTAGCTAGTTTGACAGCAAGGTAGCCACAACTGAATCTGTAGCAAAGGAAAGCCAATTATGGTTGTGATATTTACTTAACACATTTATTTATATCACAAAGGAAATGTACAAATTTGTACATACAATTTGTGCATTTAATATAGGCTACAAAACCAAAGCACATAGTGACAAGTATCCTTGGCTAGCTTGTCTTCACAAAAGGCTGTTCGTAACTATGTCTGAAAGTTTTGACACAAAAAGGTAGGTGACATTCATGGACTGGTAAATTCAGTCCATTCACATCTGGTTTTGCGCAGAATAACATAATGTAACATAACGACACAAATTGAGATTTATCACATCTAGCACTAAATCCTTCCTGTGAGTCAATCAGACATACACATTTTCATCCAGTTTAATTTACAAACTGAAAGAAAACAATTATGCTCAAAACAGGGATGCAATGCATATATTTATATCTGAATAATTGGTAGTGTAAAGTACATTATGTGTAAACTATGGAAACAAGGGAATAACTTGTATTTTGCATCTACATTGAATGCATAAGTATTACTGTTACGTATATGAGGATTAACTATATACAATATGCCAATATATTTAATTTAATTTGTTGTAACAACGATGGTAGTCAAATTTCAGTCTACCGCTGTTAAATGATGACATTATTTTGTGATGGAAATGATTGACAATCTTCCTATAGAGTATTTAGTCAAATTTGTATTGATTGAAAACCAACTAATGTACAACAGAGTCTTCTAGTGCCTTCCCCTTGTGAAGTCCCTTGAAGAGCATTAAGTATTCATGAAACATCAACTCTTATTTGCATCTCACTAATTACCAGAGCATAGTTACTAATTAACATTTTCTTATTAGACAGCAGATTTTAATCGCACAAGGTAAATCTTCCTAGGAATTAACCAAACAATGTTTCACCTTTAGCAAGAAAACACTGATATAAACTTCTCAAAACATATGCAATACTTTATTGTAAATTAATTTTGACAGGTTCTGTATGACTTCTCTGCTCACCCATGCATAGGCTGTTGTATGCCATGCAAAGTCTTAACATAGAAAATACCTAAAAGCATTTTGTGGAGACTTACTCGACAACCAGTATCTTACAGATCATCACTTAACGAATGTGTAAATATCTAGATTTTTCTTTCAACATGAAAACAGATCTTTAGAATTGAGGTCAACAGCTGCTGTATCACTATTAAATGCACGGCTGCTGTTTGTTCAACGGCAAACTTGAATTTGTTGCGTTTTTTTAAATAGCAAAGAGGTACTTATTTTATTTTTTCCAGGGCAGGCAATAGATACTTTGCAAACATTACTTTTACTCCAGCTGTCCCCACGTTAAATCAAAAACCCTATAAAATAAGGAGCAACATATCGACATGTATGTACTATGTGCTGTGATGAAACTGTACATCTACAGTGTTTGAGGAAGGATTATTTTGTACCTAGTTGCCAACTGGAAGGTCTACCGTTTGTTTTAATTTGTAACACATTTGTACTGTGCACCTTGACTTTCGCATGAGTAACACTTCTGCCAATTCAAAATACATTATACAGTGTGCGATACCATAGTGTTAATGATTCAACATTTGTAGCAATAAAATGGCTTGGAGCATTCATTCAAAATAGATATGGCAACAAGAGTCAACAGTGCAATACCTGAAGGAAGTTACACAGAGAAAACAGTACAAATGTGAACACATAATCTGGCCATTAGTGATAGTGTCAGTGATAGTGCAGTATGTTTTCAAGACCTAGACCAAGACCTCAATTTAAGTGTATAATTCCTCAACTGTCTTAAATGATTCATTTTAAGCAACGAGAAATACACAAATCTTTATAATTCACTGCTTCTTACCAATCATAGCAATTAGGGGTAAACTAATTTCAACCAGTGCACCAATGAGCCAATGAACGCACTGACTGGTAGAGTTGTAGTATTTGAGACCGGTCTTGAGACCACACTTCAACTTTTTCACTTTTTTGGTCTTGACTCAACCTCTGACCACTAGTGCCTCACACTTTCTTCCGACACCATCCACAAAAATAGCATTAAATTGCATTTAATGATAATTGAAATTCAATTTAATTTCCTTTCCTCTAGTCTAACATTTTCCTGAGGTGCAAAAAAAGGCTGCATACATAAATTATTTGTTTGGAAGTTGCATCCCAAATTCCTATCAAATGGAAAGCCCATGTAACGCCAACCAATGTCTGTGTCTTAATTTGAAAATTAAAAGAAGAAAACATCAACCCCCAAAATGTTTTGTCGACCAAGATTTTTTCACTGGAGCCGTTGCGAGAGAAGCAGTCATGTCCTCAAACTCTGCCATAGGGCGGTTTGGCTATATCATGTTTGGCTATGACTGGTTCCTCTATGTAGAAATGCATAATAACAGAAAAATATTCAGAGACACTTTAAATGAACAGGCAAAAAAGGAAAAGAAAAAATAAAGAAGGATGTGGAACTGGCCTGTCAGAGCTATGGTCACTTTACTAGAATTTGTAAGACATTTGGGGGGAAAAACACCTAAAGTTCCCCCTGCAGCCCTGGAGGAGGATTTCTGGAATACCACCGTCTTGGATCCGTACCCAATTTGTTGAACAACTTTTGGCAGGCGATCTTTGTCAACACGGCCTGTTCAGCCCCAGTTTGCTTTCGACTTACATACAAACAGTGTCTTCGGGTTCCAAGCTGATTGCTGTTTACTTCTTTCCATCCAGAAAATAATTGTTTCGATTTTGTTCAGTTCCCAAAATATTTGAAGGCCTACAGTATGAAAGCGTATACAAAATTGGAGACTAGCTGCAACCTGAATTTATGCGTGTGCCTAACACATGGCCACTGACAAATATTATATCTGAGCTTGAATAAAATTATTTGTGCTTTTTCATCTGCTGCACAGACCATTTCTGTTGCCATTCAGATTAACATGATCTTTAAAGTTTAGAATTGAACTGTGCATATAATGTAGTATAGGTAACTTTATTGTAGTGTTATTTTAAATGATTATTTACTGAATTATATACATTATATACATCCAAACAACACATGTATGAGATGTTTACTATGCCCGCCTATCTTGCACCTTGAGTCCACCAACACACTATTCTACTAGCACAAAGTTAGCCACTTCTTTACTACTGGTGCTCTTCTCAATTAATGCTAAAGCTCTTTTACCATGAACTTTGTATTAATCCGTTGAATCCCCTACAGTTTGGCGCATATGGTTATTAAAGCATTGTTTCACACAATTACTTTTTCTTTAGCTTGCAGTCAATTTGGAGCTATGCTGGTTTCTAACCTTATTGCATTCATTATGTCGTAAGTCACTCTGGATAAGAGTGTTCGCTAAATTAATACATGTAAATTCTGTTGCGATGTTCACAATAGACTTATAATCAAACCCCAAATTCAGGTTATGATGCTAAATACAATTTAACACAAAGAAACCAAGCATTTACCAATGATTAAGTTATGGTATAGTATAGAAAATAAGTATAAAATAGTTTTCTTAACCCCCCCCCCCAAAAAAGCAGATGGAACAGGTCATTGACATCCTTGGTTTTGTATGGCAGGTCTGTCGATAGATTTGTGATTATATCCAGCACAGCTCAGAACTGGGAACGAAACGGCCACAGCTGCAGATCAGTGCTTGGTTATGTCCCTAATAATAAGACCACGCACAATTGGCGCTGTGGTAATTATCATGTTTTCTGGACTGCAGTTCGTGGATTGTCAATAAACAATCAAATAAAGCATCGCGGTGTCGGTGCAGAAGTCTTTGCGCCGTCCACAGCCGCCCCATTCAGTCGTTCTTCAAATTAAAAGTGATGCTCGTTCTATTCATACGTGCCTTTTGTTTTAAAGATGGATTCAGAAGGTTTACACTCATCGTAGCATCACATCCATATATGAAACACACCAGGGTGTGACTGTGTACATTCAGTGGAAAAATCTGACTACTTTTCCCCAGAGCTTGCTTCTTTTCAGCCATAATGCCCTCAGCTGCTTTTCTATACCCCTGGTACCTCTGCTTTTTATTCATCTGCAGGTGAGATCCAAAGATACCTTGTAATGTAACTAATAAGCTGAAGCTTCTTCTGTCGCCTGCATCCGTGTACTGTCAGATGACACATTAAGGAACTCAAAATAGCTCAGCCAATCAGAAGTGACAGGAACCCTGCTGGAGAGTGCTATGATAGGATAGCGTGGCGATGTGTGACTCCTTTCATTAACACATCCTACCTACAGTGGAGTAATCTGCCTTCACTTCAGGCCCCCACGTAAAGGCGCTGTCACCTGTAATCTCTCTTCATCGAGGGTTTCTTTTTTCCTCCGTACGGCAACTCTAACGCATACGTGCAATCAGAAAGGAAGAGATCGCGGCAATGCACGCTAGCAAAGATCAGTCCCTCTGAAGTCCCCTCCATGAAAGGAAGTGAGGTTTATTCATAGTCCAGCCTGTGTTACAGAAGTCATGGAGTCTTAGACTTAGTTCCTCCCATTCCTGTTGGAACATTGGGCGACGAGTCCCCTCCATCTGCACCGGTCACTGGCGATCCTCCGTGCACCATGCCAGCTAACACCCATCTCATTTAGGTCTTCCTTAAACGTGTGTCTCCACGTCTTCTTTGGCCTCCCTCTCTTCCTCTTGCCACCCTCTGGCACCCAGGCCATTGCCACACTCGCTGGTCGTTCTCTTGGCAGTCGGAGTACGTGTCCAGCCAGTCTTCTTCTCCTGTCAGAGACCATGTCAGACAGTAGTGCCACCCCTGTCCTTCTCATCACTTCTGCATTGGTGATGTGGTCTCACCATGAGATCTTCAAGATGGTTCTGAGGCATCGTTGGTGGAAGACATCCAACATGTTGGTGATGCTGGCTGTCTTCATCCACGTCTCGCAGGCGTAGGTCGCTGTTGGAATGACCACTGACATGTAGAGGCGTAGCTTGATGGCCGTAGTGATGGCATTGGACGACCATATGTTGCGGAGCCGTTGGAACACTCCTGCAGCTTTGCCAATTCTTGTTCGCACGTCCTTCTCCACGTGAAGTTGTCGACGTACTCGATATCATGCTCGCCTAGAGAGAGTGGTGGATGATGTTGGTCCTGCCTGATGATCATGGCCTTGGTCTTCTCGTGGCTGATCCGTAGACCAACCTTCCCTCCGTGCTCATGGAGATTGCTGGTCATCTCTTGTAATGCATGGTGGGTATGACTAAACAGAGCCAGATCGTCTGCAAAGTCCAAGTCGGTCAGTCTGTCCTGTCCCCACTTTATGCCGTAATTCGTCCCGGCAAGGGTCTTTCTCATCACAAAGTTGATGACGATAAGGAAGAGTAAGGGTGACAGGATGCAACCCTGTCTTACACTGGTCACAATGTCAAAGTCATTGGTAGTGCCACTGCTAGTTCTGACTAGACAAGTGGAGTTATGGTACAGGGCTCTGAAGATGTTCACGTACTTGGATGGCACGCCATACAGCTGGATAATCTGCCACAGTGATTCACGGTGGACGCTGTCGAAAGCTTTCTTGAAATCGATGTAATTGATTATGAGGGTAGTCTGGAGTTCTAGGCACTGCTCAATGATGTTACGAAGTGTGAAGATCTGTTTGGAGCAGGACCTTCCCTTCCGGAAGCCAGCTTGTTCTTCTCTTAAGATGTTATCCACCTCTGTCTTTAGGCGTTGGAGCAGTACACTGCAGAACACCTTGCCAGGGATAGACAGCAGTGTGATGCCCCGCCAGTTGTTACAGTCACTGAGGTTTCCCTTCTTGGGCAGCGTCACAATGACCCCACTTCACCAGTTGGCAGGAACATCTTCGGAGTGCCAGATCAGGTTAAACAAGTGGGTGAGGCTCTCCACAACGACCTCTCGACTGTGCTTCAACAACTCGGCGGATACTTCGTTGAGTCCTGGCGCCTTGTAGTCATGGAGTAGCTGCCCAGTAATAAGCCATTTGTATTACTGCAGACTCAACCACCAACATTCAGTTCTGCAGAAGACCCCAAAGTGCGGAGTGGAGCTCGACATGAATATTTCAGCAGGGCATGTGAAACTTAACAGACCAGTCCTCAAAAGATTAGGGCATGCTTTTAATAACTCCCTGCCTCCCTGACACTTTCTCGTCCGCATTTCATACACTTTTAATAAACTTATGCGGGACCTCTGTATTATTTTAAGGATCAGCCGTAAATCACTCACATCACTGGGAACCGGTAAGGCAATAAAGCCACCCCCCCCCCCCTTCGGACCCCCCAGTGCTACACAGAGGAAAATCTATTCCACTACTCGTCGGTATACTGCGACTGTGACTTCTCCTGAATTTTGCAGTTTCAGTGATTGAGTTTGTATCCCTGCTAGTCTGCTTGATTTGCAGGGAACTCACTGGAAAACTAAGCCAGGAGCCTGTGCCATTACAGCCAGAGAGCATCACACTCAAGCTCCGGGACCAGTGGTGCGACAGGAGAGGGTAAACCACTTACTTTTTTTCCCCCTACGGTCCGGAGACATGTGCATCACACCTGACAGGGCTTCAGGGTTATCAGCCGTGTGGCTGAGGGAGGAAGAGTCGGGGAGGGCTCGGCGGCCATTACGGTTATTACTCTGGCATGGCGGGATGATGTGTGATCCTCGCCGATGGGCGGTAGCTCTCCGCCCCTCAGTCCAGTTAGCCAGGCTACGCGTTGACCCCAGGTCCCCCGTCCGGCTCCCATGGAACAGGCACATTAATCAAAGGCCAGGACAGGGTAAGCAGTGCCGTATCACTCATTACCTTGTCAAGACAATAATTTCACACTGGTACATCAACCACGAGGTGACACAGCTTTATTCATAAAACATGAGAGTTCTCTTGAATTTGCCACCTCGTTTTTTAAGCCACAGAGCAAGAAAATAAATAAAATCTCCAGAACATAAATTTGACCAAAAAATACTGAAATAATTTTGTTGAGTCGGCTACTGACGAGTGGGAGCACATCCTTAAAAAACACAAGCCAATATGATTGAAAAAAAAATCCATATTAGATATGCAATCTTTATTTGTACATTACTGTTGACATCACATGAATGCAGAATCACATTTCCCCCCACTATAATTCCGTTCTTCAGAGTATAATGGAAAATGCTTCCTATGGTGCATTGTGCATTAGTGGCTGGCTTTTCAATAACTTGCATAATATACTCTAAATCGCTGGCACGCAATTACATAGCTTTGAAGGACCCATGGTTGCTGATAGAGCAAAGGGAGCTTCAAAAGAAGGAAGCAAACTAAATGACAAAATACCTTTGCTAAATATTACTGTCATCTACAGTTGTAATGATGAATTTGGCAGAATTACTTTCTCTGATGCACTCTGATAGAGTGATTTTTTTCCCCTTCACCAAATAATACGGGATCCCATTGCTGATGTTCTGCCCCTGCTCGTGACGCACTTTAAAACACCATACCCATTTAAGGAAAAAATGAAAATACATAACCATAAAGAAGAGTGATAATAACGTCCCCCTTTGCTGTTGCTGTTCTTGGACAGTGTACTATTAGCATCCAGCTTTGTTTCAGCTCAAAGGTGTGCCTTTTGCTGACTGATTCGTCCTCCTTGAAGTCACGTGGGATGTGGCTTTTTATCCCATTTTAAATGTGCGGAGGGTGAAACAGCTGAGCGGAGTAATCTATGTGGACTCCAGCTGATGTGTTCCATCTTTTTTTTTTGGCCTGCTCTCGTACATTCCGGGAGGATTTATTTGTCCGCTCTCAATCTCTCTGTTTTCCAGACTGTGGTTATTAGTGTGAGTGAGGCAGATTGAATTCAGAACATGAGTCCAGTTTAGAGGGCTAGAAGGGAGGTGGGGAAGGGGGGGAGGGGGGTGGAGGCGGGGGAGGCAGGGGCAGGGGGGACAAGCACTTTAAGAAGGAAATACTCTCCTCATTAAAACGCCATACCTGTGCTGGTGAAATGTGAAATTTGGTGCAACACTCCTCTGAGCCATTTGTGACTCACCAAGGCATTTGATGACGAAACATGGTCACTCGAAGCAAGAGGAATATCCATAGTCACCACTCAAGACCACTAAATTCCCCATTGCCCCATGGCTTTTCATAAGGCTAAAACACCTGTGTCCATCCAAGTGCCCGGGGCATCATCCCTGTCCCAGATATGGAGATCTTGGTCATTTTATTGACTGACAGTTTAATATCTATTTATTTATACCTCTGGAACTAACCAGAGTGCTAGAGGGTCCTACTTTTATTGTTATTTTATTTCAATTTACACTCTTTTTTTGCATCCGGGAGGGGTGTAGGTGTTTTCTCTCAGGGTGCAGAAGGCTGTTACGTTGTCCGCTGCTCCACCGAGTTCAGTGAATACCACACTTTAAATAGACCTAATTATTCTTGGACAGAACACATTTTCAAATGTTGTACTAATTTATTGTAAAGAGCCGTTTCAAATTTCCTAAGGGGGGTGGGTGTTAGGGAACTCTTGTATGGCAAAATTAGTTTTCATTTGCTTTGCCCTTTCTAACAATCAATTTCCTGTTTTAGCACAATGTACTGTTAAAACAGAAAAGTACACTAATACATTCCACAGGAAATTGTGAGGATTTATTTTGTTTAAAAAAGTGAAGAACGTGAATATTAATAGTGACTATGAATCAATTTATCACATACATTTAGAGCTACTGCCATTGCAATTTGATTTTAATTTTTCCTAATGGCATTAATGATCATTAAAATTAGGGGGTGGCAGTGCCTCAGTGGTTAGCCATGCGGGCTGGCAAACAAAGGGTTGCTGGTTTGAATCTGGGAACTGGAGGGAGGCTAGTTCACTTCCTTGAGCAAGGCACTGAACCCCTAAACTGCTCCAGGGGTGCTGTACTATGGCTGACCCTTCGCTTGGACCTCTCTGATGGAATACATATGTATAATGGTCTGTGTGTGTGTATCTAGGACAGATATGCAAAAAGACAAATTTCAGTTACCTTGTGTAACATAAATAATACAGTATATTCCTATTCCTCAAATGAATACATCACATCTACCTCTAATCTGGGCCTTATTATTCTGTAACCATGACAGTATTAGTTCTTGCAAGTGTACATTGAATCGGGAGAAGGAAATTCACCGGTGTTGAAAATGGCTCCAAAGGGAACATTTTTCTTGAGGACACAGTGATAAGCAGTTAGGAAACATTGCCATTTGTCAAGGCCCACCTCCGGCCTGGCATGTAAAGTCTTTCAGTAACATATAATGTAGGCGTCAGTTACATTGCCATTCGCATAGAATCTGTTGGGACAAAATGATGATGATCAGAGGGAAAGTTACACATGGAAAAGCGCAAAACACCAATGCAACGCAGAAGAGATCTGCCATCAAAGTTTTCTGTTCACTCCATTTTTTGGGATAATCACACACCCCTCTGTTATCCTAAGGCTAGCACGCAAGGGGAAGTTTCCCTTGATCCAAGACAAACGGCAATGTTCTATCGTTATGTCTTAGAGAAGCCTCCATTCAGCTTAGCTATTATTAATATTCTCTCGGTTGTATAATGGGGGAGAAAGTCCAGATTTTACAGGCAAGACATACTGTGATGGAACTACGGTATTTATTTTCACGATCACCAATGCCATTGGAGGGAAAACAATTGGGTGCAATCTGACAAATTGCCATGGAGGTGACACTGAATGCACAATGTATTCTGAAAGCCAATGGCATTCATTCAAGTTACATAACACGTATGAAACATTGTCTGACAGACTTTTCTGTCAGCCGAATCATTCTTCATATTGGTTTTTGTTACAGTTTGACAAAGGTCAGAAGCTCCCAGAAAATTTCTACAGAGCATTTATCGAAGCTTTTATATCCATAATGACATACATATTTACTACATTTACTGATTACCACATGAAAGCCCCCTTGCACTGCTCTTCACCTCAACAATTGTTTAGCTGTTACAGTTTGACAGAAAAACCCATAGTGCTCTGGATTCTATGGAGGCACACACAGTTATACCTTATAAATACTCTTGTGCCAGTTTTGGCAACCCTCCCAACACACACACACACACACACACACACACGGGTGCAAGTATTTCGGTGGCTCATAGACGTTTAAAAGATGGGGTGATTCGGTGACACTCCAGTATGATTCATGCAGTTTGTTTCAACAATGCTTGATTTAAAGAAGTTAAAGGAATGAGTGCTCACGTTGCAAATGGAAGAGCAAAAGCTGTCATATCTAGTTGTCACTCTCGACTATTGACGTTATTGTTTATCAAATTCCTTCTGAAACCTCACAATGGGCTTTCTTTTCCTTGTTTGAACTTGTGCGTGCTTGCACTCTTTGTGAAACACAATGGCCTATTCTCCAAGTAGCCGGCATTGACAGTGCTTATTCTTTTCTCCCGTGAACATAATAACTACGCATATGGAAACTTGTGATAGCCTACCAGCATCCGAGGCGGGGAGAGAAAAAAAGAGCACTACAATCTGTCCACTTACAAAATGAGCTGACATTCACAAGATGCATTCTGGGGAAGCGCGAGGGAGGGTTGACTGGGTCACGTGTGGAGTCACCGCTGCCTTCACGCTGGCACACGTTAGGGGGCTATTAAACACTCCTGTAATTAAGGGGACATCAAGAGTACAGTCTAGAGGTAACCCAACACTGACATGAGTGTCAAGGACTGCCTGTCTTTGGAGGGGAGGGGGGGCAAAGATGCTGTCTTTATGCGCTACGGGACACAGTGTTGGAAAATGTGTTGCATGAAAACTTAAATTAAACCCTGAGCCCAGTGCACTGCAATGGGCTTGTTGCGTTCAATGCATGACTTCCCTATTATCTGATCAATTATTAATGCTGTTTGCAGTACTTCAGCCACAATTGTGCAGATTGCTAGTTTAGTTTTTTATTAATATGTCAACAAATTGCCAATCCTTAAAATGGCCTAGTGTGTGCACAAAAGGAAATATGCTAGAGGTGCTGATTTGTGTGGAAGCCTGGAGCAGTAACGTACATTCTATTAAAACCACAGGGAAACACACGGGGAAGTCTGGACGGACGCAGCACTGTTGTGAGCTTCAAAGCCGTAGCTACAGAGGCAGCTGATATGTGTAGGGACTGAAGTGTTACCCTACATCCTAATTAGTGCCTGTTCAAACAATGAGAAATAATTAAGTTAATAAGCTGCTATTTGTACATGTTCTCCAAGAAAATTGATTTTTTTCTTATTCAGGCTATTGTTTCTTCATTTGCTTTGAAGTAGCCAAGACACAAACACGACGGTGCTGTTTTGTTACGATGCACTGACGTGCTCGAGTGTGTGCATGTGCACCGTGATTGCGTGCGCGCCTGAATTGAAAAGGAAAATTATGTTATTCACTCTTGTTCGTGCTCCAGGGGATGGCGGCCAAGGCGTAGCAGCTCTTGCGGTCGCGGTGTGCTTTATAGAGCAGGTGCGCGTTAATGCACCTGGAGCTGCAGAGCAAGGCTCTTTGTGATTCACGGGTCAATTAAGACACCCTGGCGTAAAGTTGGACTTCACGCCGCCGCTTGAAATGCACATCCTCAATGCCGGGCCCGGATTTGGATGGGGTGGCTTTTTTTAATTGCCTTTGCCCCAGCTCTCTTCCTGCTGGAATTGAAGGGGGGCTGTGCGGTCTGATGCAGGCTAAGCTGCTCCCAACACCCGCGCTGCATGCAATGCTTACTCCTGCACCCGATCCTCTCACCCCGTGGGTCCAGTTCACTCAATCGTGTTGACATTCCTGTGTCCGGCTCGGCCACTTCCCATCCCTCTCTGGCCCCCACTTCATCCTGTTTGTCGGCAGACTGCGTTTTCAACATGGGGACTTGGATTCCGTGAAAGAGAGGGGTGTTGTTTACAGCGAGTGGCAAGCCTTTAAGTACCTGTTTTAGACAGAAGATTAGATACAGGGGCCCAGAAGATGGATATAGAAGATACACGGTACAGATGATAGGACGTCAAATAGAAAAATATGTGAACAGCAATGTCAAATGTTGCTGGTGGAGAAAATGGTGTTTTACAAAGAAAAAAAAAGCATTAAGAAAACTGTAGTGGAGAATTTTTTTCAATGGATTTTGAAGATAGAAGCCAGTGGGTTGACATAATAAACACATGAGTATGTAGCACAGAGTACAAATAACCTGTATATCTCTCAGTGGCCAGTATCAGGGCACTCTGCCACTGTTTCTATCATGTTAGCCTGAAATGCATCAGCTGAAAGAAACCATTCGCATTGACATGCTTTTCGGGGTCCCAAGGAAGTCTTTGGCCTGGCCCTTGATGCATTTTCCATTGTCACGGTTTTAAAGGTCAGATTTACAATGGCCACCAATACATATCCTCAGATACCACTGACTTCCAGTTACCAATGCCAAACCTCACTTTCAGCCCCTTTAATTTTACCATCGCTAACCCAGAATTGCCCCTAATACAATTGATTGGGCTCAGCTGGGCAGCGTCTTATGAAAATAAATTGCATTTTCCAGCACAGTCATGACTATAAAACCACACATCTCAGGGCACAAATAATGTGCAATCGATGGCTTCAAAAAGCATTGTTCTGTGTAAAAGAAATATTATGAAGTGATTGCTTTAAAAAAATATATCTTAGTAATGATGGATCACCGCATCAGCGAACATACATTACTGATCTGTAGCAGATCAGAGGTTCATTTGAAATATTGATTGGGTCATGATTCAGTCCAGAGCTTTTGTCTGTGTCTTACTGGGAGTAGCCAGAGGTGGGGGGGGTGCAATCCGTGGCTCCAGAAACCAGGGTGTCTCTGATAAGCCTTGAGGAGAAAATGCCTCCCATGGCTAAAACCCTGGCACTGACTATAGCAGCCCTATGGGTGCGTTGTCAATTACCAGTCTTACCACTGATTTTCGGGGCACGATATTGACGAGAAGGGACAAAGTGGCCATTTTCCAGTAATGTTACTGTAGGGTCCTCGCACAGTTTGACTGAGCCATGTTCCTTTTAAGAGCACGATTACTCCATTACGCTGTTTCACTTGTAGACCCCCCACCCCCACCCCACCCTATCTTGTAACCTACAACCACAAATAATTCTCTTTTTGGTCTTTATTCTTCTCTATTTGGACCTAATTTTCTTTCCTGCAGCCTATGCACCGTATCGCATCAACACAAATAAAACCTGTCTGTCTCTGTCTCTTTAAATTCTCCATCCTTAATGTCTGCATGCAAACAGACAGTCCAGATTGTGAGAGAAAAAAACACACATGTAGGGCATCTTTGCTCTGTAATGTACAAATGAATGTAGACAGAAACCTCCACCTGTATTTTTTTTTACCTCTGTGAATTGCTTCTTAAATCTGTCATGGTCTGCATTTTGTACAATTAATGCCATTAACAAGCCTGTCGATACAATACAAACTAGGGCTCAGTAAAATCTATTATATAAATCTATATATAAATATATATAATATATACATCTCCAAGGACTATTATTATTATTATTATTATTATTATTATTTTACATTGTTAAGATTTAGTGTATTATATTTTGTCTTAAAATTTTGTAACAAGCTCTCACTAACTAACATAAACCTTCGCACATATAATTGAAAAGATTGTAAGTTCTTTACTACTACTACTAATAATAATACAAAACTGTCATTGTCATTTTGATATGCCTACAGCTCATTGCTATTTAGTGTATTGGTTTATACAATGCAATCTTTGAATTTGAATGAAGAATTTTTGAATTATTTAGATTTCTTTTTTTCTTTCAACCTCAATCAAAACAGTGTTGGAGTAAACTACCTAAGTGGCAATATTCCGTTAGGTAACACTGTTTGCCGCTGCTGCTGCCAGTAAAGATCACTTTGAGAGAATGGTTGAAGCTCGTTAAAGCAGGTGGTAAACTGCTAACAGCTACTGACAAAGCATTCAGATGCAATGGTGCCTCTCACATCGGGATTCATGGGGGCGAGAGAGGCCAAGAGAAGCTGGGATCCTATTTAAGAGTATCTACAATATTTTGTCTCATACTAAAATATGCGCATTCATTGTGCTGAAAAGAATTATAATATGGACTCTCCTTAGGCGTATTTCATTTTACAGTAGTGATCAGAAAGGCCTAATGTGGCATATAGTTTCTCTGATTCCATCCTGTGCCCCCCTAATATAGATTTCATATGGCCCTATTGGGTCATTATTCTTTAATATTGTTTATTTTATAACTCATAATTTATTTACTTTTGTTATTTAATGTTCATATCTTTATACTGTACTACTGTAACTGTAAAATGAATAGCAAAAACACAATTTCAACATATACTGAATATATATATATATATATATATATATATATATATATATATATATATACAGTATATACACTCATTGGCCACTTTATTAGGTACACCTTTCTAGTACTGGGTAGGACCCCCCTTTGCCCCCAGAACAGCCTGAATTTTTCATGGCATGGATTCAACAAGGTTCTGGAAACATTTCTCAGAGATCCTGGTCCATGTTGACATGATAGCATCACGCAGTTGCTGCAGATTTGTTGGCTGCGCATTCATATTGCGAATCTCCCGTTCCAACACATCCCAGACGTTCTATTGGGCTGAAATCTGGTGACTGTGGAGGCCATTGGAGTACACTGAACTCATGTTTGTGGAACCAGCTTGAGATGACTTGTGCTTTGTGACATGGCACATTATCTTGCTGGAATAGCCATTAGAATATGGGTAGACTGTGGCCATAAAGGGATGCACATGGTCAGCAACAAGACTCAGGTAGGCTGTGGTATTTAAACGATGCTCAATTGGTATTAAGGGCCTAATGTATGCCAAGAAAACATTCCCCACACCATTACACCACCACCAGCAGCCTGAACCGTTGACACAAGGCAGGATTGATGCATCGATTCATGTTGTTTATGCCAAATTCTGAACCTACCATCTGCATGTCGCAGCAGAAATCGAGATTCATCAGACCAGGCAACGTTTTTCCAATCTTCAACTGTCCAGTTTTGGTGTGCATGTGCCCACTGTAGCCTCACTTTCCTGTTCTTAGCTGACAGGAGTGGAACCCAGTGTGGTCTTCTACTGCTCTAGCCCATCCACTTCAAGGTTTGACATGCTGTGTGTTCAGAGATGCTCTTCTGTATACCACTGTTATAACGCATGGCTATTTGAGTTACTGTTGCCTTCCTGTCAGCTTGAACCAGTCTGGCCATTCTCCTCTGACCTCTCTCATTAACAAGTCGTTTTCGCCCCCAGGACTGCCGCTCACTGGATGTTTTTTGTTTTTCACATGATTGGCTGATTAGATCATTCCATTAACGAGCAGGTGTACAGGTGTACCTAATAAAGTGGCCACTGAGTGTATATATAGTGTAGCACAACCAAGGGTGTGGGGTTTCCACTCCGCCAATAATCAATAATTTATTCGATATACAACGAAGACAACGGAGACAGTTCAAAGTAAACACTTGGTTTATTACTGAAATGCGGAAGTATTCCGCATACGAAAATGCCGGTTCCCGTAGCCGGGAAACACGGCTGGCACTGAATGTCCCGGGTAATCACAAACAAACAATTGTCCACAAACTTCCCTTGTCCGTGATCCAATTGCGTGGTCGTGGTCCTTTCCAGGGTAATCCGTTGCCGTCGTTGTCATCCAATTCCGTAGTTCAGTATCCAAAAATAATCCGTCCAAAAAAGTATTTCCAAAAAACAAAAACTAGCTATCTTCTCTCTCTCTCTCTCTCTCTCTCTCTCTCTCGCTCTCTCGCTCTCTCGCTCTCTCGCTCTCTCGCTCTCTCGCTCTCTATCTCTCTCCTACTCCCAACAGCGTCCTTGTGAGAGAGCGCTCTTTTTAAACTCTGCGTCAATTGCGTTTAACGCACTTCAGCTGGGGAATCACTCCGGGATTCCCAATTCGCGCGGGGTGGAGCCAGCGGGCGGAGAGGTATCTCCCCTCCACAATGACGCCATAGCATGCGCCTACTCGGGCGCTACACACCTCCCCAGCTCCAACCCGGAGGGGGAGCGGCGTGGCACCACAGGGCTTCTCTCCGAGAGGGCGTCCGCGTTGCCATGGTGGGCGCCAGACCTGTGGAGCACATCAAAGTTAAAGGCTGTAAGGAGAGAAACCAGCGGGTCACCCTTGCGTTACTCTCCTTATTCCTGGACATCCACACCAACGGTGCATGATCTGTGACTAATGTGAATTTGCGTCCCAGCAGATAATATCTGAGTGTCTCCAGTGCCCATTTTATCGCCAGGCACTCTTTTTCCACCGTAGAGTACCTCGTCTCTCTCGGCAGCAACTTACGGCTGATGTACATCACGGGGTGTTCCTCACCCCCCTGTACTTGAGACAGGACCGCCCCAATTCCAGTCTCCGATGCATCCGTCTGGACCAGCAGGGGTTTCTGGAAGTCCGGAGTGACCAGCACCGGTCTGGAACAGAGCGCTGCCTTGAGGTTCTGGAACGCAGCCTCCTCGGTCTCGGTCCACTCCACCCGTTTCGCAACCTTTTCGGGGTCAGGTCAGTCAACGGGCTAGCCAGGGATGCAAAGTTGGGGATAAAGCGACGGTAATAACTGGCCAGCCCGATGAATGTGCGCACCTGTTTCTGTGTCGTGGCGCGGGGCCAATTCGAATCGACGACTCAATCTTGGCCGCTTGGGGTTTGACCAACCTCGGCCAATGGTGTAGCCCAGGTACTCTGCCTCCTGTAGCCCTAGGTGGCACTTCCGGGGTTTTGCTGTCAGCCCCGCCCCTCTTAGGGCGTGCAGTACCTCTTGCATTTGCTGGAGATGGGTCCCCAGTCTTCTCCGTGGATGACGATGTCATCCAGGTATGCGGCAGCATACTGTCTATGGGGACGCAGTATCTGATCCATCATCCGCTGGAACGTGGGAGGGGCCCCATGCAACCCGAATGGCAGTTTCCTGTACTGATACAGGCCATCAGGGGTAGCAAACGCCGTCTTCTCCCTGGACTCCTTGTCAGGGGCACCTGCCAGTACCCCTTCGTCAGGTCCAACGTGCTGATGTACCTGGCCGTCCCAAGCCGCTCGATCAGCTCATCCACCCTAGGCATGGGGTACGCATCAAATTTTGAAACCTCATTCAGTTTCCTAAAATCATTACAGAACCTTATAGTCCCATCAGGTTTGGGGACCAGGACTATGGGGCTGCACCACTCACTACGGGACTCCTCTATGATCCCGGCCGCCAACATCGCCTGCACTTCGCGGCGCACCGCTTCACGCCGTGCCTCTGGAATGCGGTGCGGTCGCTGTGTTACCTTGACTCCCGGGGAGTGACGATGTGGTGTTCGATGACGTCAGTCTCTCCCGGGTCCACCGAGAAGACATCCCTATGGCGGCCCACCAGCTCCTTTAGCTCCTGTCGTTGGGCCGTGCTTAGTTGTTCCCCTAGCGGAACCTCATCCGCCTGGCTGGCTGTAAAACATGGCTGCGGTCCGCCCTCTGGGACCTGGTCGCTGACATGCCATTTTTTCAACAGGTTAACATGGTACAGCTGGGTTTTCTTACGACGGTCGGGTTGACTTACCCTATAGTTAACCTCGCCCACTTTCTCTAGGACCTCGTACGGTCCTTTCCAGCGGGCGAGGAACTTGCACTCGGAGGTGGGGATCAGCACCTGCACCTGATCCCCAGGCTGAAATTCACGGAGCTGTGCCCCGCGATTGTAGACACGCTGCTGCGCTCCTGTGCCTCCTTCATATGGTCGCGGACGATGGGCCACAGAGTGGCCATCCGCTCTCTCATCTCGGTCACATGTTCTACTACCGTTCGGTGGGGGGATGGCTGGGCTTCCCAGGCTTCCTTGGCCAGGTCCAGCATGCCCCGTGGCCGTCGGCCATATAGCAGCTCGAAGGGTGAGAAGCCGGTTGAAGCCTGGGGTACCTCTCTGACCGAAAACATCAGAAAGGGGAGGAGCTGGTCCCAATTTCGTCCCATCCGCCTCCATCACCTTCCGCAACATACTTTTAGGGTTCGGTTGAACCTTTCAACCAGTCCGTCAGTCTGGGGGTGGTACACAGACGTCCGTATTTGTCGGATTGCAAATAACTGACTTAAGTCCCGCATTATCTTGCTCATAAAGGGAGTTCCCTGGTCCGTCAGGATCTCATCTGGTATGCCGACCCGGGAGAACAGCAGCATCAATTCTCGGGCGATGCCCTTGGTGGCCATCGTGCGCAGGGGAATGGCTTCGGGGTACCGGGTAGCATAGTCCAAGATAACTAAGATGTATTGGAACCCCTTGCTGCTTTTTGGGAGGGGCCCAACAAGATCTAACGTGATCCTGCTAAAAGGAACAGATATTATTGGCAACGGGATCAAAGGGCTCTTATATTTAGGTTTGGGCGCCACCCTCTGGCACTCCCTGCACTCTCGGCAGAATTTCTCCACCGCACGCGTTTATCCCGGGCCAATAGAAGCGTGCCTTGATCCGGTCGGAGGTCTTCTCGACCCCTAAGTGTGCCCCCAGCACATGCGCATGCGCCAACTGTAAAACCATGTTCACCATGGAGTGTGGTACTAACAGCTGCTCTATTTCTCGACCTTCACTCATGACCACCTGGTATAACAGATGGTTTTTAATAGCAAAATGAGGGTAGGTTTTGTCTCTTACCCCCTCCATAAGTGTCCGTTAACCACCGTGACATGTTGGAAGGCGTGTCTCAAGTTCTGGTCTTCCAATTGAGCCGTCCCGAACCGTCCCGTCAAGGGCGGGGACCCTGGCGCCTCCTCGTGGCCCATCGGGAACAATTCCTCCCATGTCGGTTCTTCCTCAACCGGGGTTGCCTCGACAGCGCCGGCCTCTGACGGCTCCTCTGCTGATGGCGGCGGGTCCGCTCCTTGAAATCCGCACAGTCTGGCGACCTCGACCGCCTCAGACTCGGACCCCACCTCCAATGAGGGCGGCAGATCCGCCCCCTGAACTTTGCTGTGTGGGGGGACTTGGGAAGCTCTTGCCGCTTCCGCTTTTCGGCTCCCTCTCCTCTTTCTTCGCCTTCCCTCTTCCCCTCGCATCCCTGTCCATAGCTGGGGAAATATGGGGCAATCCCGTCCCAGTAGCACTGGAACCGGTAGGTTTTCAACGACCCCAGCTTTTCCAACATACTGCCCTTGGTCGTCTGTAGCTTCAAAAGGGTCACGGGTAGTCCCTGCTCTCCCCGTGGATGCAGGAAATGGCCATCTTCTCGGGTTGCAGTTCGGCCCGAGCGTACTCAGGGCGGACCAGGGTCACCATGCTCCCGGAGTCGAGCAGGGCGGTGGTGTCTTTACCGTTGGCCCTCACCGGCGTCAGGGGCGACGGGCACCCCTCGTTGGCCCAGCAGGACAGCAGCAACCCGCAGGGTTTTGCGAGCGGGGCGTTGGTGGCGGATGCGGTCCGCCTCACCACGTCCCGTCGGGGACAATTCCAGGAGATATGTCCCACCTCTCTACAGTCAAAACACGCCCGGCGGTCTTCGGGCATGAAGGGGCGTCTCCTTGGCGGGCTGGGCGGTGCCCAGGCTCCTTCTCTGCTCCTCTTGTCTAGTTTCGGCCTCTCCCGGGTTCGGACCGAGGCTTCGGGCTCCTCAGGTTCAGGTCGGCTGCTGCGCAGGACCTCTACAGCAGCTTGGTATCCCTCCACCAGCGCCACTAGTTCATTGGCGCTCTTGGGGTTTGCCTGGCTTGCCAATTTCTTAGCTTCAAAAGGTAGGGAGCGCAAAAATTTGTCAATGACAAATCGTTCCATGGGCGTTAGTGCAGTCGGTTCCGTGGTCATCAAGCTCTTGGTCAAGCGGATCAGGTCGTGCATCTGGGCTCGGGGCGGTAAGGTAGCGTCGAAGGTCCAGTTATAAAATTTCTGTGCCTGGCCGATGAGGCTGTGTCCGGCGCGACGCAGAATTTCCCTTTTCAGGATGGTGTAGTCCGCAGCCTGGACCTCATCTAAATCCTGGCACGTGTGCTGGGCCACCCCGGACAGGAATGGAGCGATCAGTCCGGCCCATTGCTCTGGAGCCCACCCCTCTCGGGTCGCTGTACGCTCAAAGGTCTGGAGGTATGCCTCGATGTCATCCCCTGCGGTCATCTTTACCAGGAACGCACTGGGGTTGGGTCGGCGGGGGGTTGCGGTAGCTGACAGCCGTGCTACCTCCAGTCTTAGTAGCGTTGTCTGCTGTTGATGCTCATCTGTCAGCGCTGCGTCATGCGCCAGCTGCGCAGCCTGGATTTTCTCCATGTGTTTCATTAGTAGCTCCATTTCCACGTTGTACAGAATAAATTATTTTTTATTTGGCGTTATAGTTGCCCGCATCCTCCACCATATGTAGCACAACCAAGGGTGTGGGGTTTCCACTCCGCCAATAATCAATAATTTATTCGATATACAACGAAGACAACGGAGACAGTTCAAAGTAAACACTTGGTTTATTACTGAAATGCGGAAGTATTCCGCATACGAAAATGCCGGTTCCGTAGCCGGGAACACGGCTGGCACTGAATGTCCCGGTAATCACAAACAAACAATTGTCCACAAACTTCCCTTGTCCGTGATCCAATTGCGTGGTCGTGGTCCTTTCCAGGGTAATCCGTTGCCGTCGTTGTCATCCAATTCCGTAGTTCAGTATCCAAAAATAATCCGTCCAAAAAAAGTATTTCCAAAAAACAAAAACTAGCTATCTTCTCTCTCTCTCTCTCTCTCTCTCTCTCGCTCTCTCGCTCTCTCGCTCTCTCGCTCTCTCGCTCTCTCGCTCTCTCGCTCTCTCGCTCTCTATCTCTCTCCTACTCCCAACAGCGTCCTTGTGAGAGAGCGCTCTTTTTAAACTCTGCGTCAATTGCGTTTAACGCACTTCAGCTGGGGAATCACTCCGGGGATTCCCAATTCGGCGCGGGGGTGGAGCCAGCGGGCGGAGAGGTATCTCCCCTCCACAATGACGCCATAGCATGCGCCTACTCGGGCGCTACAATAGGTTATATTGGAAATTTACATTATGTACAATTTACAGTAAATTATGTAAAGCATGCCTTGGCAAAGTGTTAAAAATGTGCAAATGTTTAAATGTGTCTCCCTTTAAGGGGATCTGAGAAAGATTACTGTAGCAGAATCATGCACAGATGTCTGTGGGACTCAGAGAAAGAGTTATTTCCTTGTCTGCCAGTCAGCAATGTATATTGTAGTCAGTGATTTATGTTTTATAGTGTTACGCTTTAATGGAATTTCATGTAGTTCCCCCTGTCTGACAATAGAGAAGATAGCCACGGAAAGAGAGTGATGTCTGACAAAGTCTCATTTTCCTTTTCGCCGATTACTCTCTTTAATAAAAAGTGCACTCTAGAGATGATGGTCACAGAAGGACGAGTTTACAGCATCAAGCCTCTCGCGGTCTGGGAACGAAAGTGACGTCCGGCACCCCCCCGAGTTCAGTGTGAGTAAATCTCCATTAGTTTAATGTCTCTGTGCCTCTCCGGGTTTATGAGTGCGAGCGTTTGGATGAGTAATCGCAGCCCTCTCCTATCTCCTCCACTTCTATTTACTCTCCCAACACCTGGTCCTTTTTAATTATCACTGAGGCCCTGATCGTCTCTTAATCGACTTGGAACATCAAGAAACAAAACCATCCCAGAGGGGGATGGCTCAGGCCTAATTCTGAGGGCGACTAGGAAGCCCCTAATGAACAAGGGCTTCGGGTGTCACACGCCGTCCACTTTGTATGAGTTCCTTGATGTTACGCCATACAATCTTCTTCTGAAAACGTCCAAAACTTTGATCTTCCTTTATTGTTTCATCAGCGTGCCAGGCACGTTGGCTCTGAGTACAGTGGGATGGGAAACGCGCTGAAACATTTTTTAGAGACACCACGGTTCATAACAGGCACATTGAAAATCATGTGGCGCCAGAATCCTGCCAAAAGCATTACGTGTTTATATAAGTAAGTGGCTGCTAAAGGATCACGATTCGAAGGCAACAAGAGTAGGTGCCTTTATTGTGTGCTTTGTTACGCGAGTGCTTATTCATGTTGTGCACATTTAGGTGTGCCCTTTTACTTTTTTGACCCATATTTTCTACCGATTTGGATATTGGATATTGGAATCATAAGTCGAGCTCATTGATGGAGTCCCCTCTGTTGGGAGAACTACATGTGTGGCTTGTGTGGGCAGACTTTGGGCACCCGAGTGCAATCCCTTCCTCCCCGAGTGATGCTATGTGCAAATGTGTGCCGCCCTGCAGGGCTACCAGTCACAGCCGACACTGCCGCAATCCAGATTTGATTCCACTATGGGCCCCATTGACACACTGGAACAGTGCCTTTACAGAATGAGCCACCCGCCAACCCCAATATATACACTTTCTCTGGCTTAGTAAGACATCAAGGGCCAGATTTACAAAAGGGCTGCGACTGCTTTCCCAATGTTCCTGGTACGAACCGTGGTGTCTCGTCGACTGTCCTTGTCGATGCAAAACAAATAATCACGAATGTTGTTGCAAAGTACCCAGGTTCTTGTCACGACAGCTCTATTTTCAGGAATACCTGCATCTACAGACAGTGAAGTCAGAATTTGAAATATATATTCAATATACCATACATATTATTTACTAGAACTTGAAATAAAAATGAGGGGGCCTCAGGTAGCATAACGGTCTAAGCATTCGCCCGGAATGCAAGTTGCCTACTGCAGCTGAATCATCGCCGGCCTCGGGAATTTGCTTGCCCCATAGTGATGGGCGACGAGTTCGTGGGGAGAGGGTATAATTGGCTACCAAATTGGGAGAAAAACTGGGAAAATCTGAAACATATTTTAAAAATGATATGAAAGGACACAGGATTTATATTGCCCAATTTGTCATCAGCTAGCAGTCAGTATAAAAACGCAGTTCTGAATTTGAACAATTATCTTATTGTGCGTATGCGTTCAGGAGGGTGTAGAATGAATCATGAATACAGTTTTACTTTCAGAAGATTTTTTTTTTTTTACTATTCGCAATTCAAACCACATAGGAAGTCCAGGTTTTTCCAGCCTTATGGATCATTAACATTTCTGTTTAAATGCCAAGCAAAGCATATCTCTGAGCTTATCTACATTCTGCAAGGTATGGCAGGGATACAACTGGTATGTACTAGTAAAGATGTAGACACAGAATTAAATGTGGGCAATTAAAAATCTGTAATGGTATGTAGTCAAGAGGGAAAATCACAGTTTTACAGGCCTTAGAAGGGAGCTGTCCATGAAACAGGAAATGCTGATCTGAGAGGGATTACACAGGCTACTGAACAGTTCTTGGAGTATGTACGAAGCTTTGTGTTCATTGATTCCAATTACTTTACATTTTCGCATTCCACCCTCTATACCGCCTTTTGTCGCCTTTGGTACAGTAAAAATAAATGTACAATACAAATCTTTGTGGTAAAATATCAAAATTCAGGGGTTGCTCTTCTGTCTCTATGTAATCAGAGGTAGCTGGATTGTAATATCTGCTCACCTATTGATTGGAACTTACCAGAGCAAATGGGATTCTTAGCAGAACAAGGGGCCCTTGCACGTCGTAATAACACAGCGAACATCAATCAGTCAGTCAATAAATCCGTCAGTCATCTGTTCAATCGCTCCTTCCCCTCTGTTCATAAATGCCTATGGGGAGACGCATCCTTGAGATAAGACATGTGGAATGGACAGGTTCATTAACTCGGCCCCGCAATTAACCGTTCCACTTATTTACCGTGTCTTTCTCCAGCCTCCAACCAAAACAAGCGGCCTTCATATAAGTCCAAATAAATCAACCCTGTGATGAATGGCTGACAGGCGCTTGACAAAAAGAAAACAGATGTGTCAGGATCGCTTCCACTTGCGGCCGAGATCCGACCGGCAATGAAAGGAGGGTTTCTGTCCTCGCCCTCCTCGCTCCCTTCATCTTCAATGGGAGGAAATCAAGTTGATTAAAAAGCACTTCAAATATGGGCTGGCTCTTTGCAGTGATGAGGAGGGGGACTGCATTTCCTCATTGGGAAACGGCAGCTGACAGAAAGGGGAAGACCCCAACCTTATGAAAAATGGCAGGATTTATGGGGTGCATTGAACTTAACCACTGTGGGTCTTTACCATTAAATAACAAATTCAAGTAGATTTTACATTTGATCGATAATTAAACATAATTACAGGTTTTATGGTTACTGATATTAATAACACAAATTGTGCACAATATTAAGAAATGTTGCTTAAATGCATACTGAAGAGCAATTATGTTTAGATTGAATTACCCCTTTTGAGTTTGTGAAATAATTCTGCCATTCCATTTTGCTATGTATGTTTTTGTCTTAGATATGCCTTATTACACATTTTACCACATTGGAAGCATGCCTAATTCCGTCTATTAAACACGGATGGTATCATAAATGATGCTACTGAAAAGTGCAGCAGCCCATTTCATTAGCCGCTTGTATATATCACAGAGGACTGCCAATGGAACATATCCTTTTTAATAAAAATCTGCACCTTATGACCAAAGCCAACCTGTTATCAATGCCACTAGATGGTTTGTTGTGGCTAACGTGGGTTGACATGCAGAACGAAAGTGAAGCGATTCAAACAGACATTTTCCAGACTTCCTCTGAATGCTTTGTTCTTATTCGCAATCTGTTTTTAAGGTGTATTATAGATAAATATAAAATATGGCCTGTCTGCTAAACTCCATTGAAAGCCTTTATATCCTTGCCTGGAGTAATACTCAATTCTAATTGACTGATAACGTGCTATATTATATCCTAATCAATTCTAGAGTAAGTTGCATATTAATATGTAAAATCTTAAATATGAGCTAGTAAATATGGGAATGCACATGGATCAGCTCTCTGGGAATACTCCTGATCAAAATAACATTCTAAGTTCCATAAACAGTTCCATAAACTGAAATGTTATTCTAACTTTAGCTAGTAGTGTTGTATCAGAGGCCGTGCTATACATTAACTCCTATAAAGTATCCTACCTTCTAAACCTGAAACCTTATTCCTGCAATCAGTTAATAAGCCAGGTACACATGTCACAGCTGGGTTTACTTCTTATTTATCAGGAAGCGGCCCTCCCTCCCGGTTCTTGGTGCCTGCCAGCAACACCTGGGAAGAGTGAAGTTGGATTTAACCCAGAAATAAAACTCCTCAAACTTTGGCCTCTTCGGGGACACCTAATTCCTGCAAAAGATTTATGCCAGCGCTAGTCAATGCACAAGTCAGCAGGTCATATTACATTACATTTACATTTTTGGTATTTAGCAGACGCACTTATCCAGAGTGACTTACAAGATGTGTATATAGAGTATGTATCGTAAGATCAATCATTGTTTGCGCAAGAGATCAGTGTAGTCATACAGCAATAGACATCATTGTTGGCAACTGCACATCATACTTATAACACAGAGAAAGAAAAAGGTTAGTAGAATTAGTATTATTATTATTTTAATACAGTATTAAACATCAATACAAAATACGAAATGTAGTATTTTCCTCAACATGAATTTAAACAAAATTACACATAACTGGTGCAACATGGACATAAACACCAAAGTTACTGCCTGAACTGGATTTCCTTGTGGCTGACTCATAACTGTGACATTTGAAATGGAATATTGGCATATTGCAGGTCATTTCCTCCAGTGATGAGCAGCACAGTTAAGAACAAGAGCGTGTACACATTTTCACAAAATGCACAGTCATTTGCAGGTACTAAAGACTCTCTGAGTGATTTCTCCAAACAGTGCCAGCATCTTCGACGTTAGAATTGGCTAGATGGCAGAACTCGGCTTGATAGCAGTTATGTTTATAATTATAGCAAGCTAGCTAGTTAATGGTAACTAATTAATGACATATTTTTAGATAGCCACCAATTGCCATTTTTAGCTAGGTTAGGCAGCCTCAAACTTGTGGACAATGCTATTCATGTTCTCAGCAACAATGATAACCTCCCTCACGTTTGTAGATTGAATAGCTTGTCTGTGTATTGCCGCCAACTCCTGAAATACCTACAGCACTCCTCAAGGAAGACAAATAAATATGTAGCATGATGGATGTCAAAATAATAAGACAATCATTTTTATACAATTTTTCTTCCAATCACAAATATGAATTTGTAGTAGGTAGCCATGGTATATCATACATCATGAGGTAACTCTACTTCCCTTAGCTTACATCACTCTCCTAAGGCATGAATGTACTGTACATTGACAGAATTCATGGATTGGTATTGTGTATTTCATACATAATAATGACTAATGGCCCATACATTGTATGCAAATGTATTCTTGTCAGTAAGTGGCCTTTTCTTTCTTTTTTTCATAGAAAAAACAAACAAACATATCAACAAACACAAATAAGAAGGTACCCATTGTCTGTGAGTACTACTGTCCTCTAATGGCAACCTCTTGTTACTGTCATTTACTGTGGAGGGAGCCACTCACCCAGTGAATGAATGAGTGACAGACTTATATTCCTCCAGTTGAAGCCAATACGAATAGGAACTAGAAATGTCTCAGTTTTATTAATATTTCTATTTTAGTATTTTAATTCCCACAGTATTCTGTAAAAATGCAATAATGATCTGAAAATAATATTGGATAGAACGTGTGCGCATTAATCAGGGTGAGACCATATGGATTGAATTTTATTTTATTAGCTTTAATTAACATTTTTGTCATCTGTAGAAGATTAGTTTCCAGATGTCAACTTGAAACTGTGACAATAGTGGGGTGTGACTGTAGCATATTTCAGGTGTCGTCTATCCTGTTTCACCCCAGGAGGGATTTACTGGTGGTCAAGAGTGGATTCTGCCTCAAGTACTGCTATGTGGCTGAATAATGCCAGCGTCATACCGCCACCTGCCAATAGAGGGAACTCTGTCTATGTGTTGATAAAGACAGTGGCAGAATGGTGCATGTGTGCGTGCATGTGTGTTTGTGTGCGCGTGTGTATGTGTGTGTGCGTGCGTGCACGTGCGCGTGCGTGTGTGTGTGTGTGTGTGTGTGTGCATGTATTGAGGTGGAGGGGGCTGAGAGGGCTCTTGGAATGACTCCAACACAATCATGCCTGTACTTTCTGCAGAATCTATGAACAGCTCTTTTTTGTTGTGGGGAAGAGGGCGTGTGGATTTGTGCTGCCGTCTGCCTGGTTTCCATGACGATAATAGGCATAACCAGATTTCTATTCCTGTACAGTTGCTCTAAGTGTGTTAGTGAAGGCACAGGCTGGTTTGAGGCATGGAAACGTGGCGTGTGCCAACTGCTGTTATTATTTCAACAATTTCCTCTGCAGTTCCTTCCGCAGAATGACAAATACTGTTTGCAGGCCTAACGGCACCTGTAGGCATCCCTGATATCACCTTCTGAGAAATGAGACAGAGAGAAAGAGTGAGCATTCTGTGTTACTGCGTATATCAGGATTTCACTTTCATCAGTTCAAATCAAGCACAAAATCAAATTCAATATGTCTTCATTTCACATATGAGTAATGGTAAACCAATAGGGCATAAAACTCTCTGTACTATTTTGACCTTTGTTTAACAAATATGTGACGATGACCATCTTGACAAGTGCACATATGTTAAAGGCATACATCTATTATTTGAAGTGCATTATTCCACTATCCATAAAAATAATTTCAACACACTGATGCAGTATGTTTGGATGGCAGTCTCTTTTAGCTTAGTGCTATGTATTGCGCCCCTTTATGCGATGTGAATGAAATGGTGTAATGCAAATACATTGATCACATTTAGCCTATTCGTTAACCTCTCTCTGAAAGAAAGCATGCGATTATAAATGTTCCATTGATCCCGAGTGGAATTCCTGAGTGGAATTCATGATGCGATGTGGTCCTTGCCTGCTTCCTGGCACTTGATTTCGGTTAAGCGAAGGACCGTTTCTGCTGGCTGAGCAGTTCCAAGCAGATATTCCTCCCAACCAAAGCATTCGGGTTCAATTCCCCTTCATGATCCTACAGAGCTTGGCTCCAGCCTACTCCCATGCAACGTGACCTGACAATGTTTACTGGATTCGAGGTACTTTTTTTTTTTTTTTAAGGCTGGAGGCTTCGCTGGCTATCGAAAAGAAAAATAATATAAAACAAACTAACTAACTAACAAACGACCTCCATTATCTGTTTTTAAGCACGCGCTCTGTGGGATCTCTTTAAGGCAGACAGAGACAGCGGCAGCGGAGCAGATGTTGGAGCTTCTCAAGCAAACAGAATGTGCGACCACATCGGGGTCAGGGGCACAAATCTGTGTGGATTATCAGGCTGTCACACACTGCCTCGCTCAACAGGATAACAAGCAGCGCTGAGGTGGCCCAATAAGGGCGGAGCAGACTGTGCAGGGGGGGACCAACCACCCCCCCTCCATTACCATACCATACCAGGTCTATATGAGGATGTAAACCTCACTGCACACTCACAGGACCAGACTTGGTTCTGATCCACATGCCCCCCCTTTGACCAGACTGTGTCACACACTACCCACACTGGGGAGAAGCTGAGAGGAATACCAATGACAATCTGCTCATTTCAAGGTTATCATCCTCCCAGCACACTAGATGATAATTTTATGATGGATTCAGTCTATTGTGGGCAACATTTGCACTTGCACCTGCAGACCTTAATATCTGTATGAATGGTATGCCTTTTTTGAGGTTTGCTGGGAAAATTCCAAACATTTGTTTGAGAAAATAGGACAGAACATGAGAAATGAGTAGAAGCATCCATTTCCTTGATTCAATGTCATTTTTTTCTCTGTTCTCCCCATTTCCTGCATTCTAGAATGCACCCTTCTTAAACTTTCACCCTGCCACGAATGGGAATTTTAAAAATAAAACCTTATATATTTCTGACTGGTCTGAACGTGGGGAAAATTACTCTGTTCTCATCACGAAGATTTTATCCTGCATTTGCAGTTAGTAGAACAGATGGTGTGAATATGCAGGCCAGTAATTTTCAAATCAATACCATTTCACATGGGACTTTCTGTAGGGTCTGGAGGAAGGATGTCAGGGCAGGCTCAGAAGAGACACTGAAGCAGAATGCACAGATATAAAAAGGATCGTGGGCAATCTCCCAGAATTCACTGCTATGCATCTATGTTCACTTGAGAGAAGAAAAAAATTACATTTGTGCTCCATTTAACTTTAAATGAAATTATTCTCAGCTCATACCAGCATTGCACAAACAAGATCCTTTTGTTAAGTTGAAGACCTATTGATGAAGTTCCTAATTTCATTACAGGTGGATTGACAGGGGAAAATTGATTTTATGACCATCGAGGGCAACAATACACTTGAAATGGTCAAGCCTGTGCTGCCGTATTTGATGTTGCCAGAGAAAACTGAAACAGTGACATATATGACCACATACAACCACTTTCTCATTGACCTTTAAGAAGCACAGGCATGAGCTAATTATTTTTGACCTATTCATGAATGTAGGAGGATGTGCACCGTTCATAGTTTGCACAAATGCTTTTTACTTATTATCATTAATTTTATCAAATAGCTGATATTTTTCAACACTGCAAACACTGTCTGTTAATCTGCAGGGCCAACACAATTTGAAAAACAGCTTTTTCTGTGCAAGAGAAACTGTTAGAGAAAATAAATCTGCAGGGCCAACACAATAGAAAAACAGAAATGCAAGAGAGACTGTTAGAGAGAGAGAGAGAGAGAGTGAGAGAGAGAGAGACTATGAGAGAGAGAGAGAGAGAGAGAGAGAGAGAGAGAGAGAGAGAGAGAGAGAGAGAGAGAGAGAGAGAGAGAGAGAGAGAGAGAGAGAGAGAGAGAGAGAGAGAGAGAGAGAGAGAGAGAGAGAGAGAAACAAACAACCCTGAAGCTTATTTTCATAGACAAGCTGTTTTTTAATATGATTACAACACACAAGGAGAGAGAATTGTGGGCCTCTGGAGTCTGTTAAACTGGAGGGGCAGGGAATCTGGAGCTCCTGTCTAAAGCTATTACTTGTCATAAGTCATGAGAGCAGAGGTATGGCAGCAAGTTTATATCACTATTTATAGATCATTAAATATTTGGAGAGCAGTGTACTCCTGTTATTATTTACTATTATTGCAGTCATACAGAACCTCCTCTAAAGCCCCTGTTGATTCTTGATTCTGCCATGTCCAATAGCTGTCTTTAGAACCAGCTGCTGTCATCTATATAGAATATGAAATCATCTGTTAAAGTAAATGTCTATGTAACTATGGGGAATAGTCTATCCTCTTCTTTTGTTTGCTTGACAGATCTGTGAAGCAACACGGGGGGAGCGCTGAATTGTTGCCGCAGCTGTTTAAGAGACTGTGAAGTCGAGGGAGTTGATAGCAATGCTTTAAAGCAGTGCTTATTTAGACGTGCTGTGATCATGCATCTCCATAGAGTGTGGAAGAACACGACGACACATACAGAACGAAAAACCGTCAAATCGTTTATTTTCACACTGCGTTTTACACATTTTGGGATCATTAAGAAATTATCTCCCCGTGACACTTTGTGTAAAGTGTAACAATTCTCTTTGTTTCATAATTCACAAGGCACTAAAACCGTGCATTCTTTCACTTCACAAACAATATGTTTATACAGTATACGATTCTGGATTCATCCGAATGAGTGACAGCTGCATGAGGTTGAAGGATCAGAAGGTCTCTGATCACCAGAGGGACCATCTTGTGCTGAATGCTGCTCTACTTTTCAGCATCACCCTTCATACTTTCAGATTTTAATGAATCCCTCTGTGGACCGTGTCGCCTGACATGCTTAATGGCATGGCAATTACCACCATAAGTTTGTGATGGAGGATAATTGTTGCCGCTGCATCGCTCTCTCCAGTTCTCGCGCGTGCGGTTTGACGAAAGAGGACCAATGTTTATTGGACCCCGGCAGCATTTTTGCACTGTGCATTTTCGGCAGAATCAATCATGCCTCTCCTGTATACAAATTTATGCTGTAAACCTGCCAGTTAAGCTGTGGTGTGCTCCAGGCAGCTTCATTCTGATTTTGAAGAAAAATGAAGCAATTTGTCCATTTTTTATAGACGTTTTCCCCTTGAGACATGAGTAAATTGTCAGAGGTCGATGAAGCTGATTTGGTGTATTTTTACACAACACATGTATAGAGTATATAAGCCATATTGTGTTGAGTACATATGAGAAGAGGGTCTTGTTTACGTAAGCTGTGAAATCCTCACTTATTTAATCGTATTTTATGTGACAGAGTCACACTGTAATTCTATTTTTTAAGAAGTGATCTTTCATAGGACATTTTACATATTTCATTTTGACTGCTATGTTTGTTCATATGTGTATCCTTCACTGATCTGATCGCGACTAAAACGTTCAGTTTTGCTCACCTGGAGGATTAATTCATCTCGGAATAGCAGGCTCAGGATACTATCTAAAATGTGCAGATTTTTTGGTTACTCCATCCCTTCCTTTCTCCTCGGGAGGAAACAGTGCAATAAACTTGCAGTGGCAGATTTGAGTGTTCCTCTGTGGCTCCCCTGAGCAAATCCTGCAGCTTTGAAATGAGATGCTGCATTTCATGAAGAAAAGGCAAGTTTACTGTTGCCAGAGGCGGATTGTGCACTCTTCTGCACCTCCCCTGGTGTTGAGATAACAGCTGGGCCGCGGAGAGAGTCGCCTCAGCCCCCGCGCCTCCTGGAAGCACCGCAGCGAATAGCCCGAGAAATCCTGTCACAAATTATTGTGCGGAATGTTCTACTGGGGAGCTTTATTGAGATTGCATAGGAAAAAAGGGTTTCAGAGGAGATATTCAACAAAAAGGCTTGCAATATTGTTCCACACAGCCGATGTCGAAGGGAATTAGGAAACCCAGACGTGAAAATAGTTTAATAAAAATGAAATCGTTAAGGAAATGTGCTCCCAAAGTTGATTGCAGTGGATATTTGGGAGGGGGGTGGGGGTGGGTCACACAACACAAATACAGGCTTCTAAAACAGTTGGGATACTTGCAGAGTTCACAGGCCATTCTGTTCCTGTCCTCTGTGAATGTCAATCAGTGCTGTTTTTGAGAAACGCATAACCTCTAAATTCGCAGTCAAACAATTAACTCGGACAAGAATCCATTTGTAATTAATTTATGAAATTAAGGCTTTGCTAACCTTTTCCACACTAATTTCCCCTCTTGTCAGTGTTCTGATTTTAGCATAGCCCCTCTTTAGAATATACCTGGCAAAAAGGTTTGCATGCTTCCTTTGGCCGATTTAGCCGCAGAATGAAAAAAAAATTGAAAAAAACAGAACAAGCCTGAGGGCATTCACACTGGCAGAGAGAAACTGGATCGACCCGTCTTGGGTCTGGTGCAAGTCTGAGAGCATGAACGCAGTGACCTAGACATCACTCTGTTCTAACCCCAGACTCCAGAGAGCTGCTTTGGGTTCAGAACACTGTATATACATACAGCAACATTGGTAGGTCAGTTGTATGCTACAGAGACTACTTAGCTGCCTTGGGGTTGTGAGTCATTATTTACTGTAGCAAGCTGGATCCCCAGCTGAGTTTTGCCTGAGCATAGTAATTATTCAGATTTTACACTGGCAAAATGAAACACACTGTTGGGCTTTATTTGTTTTTGTATTGACTTATTTTTCCACAACTCTGATCTGCAAAAATCCAGCATTCTTATTTGTGCACTCCAGGCAACATCATGTAAATACATATAGCAATGAGAGATAAGAAACCAATGATAGATCCTATGATTTAATTAAAAATTTTTTTGGCAAATTATCAACGGCTAAACAATACCATGTGTCCTCACAGTCCTACCACCCATTTGCTTATCACTCTCTCTCTCTTCTGTGCCTTGAGCTGAATGTGCAAATTATCTTTTTTTTTGCCTGACCTTCGACCCTAAGGTGCCATCCACATATGGCTACATTATACACTGTGCTGTGTGTGAGAATTTCCACTCTCACAGCGTTCCCTGACATGCCCATGTCCTTGAATAATCAACTGGAAACTAAAGAGCAGCTGTTTCAAAGGCTGTGAGCCCACGGCAGCCAGGGAAAATAGAGGGAGAGTGAAAAGAAGAAATATGACTGAGATTGTGGTTAGAGGTCCCCTTCTATAGGTTGCAGACATAGAGATTGATGGAGGAGTGAGACGAAAAGGTACTTGAAAGGTAGAGGGTGATCTTTCACCCCCGATTACGAAGGCGAAACAGTTCTGTTACAAAACATGCAAGGAAAAACCCTTTTAATATCTGGATGGCAGCAGATCTATTTGTCTTACAAAATCATCACTATCAACAGTGCTTTGTAAATATATGACTGGCACATCAAATACAAATCCATGGTGTAGGCCAATAGTGCTGAGGATTTAATACGTTTTCAACACAGAGGACCCTATTCAGAGTTGAGCTAAGCGAGCGCAACCTGGAGATAAGTTGAAAATGAAGCGCCTCACCTGCCTGTTAATTTTGACATTTGAATAGAATTAAGCGGCCCCCTGGCCAGTTGCGCATCTAGGGAGGGGTTTTCCCAAAATAGAAGCACGTCTGGAGATGTTCGCTCTTCTGACTTAAGTTAAGCAAGCAATGTTTCCTCCAGAAAAAAAGGCAAAATAAGTAACACGCCACTACCTGGGCATTATTTGTAAGAACACCTAGACATTGTCAACATTTGAGAGAATTTGCACCGTATAATGCAGAATAGTCTTTGCTGACCTCCTTCACCAGTATTCCCAATTCTTCATCTGAAAAATGTGTAAATAATTTTTTTACACTGGCTTTTTGGCTTTTTTAAATGAGATTTCCATCTTCTCTATCTCATTTCCTACTCAGGTGCTTCTCCTTTTAAACCCTCCATAACTGAAATCATAGGAACATGTATAAAGACAAAAACCCATTCAATGGCTTTAACCTTGCTCTTTACTGGATTACCAAAAACCTTTATTGTTTTATATGCGGGGAAATCATAACAAAAACTTGCTTACTATCGAATCTATCCAATCATATCATCAGATTTATCTATGGTGGCATAGAATTTTATGACAAAACTGAGATAGCTTTAGGAAAAGAGGGCCCTGTAAATGTTCATGTGAGGCATAATCTAAATATGTAACAGCCGGTTTGGGTTCATCTTGAGGTCTAGGGAAATATTACAATCCATTTTAAATGGCTCCAAGTTATTTGTGCAATGTCCAGAACTTTGAATGATTTCATTTTCAGTTTAATTTGGAGCTGTTGAACAAACCCATCTGTCATACGCTTTTAAAAGTCAAATGACAAAGTGGTTCTGGAACATTGCGCAAACCAAAAAGGCTACCCTATTATAGACACATAAAATGTAAGGCTTGTAACCTGTTTTCCTGTGACAGGTTCAAGATGGTTAGATAAACAAGGCCGAATGTAAGTTTGCCTTGATATTTAAACAGAGAAATCATAAACCACCTGAGCTGCTGTAAAGGCCATTCCATTTAACTAAGCACAGAGAAAAATAATTTGTTTATCTATCTGCATATTTGTATTTATTTTTAAAAGATTGTGAAAAAAAGGTTTGCAGTCACTGCATTGTATTTGCGAGCTCATTCAAAAGAGATATAAACAGGGAGTACATACAAATCCAAACAAATGAAGAAAAAAGAAAACAGTTTTTTAAAGCTTAAATTTTGCTTTGTGTAATTCTCACACATCTTGAAAAGTTTTTTTAAATTAGTTAAAAACCAAAGCGGCCGATTAAATGTGCAAATGAGTTTGATAGTACTTCATAATCTTAATAAAAATAGACGATTCATTTCTGTGAGTGATAAACCAGATATTTATCTTATTGACTAGTTTATTGACATAGAGTAATCTGAAATAACATTGCGCCTTATTGGGTATACATAGAGAGATTCGCTTTTGTCAGGTTACATTCACCTGAAATGGCAATGACTTTACAAGCCAGTTGAGATTTAAGCTTCATTAACCACAAACAACATGACATCTGAGCTAAGTAATTAATTAATCTATTTTAATTAGATCGAAACAAGCTGATCCTGTTGTTTGAAGGGGAGACTGAACCCACTGCAATGCACTCATCAAGGGGAAATACAAAAGTTCTGTAGGAAAGCAGACTGAGTAGCATAATTATAAACCATATTTCCCCAAGTAATAACCATGGTTAATAATTCCTTAATGACAGGCACAAAACGGGTTAATTTAATCTACATTTTGCACTCTTCCTCAAAGAAAGATGCTGTATGAGAAATCACAAAGGTCTAAACCTCTTTTATAAGGACAATAAGAAATGTGCCATGGCATTGAGCTTATTTAATGACACGTAGACTGAGGTTCCAGGCGGTCCTGCAAGGCCTCCAAACCAAACAATGGAAGCTGCCAGTATGTTGTACACAAGCGAAAGACCAATAACACTATTCTAATAATATGTAGACTGTTCGATTGTGAAATTGATTGTTAAATTCTTGTAAGATGCATAGTTCACACAAAATGTAAAGGTTTCATTTTAAATGCACATCATTTTGCATTATCAGTTTGCACATTCAACAAATAATTGTATGTTTATTTGTTAGGGAGAAAAGCAAAGGTCAATGGTAAAAGCATTATTACAATGTTAGAAAACAAGCATCAGATGTCATTGCATTAAGTGTTTATAGTCAAAAGCTAATTTGCAACAACTGTCCCCAAAAACCACAGAAAAAGAATGTGTATCACAAAAATATAAACAAACAAGTATGTAAAAAAACAAAAAAAACAAACAAACAAAAAACACATTAGAAAAAGCGCATCCACATTATACAGCAAAATAGATATTAATAAGACAAAACAAACACAGAGAACTATTAGAGCATGGTTATTCAAATCCGGTTCACTAAACCACATTTGGTTCTGGGTTTTTTTCTCTCCGGTAGGTAATTGAACAATTAGTGCAATTGATTGGCCATAGTGTCTTCACACCTGACTCCCAGGCAAAGGGAGGGTGGTAAACAGCAGGACCACAAGAGGACCACAATTTGTGACACCCTGCATTTAAGCAACCATTGATATTAAAAAAACATGTAAAAAGTGTAAAAGCTTATTAAACTTTAAATTTAAACTTGTTAAAATACAGTTTAAAACTATTGGGATGGTTAGGAGTACTGATAGTATCAGTGATGATATATATATTGGTTTATATATATGATTGATGTTGACAGGTGTTGATTTTCCTAATCCTTGTTGTGACTTTTGAGGTGAAATTATGAAAACAGCTGCATCTCTTAGTATCAGTTGGTAGTGAATTCCAGTGTTTCAAGGATTTAATGGGGGGGGGGGGGGAGGGGGTGAGTAATCGTTATTGGGACAATGGTTTCTTTCAACGGCACATTGATAATCAATTTCCACGTGGGGCCAAAACGGTTTCAACATTTTTAATTTGACCTCTCATAAATAATTAACTGCACATGCCAGAGAGCAGACTAGCAAAGCAGACTAGCAAATGAAAGAAACGTATTATCCCAGAAATGTGCTTTGTCTTCAAGGTTGTTTGCTTGAAACCCTACAGCCATCATATTTTACGTTATAAGCAATCCTGCTTTCAAATTTGTCCTGCACTTTAAGGATCATTGAATGTTAGTTTTGTTTCCCATTGGTACGGATTCCCAGCGTTCAAGGAGAGATACTACCATGCAGTTGAAAGCTGAAGCTTATGTTTACGAGGATCAAATCTTCACAGAAACTGCACTGATCCACCACATGGCAGACAGTTTAGTTTTGAAGAGGATCTCTTGTTGTTATATTGCTATCTGCACCATACGTACCTTTATATCGTGACAGACAATACATATGCGCATCTCTTTCTTTGCGAGTGTCAATAAGAATGTGTAATTAACACCGGGGACAAATGTTCATTTATAATAAAGGGTACCTGTATTTAGATACAACACATTCAACGTGATTTGCATTTCAACACAACTTGTACGGCATATATGATCTGAATTAGGGCCACAGTGGGCCATTTGTATGGGTTATTGCTGACCTTCATGTAAACGGATATATTTCGTTTGTATTCTATTTAATTTATAACTGCGATCCATAAAATGACCACCGGCAGATAAGGATGCATATTGGCCAGAGTTTGGGGTAAAGAAACAAGAACAATACCGTAGCATGATCAGTGTGTTTCCCAGCTTCACTGCAACCACAGACATAAATCACAGCTGAATCTGTCTCAGCATGATAGAGCCAAATTATTACAGCTAAACACACAAGTATGCAAAATGATTAAACTGTCGTGGGTCTTCCAGCTGGAGATGGAGTTATGATTAATTGCTCAGCGAAACTGAACAGAAAGTTAAACGCTCGACATTAACGCTCACACTGGATAGACTGCCCTCTATCACGAAACACAATTTTTCCCTGTAGTGAAATCTAGGTTTTATTTAAATGTGTCATTCCACATGCTGGGTAGTGGTGGTTATCACCCACTGAACTAAGTTTATTAGTTCAATGGATGGTAATGCACAACTAAATGCAGTGTACTCATCTTATACTAAAATATTTCATAGCATTAAATATGCACAATTTAAATGTATAGAGATGTATTAAACTCTGATCACAGTGATTAAGATTTTCCAGAGTTTTTATTTCACAGTGTGATATAACTTTATATGTTTGTGTGAAATCCACTACCAACACTGCTCATCTTAAAATTTCCTACTAAAACGATTAGATTTGTAATTCAGCAATGGTTCCATACGAGTTAACTGGCATTGGTGTGTATATACAGCTAATTGAACCAGGGTAATTGGTGGAAACCAAAACCTGCATACACACCGGTTCACCCCTAATCTGGAACCTTTTCACATTCTGTATTTTATGAAAATGGTGAGAATAATGAGAAAAAAGTGTGCCTGGCTACAATTTGTGTCTAGAAAGAAGAATTGTGATTTGCTCAGTGGAAAACCCCCAAAATTGTCAATTTGGAAACACTAAGCTACTTACACCAGAATATCTAACCATGTATCCCTGGACAAATATATTTTGTTCTAATTGCAGTGTACACACTCAAACAAGGTTTATTTGGATGAATTACACCCAAACTATCTGTCTGAATCTGCCACTTTTATAATACAATTACGGTTTAATTGCACTTTAAAATGCATTTTATTATTGTATTATTCTCATAATTATGTACTTATTATGATAATAATTATCTTTGGTACAATGCTATTTTGTATCATTTTAATTCTGCTATGCATGCTGTGGAGTGCATAACAGTGAAGGGATTTGAATTGGACATGTAGTAGAGGCTGAGACACTAGGGGTATTCAAGGCTAGGCTCGATCCAGTGTTAGACACTCTAGCCTTTGGATAAACTAAGCATGTGATCAGATTAGTGGTAGGAACGGACGAGCAGTGTTGGGCTGAATGGCCTGTTCTCGTCTCCCCCTTATGTTATGTTATGTTAACCCTGACCAAATGTGAGCTGCAACACTAGGCACTAGTCATATTTAAGGCACCTGAGTAGGCTATATCCTTCACCCTTGTGTTAAAACATACTCCACTGCAAAAAACATGATTAAAGTTGTACTGAATGCCCCTTGCTGGGAAAGTGTTGCATTTCTGTAACTTAAAAACATTTTGCAGAGTACACACACAGATGTAGGCATTGCAGGAGAAATATAACTTTTTTTCAGACTAACCATACATCCGCATTATTTCAGAGAATGTGGATGGAATATTTCGATGGAAACAACAAGCATTGTGCTAGCTTGAATTGCATTAAACTATCAATGTAGCGATACTATATTCCAGTTCATGAATATCCAGCATGGATATTTTTGTATTTTGGACATTAAATGAACACATAAAATCCTCTGTCGGATCAGTTGCACCAATGTGAAATGCTGACATGGATTTATTTTCTTTACAACTGACGTGACATTGTTTCCTACCAGACTTGGGTTGTGTCGTGCACATAAGACAGTTGTCGCGTGAAGCGTTAAGTGTTTGTCCAGTGAAGCTGTAATGGGGAAGGAGCTGTGCATATTTAAATACAAATTGATGAATGATATTGCATTTGTCACCTAACATATAGGGTGTACACAGATATGAGCATATTTAAGACATTTATATGTAAGATTGCTTTGTATGTTTGATTGAGCCGTTAAAAAACATAATTGCAACAGCACAAATCTCCTCACTTCCTTTTACAGGGCTTCCAGGCGACAGTAAAGCATTAGCACTGTAAAGCGCTCGTGGAGACCTGGGAGTTCTTTGCAATAGTGTGTTATTTCAGTGCATTAATCAGCATGGCATTCTCAAATTCCCCATACACCTTTATGATAATGATTTAGGAATCGCATATTGTCTAAAAGCTTGTACCTCCAAGATACACAAGTGTCTGCTTCAACATTTATTTTCAGGGATGTTTTTTGTTTTTTTTCATGTTGTTTCATTTTCCGCTGGTCCAAGAGGACTGCAAGACAGTGATTGCTAGTCTGAACGATAACAATTTGTTTTTTACTATTGTTTCATTTGAATACTTGTAGGCCATGTCTTTAAATCATGACTTCACTGATCACAAAATACAAAGCCAATACCCAGGGAGAGGTCATTCCTAGATTTCAATTAAGAGTGAAAAAGAGGAAACAAAACAAGACAAGATGCAGTGCATCGTTTGCAGTTGCTTTGACAGTTATAGTGATATATTTCTCAGTCATCAGCCAATAAGATTACCTCATTAATCCAAGCCATGGTGGATATAACATACTAGATAAAACATGTATTATTGTTTTGATTGAGCCCAAGTAATGGCATGAATCAAGAGTTTAATATGCTCCTGGTACACCTTCATTAAAATTCAGTCTGGTTCTTGTGTACTGCTAATTCAAAAAAGCCTTCCCAGGCTGGCAGGAGAGAGAATAACTTGTCTGATACATATTCCCGCTTGCAAAACATCAAACAACAGAAAGAGATGCGTCCCACGAATATTGGTTTTGGATCCATGTTGACTAAGTTGTAAATCATTTACACAACAGCATTGCTCTTTTGCAAGCAATGATTTATGGAAAAGCAGAGCATAACTATCAAATAATATAATGCATCATGTTTTAGCTGTAGTGAAAGAATCAGGGCAACCTTATTGGAAATCTGACATATTGGCCTCCAGGAAGTGAAGACTTGAGGTAGCCGTTTGTAATACAAGATGAGAGAACTACTTAGCTAACAGAAGAAAAGTTGAAAAGGAAAATAAACTATTAATATCCATCTTTGGAGGAGCCCCTTTCTGTGGCACGTTCCAATTTAAATGCTGATGAGATGAAGACATAAGCGTTGCATCCCACATGACACATTTTAAATTAATAATACACATTTTCTTTATATTACATTGCCTAAGGAAGGCAAGGGTGAATGTGTCATATTGAGAAAAAGTATTACTTGCTCAACTTTGAAGTTGGTCCTGGGAAGAATTACATTTACCAATAAAGACAGATGGCTCTGAGTTAGCTGGTGGGGTTAAATAATGATTTGAATGATTTGCGCCCAAAATCTGCTTTACTGCTCCAAAATCTCTTAAATGAGAATAAGAAAGGTAACTAGGTTACTAAATTATTATTAATAATTTGATGACTACCACCACATCATCCCTTCAACAAAGACATCTAAAGGCGCATTGAATTATACATATGCCCTGTGACATACTGCCTTCTGGACAGACTAGTTGAGAAATGAAAATGTGTGGACCCAGTTATTTATTCATTCATTATTTTTTTTACCTGTGGGATGGAGAGGATTTGTTTGAGTGGCTTTTGGCACCTCCAATTATCCAGATCACCTTTCATTCAGGCATCTTGGTAATCAGTTAAGGAGTCATACCTTCCTGTGTTAATTAGCTGGTGCATTGATAATTTCTCAAATGGCATCTGAGTGCACCTGCATATTCATGACATGGAAATGGCCCCTGATTACTATTAATGTAATCTGAATGTGGTGTGCAGGTGGTCACATGGGTCCGGTCAATTGGCTGCTGCAGTTAACCCCCAAAAAAAAAAAAAAAATCCTTTTGGGGTGAAAGCATTGGCTTCAATCTGCCAGAATTGTGTGTCATTGGGGAGAGAAATTAAGTTATGATTATTATGATTTAGAGGAGTTTGTATGAAAATAGGCACCTTTATGCCCAGTGATGACTGTTAATGCACAATCACACAGAAAGTTGATGTCCTTTGGTCGACGGTAGACAGCAACATAGACATACACATTGCTCAAAATTAAGTTTCCCTCTACTTTTTCAGCTCTAGATAAAGGGGTAATAATATGGAAGAACTGTGATGATGTTCCAATGTTGAAATTTCCCAGTGGAGAGGCCCCAGAGCTTGTGACTCGGTACCCAGAAACAAAGAGCAAAGTAAGAATTACGCCAACAAGAGAGTGTAATCAGAGGTGCGAAGTCCTGCCGAAATTGATTTGTGTTGTAAGGAGCATGTGTATTGTGTGTGTTCATTCACCTCCACCTATCCATCTGTCTGCTGCCTTTACAATTATGTGAAACCAACAATACATTTACAGTGCACTGGAGATTCACCTTGTCATGCTTCTTCTGTTAGAGAAAGCAGTGCTCCAAATTAAACCTTCGTCGACTGAACCATTCATTCACACCATTTCTGTTATGCATCGTGAGCTTTTCGGGTATGTTCACCCACTCACCCACGGTCCTGAGCACTTTTCTCAATCAATAACAACCGATGTGTCTGATGTACAGTACATATTGATCTGAGACATACCCATACATTACACACTTTACTTCCAACCCCACTGAAAGTTTTTGGAACCTTCATAGTTGCCGGTGGATTTTCCTGCATTCCTATATTGTACACCCTTTTCTCCTCGCATCCATAGACAGGGACCTAGCCTTGCAATTCACTTGCTTTCTCTTTTAGTGAGTCACATTTTCCATGCCTGGACTCTCCCACTTGAAATGTTTTGGAGCTGAAATTAAGTAGGCCGAAGAAGCATCAATGTTAATCATTAGCCGTTTGTCATGTTATATGCTAAAGGCAAAAGCAGTTACTACTGTAGTCCGTAAAAAGGACAGCAATGGTAGTAATATAGTGCATAAACTCCATAATGAAAAGTAGTTTTAATATTGCATAGCTTTTACTGAGGGTTTGTTGACATAAAAATCTTGCATCTCGTAAGGAGGTTCTTTATTATAATTTATAATAATTATTGTCTGGGAGCTCAATGCATTTTATGACCCTGTGCAGGCAAACAGTATGTGGCCTGGCCTAAGTTAAAATTCCTTGAATGAAACCCGGGCACTAAGGTATTTGGGTTTGGCACCAGCGTGGTCCATATTGGACTGTGTCACACATCACAACTTGAGGATTCTGCCTATGAGCTGGAAATTAGGCGCACCACAGAAAAGCGGAGGTCCACATGTCACAATAGACCTTACATGGTTGCAATATTCTTTGCCCGAATATCAGCTCAACCAACATCTCTGTACAAACCAAGCTTCCCCAGGCCATCTGATGTTTGGTGTCACCACAGTGCTCACCAAGAGAGGATCATTTCAATTATGACCTTTAAAAGATAGTAGTAAATTACCCCCCCCTCAAAAAAAAGAGGTCCGAACCAGGCTTGGGAGGGACCCTCTCTCTTCTTCAAACATTTAAAGTGTGACCTATTGATGCCTTGAGTTCAGTCTGCCAGTTCTAGGGTTTGATTCTACGCATTCCTGCATTCTTGGGAGATCTGGTCCCAGCTCACAGTTTGGGCTCATTTTGCTTTGTTTGCTGGCTGCGTGTGTCTGTGTTTTGGGAGAGACTTAGTTTGGTATAATTTTCTCTCATTTAATCTCTTTCGTGATTGTAACGTGTAATTTTTATGTTTAGCATTTAATGTTTCTTAAGGTAGTAAGTCCATATTTGTAGATTTGACATTAAATATTTTGTCGTCTTTGTGTTGTAACTTAATAAACAAGCTCTTCGTTTTAATTAGGTTGATCCACCAGATTGCTCTGTCTATCAAAGTATTTGGTGATTTAATTGATAATTGGTATCATGCGCAATAATAATTATATTAAATCAAATAAATATATTTTACATGTATAAGCAAGGGCTTTTAACATGTAATACCACTTCAGTGCTGAATCTTAAACAAGAGCTTTTGACAGTTAAGGCTACTAGATTCAGGGTATAGACATTTTTATTTCAATTCTCACTTGACCAACATTATTATTATTATTATTATTATTATTGTTGTTTTTATTGTGCTGTAGCTCAATCCCATCAAAAAAGTTATTTCCCCCCCATATTTCTTCTGATTGCTGTGTTTAGTGTGGCTCACAGAGGTCACTGCCCCAATCTCCCTGTCCTCACACAGTAATAGGTACGCTCCTGGTTCCCACTTTGTCAGCTCTGTCTTCTGTTGCAGTCTTGAGTCACTCTCTGGCAAAGATGGAATCTAATTTCCCTCAGCTGCGACGGGCCAACCTCAAAGTTACTTCACCGCCGCTGTTTTTCCAGTCTGCAGGTTTTCTCTGTGACTGTGTGCATGCGCGTTTGTGTGTGTCACTAGGCCAGTGTATACATCTGCTTTGTTTTCACTGTTATGAACCACAGCTGTGCCACCTCACACCTCACCTCACACACATCAAAGTGTGGCACCAGAGAATGAAGGGATCAGCCAATCAAGGAGCTCCACAGCCGCAGACTGCTTGGCCCTGCGTGTGAGGCTGGACTGCAGTAAATGTAACGCAGATGTAGATGCTTAAATGTGTATCTAATAAATGCGTATATACAAATACTGTATGTATCAAAAAATGAAAATCAGTCCATTGCGATGAGTTCCTACCGTATGAGGTGACGGGTCACAGGAGAACGCTGACAGCACTCTGTGTCATCTCATTTTCATAATCATCAGGCATCCTGTGCTTCTGCTGTGCCAATATTGCACGGGTCACATGGGGGGAGAACATGATTGCATAGCCCCGTAAGTGTCCAGGCATCGTTTCCTACTGGCAGGGGACGGGATCCTAAAAGGGCGATTTGAGAATTTCAAAATTGGATCAATTTTAGAAAAATGGGACCCCGTTCCAATTCCCTCTCTCTGTCTCAATGCTTCAGTGTTCAGCTCTGCAACGCACAGGGTAATAGAAAAAGCTATGATTAGCCTGGTCCCACAAAAAGGACCTGGAGCAGAAAAAGGAAGAAAGGGGGGAATATTTTTCTTTTCTTCCAAAGACACTGCAAATTGCAAAGATGGCCTGACAAAGCGGGTTCATTTGTAATCTTTCTTTGTGTACAATGCAGCACATTGGACAACGCTGTTGTAGTGTTCTGACAACTGATTCCTTCCCCGTATAGGGACATGGGTCTTTAGGCACATCCTTTAGCCCAGAGGAAGAGCTGCCAGTGCAAGTCTTTGACCATCCCTGACCTCGTACAGATTACCGAAAGACCCGCTCATTACATTTCACTGAGGCACAATTTCAATTAACACACCCGTGCCAACAAAATACAAAACCATCAGAGGGAGATTTTTTTTTAAAGCACAGTGGGAACATTCTGGGCTTTCCTTCCAGGCCTGTGTTCCATCTTGACTGAAGGTGGTTCTCTGTGTATTCTATCCACTGCGACAATATTACAGTTACAGTAGCTTTTAGAAAACTGTGTCCCCAGGTTAACAGGTACAATAAATGCAATTCCCAGTGTGAAACAATTACTTGCAATATTCTGGGCGTGGATAAAAGGTAAGGAATAAACTATGAAAACTGTGCATTCTCTGGATATGTATGCATGCCGTGGGGTGGTAATATGTGCAATGCGGGTAATCGAGGCAAAGCCCCAGATGCATGTATATATCCAAAGAATGCACAGTTTATAGTGGTTTATTATGCTTATATATGGCTACTTAACACAAACAAATACTAAAATGCAAACGTAAAACCTTTTAAAACATCATAGAAAAATTGAAAAAACAATAAAAAGTCACTTAATAGTGTGTTGAGCCACCACCTATGGCTAATATGGCCTGTATTCACCATAGCAGAGCATCTACCAGTGTCTGGAATTGTGCTAGAGGGATACGACACCTCTCCTCCACAAGAGCGTCAATCAACTTACACTGTAGTTGTTGGAAGTGGATAAAGTTTTCTCAACCATTATTTCAGAATATTCCATAAATGCTTGATTGTGTTCAGCTCTGGGGACTGAGACAACCATGGCATATTTTCAATACCATTACTAAATAAAGGACAATCTTCAGCCTTTAACAACATATTTATTGCCTTATTATTGCTATTTTCCTTACATAGGCTATTGAACATTTTTACATTGACATTTTAAGCATTTAGCAGACGCTCTTATCCAGAGCGACTTACAAGATGTGCATTAATACATGGTAGGAACAATCATAGTTAGCGCACATGAACAAATCTTGTTCAGACCCTAACAAAAGAATTGCATGAATTTCACATGAAATGTCCAAAAAACACATGTACTATATACTGTATGTGATGTGTGAGGTAAATGTGACAACATGTGTAAGTATACATGTGGAAATTTGTGGTATAGATGTTAATCACATGGATTCATTAAACAATGATGGCAAACAAAGATAATACCTGCGCCTAGGTCTATTTATTCTAGGTCTATTTATCCCATAACTCCGGGACTAGAGAGCCACGCCTGTGCGCAACAAACGTCCTGTTGGCTTCCCTCCCTCTCCCTGGGGTGTACAGCCAAACACGGCCCCTGATGGCACTCCCGGCCAGAGCCGTCTCTGGCGCGGCCGGTGGAATCAAACCCAGGTCGCAGTGGCCATCATCGAACGTTGTAACTACTAGACTAGCCGGGAGGCCCCCAAGATGCTACATTATTTTTAAATGTGTGATTTTATGTTATGTGTTTGTGAAAAATATTAGTAAAAAATGCATACCACCACAAAATTTGACACCGGAAACTACAAAGTGCTTTGGTTTGGTGTCGCCAATAGAAGCAATGGTACCCATCCCTGACTGGTCCTAATACCTATGTATTATACAGTATATTTGAAGCTACAGCATATAAAATGAAGCTCATCTCAGAAATCACTTGCTGAGGGAGGTGGATAACTGGCTAACATTTTCTGTGAGGTTATGACACTGTTGTTAGCCTATTTGCTCCTTTGTGGCATGAAAATAGAGCCCATAATATTCCTCTGTGAAAGTTTTTTTTATTTTTAAAAGCTTTTCATTAAGGCACTATATGTTTAGGCACTATATTTAGTATCATTCTTCATATTTTTATGAAGGCACTATATTACTTTCATTCTTCATATTTTTACTGACAACTGAGGTGCAGTAAATATTTTTGTTAATCGGATTATGATATGGCAAATTAGTTCCTCGCTTATGTTTTACCTAAATCAAATGAATAAAATAAAATGAATGTATAATCATGTTTTAAGTAGCCAAAGCATGTCATTGTATGTTTCCTAGCAATGCATTTACCTTGCGGATGATAAAACCGTTTACTTTTTATATCTCATCACCTTTTTGCGTGCTATGACAGAGCATTGTGCACCTAATATTACACATTAACATCACAATAATGCATAATATACTGTGTAGTCCATTCGCAGTGCTAGCAATGTGTTTTTCCTTATCATATCAGACCTACAAATATAAGTTATATGTAAATTTTGCGCTGTTAAGTCAATGCTATTAATGGCATACTATCACAGGCAATACTGATTTAGTACTAGCCCAATCATCTGTAATGCATTGAGCCCCATGCTCAATTTTCCAGGCACTTAGGTGACTGACAGCAAGATCAACTGAACAGAAAATCTGTGAGAGATATTTTCAATATAGGGCGAAATTGGATCTGGAGTGGGGGAATATTGCAGGCTTGCATGGCCATCAACACATTGAATCATCTCTGCTGGACTGATACCAATGCACTGGGGCAGAGGACTCCTGAGTCTCAGAAACATGTATGCTGAAAATTGGAAATCAATACAAGTTTATAATCACAGCCAAGCAATGCTATTTTAGATGCGGGAGAGATGGCCAGCATCGCGTTGTCATTAATGGGGAGCTATTAGAGTGAGTGGCCATATGCATGGCCTTCATTCTGTCCATTGACAATATATCATTCCCAGTGCAGTGTAAGTGCTCACTACATCATGTGAGATGCCTGCCTGTAATGTCTGAGGCAATCAGACCACTCTTTATACACAAAAACAAAACATAATACTTATTGCAGCCTGGATGTCACTCCAGTATTCAGTGTTATTGTTCAGATCGTGTAAACCCTCTCTCAGGAAATATGCGCCAGGAAGCAAACAACTAGAAGCCAGTAAAAGCTCTGTTTGTAGTGTCCTTACCCTTGCCATACTGTGACCCCCTTAGTTTACACATACAATACTCATCTGCATTCCCCGTCATCAGTTCCCTTTATAATTGAAAAAGCAACTGTTCACATATATGCTATTTTGTTTTGTGTTTTTTTAATGGCCTGCATTGTAAGTCTTCCCCAATTTTTCATTTCACTTGACTCCACATTAAGTGTTTGATTTCCATATGTCATAGTGATCCTTGAATTGCCTCTGATACGAGACTTGATACATATGTGTGAATGATAAATGTGAGACAAGCATTGATCTTGATTTCCAAGTGGGAAAGCCCAAATAATGTATGATTGTGTTTTGTGGTGATCCAGCAGCTCAATCACCTGTCGTTCCCCAACCTTTTTGATAAATAAACCATTCCGTTTATTGAAATCATATCTTCTTTAATTTATGATAATCGTTCATTTATTTAGTCATTTTAAAATGAAAAGGTATTGTATACTTCAGATATTATCCTAGAACTCTGAAGTATTTCATGTATATATGTTAGTAAGTAAGAGTTGTAAGATACATTGAAGCAACAGTAGTAGCCTAAGCTAGGCTCATTTCGATTGACTAGGGATAACTGAATTGAATTCTTCCTTCCCTGTAGGACCTTTTTGAGATCAGAATCTTTGTTGCCATTCGTGATCTCCCCCAAGATTCCAACATACTGTTTAGGAAATGCAATGGTTGACCAGTCTCAAATGGCTTCAGAACACCAAAGTCAAAGAAACATGAATGTTCACAGGAGGACCAACATCCATGGCTGTCCCCCACGCCACAGGCTGGACAGTGCCTCTCTTTGTGTGGGCACTCTGTTTCTTTCTCAAAGCAAGGCATTTATTCTGAAATGCTGTCAGTTCAGGACATCTAATGAATACAAAATGCACTACTCTCTTTTTGAGTGAGAACAGTAAAGGACAAACAGAAGTGGTACAAATCTTAAATTTGAAGAGCTGTAGAGGCCATTTTGGGCAAACACATAAAATATATCAATTGTTTCCCTCAATTAAAATAAAAACCTTGTTTAAAGAAAAATGTATTTCAAATCCCACAAAGCAGGAAGTAGCTGGAATAGGTGTGTCCAAACAGCACGCATCATTAGGTATGTATTTGAACAGAGCAGTTCTAAGCTGGAGGGACAATCAACATATCTTACAGTATGCCTGTCACTTTTGCCGTTTGAATAAATCCATCAATGCTGAAAAAATGAATGCAGCTCAGTCACAAAATCACATTAATAGCCAGACCTGATGATGCATTCTATGGAGACATACTTTTCATGCTTCCTGCTTTATGAAATTTAAATTTATAATATTAAACGTAGGCGGCACGGTGGTGCAGTGGATAGCACTGTCGCCTCACAGCAAGAAGGTCTCGGGTTCGAATCCAGGCCGGGGGCCTTTCTGTGCGGAGTTTGCATGTTCTCCCCGTGTCCGCGTGGGTTTCCTCCGGGTACTCCGGTTTCCTCCCACAGTCCAAAGACATGCACGTTAGGCTAATTGGAGAGTCTAAATTGCCCGTAGGTATGAGTGTGTGAGTGAATGGTGTGTGTGCCCTGTGATGGATTGGCGACCTGTCCAGGGTGTATTCCTGCCTCTCGCCCGGAACGCATGCTGGGATAGGCTCCAGCAACCCCCCCGCGACCCTGACCAGGAATAAGCGGCTTAGACAATGGATGGATGGATGGATGGATGGATATTAAACGTTGCCCTCAGCAAGCACATTTTTTTCAAAACTGGAAAACAACGTGGAGAAAGAAAACATTTTTATCACAATCATGAGTTAATGTTATTTAAATTTCACATAAAATGGCTACAGTGGTCCTTGAACAGACAACTCGGTCACAGTGGCAGGTAACATGTTGAACCAAGCTGTCCTGTTTAGTGAAGAAATAAAGCAACTAATGATATGAACCTATTCATCTATATTCATCAAGTCCATTTTAAAAATAATATTTTATATTCCGAGCGGCACGGTGGCGCAGTGGATAGCGCTGTCGCCTCACAGCAAGAAGGTCTCGGGTTCGAATCCAGGCCGGGGGCCTTTCTGTGTGGAGTTTGCATGTTCTCCCCGTGTCCGTGTGGGTTTCCTCCGGGTACTCCGGTTTCTTCCCACAGTCCAAAGACATGCACGTTAGGCTAATTGGAGAGTCTAAATTGCCCGTAGGTATGAGTGTGTGAGTGAATGGTGTGTGTGCCCTGCAATGGATTGGCGACCTGTCCAGGGTGTATTCCTGCCTCTCGCCCGGAACGCATGCTGGGATAGGCTCCAGCCCCCCCCTGCGACCCTGACCAGGAATAAGCGGCTTAGATAATGGATGGATGGATTTTATATTCCCCATGTTAATTACAGAATGGATAGCTTAATAAATACCACCATGTGTTTTTTTTTGTTTGCTTGTTTGCTTATTTTTTATTGAATTCACGTTCAGGAAAAGTTTCACTGTGAGATTCAAGCATCCTAAAACTGGTAGGTGGAATTTATTTAATATTGAGTCATTTGAAAAAATAATACAATGACATGTGCTTGTTCTCTCCTCTGTTGTAGCTGTAGAATAGAGGGGAAATCTATGAAAGCCTTTTTCAGTGGCATAACAGAGGACTAGTATACTGATAACTATATCAATTATTTTTTCCCAGCGTTGAGGGGCACTGTGGACCAAATTGTTAAGAGTGCATGAAAGTCACTGTTGGAGAAAAATAACCATATACATGTTTAAAAAGTATGATACATGTATGTGACTTTCAGTTGATGAGGACACATCACAGTAAGCATGCTTGATATACAGTATTTTAGAGGTGATGTCGGTGGAATTACATAATTTACATGTGTTCTTGGCAGAATTCAGAGATCATATTTCCAATTGTGACTGGCATACATATTGTTTGTTTCAGTCACCTTTACAGCTATAAGATCCAACAGAAATATTTCCAGCATGACAGAGTGAACTGCGAAAAAAAAGACTTAAGAACACAGTGAGCAGATTACAAAAAATAAAAAAGTAATTGAAAATGTAAAAGTAAACATTTGCAGAGAAATGCACACACAAAGGACATGGGGTATGTGTGTGTGTATACTTCACACGTTTATGTTTTTTCCACTATTTTTATATAAATGTGTTGTGGTGGAGTTTTCTACACAATAACCTAAAAAAGAACACACACACACACATTTCACCCATACACTTGATTCCTATGGTCTTAATATGGATGGCAATCACAATTGTTGTGTAATGCAAATGCAAAGGGCCAGGAACTGCATAAACATGTCATTTCCATCAAAAGGAGTGTTTGCCACTTAACCAGTGTAGAACAGAAGGGGCTGGGTTCTGCCAGCAGTGAGAGGAAGGTGTGACCATCGACAGTCACATAAGGGAGCTACAGCAAGATTGGACTACATAACATTTAAAATGTTACAGATAACAGTTAATGTGGAACCAGGCAAGCCACTACACATATTTTTGATATCATGATTTTGATAGGCTGAAGAAGTACAAACTTCACATTTATTTTAATTTTTTAAGTTGATTTTTTATGATATATATTTAGGCAAGATAATCATCTTTGTCAGACCAACAACTGTATGTTTTTACCTGATTACGAAGATAATGGAAAATGTGGATTTTATACTTTTCAGACAGAATCCTTGTATCGCTCAAAACAGAGCCCCAGGTTTTCCATTAGTTCAAACACAGACAACTTTAAGTACAGTAAAGCTGTTAACGAATATTAATTTATTAGCCAGTTATGTTTGACACTTTTATTTCTTGCCACCCCCTAGACTCTCTTGACAACTTCATTTCCATAATGTGTTATGTCAAAATGGAACCTTAAACGCTTCCTTCTGGTCTTGAAAAGACACGCTTGTTGTTGTTCATGGAATGCTTAGGAAATACTTCACTGTGAACAATGAATCTATCTACGCTGCAAAGTACCTTGCGATAAAGTAAGATGTGCTATGCCCTGTAGTAAATGGTTTCCATTGAACTACGTAGGGTCTGCCTCAGCAAGTTGCTGTAGGGCACCATCTGGAGGTAGAGCTGGTTACAGATGGTGACACTGCCCCTTTGAACAAGTAAGAGTCATTACACTGTCCTGTGCCAGAGCCCTGGATCTTTTGACAGTGTGGGCTGTATGCCCTCCCCCGCAGGGTGCACTCTGCATGATGCCACAGTTTCAACAGTGCAACAATCCTGGCTCACACTCCCTCAAGTTTTCCTTGCATCTTATTTAAAACTACTGGACACCGGCCATTATTGCACATCAGTTTCAGCAGCGCAGCACTAATTTATTTCTTTTAACATGAGTGATTGCACGCATACTTTTTATATGTATATGTTCTTTCAATTTGCCCCATTCAAAACAAATAAAGAAAGAAAGAATAAAACATTCATCACTGCATGGTCTTCATATTCTATCCATTAGGGATCCCAATACACAATTCAGTATGGAGTTAAAAAAAACCTGAACCTCAATCGTTATATTACAGGCATTATCACATACTGTGATATTAAATAATGCTGTTTAATGAAAATGTATAATCTCCTTTGACAAGTAAGACAGAGATATCAGAAAAAAATATTTTTTAGAAAATATAAAACCAGTTTAACACAAGCAGTTTGCATATTTGACTAAATGAATGAGTCAAGGACTTAAACTGTGTCAGATATACAGGTGTTTGCTAAAGAAGCACAAACAATGACAAAATTATTTGTTCTTACTCATTCAGTACTGTACTGCATCAAGGTAGAATGATAATTTTCACAGGACAGAGGTCTGATTAGCCTGCTTTGATGTACTAATAAGAAGGGTATTTGTTTTAATGCATTGTTAATGCTACTGGATGTCAATGGGCTGTTATTTGTTTAGCACTGACTGATGGAAGTGATTTGAAGAGCAGTTTGCCTATTCTCGTTGCGCTCTGGGGCTCTCAACTCAAATTTCAACATGCCAGCATTGAAAGTACAACCAAGTGTTTTGGGAAATGTCATTTTTAATTAAGTCCCAGGTCTTTTAGGATTTTTTTCTAAGCACTTAACTTCACTTGGGGCGTGAAGTTGGAAAGAGCTATGTTGCATGACATATGTCTGTCAAGACTAATGATATGCATAGACTTTTCTTTTGTTATTTCTTCAGTATGACAAAAGCACTTTAAACTGGCTTGATTGTGCAATGCATCCAGCGCTATGAGGTTTCCTTGCATTAAATAATACATTTGGTACTATGAATGAGTTCTTGTTTATTCTGTAATTTGACTATAGCTATTAGAATGGCTCCCAGTTAATTATACATACTGTACAGCCATATGCATGATTCAAAATGGCCTTTTGGGTGAAAATAAGTCTTGACTTTCTGTGGTATTTCTAAAGATCCTATTGTATCTGTATGCATAAATATAAAGTATTCTTGTATAAATGCCCCCCCTGTTTCAGAAAAGACTCATCAAATGTTAACAAGATCACAACTGTGTTTAGTGTCTTGTTACATTGATTTCTACTGATTTTCTTTCTTTCCCTCAGGAAAGTTGATGGATACATTGTCCAAGGACATGGCTAGCATTTAGAACAAAATTATGTCAATTGATTAAAGCTGTAAGCACTACGTAAAAGGTTTTTTTCCACCATTTTCACTATATTTCAGAACATCTAAGCACTTAACATTAAAGGTCATTGTTTTGTACAGTAGGAAAGTAGGAAAACATACATGCATGACTCCTGTTTCTGCAGGCTTATAATGCTATTACAACAGGCATCGAATTCGGCAGTAAAATGCACACTATTTCAAGCAGGCAGAGAGCATAGATGTTTCCAACAGTACATTTCTGTTGAACTTATTCTCAAACAGCAGCAGCTTGTTTCTACCAAGTTCAGCTCGGTGTACATTACCATTTCTATTTAATCGACCCCGCTGTTTGAGATTGAGCCTTGAAACTCTTTTCTTCTTCCCCCTCCAGGAAGAAGGAGAAAAAAAAGTTCACTCAGCCCGCTGCACAAACAGTGCGTCTGTCATCTGGAGTCAGCAGTCAGTCAGCATGACAGAGGGGAGGAATAACGATCCGGCTCCGCCTGTCACCAAAAGAGATTCGCCTCGTAGGCCTGTGCTCCGTGGAGTGGACGCGCTGATGACACGAGGGTGCACATTCAATGATGGAGTGGTGACGCAGATCCGCGCTTGAAAAATCGCCTGCATCACTACCCAATAAATGATACCAGGAGAACAGGGGGGCTTTCATACTCCGCAGTGAGCATACCAATGTGGTCATGAGCGTGCTGCAGGAGGACACTTCAGGTACAATCACAAAAAAAAGCAACTCGAACAAATTCACGAACCCACACATTTTACCACCCTGGAAATGGGTTACTTATGAAATTGAGCAAAAAACCCCACAAAAGCAAACAAGTCTGAATGGACAATTTACTATGTATGCAACAAATTCTTGCGAAGAAAGCGATTACACTACTTTACCGCTAGCCAGTCACCCTGCACCTGTAATGAAATGAATGCGCTTGAACCTGATGGATGGTGTTGTACCTGTGCAAATGGCTTTGCTCTAGCAGCTTTGGGATTTGAAGATAACCCCTGCGGTTTATTGGACTGTTTACCATTGCCGCAGGAGACAACAGAAGAATGAGCTGTCAGCATCCCACTTGACAGTTTTTAAGAGTCCGGAACATAAATTGACACACAGCCTCTGTGATGTTATCAATATTTGACAGCTGGGGCAAAATGTATATTGTTTTTGCATGAACAGCCAGCAGAACAAAGGAATTCAAGAACAGTAATTAAAGCTTTGCAATTGAAGTATACGGCTGTAATGCCATTTTGATTTATTAAGTAAAATGTGACATTCAATTTCATGTTAGCCTCTGCCTGATTGTTATCATAATGAACCAATATGAGTTCATCAAAGCAGTCTTAACATATGTGTAAACCTTTGTTTTCTATAAAAGAAAATGGCAAATGCCACATAAATATTCATTGTAATGGTCCAGGTACAGTATATTTCATGGGACCATATATAATAACTCCCAATATGTTATATGCTCTTTAAACAATCAATGATTTTTGGTTGCACCACCTTTCTTTCTGTGTATAACATAAATCTAAATGACATATCAAACTAAGGTCCATCAAAAGAATCATAGATGTGACACATTTTAATTCACCATTTTCTTACTTCAGTGTGTGACTTATTTAAATTGCATGTGTTTAAAAATAGCAAATTATTGCCATATATGATCTTTCATAAACTCCAATGGATTGTCTCCATGTTTAATGCAATGAGCACTGGCCTGAGGCTAAATGAATGCAATCACTGATCAGTTTATGTTTTCTTAAAAGATCCATAGTTTACAATACTGCAGATAATGTATACTGATTGTTCAGGAATAATCAAATGATCATTATAGTAGTATTATAATAGTAAGACTGACTCACTACTAGTGCATTCACTGTAGGTTTGCAGTTTTCAATCAGTGGTGAAATAATAACATTTGCTCTTTGTCTTTGATAGTAGAGCAATGAGACACAAGCCTCTGGGACTGAAAAACAGTCACAACTAAAGACTCTTCTCGAAAGAAACGAAACAGCTGCAGTTGCAACACTACAACATATCATTTGTATTTCCAACATTCTGGCAACAAACACCCATATCATTATACTGTAATGATCATGATCATGAATTTCAGTTTATCATTATTGTTATTTACTAGCATGGCACACATCCTTTTCCCGGAAAACTTGCAAACATGATCTTACATTTTTTACACATTATTAATGTATACAGCTGGAGATTTCCTGAAGCAATTTTCTGGAAGTACCTTCCTCAAGGGTAATACTTCATCAAGGATACAAACCAGCAACCTTATCAAAACAGGCCTAGTTCCCGGCCTAATTTTAGTATGTGCTTATTAACCTAACAACCATGAATTTGCATAAGTTTAAATGCAGTTTATGTAAGGCATACACATTTATAATTCTTTGCAGTGAAAAAGGCTGAGCCAATGTTAAGATCCTGTCAACATATAATGAGCTAGTTAGCTAACTAAATATTAGATAATTAAGAGTCCTCAAATTCCAAAAAGTCTAAAAGAGTTTGCCTGGCTGTCTGAAATTGGAGCTAGAGTAAACTTCTTATAATAATATAATCTCAGATAATAGAGGAAAGAGCACCTTTGTGTTTAACCTTTTTTATCAATTGGTGCCTTCCTATGTTTCATTCATTTTTTTCCATGTATCTTATTTTAGAAGCATAATTTCATTGTCATCATTTGAAACCTCCAATTATAATATAATTTTTTTACTGAGTGAATAATACATTCTATACTGATGAATTGTTCACACGAAATAATACAATACATTAAAAGCAATTAAGTTACAAAAGGGATAACTGCTTGCTTAAAAAGTAATGTTTTGCTACAAAAATATGGATGTTTTATTTGGGTTGAAATTACTTTGATCTGATATGCAAGGATTTGGGTCACTATGTGGATATTGGTGAATACACAAGATCAGACAAAGCTGATTAAAATTAAGAATAATCATGAGTACTTTTGTTAACTGAATCCTAGTTTTGTGTTAACAGGAGTCCTGATTGTATCTGGTTGATTAAGTAATCATACGGTATTGTCAATTTCCAGTTGCATGTTATCTCAATGTAATGGTTAGGTATTTGATATCAATTTCTTATATTTACAATTTACAATTGAAGTTGTTGGCTCTTGCATCCCAATCACTGAAATTTTGTTTTATATTCCTCTTGCTGTTTTTTTAATCCAGACTTGAGATTTGTGGAGTTATCCTGGCAGTCAACACTGATAAGAGCATACAGATGTAGAATTTCCATGGGATCATTAGCATTGTGTGATTGGACTTCATAGCTGGGGTTTTATACAGTTGAGTTTTTTTCTTATTGGTTGTCTTGGACTATATTCTCTATGATTTGTTTGGTGGTTACTCCAGCAGAAATGGATCCTTTAAAGAAGCAGTGGTATACACAGGGAGCATACAGTGATTTACAAATAAAATGCTTACTTACTTACCTATACAGTATATAACTTTTGTATTAAAGCTGAGCACATATTATATCAATCAAATTAAATTGTCAGAGTATATTAAAAACATAAATCAAATATTTAATTTCCTATTTAATCATGTTTATGGGAGAAGCCTTTTGTGATCAGTATACACATAAATAGTGCACATAAATAGTAAGCTGACCAGGTTAACTAATAACTGTTTCAGATATTTGAACAAAAAATGCACTTCTGAATTATATATACAGTAAATCTTCTATTCAGAAGTTCTCATTCATTCAGTTTGTTTCCAGCTTTCAAGTCAGTGCTGATTAGAAAGTTAATCTACTGGAAGCAGGCAAAATAAGTTTGTAATTATGAATTTAAAGCTTTTTTTAAAACATCTTCTAACATTACTGGATTAAACTTTTAAGAACTTCAGACAGTATTGTTATTGTGACTCAATTGACACTGTATGCATCTCAGGAGAATTGCACCTTTAAAGTATGTAGTCATTTGCCAGATTACACAAGATATTCATTATATTAAAAGTAAATATTAAAGTAAAGTGAATCAACTGAACATACAGGTAACTGCCAAAATAAAGGAAACTCCAACATAGTGTCTTAATAGGGTGTTGAGTCACGAGCTGCTAAAACTGTTTCAATGTACCTTGGTATAGATTCTACAAGTGTCTGGATCTCTACTGGAGGGATGCAACACCATTCTTCCACAATAAATTCCATCATTTGGTGTTTGTTGATGGTGGTGGAAAACTCCAGGTGCCACTCCAGAATATCCCATAAGTGGTATTCTGGTAACCCAGAACTGGGTTGAGATCTGGTGACTGAGACAGCCATAGCATATGGTTTATATAATTTTCATGCTCATCAAAGCATTCAGTGACCACTAATGCCCTGTGGAAGGGTGCATTGTGATCCTGGATCACACCAATCAAGGTAGAAATGCTTTACCATAGAATGAAGGTGATCACTCAGAATGGCTTTGTATGTATTGGTGTTTACATTGCCATCTAATGCCAGGAAAATTCACCCCAGATCATAACACAACCACCAGAACCCTTCACTGTGGGAAACACGCACTCAGGCCTTTAGGTTTCTTTTCGAGAAGGTATGACTCATCTGACCATATTACTTTTTTCCACTGCTCAGTAGATGGTCTGTGTTCTTTGCACCACTCACAAACATTTCATTTTTTGATGTAATAAGGGGTTTATGCACTGCAACCCGACCATAGTATCTCTCTCTGTCGACAGACTGTTTTTGATTAAACTGCCTGCTCACGCCCTAGATTGATATTTGCAGTGAACTGATTCAGAGCTGCTCATCTGCTTTGCCTTGCATCTCAAACCGAAGCATGGACATCACGGTCGAGGAATATGTGCTTTCAACCACAGCTGCCCATAGTTTATAATATTTTTCCCCCAGACTTCGATGCCAACATCGCCTTAGCCACTGTTCCTTGTGAAACATGAGTAAGTTGTGAGTAACAGTATTCGTCACTGAAGCTCCTTCCAAACATGCCCCAACAATCACCCCTCTTCAAAGTCAATGAGATCTCTTCTTTTAGCCATGGTAGCCAACATCATGGCAACTGGGCCTGCCCAGCATTTTTATACATGTTCCTAAGCATGATGGGATGTTAATTGTTTAATTAATTCAGGAAGTATCTGCTTACAATACACCTGCTTACATGAGTAAATAAGTATCCCTCATTTACTCATGTGTTTCCTTTATTTTAGCAGTTACCTGTAACTAGCAAGTGGACAGCATCACAAGCTAGCTACTAAAAAAACATATGTAAACATACATTTATAAGATTTACCTTGACCCACACACACACACACACACACACACAATACGCCAGTTTAATAATGATACATTTCATTTGTGGACTTATGGAAGGTAGTTTTCTGTTTTATAGCTTTGCATAGCTCTGCCTCTCCAAAAGTTTGTTGATGTTCAGGCCATGCTTAATAAGCAATCTTTTTTTTTTTTTGCTGCTATTCAATTCAAATCTCTGTGATCAAATCTTCCATTCAAATATATATCTCTCTGCCTGTCTCTGTAGCTGCTCTAGCAGAATACACAAGTTAATTGACTGTGAATGTGATACCAAAATGATACTTTGAATTGTGGCTACAGATTTACCTACAGGGTCCTAGTTTAACTATGTGGTTGCTCCTAGCACCCAGGAACTGTACTTCCCACTAGGGTGGCGTTCAGCTAAACTGTTCTTGACTACGGTTAACACTTTGTTGTACGTCGCTCTGGATAAGAACGTCTGCCAAATGCCTGTAATGTAATGTAAAAATGTGGTGTTCTGACCAGGTCGCTGCTGGAAATTGTGTTGGTGGGGTAGCAGTGGGCCTCTGGACCAACCAGAAAAAACAATGTCTGAGTGCAGTGAAAGGGACACTGTGCCATAGACGCCATCTTTCAAATGAGATGTTAAATCAAGGTGCTGACTGTGGTTCCCTGTAGACCTGGGTCCAATCCGTATTTTTGTACATTTTTTTCTGATTTTCTCCCATTTGCACCCGCTATTTTTCAAGTAAATCCCCCCCTAGTAATGTGAGTTCGCTGCCGTAGGCCTGTAACCGGTAGTGACGAAGGCGAAGTTTGTAGTTGAATGAAATTTCATATTGTGAATGACAGGACAGTATGAAGGCTGTAACAAGTTCAACCACATAATTATAATTACATACAACAGTAATAACACCCAGGGCCCTGTTTATAATAGCAAAGGATTTATAAAACATATTGGGGGAAATCCTGGTTTCAGAACCAAAATGTAGGAAAAGCATCACTGGAACGCCAAGCCAGGACGCCGGTCTGATTACCGTACATGAATTTAAAAAAGCAGTGGCATATCTGGTAGTCGAGCATCTGTAGCGCTTGCTGTTCGAGTTCATCCAACTTCCGCTCTAATTCCCGTAAGTGTTTCGACCATGTTCGGCGATTCCCGTGTAGTTTTCCGCCTCCATTTTGTCGTCTTGCGTGCCGTTGGCAGAGGAACTGTACTGTAGATCACGTCGTAGGGACAGATTCTCCGGCAATGGACGGGTATGTGTTTTTTAATGTATATTAGCTAATGCCTTCACTGTAGCTTGAAAATATCGCGAATATAATGCAACTACGTAGCCAGATCAGAAATAGAAAGTGATACATTGCTACCTGTTAGCTAGCTATCTAAAAGTGGCCAGAGCTTCGGGTTAGCCAAGTAGCTAGCCGGCTAACGTTAGCTTGAGTGATACTTTTTTTTAATGCACTGTTGCTTTCTGGCTGAAATTGAGTGACACCCACTTTTGATAAGTAACTATGTAATTTAACTAGTCTGGAACTACCACTGATGTTTATCATTTGGGAAATCAAGTATGCGCCTTTACTTATTCTTGATTGGTTGCTAGCTATAGCTTTGTACGAGCTGTAGCTAGCTATATAGCTAGCTAGATATAAAGCCAAGGTGCCCCGTCAATTGCTTTGTTTTAGGGTTGAGATGTAATCCTTTTGTTTGCAGGTCATGTTGTTTTAAATAGCGAGCTAGCTATTTGGCCAATTGTCTGTGAATGTAATTCGCTATTAGCTGAGAATATCTATCTACCTACCTAACCCTAGCTACCATGTTTTAAACTATAGTCGTCTGTCTAGTTACTAGTTGGAAGGCTACCTACGTAGCTAACGTTAGTTAGTATAGAGCTACATATCATCTTCCTTTTCTGGGAAATATGCTCTTGTCTGACTGCTCTGCCATTTAGGCAAGCGAACGAACGATACATTAGCCCTGCAGCCGAGTATAATTTCATTTACCACGCATGTGACATTGAGTCGTTGCAAGTTGTTGCCTTAGCAGTGTTTGCTAAATTAATTTGGTTGTTTAAATCGATGTGCATTGAATGCGAGACTCGTGTGGGCGCAAATATACTTTTACGTCGCTAGCCAGATAACGTTAGTTAACTAATTTACTAGCTTCTCTGATAAAGTTGCGCGGTAGGAACTGCACGAGAAGGCCATATGGAGACAGGCCTGTGCAGGCACAGAGCCACGTTAGGTAGCTAGTCATTTATTCCTCTACTGGGTGAGCAAGCGCCTTTCTAGTAACTAGCGTGTTAAATAAACTGATGTTTATAATGGACCTAGTTACCTACCGTGCAATCAATAGATTAAAGTATCTTGCTTGCTAGTGCAAACTTCTATCTATCTATTTATAATGGCAAACAAGCTAACTTAGCAGTGAGAGTAGCTATGGGGCCCTCTTCTATATTCTGGCCAGCTAGCGTTAAGTTTTGATACAAGGAGCTATGACAGCACGCTAGACAACGCTTCACCACCCTCGCTTCACTTAGTTATAGCACACATTTCCAATTACCGATTTAGCGAACTATGGGCAGGTCTGGTGGCTTTCAAACTTGTTTATAAAGTCGAATTTGCAAGGAAAACGCAGCTAGCTAGCCAGCCAGTCATCAGCGTCTGGTATGCCTTGAGTAATTTATCAGTTGACTTTTAAAGCAAGCTTGAACGCTAGCGATATTGCAATGGTTTGAGGGCAGTTTAACGCATTAGCAGCCTAGCCAAGCACTGATTTATGTTTCACCTTTTTCCTGTAAAATAGCGCAAACTGGCAGTTACTAATATTGTTTCAATCTGTTTTTTTATGTTTCAGCATTGTCAGTGATGTTGCAGTTGGCGTAAAGGTGAGCATTGTTAACTAGTTATTTTCAAAATGGCTTACTTGACTAACATTAGTGGACAACCGGGTCAGATGCGTTACGATGTCTTTTTCTAATGTTGCGATGTCGCAAGAACTGTGGTCCATCTACAAATACTGAATAAATATACCATAAGCTCAATTCTGAACTTTCCTAGGGAACATATCGTTTGAAGGGGTTACAGAACTCCAAGAGACATCAATTGACCTCCACATATTCTGTAAAAGATTAAGTGTTGATCAAGGCCTAGCTTCCTGACGTGCTCTAATACTTTCAAGTTGAAGGCAGCCTTGCATACCCCGTCCTTTATGCTGGGGTAATCAAAATAAGTTTGGAGTACGGTTTTTGAAATGTTATATATATTGTAGGTAATAGCCTAGATTGTAAAAAAGACAAACCTCCAAGGCCTGAAGCCTAAATCAATATTTAAAGACGTAAAGCCGAGGAGTTCCTGGCGACCGTATCAGGTGACGCTTGGACGCTATGGCGTGAAGAACATAATACGCACCCAGAGCCACTGATTACACATGGGCAACAAAGTGGAATACCCCTTGTTGTGGAAATGTTAGGCTTGGGACTAAATACATTTTTTCATTTCAATGGTGTGACCTAATTGCATAAAGAAGTTGAGTGAATGTATGTTTTTGACATTCTTCATGCATACATTTGTAAAGAAATATAACAGAAAAATAAAAAAATGCTTTCTGTTATTTCTTGTTCATAACTTGTTCATCAGCCGCCGCTTCTTCTTTTCACACTGCAATCTACAAGTTATGCATGCACAGACATGAGTCGGAGGTAGACAATTTTGCACGGCTTTCTACCGACTGGTCGCCCGATTTACCAGCGGGGTTCACTGGTGTGCGACGAGACACGGAAAACCCGGCCGACTCGATCTCTCCCTCCTTGGGCAATGCTCCCACAAATTATGCGCTGCACCAAGGGGCTGCTGGCCACAGTCGACACTGGCATGGTCAAATCCGTTCTCAAGGCATATTATTTAAAAATGAAAACTGAACAGATTCATATAGCTAGCTGGCTTGAAATCAGTATCTTTGTGTATATACAACAAACAGGTTTTCCAGTATCAATGTTTTAACGACTCCTTTAACTGAGCAAAAAAAGCTCTTCCATTAAAATTCATATCCACCCCAGTTGAGTTGAAGATGATATGGATCATGGTATAATCATTACAGTACTAAGAATTTAAATTGCTGCTCTTCTGTCTCAACTGCAGTTCGGTTGGTACATCTCTTTGATGCTTTATAACCGTTTATGGTTGTTGCGTCCATAAATGCTTCTCTCTGATATAACAGCAGAAAATATAGCTGTGTGTAGCCTAATTGACCGTATGGTAAACAACAACAAGTAGAGGCTTACCTTAATTTTGGCACACTTCTGTATCAGTGTTTAATTACATACTAAGATGTTGATTTAACAATTATATATGAATTCTAAAATAAATGGTTATATTTTGCATTCAATTAGCATTTAAAAATTGTTCAGAAAGCAAGAGTGCAAGCCAAAGTAAAGCAAATCTATCATTTATTTCTGTGCTCAAGAAAAGAATTCAGTCCTGCTAAAATTTGATATGCATGTGTTCCTATCCTATTGTGCAGTAATATATATATTTTTTAACCTAAAAGCTAAAAAGGTATACTGCAACTTGTTTTTACTATAATTTCTTCTTGGCCCAGCAGCTATTTAAAATCAATATTTTTATATATATTTTTTATATATATTTATATTCCAGGCAGAATCTATTCAGCTCCAACAAAAAATGGGGAAATTGAATGTTATTCATTTTGTTTAGCGTTTTTTTCATCAAATAAATGTAGCTTCAGTTTGAATTGCAAATTATCGGTTATTTGTATTATGCATGTTAGTGGAGGATACATTTAATGTGTATATGTGTACTGCCAACAAACTATATTAATAACCCAATGTGATTGGGGCAGAAGTTCATTTTGCATGAATTTTTATTATGCCTAGTTGCCATTGCAAATTAAACCGCTTCATAGGCCTGATTTTTTTGGCATGCAGGGTGTCGTTAAACTAGTCATCTGGATCTGAGGGTAAATTAAACAAATTAATCTCTTGCATGCTCTCTGCAGTTAGTACTAGGTTAAAGTTAGAAAGAAGTAGCATAACTTGAAGTATAGCAATTCTGCTTCTTACTTCTCAAATAAGTAGATCATAATAGCAGATGTTGGTACTAATAAGTACATGGTGTGCCTGTCGTGTTATGCTTTGTGTATGTGTGGATAAAGTCATTGCATTTTATGTTACAATGGAGATTGCTCAGGAATATACAGTCAGGCCCAGTATTATTGGCACCCTTGATGAAAAATAGGCAAAAAAGACACAAATAAACTACAGGTTATGACCTATATTGTATGCTAAAACAAATGGTAGTTATATTATTTAATATTAATACAGTTGTTCAGAGAAATATTTTTGTTAACAAGTTTTATATATATATATTAAATGTCACTATTATTGGCACCTCAAATAATTATTTTAAATAAAATGCAAAAAAAAAGAGTCATTTTCTATAGTGTTTTATGAGATTGGTGAACATATTGGGAATATTTAACCATTCCTCCATACAGAATCTTTCAAGATCCTTTGGTCTGTGCTTGTGTACTGCCCTCTTCAAGTCAAACCACTCATTTTTGATTGGGTTAAAGTCTGGATACTAATATGGCCATTGCAAAACATTCATTTTGCAGTCAAGTTAACCATTTCCGGGTTAATTTTGAGATATGCCTGGGATATTTAACTTCCTGAAGATCGATTTGTGGCCAAGTATTTTATTCCTGGCAGGGGGGAACCAGGCTTTCGGCCAAAATGTATTGTTACTTGATGGACTTAATGATGCCATTGACCTTAACAAGAGCCCCAGGTCCAGCAGATGCAAAAAAAACCTCTAACATCAAAGATCCACACCCCTATTTCACCGTTGGTATAGGGCCATTAAAACATAAGTGTCCTCCTTCCAATGCAAAAACCTACCGCTGGTGTGAATGGCCAAAAAGCTCAATTTTGGTCTCATCTGACCATAACTCCCTGTTCTAATCAGACTTCCAATGCCGATCTCCAATACTAGTATATACGAGTTTATATATGGAAAAAAGAGATTAAGTTCTGTGTTTTAGAGAATATTACAACTGGATATTGTATATAAATGTATCAACTCTGGAATATTGAATATTGAATATGGGTATATTGTTTTTAAAGGTGTCAGGTGCAGAATGTTATATTGTTGGTAACTGAATAACAATCCATGTGTGTCCAAAATAGCATCAGCCTAGTTCTATTTCGGAAATCTCTTCTGATGTAGGAGTTCCTAATTCAGTTCGCCAATAACAGAATTTACTTCAGTACAAAATAATATTAACTTCATCCATCTGAAAAACAGCTTAGTATAATAACATTGGTCTTCTATAGTCTTTGTACTGTAGCACATTTGTGTTTATTAATATTTGATGGTTACTTTTTTCTAGTTGTTTTTTTAAGGAACTTGGTTGTTAGTTTTATTTCCCAGCATGCATGGGTGCGAGTCGTGAAAGGTTTTTCGTCAGCGGCAGCGTTATTACATTCAATTTATTTGTGGGATGTGGCCTTAAGGGGTTCACATTCAATTTATTGCAACCATAAAAATGTAAGCGATAAAGAACAATTTAGTGGAATTCACTCACAGACAAAACCAAGATGTCCTATTAGAAAGTTAGGTTTGTAATGGCTCTGCGTTTGCCCGTCCACACATAAGTCACTTTTAGCGGCGCTCTGAGCATGTCGGTGACTGAAGCCCGGACAGCTCGCCGTCTTCGGGGAGAACAGAGGCTCCCGATGAAATTACACCATCTGACATCTTAGACTCGCAAGATTAAAACAACACAAAGGGTGCAACGCAGCCGGTGTTTTATGTCGTCGTTTCCTCAAACTGTCTTGAGAGAGCTGTATTTCATTCGCTTGTACCGAGGAAAATGGTGTCTCTTCTTTGCAGAGAGGATCAGACGAGCTGCTGTCTAGCAGTCTGTACAACAGTCCAAGCTCTGGCATGAGCAATATTGTCACTGGTAAGTCCGATCCCGTTTTCTCCCACAATGCAGTGAACTCTAGTTTTTTTGCCCTTTCCTTTCATCAGCATTAAAAAAGAAAAAAAGCAGATACTTAATTCGTCCATGCTTTTGCTTTCCTCTGTGGCCACCATGTATTCAGTGCTGATGGAAAACGTGCAGTCCTCATATGGTATCCTCTGCAGGGAAAACATTTCTCCTAGTTTGCCATTGACCTCTTGCTGTCTTGTAGGTGTGCTCCCACACATGCAAGTATGTGCTTGAAACTGAATACGTGTGCTATGTATTTGGACATTCTTATTGTCTTCTAAATTATTTTCAGTGGCGGGTAGACACATTTAGCTGAACTGGGTGAATAAGCAGTCCCTATAAGCGACTGTTGAATACATTTTTCCCAGTATAGCATTTCATTTTACACCAAGCATGTGAAATTGTTCCAAAATGCAAAATGCCGCACACCGGAACACTGATTATGCAATTGTCATTATTTATGCTAACTTGACTGATGACTATAACATGTCTGTTCACCTGCTAGCTGACTGAGTTGGTTTGATATTTTTAATATTGTTTGATACTTAAAGAAAAATAGGAAGTGTGACATGTTCACTTTTCACATTTTACATTTTAGGCATTTGGCAGACGCTCTTATCCAGAGCGACTTACACAGTTTACATTTCTCTACATACAATCCATTTATACAGCTGGATAAGTACCTTGCTCAAGGGTACAACAGCAGTGCCCCACCTGGGAATTGAACCTGCAACTTCAGCTCCCTAACCATTATACCTACCTGGAAAGAAAGCAGAATTCACGAGCGTGCCTCTGAATCTGCTGTTCATTGGATACAGTGATCCACTTTGTCATCCGCTCACGGTCTTATTAGCGGTTGCCTTGTGGCATTTTCTGCAAAAGTCCTCACTGTGTTAGTGCTGGCTGGCCCTGGAAGGTTTCTGTCGGCAGGCCTCTCCCCGCCTGAGAGTGATTCTCTGGTCCTTCAAGGGCTTGCAATCTGCCTGCGCCAACTACACAGTGTTAGTCCTCCAATGCAACGACTGCACAGCTCAGCTGATGGACTGCATAGTTGAAAGAAGTGGCGGCATGCTTTGACGACACGGGTGCTGAACTCCGCTCTCCCAAATTGAGTGAGGACCTTGCAGTGATGGTGCTGGCATTCAGAATCCAAATCTGAGAAAAAGGCAAAATGGAGGATAAACATTGTTTAAAAAAGAGGGAGAACTGCTGTATATGCTGCTGGTGGGCCAAACACATTCTTTCCCATTGCAATACTGCACATTGCCAAAACCTCTGTCTGCAACCCTATTTCCTTCTCCATGTTGCAAAGAGAGCTGGATTTCAGTCCATTTTAATTGTCATAAATGGCTTTTATGCAGAGTATGCAATATGTGTACCAATTTACCAGACCAAAGGATGCCTGGTACAGCGTACACACACCAGAAATGTTTGTTTACGTCGTATATTTTCACTCAATCCGCTTCCTCGGGTGTAACCCGGACAAAATAACCTCTAAAATAATTTGTGGTAATGCAATTGCAAACGATAATAGTCCATTTGAAATCATCCAATTTGAATTAAATCCAAAATTTAAATTATCAGCACAAGCTTTCATAACATTGACTCAGCACCATCAGTGAAATGGGGAAAATAATAATCTGGACTGCACTTATGTTATGCAATGGGTATAATGTTTTGCTTGCATACTACTTGAGCACAACTGAAGTTCTGTCAACGAATGGTGAGTCTGACGTGTTTTTGCATTCTATTCTTTAATTCAAAGCTAATGGAAATGACAGCAAAAAGCTAAGAGTGGAAGACAGAATGGACTGCCCCCCCTCCCGCGTCCTCCACATACGAAAGCTGCCTAATGAAGTATCGGAGACGGAGGTCATCGCCCTGGGACTGCCTTTCGGGAAAGTCACCAATATCCTGACACTCAAAGGGAAAAATCAGGTGTGTGGGTTACCTATGAAATGGCTATGGCTTCTCATCTTTGCTTTTATTTGTGCACTTGAAGTGATGAAATTCAGTGTGCGAAAGCCTTTCTTGGAGGCTATGGAATGGGGAAACTGTTAGCTGTTTCCAAGTGTGTTTGTTCGCACTCTAAACGCCTCAACTCAGTCAGACTCTCAAAGGACAGCTGAAAGAGGTCAAGGTGGACCTCAATCTAGTTTTGAATACTGTAAGTCTTTGATATCCATGGAAGTGCCCTGCACTATTAAAGGCCATGTTACTCGCAGGCCTTCTTGGAACTCGGGACTGAGGAGGCAGCGATGACGATGGTGAACTACTACAGTGCCGTGACCCCTCACGTTCGCAACATGCCCGTGTTCATCCAGTACTCCAATCACAAAGAGCTGAAGACGGACAACGCCGGAAACCAGGTGAGAATATTCAGTTTGCAGCTCTTTTTCGCAGTTAAGTATGGGACTTAACGACGTTGATGGAGAGTGTGGGGGGCAAGCTACTTTAAAATGTGGATTTATTCCAGTGTGTGGATGCATTCCCACATTAAAGAATGCCAGTGGATCAGAATACCAGTGGCTTGCAGCCCCGCTGGGTGGCGTATAATTGCCTTTTGCGTCACCCAGGGAAGGCGGGTCTCTGTCAGCATGAAGTGTGCTCCTCTGCACACGCTGCGCCAGAGTCTGCTCTGGCCGGGAGTGCCTCTAGGGGGCGGTAATTGGCTGTCGGCCCTAGGGAGGGGGAAGGAAGCCGACATGAGTTCGCTGCGTATAGGAGTGGCTCTGGATTCGAGTTATGGTCGACAATTTGGCGAGTGGCGTCTCAGAGGAGACGATACTTCGCCTTTGTCACTGCCGATCACGGCTACGGCAGCAAACTCACAATACGAAGGAGGGGATTGACATGAAAAATAGAGGTTGTAATTGGCTACTAAATTGGGAGAAAATTGATAAAATCTGAAACAAATTCTTAAAAATAAATTAAAAAAATAAAACATTTCAGGACATTTCTCCCTAATTACTGTTTGATTGCATTGCTGGTCTGTTGGGGTAACCTAGCTAGCTTCACCTCACCCGTGTGTTTGTTTCCTTTCTGAAAGCGTGCTCAAGCTGTCCTTCAGGCTGTGTCGGCTGTCCAAGCAGGAGGAACACCCACGTCAGGCACGGCCGCCAGCGAGGGCGCGCTAACTCCTGCCCCGAGCCCCGTGCTCAGAATAATCATCGACAACATGTTCTACCCCGTCACTTTGGACGTCCTTCAGCAGGTTGGGGGACAAACTTTATCATTTTGATCACTTCGCGATTTCTCTTGCAATAATCAGGACGCTCCAGTTGTATGCAAGTCAGTGTGGTCGGGGTTCTTGTCACGTTGGCGCGACCTCCGGGTGTACCTCAGCCTTGGCTAGGGCCGTGTTCTCTCCACTCACTTTCCAATTTGAAAGTTTGTACAGTGCAAATTGGGCAGTGCAGAAGTGGGTGTTTTTGTGACACTGAGGAAGGACAATGTTTAGGTTTACCAGCTTTTTTCACACAAGCTTCCAATAAGTGTTTTTTTTTAATGGCGTCAAGTAAAGAAAATTCATGGGTCAACTGCTGTTTTTATTATTGCGGTGTCTCATTGTAACAAAGGACACTTCCCCAGCAGTGTGAGAATGCACAGTGGTCCTTAACCAGATGAATTTGCATGGGTGGAGGTCCTCATTTGAGGAGCTGATGTGCTGCTCACAAGGTCTGCGGCGGGAGAGCGCTTCAGAACTCAGTCCAGCGGCCGTGCGCATTACCATGTGGTTGGGGAATTGTCATTCAGAGTATTGATGTAGCTAATTACCCAACATTAAACGCTTTATTTCCACAAAAGAGAAGATTTAAAGACAAGCCTGTTATTGTCCTACACTTAAATGCTCATTATGTGTGACTTCATTGCTGCCAGCTTAACTAGAATGAACTAGTTTTCCTCTATTTTCACTTAATGTAGGCAGGTTTTTTGTTTTGTTGCTTTTGCTCAGTTCTTTTGAGAAAAGAATAGGGTTGCATGAGGGAAGCCGACATGAAGTTCGCTGAATACAGGAGTGGCTCTGGAGCTTGGCGAGTGCCGCCTCGGAGGAGACGATACTTTGCCCGTGTCATTGCCGGTCATGGCTATGCGACCTCGCTCTATTGCGAACTCCCAATATGAAGGAGGGGATTGACATGAAAATATAGAGGGTGTAATTGGCTACTAAATTGGGAGAAAATGGGATAAGATCCGGAAAAAAAAGGCTAACTTCATGGGAATTTATGGGAATTGAATGGAAATGTATAGTCATAGGACACATACTGTTTCACATAAATGAAAACTTAAGTTTTTCAAACTTTAACATAATGATTATTTTGAACCTTATTTAACTTGCAAGTTGTAACATCCAATTAATGGCAAGTGTTAGCTGGCTAATTGCATATTGCTAATGCATAACTCAAATCAAATATTTTTGTATAGCACTTTTCACAGTTGAATTGTCACAAAACGCTTAACAGAGGGGGAACCCAGGCCTAGACCCCCCAAAAGCAAGCCTAAAGGCGAGTGGCAAGGAAAAACTCCCCTGATAGAAACCTTGGGAGGAACCAGACAAAAAATGCTTGCCAAGGTTAGCTAAAATATTAGCAGCAAGCATAGCTACTAGAGTGAATGATCAACTGTCTGTTCAGTCAAATTTTGACTGTCATCACTTTATTATACCATTAACAATTTACAATTGACCAAAATTATGATCGCCTGTGTGTGTCTGATTGTAGCATGTAGGATACTCTGACTAAATGTTTTCTTAACAATCGTGATGGAAGCATGAGCTGTCCATGCACTGCGCTGCATCACCAACAGGGGAACAAATCGCTCATCACACGCTTTGCAATTATAGAACAACAACAAAGCCAGAAGAAATTGAGATATTTAATACAAAATAGTTTAATTATTTAAGACTCCAATGCCTTTAGTAATTTTAAGATGACCTATATTTCCAAAGTTCCTGTGGAAACTTAGCAGAAAAGTTCCACCCCTTTTCAACCTTCGAAAGAACCTTGTATGCAAAAATGGTTTCATCATTAATAACTGCAGCTTTATTCTTTTTTTATTTATTGGTAGATATTTTCAAAGTTCGGAACGGTCATGAAGATCATCACATTCACGAAGAACAATCAGTTTCAAGCCTTGCTGCAATTTAATGATCCCGCGAACGCCCAGCAAGCCAAACTGGTGAGTGACCTCGGAAAGCCTTAGCCCTCTCTTTCTCTCCCTCTGAATAGTATTTATTCCCAGCGGTACGGGGAAGGGCCATTACGGGAGCCGCAGCGAACGATTCCCTTCTCCTTTGCAGGCCCTGGACGGCCAGAACATCTACAACGCGTGCTGCACGCTGCGCATCGACTTCTCCAAGCTGGTAAACCTAAACGTCAAGTACAACAACGACAAGAGCCGGGACTACACAAGGCCGGAGCTGCCGGCCGGAGACGGCCAGCCCGCAGTGGACCCATCGGTCGCCGCTGCCTTCAACAAGGACTCCTCCTCCCTGCTCGGTAAGAGGGCGGGCGGAGGCCCCCTGCCCCACCCCCTCTGATGCCAGAGCATCAGGGCTCCGGGGGGGCCTCAGGTCCGTCAGCCCCTCCCGTACTAACTCATCTTCTCTTCACGGCTCTTTAACGGACTCGACTCTTACACTACGGTCCGTTCTCCTAAATTCTCGCCACGACCCCCATCGCGTTTCCTGCACCCGGCGCGCCAGCGCACCGGAGGCATCGAATGAGTGCGTCGTCCAACGCGGCGACGCAGACGTTGCGAAGGACACGTTTTTTGTGTGTTTTTTTACGATTTGGCAAACCGACCTCACCCCGCCATGTAGAGGCGTAACGGACCCTCTGAAAAGGAGGTGAATCAGCGGATTGATGGGCAAAAAGAAGGAAGGAGAATATAATGGAATTTGGGTTGATTTATATCCTGCTCCTTGCATGCCAGAGGAGCCTTAGGGGTAATTGGGCAAAAAGTTTAAACAGTCTTTAGGGGGGCGTAATGTAATGCTGATTGAGAATTATACCTGGCCAGTGCATTTGTTTTCTCATATTATACAAACGAATGTAGTAGGCTTAAAAAATAAAGCTCCCTCTGTCAAAAGAATTGAATGTACACGTTTTCCTTAGGTACTCCATCTGGAATGGTAGCTCCCTATTCTAGTGCTGGAGGCTTTCCGTCTTCTCTTGGCTTTGCACAGGGTGGAGGTACCTATACTTCCATTATGATCTATTCTTTCTTTCTGTTGCTAACACTATTTCTTATCATTTTGAAGACCATGAGCAAAGTGTAGCTTTGTCTGTGCAGTAATTGTTTGTTTTTTATTTTTTTGTAAACTGCATCTCAAAATGTGTGCTGCACAGCTATGCATCTTAGTGAGGTGTGTCCAAGCAAACACTGACTTTCAAATGCCTTTGGGGGGTTGTGGGGGCGGGGTGTTAATGACAGTCACAGGCAACTTTGGTACTTGGTAACATTTACTCATACTTGTTTGTAGACCGTTTCTTTAATGAACCAAGATGTTGATACGGTTCAGATAATGACATGCTGGAGAAAAAAAACTGGCCCAACTTGAAACTAACACTAAAATTTCCATCCATTTATGTGCAGTATTCCAGCCCAACTTAACCGCATACCAGATCAGAAAGAGATTAACCTGCCATCTAACCCCGTTTCTCTCCTGCAGCCGTGGCGACTGTCGTAACAGTTGCGGTCTGAGAGAGCCAGAAAGGTTGAGTTGAGCCGGGTCGCGGTGGAATGAAGCGTTTGTCTTGTCGCGGTGGCTCTAGCTGGGTTAGGTTACAGGACAGTGCCACAGCTTGGGCTGAGTTTGCCTGGCATGCCTCCTCCCCTCCCCAATCCCCAACCCCCCCCGGGGAATGGTGCCCCACTCTGACCACGTTTTGCCATTGCAGGAGCCCTGAGTCCGCTCAGCGCGGCGGCCGCAGCAGCTGCAGCAGCAGGGAGGGTGGCACTGTCCGGCCACTCGGGCACCAGCGGCGTGCTGCTGGTCAGCAACCTGAACGAAGAGGTGAGGGCATCCGCGTGGCGGCTATGTGTTCAGCCAGATCATTGTGCCTGTTGTGTTTGTGTTGCCTTGCCTTGTGATGCCATTGTCGTTTCGTGACCTTGTATGCAAATATGCGTACGATAGCGTTGGTGTACATTGAAAAATCTTAGTAGGCTATTTCAACATGTAAAGGTGAAAACCCTGTTGATCCTGTAAATGTGCCTTTGACGTAAAAAACTTAGACGCTTTGTGATCAGCTGATCATATCCATTCTAACCTTTCTAAATTCATTAATGGCACATTCTAATTTCTTTAAATTCCATGTCTGATCAGTAATATGATAACGAACAGTAGTTTTTGTTGCTTTTTATGTATACCGTAGCTATTATTTTCTTGTTGCTTGCATTTGTCATGCTGTCTTTCTGTATGAACACTATTTCTATTGAAATTCATTTTCTTCCAAGGTTCTCTCCAAGAGAATTGATAAGGGGTCATCCCCAGCCTCTCCACTATGTTTTGCTTGCAAATTTTAGTCAGTGTCCTAAACACGATTTCTCTCTCTCTCTCTCTCTCTCTCTCTCTCTCTCTCTCTCTCTCTCTCTCTCTCTCTCTCTCTCTCTCTCTCTCTCTCTCTCTCTCTCTCTCTCTCTCTCTCTCTCTCTCTCTCTCTCTCTCTCTCTCTCTCTCTCTCTCTCTCTCTCTTTGCCTCTAATACTCCATTTGAACTGATACTCATTAACTCTTTTCTCTCAAAGCTCTTATTTGTCTGGTTTGGTCTCTATGCTATGAATTCTGGTATGAAATGTGGGAGGCTTGTCTCTCTCTCTTTCTCTCTCTCTCTCTTTCCAGAGAGTATTCCAAACATCACATTTTCTATCATGATTTTTCCCACACACCACAGGGGATTTGTGGGGGTCAAACACAATGTTCTTTATTTATACCATAACTTTGCAAGGTGGTTTTTCAAGTCTACACCTGCATGCCAAAAGAAGTATCCTAGCGCCCCTTCTTTAACAGTATGCCTGCATTTCCTACTCTGCCACGCTTGAGCTGTTCAATCCTTCACTTCCTATTCTATTGCATGCCTTCTCTTTTGTCATTATGATATGCTCTAGTTATTTGTTATGAATGTACTTTGCCCATATTTGTTGTGGGTGACACTACATTTGGCACAATTATTTTCTCGTGTATATATATATATCTATATCTATATAAAAAATATAAAATAAACTTAAACCAGCCATTTTCTGACCAAACTCCTGCATTTCCTGTGTACTGACCTATATATATATTTTTTTTTTTTCCCTCCTCTTTATTTTATTCTGCACTGCTATACCCACCCCACCCCCCCCCCGGCCCATCTTCCCCTCGCCCCTTTATTCCCACCCCCCCTATTCTTTTTCATTACCTGGACCCCCCCCCTCCCACCGGTTCATGCTTTGTGCTTGAACAAAATATTCCTCGGATCAACTTGCCCCAATTAACTGCCTTGAACCATGATCCATGACCACCTCACCACTCTACGGAAAACCACCCCTCGTCATGGACGATCTGTTCATCTCCGCTCTTCCTCGACTCTTCTCTCTTCCTGTCTTACGCTGCTTGCTCTTCTCTCCTTCTAAAGATGGTTACGCCCCAAAGTCTGTTTACCCTCTTCGGTATGTTATCGTTAGCGCTCTACTTTTTATTATTTTTATTATTATTATTATTTGTGTATTATTTAAATGGTTTTCATCATGATTTATAGCTAGTGTTTTGGCTCGTAGTTGTAGTATTTCTTTCTTTCTTTACTTCCTTTTGGTTTTGTCTTACCCTTCTCTCACTCTGGCTTTTGGTGACTTATAGACAGTTTATGTTAATGCATGTTTAAATTATTTTGCATGTAGATGTATTTACCATTCTACAAAGCTTGTTTTGGAAGGTGTATCATGTTCTCTTCACATTTTTGTTCAGAACTAAAAATTTTAACTTCATTTAAATGAATGTTCTTTTCACCTGATCTATGTGTGCTTTCGATGCTAACTGTTCTTTGCTATCCGTTTCTCTGCCTCTTGACTGCTTCTCCCTTCTAAAAGGAGTTTATGGTGATGCACAGCGTGTGAAGATACTGTACAATAAGAAAGACAGTGCCCTTATACAAATGGCCGATGGAAATCAAGCCCAACTAGGTAAGATTTTGTGTTCGCAAAGAGGATGTGTATAGGTTGTGGATATCCTATTACATCTCTTCCTAAAGAAATGGTTAGTGCGCAAGTTAAGTTTATGATTTTTACCGTAGCTGTTGTCTCCTTTCATCAAAATGCATGTTCGATGATGGTAAAATTAAAATTTATTGATAATGTTGTTATTATTATATTACATTTCCCTTTCTGTGTCAGCAATGAGTCATCTAAACGGTCAGAAGATGTACGGAAAGATCATCCGGGTGACTTTGTCAAAACACCAGACGGTACAATTGCCAAGGGAAGGGCTGGACGACCAGGGGCTCACAAAAGACTTTACCAACTCCCCATTACATCGCTTCAAAAAGCCTGGCTCCAAGAATTTCCAGAACATTTTCCCCCCGTCTGCAACCCTCCATCTGTCTAACATCCCGTGAGTAATGGGCCGTGTGCGGGCAGCACCATTTGCGTGTGTCCTTTAAATGCTAACGCCTCTCCCTTTTGCAGACAAGACATAACTGAAGAAGACCTCAGAGTACTGTTCTCCAATTCCGGTGGCACTGTGAAAGCCTTCAAGTTTTTCCAGTAAGAACGATCACTTGTTATTCCGCTAAGCTTTTTTAAAAAAGTAAAAGTCAGTAGCCTCCATAGGGAACGCCTGCAAGAGAACTCGAGCCAAACACTTTGTGTGAAGCTTAAAATGGACTAAAATGCTGAAAAAGCATTGCGCTACACACGCGGTATTTTTTTGATCAGTCATTTAAGAACTTCCTCACAGTGTCTTTGAAACGGTAAAAGAGATTCCATGCACCAACTGTTCCGCGCAAACAATTTTGACTTGCGATCTGTTTCTGCCTAGGGATCACAAAATGGCGCTGCTGCAGATGTCGACTGTCGAAGAAGCGATTCAAGCCCTGATAGACCTCCACAACTACAACATGGGCGACAACCATCACCTGCGAGTCTCTTTCTCCAAATCGACCATCTGAACCCTGTGGTGACGCCGTCCGTGTCTTCACGCTGTCTAGCGATGTTACCTGTTGACTGTTTCCAGACACTGGGGACCAGTTTGATGTTTTAAGTTGCATCAGTCATTCCTTAAGAAATTCCGGATTATCGAAAGAAAGAAAATCCATTTTCAAAAAGCGGTTATGCTAGTGTACTTTCAAGACGATTCCCACCCACCGTCTCTCCTTATCTCTGTGTTAGGCAAGCCGTTCACCCCTTCCCATTTCTTCATATGAAGGAAGCAAGTTCAGTCTTTATTATAATTAGTTGAAGAGATATGTGCCTTACTTGACAAAATAGTATCATCAATTTTACATCTGTACAATTAATAGTAATTGCTATTTAGGCACATCAGATCTGATGGTATATGTAAAGTTGGATTTGTAAAAATGTTTTTGTGTTTTTTTGTCCCCCACCCACCCTTTGTTTATCTGTACAGTTTGTGAAGTTCTACCACTTGAAAGTGTATTCTTGATTAGCTCTGTGATTTAATTTTACTTTAATTTTATTTTTTTATTCATCCTTGTTAAGGAATGAGGACTGGGGGTAAAAATAGGAGTGAAACTGTTGAAGAAACCACAATTTTTGTATACTGACAGGCTTTACCCTGACAACGGAAGGTAAAGTTTTAACCTGGGATTAATTTCAGTAAGATCATTTTAACCTTTTAAAAACCTTGTTTACACACCGCACCCACCACTGAAGAGTATAGTATAAATGTTGCTTGTGACTGAATATACTTTAGGTGTTCTTCAACCCTCCCCTTGTACATTTATATTGCATTACATTTTTTGTTTGTATTCAAGGATTTAAAATGGCTGTGGTTTTCTGAGCATGTACTGACTGGTCTAGTTAGTTTCAGGACAAACTGCTGTTGCATGCATTTGTAAAAAGCTAACAGAAGTGAGCCTATAGTGATGTCATCGTTTGGCAGTTTTCGGAAGAGGACAACATGGTGGGACCAAAGTTTATGTGCCTTTAGTCTTAATTTACATTGCATTGTAAAAAAAAAAAGAACAAAAATACAAAAACAATTTTTCTGAACCTCAAATCTTTTGTATTTCAAAAAGAAGCATTATGACTTTATAGCAAACATGGCTCAGAATTGACAAGAGAATTCTATGGACGGTTATTTTTTGATCGCAACTGTATCCACCCTTGTTTCAGGAATGAATCCATACCCCCCTCCAACAAAACCCCACCCAACAAAAATAAATAAAAACAAAAAAATCTTATATGGCTGTCTGAGGGGGAAAAAGTCATGTATATTTTCTATATTAGTTGAGTTTTTACATCTTTAGAAATGTAAAATTCAATATAGTTTGGAAGCGGCACAATTAAAAGTTAATTTTTCTAACAAGTCGGGATGTTTGATGGCTGTGTTTGATTTCTCTCTTTTGTGTACTCTGCTTTACCGCTGTAGCATGCTCAATAAATACTTCTGTACTTCTGTGTTCACCTCTTCTGTCTCTATGCAGCCTCTCTCTCTTCTCTCGTTCTCCACCTCACTTTGCTTCTGATGTCATGTTCTCTGCCAGGGTGGGAAAGGCGCTTCTCATTTCAATGCTTTGTTTTGTGAACAATCAAGTTTGGAGAAGTGGCAAATGAAACAAAGCAACAAAAAAAAGAAGGATAACCAAACCCTTGCTCTAAACTTTGAAAACGATTTCCCACCCTGCTATACTCTTGCTTCCAACCGATCTACCTACCTTACTCTTTGTTTTGTCTCTTCAGTTGTATCTACTAATCAGTCTCCTAGGGTCTCATGCTTCTCTGCTGCAAATCCATCTCTCACCTTTCTGCTGTAGAGGCCTCTCTGTTCAACCCTCTCTCTCAGGCAAAAAGCTCACGCAGCATTTTTATCTGAAGCTTTTTTTTGTTTTGTTTGCTTAAATATGGAGCATCCTGTCCCTGTTTTTAATGTGATGATAAGAGGTAACCTAACCACTTCCAGCATATACATCCTGAGAAACGTCCATACGAATGTACGATGGACTGGTCACTGGGAAATGTACATGAATGCTCCGCTCTCCAGGCTCAGATGATGGTCTTGTATGCTGAGCTCTATAGTGTATGGTGAATTAGGTACCCACGTTCACACTTGATGCAGAGAGCCCCAAAGAATGAAGATGAGCAGTCACACATGCCATTTATTGGTTAAAAACACATCTTACTTGCACCTTAATGTAACGGATAATTGGGCTACTACTTGCATGACAACTGCTGACAACTGTTAGCGGGATTGCTGGAACCATTTCAGACTTTGTCTTGGAAAATATATAGATCCTCGTAAATGGAAAACATGTGCTCTGCATAAGGTCATATGCTCTGTCGTCTTAAAAGAGCTCTCTGTGTGCATCACTTTACAGCAGATGATTTTTATATTGTATGAATGCTTCCATCTAATCGGTATCTGCCATCCAGATGTTCTGAAGATCAGAGGATCAGCACAGGAGTCTGCTCTGAATCAATGTCCATGAACAAGCAGAAAAACATTGATATGGATCCTATATTTCATACAGAATTCTATCAATCATGGCCTCGCATACACATTTATGATTGGCGAAACGTGCCTGTGCCTTAGGAGGGTTTAACTGGGGCAATGGAATGCCACAAGAGTTTAAGTTGAGCTATCGATTAAAGGGATTTTATAGTACACTTAGTTCCATAAACTCGTTATATTAGTTAATTTTATGTTGCGAGAGCCTGGACTTCGGGTGTTGGTTCAGTAATGCGTGTGCTATTTGCAAGTTGGATTTTCATGTGCTTTTAGGCTTTATTGTTCTGCATCCAAAATCTGTTCTACACTATTGTTTCACAACTCTATTTAAAATCATTAATTTCAATAAACTTATTTTTATTTGATTATTTTTAGGAATAATCATTCCTAAAAATACAATTTAAACTCCTTACCAAACCTTAACATTAAAAACAATTGTTGATGGTTGTGGCAGATATATCAGCCTACTATATCTGATTTTATGCAATGTAGTTTAATATATTTCCTATTATGTCCACAAATAAATCGAATTCTTAATTTATTCAAGCAATTTTGCATGTAATTTCATATGAATGACTCCATGATATCTCGATGTGTCCTGTACCTGCTTACAGGCGGTCTGTGCAAGTCATATATTCCTAAATTCCTTCTTTGCCTTTTTCATTTGGTCATTTTCCTCACATTTACAGTGCATGTGTTCATTCCAATCTGGGTAACAAGATTTATTCTGCCTCTAATAAGATGGGCCCACGCTCGATTAAAGGGGAATCCATTTTGAAATAAATGAGTTGCTTTTCTTGAGGGTTTGTGATTTTGAAATGTGAAGTTTATTTTTTTCCCTCTGAACTTAGTTACCTTGGCATCCTTGAGTCAAGTTGTTGTACGGACCTTCGTGATGGACGTCCTGTCTAGGCGTGTCTGATGAAGACAATTCCCCAGCCTCCCGTGGACCTGAGATCTGGACGGTGCGATTCATCACAGTGCAACAGCGCTTTTATTTTGCACACTTAAAGCGGAATGCTTGTGCTCTCAATCTACCTTTATAAACACAAAAATGACACTATAAATCAGAACACGGACCTAGACCAAATCAATACTTTGTCTCACCCATGAATCATTGTTTGGACGTCTGTTTCCGTACGCCGTATCAGAATCAAAAAAGATTGCTGGATTGTTTCTCTGAGGCCTTTTCCACCATGAAACTAAAACTACAATTATGCAATTTGTGTGGAACATTTTCCTTCAGGGTAGTTTAATCACATCAAAATGTAACCTTAATTTGCTTCTAGTTCTACAATGCATTGTAAAGTGATAATTAATTCAAAATAATTTTTTTGTTTTTAATTCTGTTCATTTAGTGCTGCCATCAGTGGCTGAAATCTGTTGTTATTGACGTCTTTAATTCCTCATGGGTGTATGTATTTTTTTGTGTTGGTGGTAAATGTAAATAATAAATGTTTTCTTATTAGGATGGCAGGTATGCCATCCGCCAAGTTACGGGTTGGCGGGGCATACCCCATACCTGCACCGAGAGTTTGGCACTAAAAAACCAAACACCACCAAAAAAAGTTTTTACATAAAAGAGTCAGGGTTGCCAAACTGGGATATTCCCCTAATGTAGGGATTTAGAAAAATGAATGGGGATAGTTTCAAAGCAAAAATGTATGGCAGTCAGTGATAGATGGGGGATTTTGAAAGAATGTATGGAGGATGTCTTAAAACAGTTGTATGAGATTCAATTTAAGGTTGGGGATTTTATTTTGGAGGTTAGAAGTCCATGCATCTGGCAACACTGAAAATGATGTGATGCTATGCACATGATGCTATTAGAACATGTCAATAGAAGCAATTTTTCTGGCTTGTAACTTTATTACAAACAGTAATAAACAGTTGCTCGACTGTTTTGCCTTGCATCTGAAACCAATGCATGGGCATCATGGTTGAGGAGTATGCACTTTTGACCACAGTTTCCCCTACTTGATGATGTCTTTCTCTCACATTTCCATTTACAAAAAAAACCCATCTTCAGTAAAATGGAATAGGGCAGTGGTGTCCAGTAAATGAAATGCATTTTGATCCATGCAGACTGTGGCAGTATTTGCTCATTCAGTCTCAGGGAAGGCCCTCCTGCATTGACGTCCCTCCTGCTTTTAACTCACATCCCCCTATGATTGTTGCTCGCTGCCGGCAACTTTCTGCACTTTGTTTTGACAGAATGATGCATTTCTCTAGCCGGCTGTGTAAATGACATCTAAAGAAATGGAAAAAAGGTGTTATTCTTCTACTTTCAGTTTCAGTGTTTTTTTCTTCTTTTATTGCAGATTTAATGCCTTTCCCCCCTAGTTCTGAAATGATATCATCTCAAAAGGAAAATGAGATGTCATAATAAATCAGCAGTCCCAAAGAGTACTATTTTAAATTACATGAGAATTCTTACTCTACATTCTTTTCTTTGAAAAGAATCTTACTTTCAAATTCAGGGTGCCATTCAAAACAACCGAATGAGCTAATGGGGGATGGTCAGTATGGTGCTGGTTTGCTCATAACATTAATATACTTGTAACTGCCTGTAAAGTGTCTTAAAAGGGCTGCAACCCAGCCATAGTATCCATCCCTGTGAAGCTCTCAATGGACTGTTCTTGATGAAACTGCCGGCTCACACCCTAGATTGACATTTGCAGTTAACTGATCCAGAGTCGCCCGTCTGTTTTGCCTTGCATCTCGAACCAATGCATGGGCATCACGGTCGAAGAGTATACGCTTTCAACCACAGGTGCCCCTAGTTGATGATGTCTTTCTCTCAGACTTCCATTCCAACATCACCTTTTGAATCGACACTGTTCCACGTGAAACATCAAGTTGAATAGTCTTTGTCACTGAAGCTGCTGCCAAATGTGCCTTAACAATCACCCCTCTTTCAAAATCACTGAGATCTCTTCTTCTAGGCATAGTAGCCAACATAATGGGCAACTGGGCCTGCCCAGCATTTTTATACATGGCCCACCCTAAGCATGATGGGATGTTAATTGCTTAATTAACTCAGGAAATACACCTGCTTTCAATGTACTTTGTATCCCTCAATTACTCAAGTGTTTCCTTCATTTTGGCAATTACCGATACATATAATAATTTGTGTCCCAGACAGAGCTCCAGAAGTGGATAGATGTGCAGGCTATATATATATATATATTCTAAAGCACTGAAGACGTGCTTTGGACAGGCAGTGGATAGCCTGAATCTCGTGTCACATTATTTGTAATTGATATGTATTCATTGATAATAACCCATGAGATATAATACTTCATAATTACAGATATAGAAATGTGTACATTCCTAAAAGCTTGCACTCACCAACACTGCTTATGATGTCTTGATGTGTGTTGTCGTAACGTGAATACGCTGTCATTGCCTGATGTTATGAAGGCATATGTTGAGCATAAATCTTAATGGGCCATTATGTGAGGATTTTTCATAGCTACATGATGATTTATTCTGTAATGTGCTTCAGGTAAAGTGTTGGGGGTACTAACCCACAGGTGATGTTAGCAGTATCTCGAAATCATCACTCAGCCACACACAAACATACATAATGCGTTTCAAAAGATGCACAGGATATTTTAATACACCAGTCACAGTAACAGCTAATTTCTACAATATTTATATTATATATATATTTATATGTACACCTTCAATTTGAGGATGTGGAAGAGACACACGTACTTCTCGAAGTAGCCGGTGTGTGCAGTTCAGTACTATTTCTATATAGGCATCAGTGGGATCAGCATAAACATGAGCCATTTTAAAGTATCCTTGATCTGATATTCTTCTGGTTTTTCTTTTCTGTTCTTACATAAAATAGTGCTGTTTGGAAAAAGAAATATATATATATATTATTGTAAATGAAAAAATGAAATATTCTATGTGTTATAAGAACAATATTATATTAATATGAATAATCATATAGATGGTGCACCCTCTCTTTATGTCATTTCCAATTGTACTGTTTGCTTGTCTCCTTTCAATCACAAAACACAAACACACACATACACACACACACACAATCTTTCTGTTTTTAAGTGTTGTTATTAGAATTCGCTGTGAACCATCAGATGACACCAGTAGATAATTTAATTGCCAAAGACAAAGTGGTTGTGAGTGTGCCATCACCCAAGTCAGTAGCTGTGATATATATATATATATATATATTTATTTTCTTTTTCTTTTTTCTTTTTTTTGGGTCAGCATTGAACGAGACAAATTCATTTTGAGCATATGCTTTTTTTAATGCAGGAAATCAAACACAGGGAGTAATTGATGGGGGCTGTGCGGAGTATAATGCACCTAAATGTATGATTATGGATTTGGAGATAAGAGATGCTTTTAGAGTGAAAGCTCATTACCTAGCAACCACTAGGCTAAGAATGCACCTATTAAGGCAAACTGCATATTCTTTTTTAATTAAATGGGCTTCAAGGTTGTGTGTTGATGTAATGTAACCACAGTGCAGTGGAACATTATGTCTCTAGTATAAATAGAATAATTACGCTTAAAAAAGTGGATTATTAAGCAACATGGTGATCTTGAAACACTTCTGATGATACTAATAATCGTATATTTCAAAATGATAAGACGCTAAACATACAGTAGGATTCACAAATAGTGGGGAGGTAACTCCTGTGTCCTGGACAAAGTCCAAATCTAGCACTTTCAATCTGGTCAGCTAATGATCCCTGGTTTTATCTGACTAAACCATCATTGCCTCTCCTCCTCAACTGTTGTACAGCAAGCCTTATGGAACCTAACAGCTGTCATGCATCACTCTGGTGGGTGATATGTGCCAGTCAGACCCAGCTCAACAGCTTGGCAGAACCAGGCCTGAAGGTCTATTTATATAACCGATAAAGGAGACTGTGAGTACTAAACCGTGTGCCGTTTGTCTTCACTGATGAAGTCTAGGAAACCAGTATTCATCACCCAGTTCCACTGGTGGTTGACTAGTTACAGCAAGGGCTACTGCTCAATATTCTGAGGAAATGGCTCTGCCCCAGCTGTCAGCTGTCAATCACTGCGCCTTTGCATTTCCCTCTCAGTCAAAATGCATTCAGTCAGTGTTTTTTTATATTTCAAAATTATATTTATTTTATTGTGTTGCTGCTCTCCAGTCGCCTTTTTCTGCAGAGGGCTTTCAAAGTTTCTCTATCCTAAAATAATGTTTCAGTCAGATGTTTCCTACTCAAATAAAGACTTCCATCCTTTGCAATGAAAACCAATCATTGAGACAGATGAGGACTGCATAACAATTAGTCAGCCACGTTTACATCAGTGTTGATCTATGCAACTCTATGATGTCAATTCCAAATTCTGTGAGATGAGCCTAATGAAAACATGCATTGTTCCCATTACAGTACAAAAAGGTTTTAATCATGTGAAGAACAAAGTGTTAAATTTGCCATCAAGCCAATTGAGATTTAAGATGTAACTGGTGTGGTTATCTGTAATTGTAATTTTTTAATTTGTATTGTTTGGAACAGGAAGTGATCAATATGTTGATCAATGTGTCGTAGGGTTGAGTGTAACCTGCAGTTAACAAAGTAGTTAAGTTCAACAATTTTAAATAACTATTTGATTGTGATGGCAAAAATAAATAAGGTTTAAAAGCAAAACAAAGATAAAAAAGATCTCTAAAGCGAGGGTTGCTATCAAGGATAAGTGGTAAACTTCTCTCTCTAAACCATTTGAGATCTAATGAAATACATGAATAATTCTTACTAAATCAGTTTATTTATCCCCAGTACAAACATATACATTTTACAGCGGAGAAAGTAAACTAGACAGCAGGGCTACAATAATTGCCCAGGACAGTCGGAAAGTCAATACTTTATATTTCCATTTTTGGAATTCAACTCTTTTCTGACAGAGGAAAGCAAGAGTCTATCTTCTCTGAAGCTGGAAACAAGGATGAAGTCTAGCATTAAGCAATCTTGTATTTTTCTTAGTGAAAATAAAGAAACAAATTGAATACCCTTTTTGTCCATCTTATTACTTTGGTAATAAAATTAACCTTTCATTGCACCATAAAAATCAATGTTATGGTGGTCCAAAGTTTACCTGTCCTAATTCAATTGAACAAAGTGATTTCTATCTATTTCAAATTCTAAAGCTCTCTATTGTGTCACTGACGTTTTACTGCATGGTTCAGGTAGATTAAACATAATGACGTTCTCTTTATTTGCCTGCTTCTGAGAATGTGAATATTACCTCACATTTGAATAAGATCAGAGACTGGGGGTCTCATTTTGAACCAGAGCTTTTTTTTTATTTGATCATTTTGAATTCAGTCATTCAGTTGTCAAGAAGGTAGCTAGAAGTGAGCACAAGACACCTACTTTAGTTGTCATTAGAAATACGGCTTAAGGGCATACAGCCAAGAGATCATTTGGGGTGATCCAGCATGACATGGAAATCTCAAGTCTTAAGAAATAAAGGGGAGTCTTAGAGAAAGGGTTGTGTTTGAAATGTACATTCATGTTTTGCATATGACCAAAGGGTTTGTAGGGTGATGTTTTTTTTTGTTTGTTTTTTTGTATGAAATGGAAGCTGTTCAAATGAGGCATTCCTCAATCAAAACAGTCAATACAATGGTTACAGTTCAATACATTACCTTAATAAGTGACGTTCGTCTGCTATTATGTAAAACATGTTGCCCTGTTTGCTATAGTGCTTTTTTGTAAGACTGCGCCTGCACAGATACAAGTACAGTCTGCGGAGAAGTCTTAACTGTGCCAGTTTTGGAAGCCTCCCCTAGGGCAGGTGATGATGAAGAGGTGCTATTACTGGGTCGGCCATCAGGCTAACATATAATCACAGTGTGTTGTGCTGTGGCAATGATGTGCTGGATATTATTTTCATCAAGGTTATACACATGAGATTTACAGAGTTTAAGAAGAAAATGGCACTACCTTTTAAGAGCCATTTGGCATCATGGGCATCCTTTTTTGGTAACACTTTATAATAACTATCACTTAACAGTTAGTAAATCATGAACAAACTATTAGCTAATGATTTATAAATGTCTAATAACTATTTATAAGTAACCGGTAACTGATTAGTAACTGTGTTATTAATCATTAATCATGACCTTTTTAAATCATTAGTAAATTATTTACTAACCATAAACCAGTGATCTATGAACACTTAATAAATTATTATTGCTATTATTGAATATATTAACAATCTGTCCATGATTTATAGCTGATTTTAACCAATTATTTATAAATGATTAGTTAACTCTTTATAACTAGTTAATCAAGCATTAGTTTATTGGTAACTGATCATTATTGACTGATTTGTAAATGTTAAAATGTTACCATTTTTTAACAACAGGTGTACCCTTTTCCCTTTTCACCCTGTTCTTAGCTAAAGATTTAGCTAGTGGTTCTGATTCAGTATAACACTGTTTCAATCCCCACTGGGACCACATAAAAAATCGCATTCACTACTGCTAAAGATTTAAATGGCTAATTTATTTTTAAATGTAATTTATTTTTAAATGTAGAAAATCTAGCATGAGTGTCACAAGATATAATTTTAAACACAAGTCACTGACTGCTACTAGCTTTGCTCTACATGCTCATTAGACTTAATGACTGGTTATTCATGTTGTTATAACTGCTCAGACAGACCAGAGGATTAGGCCGATAAGACTGCCTTTTTATGGTGGCAGTGTCGTATAACTGGGAACTTGGCTTGTAACACAAAGGTTGCAGGGATGATTTCCAGTTGGGGCACTGCCATTGTACCCTTGAGCAAGGTGCTTAACCTGAATTGCTTCAGAAGAATATCCAGCTGTATAAATGGATTGTGTGCTAAGAAATGTAAACTATGTAAGTCACTCAGGATAATAGTATCTGGTAAATGCTTGTAATGTAATGTGATGTTCAAGGAGCTCCACAGTCTCAAGTATCCTACATGTAACATTAGAATAAGATGCTTTGATTATTTCATTTGATTGTTTACGCTATTATGACTTGGCTACTATGTGGCATGTACTTTAGAGTGATTGAAAAAAAATTGAATGATAATATTACAGCCTGTACATTTTCATTTTCTTTCTGGCAATACATTTTGTCAGTTGTGCTTTGAAGTGAAGACTTAATACTATGGGTCACCAAGTATGTGCAGTTGTCCCCAAATATACATTTAAAACCAGTATATTTTCTTATGTAACATTTATTACACCAATGATCATTTGAGGTTGAGCTCAATGACAATGAAAGAGCAGTTTTCAGGCAAAGTTTGAAATTTGGCTACAACTTCTCTGCATTACCCTTTGTTTATATACGGGTCATAACACCCACCTGATCATTTCCTCAGGAAGATTAAAAATGAATATGGAAACAGGTGTCTGCTTCTACAATCTTTGCTTTGTCAAATTGATACAGGGTATAGAAATTATAGAAGGACTGAATTATTTAATACCATTTAATACCCCGCTATCCATCATATTGTGTGATCATGAACAAGTAACTGCCAAAATAAGTGAAACCGCAACATAAAGTGTTTTAATGGGGCCACCATGAGCCAAGAAAACAGCTTCAGTGCACCTCTGGAATTCCAGACATTGGTAGAACACAATTCTTCCCCAAGAGATAATATCATTTGGTCTTTTGCTGATGTGGTGGCAAATGCTGCTCCAGAATCTCCCATAAGTATTACATCTTAAATCTAGATCTGGTGATTGAGATGACCTTGGAATATAATTCACATCACTTTAATGCTCATCAAACCATTCAGTGACCACTCTTGCCCTGTGGATGGGGCATTGTCATCCTGGAAAAGACCACTCCCATCAGGATAGAAAAGCTTCACCATACAATGAAGGTGATCACTCAGAATGGCTTTGTATTTATTGGTGTTTACCTTGTCCTCTAAAGGGTTGATTGGACCTAAACCATGCCAGGAAAATGCACCTCACATGTTAACAGAGCTGCCATAACCCTTCATTTACTCAAGCGTTTCCTTTGTTTTGACAGTTACCTGTATCTACTCAATACCATCCAAATAACAGTGAACCAGGTCAGCGGTCAATTATTTTCACAAGACATTACATAACTAATTCCATTGTCATCTAGTTATATTCTATCGGACACGTGAGAATGTAATACAAATGTCTATTCTCTGAATGCAGTAGCCTTAACAGTCAAATGCCCTTGTTTAAAGTTCAGCACTCTGAATACTGAACACAAGTGGTATTACATGTTAAAACCCCTCACTTATCCTACATGTAAAATATATTTATTTGATTTAATTTTGCACTGGAAACCAATTATCAATTAAATCGCTGAATTCTCTGATGGGCAAAGTAATCTGATGGATCAACCTTTGTCAGAATATAAAATCACAATTTCATTCAAATTACTACAGTGCCACTCCTGTGTGCAGCGAACATCCTGTCGGCTTCCCTCCCCCCTCCCTGGGGCGGACAGCCAATCGCCGCCCCCGGTGGCACTCCCGGCCAGAGCCGGCTCTGGCGTGACCCCGGTGAATAAAAATCTAATTCTAGACATAAAAATGACATGTAACAATTACGAAACAGATTAAATGAAGGACAAAAATTCCAAACCAAGCTTGTCTCTCCCAAACCACACCCCACACTGGGGAAAACAAAGTGTAAAAACTGCACCAAAGTGTGAGCCAGAAAGATCCCAAGAATGCCAGAATGTGTAGAGTGAAATGCTAGAAAGACCTACGCCATAATCAGGTAACACTTTTTGTGTTGAAAGGAGGGGTGGGGGGGCTTTCTTCCTAGCCCATAATTTCCATAGATAGAACCCATGTATTTGAATCCATAAATTGTAGTGTGTGATATAATAGGGCACACTTTGTGCTCACCCTCTGGGACGTGCACACACAGCCAGCGCCGATAGTTGCTCCAGATGCTGTCAGTAACCCGTCAGTGATAACACCAGAACAGCCCATGTTTGTTTATGTACATTAAGGCAATCAGTATGTCTTTTAGGTGCCAAAGGAGTTCCCATTGATATTTGGGGAAAGGAGAGAGACACAAGATGGAGATTTAGGTTAGAGAGGACAGAACACATGCTGTCTGCCTGGACAGGACTATAAAATGCATAGAGGTGTCCTGACATTTCTAATATTAGAAAGCAAAGATAAAAGGAGCGAAGAGAAAGATTTAGGACTATGATTTTAATGTTTTGCATATACAGGCCTTGTAATGACCCAGAGAGAATTTCACAGCTAATCTAACCTTTATAAATGTTTATACAGACTTAAAGCCGGAAAGGGCACAGAGTTCTATTATATGAACATATCCTGGCCTTATTATTAAATGACTGAGCACTGTATTCAGGACAAATTGTGCTTTCATTCGGAAGCGCTTGGCTCTAATGGAGCCTCCTGTAAGACTCCCACAGTAATTTCCTTCTGCAGTCCTCTGTAAATGTCCCCGCAGTCAGCATTGACTGCACCATTTCGCTGTCCATCGCTACTCTGCTAGTCCGATCACATTTATAGAGATACAGAATGCTACGCACTGTTTGATATTGTATTCCATTTACTAAGTTCACTACTTGATCATCAGCGCGTAGGAGAAAGTGTAACTGTTAATCCATACTGGCTGCAGCCAGGCAATTCCTGCTTTTAAAGGGGCAGGCTGTCCCGATCCATCATGCGCGCTCATAATCTTCATGTATGTCAGCTCCCTGCCCCAGGTGCTGTGACATCTAATTCAGCCTGCTCCGGTTGATAATGACAGTATTGATTTGGATTGTGTTCTTTTCACGGGACGCCGCCTGTGCCTTTTTATGCGGGGCCCACTGCGCGCCGCATTCTCCTCTCCGGTAGCCGCATGTCACGCATCGCCATGGTGACCACTGTCTGCGAGCGCAGGGGTCGAGGAATATCATGACCGCTTGTTCAGACTTCCAGACGCCTTGAGCGAAACTCCCACATACGCGAGCCTACGGGATGCTCTCTTGCAAGATTGTTCCACACTTACTGGCAGTGATATTGGCAGAAACAAACACAATAAATTGCTAGATTGTAAAAAAAAAAGTGTCATTATTTACCCCAAAAACCTGCCATCAGGTTGAAAATCCTCAACAATCTGTCATTTGTGCTTTATTTGAACTATAGATGTTCATAGATATTATATATATATACAGTACATATATTAAAATTTGGAATAGACTGCGCTCTTGTTTCAGCCCTTAGAGGTGCATAGATCAAAGAAATTCAGTAACTATAGTCATACATGACTAAACCCGTGGCAGCAAATCCAAAAAGTATCCATTTTAAATTGGAATAGATTGCGCTCTTATTTCAGCCCTTTAGATTAAAAGCAGAGGTGCATACAAAAAAGCCCAAAATACTGTAGATGCAACAATCCTCAAGTGGTAGTATTAGTGGCTCAGATGCTTCTTTGCGCCAGTATTTAATGTGGGTTTGCTTGTGTGTGTGTATATGCATGTGTCTGTGCCCCCGCATACTTCATTATGTAATAGGGTAAAAGTGTTTTCCTCTGATACAGCGTTGTTTATTACCATCATTATTATTATTGTGTGGCCACATTGGGGGTCTTGGGCATGGCTCTTAAATTGGTGGAATCCTGCCTCTCTGGATGCTCCTTCATAGTTTCTGGGGTAGTGGTTTGTCTAGACCCTCTGTCCCCCAAGTCTTTGTACTGGGCCGCCTCCTCTTCTCCCTTCACTTGTGATCTGTCATCTCTTCCCATGGTTTTTCCTACCACTTCTATGCTTGCGATATACTCAACTCCCTTAGTCTTGATGCAACAGATAAGCTCACTCATAGTACTTCCACTGGGGTAACCCTAGATTTCCTTATCTTCCCATGTAGCAACGGTGCAGATTATTTCTATTGAATATTCAAAGTATCTAGCAATTTAAGAATGAATGAATGATAATTGGATTTATATAGCTCATAGTTATTTATTTTAGTTAGTTATTTAAGCACTTACAATGATAGGGGCAACTCACCTCAACCACCACCAATGTGCAGCACCCACCTGGATGAACGCGACAGCAGCCATAGTGCACAGGTAGAAGCTCACTGCACATCAGATACACAGTGGAGAGGCGAGGAGGGAGGGAATGAATGAATTCCATGTATATATATTATTTTTGGTTGGGAATTTGCCCAGGACACCGGGTTAACTCTTTTTCTAAAAGCGCCATGGGATCTTTTATGACCACAGAGAATCAGGACCTCGGTTTTTACTGTCCCATCCGAACAACGGACCTGTAGTCCTGTGGGATTGAACCCACAACCTTGGCACTGCCAGTGCCATGCTCAACCAACTGAGCTACGGGACTGCTTACCACCTATTTGACTTAGCTCAGAGTCTGGGTTCTAGTGCTTATGTCTGGACTACTGCATTTGCCTCCTCGCTGGTCTCCCTGCCTGTGCCACGAAACCCCTGTAGCTAATCCAGAATACAGCTGCATGACTGGCCTACAACCTTCCCAAGCATGCTCCGTCACACTCCTCATTACCTCACTTCAATGGCTTCAGCCTGCATCTTGGCTCCACTACAGTCCCCACGCCTTAGCACTTGCTAATGATTTTTGATGGTATTGGATTTATCTCTGATGTTGCACCTGCTTACAATTTGTGTTATGGTTCTAGGTTGACATAGTCAACTTACATTAGTGATTCAGTGATGCTGCATGTACACTCCCTGTTCTGGGAGCGTTTGAGTGTTAACCATTGGTCCTATAAGTCATTTGTTTTCTCCTGACACTGTGTATCTGTTGTACTTGGTTATGTTGGATTGTTTAAACATGCAGAACATAATAAACAAAATATACCAATTCAAAAGTTGTTCAAACATATAATGTATAATATTTGTAATATTGTATAATTTTTTAAAACCACCCTAATTCTGTTTTTGTATGTTTCATGTCTGCATCCAGTTTCTTCAAAAAAATCTTTCAATATTTAATTTGTACAAATTCAAATTACATAGGAGGTGTAATACACTGGGCCTCATACATTTCAGTTGTACAAAGCTTCATACAGTATATACAGAGAACTCAACCTTCAAATATGTAGCCTAAATATTTATTATGTGAACGTTCAATGGACCAAATGGATTATTGCTCTTGGTCAAGTCATGAAGGCCTATTTGATATTTTAATCTGTATTTTCAAACACCAGGGACCACAGAGGAAAGAAGTAGTGCTTTTGGCATGGAAATATTTCACTGTCTGATTTACTTGGGTTTTTCCATGCTTTGGAGGGGAAAAAACAACTATTACCTTCCATCACACCATCAGACCCAGCAATGCAAACCCAATTAGACACATTTCCTTGTACATTATATGTACATTTCCTTTCTTTTGGAACAAGACCAACAAAAATCTAGCCTTCCAGAAAAAAAAACTGCACAGTGGCTCAGATCAATAACAATGGCCGTTTTCCACACTGTAGCTCTCTCCCCACCCCCACTCCATACAGTGTGGGTGTGGTGAGGTGCATGCTGATGAAAGATGCCCCCTCCCACCCTGTCTTCAATTGACAAGCTTGTGGCCTGCAGTGGGCAGGGAGGTCAGGCTGGTGGGAACTTGTTGCCGGGTAGAGGTCGGAGTTTAAACGAACCGCTGTGATTGGGGACAGCAGGAGTGTGTATGCGTAAATAATCCATTAACTACTAAGAGGTCGCCGGATGCATGCACCATTCTTCCTTGTAATATCCTCATTCCACCCGTTCACTGGTCTGGTTCAGGAAAACCCTGAGAAGACATTTATTTGCAGATTACAGCGAAATCTTATAGATTGCTCAATAAAATGGTAATTTACAATATTAAACTGACTTTTATCTGTATGCAAATGACTCCCATCTTACACTTATTTAAATAATTTATGTGAAGGTTTGAAAGGGGTTGGGGGGGCATCTTTTGTTTGTGCATGTAATACGGCTAGGCTCTCATGCTGTAAAGGAAACAATTAACTGCAGTACTTTTCCCCCAGACTTTATTTATTTCAATTAAATCTTTTTTATTTTTTTATTTTTTTTGTGGTAGAGCTGTGAAAACCCATACATGGGTGATTGCATTGTGTTACTGTGCGAATTCAGCCTCAGGCATTCACAGCCTAGCATCGATATGAGAGCTATATTAATTTCTAAGGTTTCCCCCAAGCCACATGTCACATGTTGTGATGTTTCCTTGACATGGATAATCTCACTTGTGTTGAGATGTCTGTTGTCATGCATTGTTTTTCTGTTTTTTATTTTTTTCCCCCTCCGAGATATCAGTCATATCCTCTTCATTCCGAGTGGCATCAGTCTATCGTCACATGAATAGGGTGCCAGCGGCCATTACAGGGTGGTGGGGGGGGGAACAACCTCAAGAGTCAAACAAACAGGATTTCAGTGCACAATTCAAGAAATCAAACAATTTGTCCACCCAGTGTAACATGCACAGCTTTCTCCAGCACTGTTGACCTCCCTGGACCTGGAAAGGTTTTCATGTCACCTTTTGTTGCACCAGAATGGCACCATTGTCCTGAGAGAGCAGGCTACTATTTGTTTTTAATTGACTTGTTTGTGAAGACAGGAAACAAAATGACACTCCCTTCAAAAGAGTGTTCAAACATTTCAGTTTCACCAAGGTTGAAAATACATGCCCAGCATATTAAAAAGGAATGATGTTCAACACAAACTCTGTACAGTTTGGCTTTAATAGACCTTAGATTTGAAGAAAGGCATATGTGATATAATCTGTCAGAATATCTGTATTTGAATGAACATATAGTCCAGAGACTGGTTTTACCTCAGGGCATGTCTTTCTTCAATCCAAATAAACGTGCATAATATGAGTGTGCTTATGGGAACGAAAAAAGAAAGTCTGTTTAATGGTGTGTTATAAAGCATGCAAGGCCTTAAAATAAAACTTTGACATCCACTGGCCACCCAAGGATTTAATGCAATCTGCCATTCCATTATCATGGTTTAATGTTCAGATGTTCAGTATTCTTTAAAAAGAAATAATGCCATTCCAGACATTTTTATTGACAAAATATTTCAACCAGTTTTTAACAGCCTATTCTAAAAATCTGTTGTTCATGCATATCTGTCATGTTAACTGTTTTCTCTCCCACTGGACTCACATGCTTGAAAATGGAATATGTGCAATTTTTGGAAGCATTTTGAGACCATACCTACTTGAAAGCCCTAAGAACACACTAAGAGCCTTACGTATATGGTGAGTTATCAAAAAACCTTGGGAATTACATCTGTATAAGAAAAAAATAATGTGTTCCAAAGGGGAAAATAACCCCAACCCCCTTGCCAAGAACTAAAGAATTGGCTTAGATGGTTTGCGTAGCTTCAGGTTGCAGAATGCACTTTTACAAGGCGCATTGCTCATGTACACAAATCAAACATCAGGTAACAGCTGGAAAAGTAGCTGGAGCTGAACTGTAAACCAAACTGTTGATAAAAGGTTGTTTTTTCGCAGACTTTGGAGACAGGCTTGTGGACTGCAGAGGCGTACACCCAGCGCATGTGAAAGTATCATGCTGCTCAAAATCATCTGCACGTATCTAAGACTACTATCACTGCACACATTTTCTGTGGGATTCTCTCATTTCCGATCAAGTGCACAGCCTTGATGGTGCACCCAACTTTCAGTCAACGGTCTCTCCAGCCTTGTTTTTTTTCACGAAAGGAGAAAACATGAACTCTGAAATCACATGCAGACATGCAGACTCTCCTTATGCAAATCATATGGAATTGATGGCACCTGTAGGTCATATGCTCCTTGTAGACAGATATAATGCTTGTAATGGTTCTAAAATAAATTGGCCTGCTTTCCTTTAGTTCAGATATTCAGATATTCATCTTAACCTCAGTATATATACTATATGGGTCATTATACAGAAATGTTTCAAATTGTAGCCCCAGTTTAAAAAAACAACTTAAAAAGTGTGTAGTCTTTGGGTGGTTATTTTCACCATGGTTATCATTTATTCCATCAGCAGTAAATACTTTATTTCATTTTCAAGTTGATATTACATCAATGTTTATGTGATATTTTCAAAGAAAATGAATGTCCCCTAGTCTGATTCCTAAAAACCATATGAAAAATTAATCCATCAAAAGTTTTTTTTGTCATTTTTTATACATCTATATTTTCACTGAGCACCTTGATTCAATTTAAAAGTAAGTAGAAAATACAGTTTCTATTAAAGTAAGAAACTGCAGATAAAAATAGCTGTTAGCCACAAACCGAAGCATTGGACCATGAAATGAGTCTGAATCACTTTTCAACATAGGCACATGGTGAGTAGTTTATTCTCTTAAATTCTTCAAATAAATCCATGAAAACGTCAGTATATTCAGGATGGTATTTATTATGTGTCACAACTGAAACATGTGGTATTCTTATGAAAGGTATAATGGAATAAATGTAAAATGACCTTCAATTTAATTGAATGTTTAATTTCCCCCAAATGTTGGGAGTTAATCATTAGTTAACTATGGTGATTTTTAAAAGTCCAAATTCAATTAAAACGGTCACAACCGGAACTGTCACTACCGAAACAACTTACTTTGTTGCAGTAGTGACGGGGCTGTTGTGGTAGTGATGCAAAAATATTCATTATTATATATTAACACATTATATGAAACTTATTTTATGAATGTGCTCTTATGGTGATGAACTATGTTTGTGCTAGGCTAAATGCTTCTAAAATTATTGAGCCACTGTCAGAGAGCCATTGCCACCTCTGCAGACACTGTATAATAGCATGGATAATGAATACAAGAGACTCATGTTGCATCTGAACACAAACCTAGTGTCAAGTTGAAAAGGGCGATAACAGAGAAAAGCGTCAGCACTGAATAGACCAACATAGAGCCAGGTCGTAATGTTATGACCTTTAGTGACAGTTTTTGTTCTTGTTTGAATTGTTAGACATGCTATTCATTATGGAGTTTTAGCATAATAAACATAATAAATGACAAATTATGTTTTTATGAACAGTATAATGTATTGATTTAAAGTCTTAAAATTATACAAAGAATGATTAAGCCAACTATTTCCTTATATTCAATTGCTAATACATAATAATATGCATATGTTATGGCCCTCTTACACATTGTGCCTATTGACGATTTTAAACATATAAAAAAATGTAGTATATGAAATTTGATTTCCAAATAAGTCTCTATCACCATAGTCCAGTATAAGTGACTATAGATACTATAAATCTCCTAAAAATATTTTTTGTTTAAGATTAAGTATATTTTCAGAGCACAAAAAGGTCACAACATGATGGTAGATGATAAATCCAACTGTATGATGTGGCATCGCTTTTTATTACTAATTTTCTCTATTTTCTTTTTTATAGTGACAAATTTAGGGTGGCACACAGAGATGATTTAAATAAAATAAAAAGGCAATGGGATTCAGCTGTGCTGGCATCCAATCCACACACCTCACAAACAGTCCTTGGGAAATAGCATATGCATTTTTATTTTTTTCAACCGCTCAATTTGGACCACTTCTGCCGAATGACACACATATGTGTGTGTGTGTGTGTGTGTGTGTGTGTGTTATCATTGTATTGATAATGAAATCTAAATGGAGCTTTATTTAAGATCCTAATGGTTGGAAGATGGTGCATAAAAAAAAAAAGAAGAGGAAGCTAATTGCTAATTATGTACATAATTTCTGCAGCGATTCTAAAGTGATTTATTTAATGAGAAGATTATTGGCCAAATGACATATGGACAATGGCCTTAATGCCCTCCAAGGGCCATTTTCACTTGGGAATGACATCAGCACATTAGGTGAGGTCACTGGCGGTGATCTAATTTCCCCAAAGGATGTATTACAGAACAAAACACGTTTAATATACTGCTCATGGGACCTGATGGTGCTGTAAGAGCAAAGATCCCTCCAGAAATGCATTACAGATAATATCACATTTTTATATTTTCATAATTTGATACAAAGCCTTTCGCATCAGACTCTCCAGCTAACAGGCTGATCTGGGAAATGGCTTCAGCATCACAGAGTCCGTTGAATAACCCCAAACTCACACTGTATGTGTACACTCAGCCCAGTGTCCACAAGGCCTTAATTCAGCCTTAATTTATTCTGGGGTGTATTGCTATGATGGGGCTAATGATATTTGTGTTTGTTTGGATTGTGCACAGAACTTCCTCGCCAAGATTTGAAGCGTGTTATTTCTGTATGCGGAAGCCCTTTATCAGCGACTAGTGGAAATCGCATGCCTAATTGCTCCTCTCTCCCACGCAGCCTAGTTTGCCACTCCATTTTCTCTAATGACTTGAAAGGCTCTGACCACGTCAAAGAGGCATGGCGGAGTCGCCGCTTGTCTGATCAGCCCAGCTCACAGAGTTCCTGGACTCAAATTATTAGCCATGATGACAGTGTCAAACTCTGTTTGGCTGATTGTTCAGGGCTCCTTGACTGCGCACACTCCAAGGAGCCCTCCGTACTACAGAGGGTCTCCTTGACTGTTCTGAGCCAAAGAAGAGACTTTCACAAGGGCCTGGACAGTGTATTTGCACTGATGGCTGAGGATACAAGATTGCACGGGAAAGAAAACAAGCGCTTAAGCGATTAGAAGGTTTCCCGCTATTTCAATAGCTCCTGCAACAGCTGCTCGGCGCATGTCTAGTGCCTATGAATGTTTATTATCACAAGAGGCTCACACAAGTTTCTGACAAATTGAACTATAACAGCATTAGCCAGGCCTGCCTGCCCCTTCCTGAATCAATATGGCCCAACTCTTGCAACAGACTTTTTGTAATATAACTCCTTTGCCCCAAATTTAGAATTACATCAAAACTCAATCTCAAAAAGAGATTGAATTAAAATTTGTGTCACGGTTGTTCCCCAGATTCACCACCAGATGGCGGTGTGCGCCTTTTTCCTTAACGCGCTCAGCTGGCTTGAATGACCAATTATCTCTTCCCTATAAATACCCGCACCTAACTTCAATCAGGGCGAAATCGTAAGCCATCTTTACGATTTTTAGCCGGTAAGGTAAGAATGTCTTTTTCAAGACGTTCACAAAGACTTCACAAAGACTTCACAAAGACTTCAAAGACTTTTCTTTAGAAACGACTATCTCCATTTCAACCCCTTCTAAAGACGCAAGAACTTAGTTAGTTGTCCCTTTTAAGGAAACCTTATCTCTCTAAATGGGGGTTTTCGGTTGGTTTCCGTTCGTCAGTCGGTTCGACTGCTTTGGGGTTCTAACTTGTTCTTTTGGCTCTTCTAGCCGTTTACGTTTTTGGGGAGTACTCTGGTCCTAACGAAAGAACTCATTTTAGTTTCCTGCTTTAAGAAACCTTGTTCGCTAAAATGCGCTTTTCTTTTGGTTTCGTTTTAGCCAGCCGGTTCGACTGGTTCGTGGGTTACTACTGGTTCTTTTGGCTAACTGCCTTTTACGTTTTGGACATAAAGAGTTTTGAGTTAAGGTCGGTTCATTCACCATTTAATTGTACCCACTTATGGAACTTCTCTCGTGTGTAAATTGTACCCTCTGGGTCGCTGAGGTTGTTTCCGGGTTTCAATTTTGTTATGGCGGCTTTGCTAGCCTCCTTTATAACGTTTTCTTACGCTCTGTGCCATTTTATAACCAATAGTTCCTACAATGTGAAACTCACTCGTGGTTAGGAGTGTTCCTCTGGTTTCATTTGTTCAGTCGTCTAGGCTGTTTATGGGTTCTATTCTATAACCAATAGTTCCTACATTTGAAACTCACTCGTGGTTAGGAGTGTTCCTCTGGTTTCATTTGTTCAGTCGTCTAGGCTGTTTATGGGTTCTATTCTATAACCGTTAGTGCCTACAATTGAAACTCACTCGTGGTTAGGAGTGTTCCTCTAGTTTCTTTTGTTCAGTCGTCTAGGCTGTTTATGGGTTCTATTTCCTAACCTTATTTCTTACATTGAAACTCACTCGTGGTTAGGAGTGTTTCACAGTTTCATTTGTTCAGTCTGATAGGCTGTTTACTGGTTACTTATTGTTCTGGCGGTTCTCCTAGCCCTCCTGCGTTTACATACGCTCAGAACTTTTGTTAACCAAATTCTGTGTCACTTAGGTATTAGAAACCTTGTGCGCTAAAAATGCGCTTTTATTTTGGTTTCATTCTTGTCAGCAGATCTCCTGGTATAGGTTTTACTCTGTGGTTCTGTCGGTCCCCCTTATCCGTTTCGAGTTTTGGCGGACGTCAGATGTGGGTCTTGTTGTTCCCCGCTGTCTGTCATCCCCACCTAACTGTCTCTTAGGCTCTTACGTTATTACGCTAAGACCTTTTCGCCTCCATTTAATTGTACCCACTATTGTACTTCTCTCGTGTGTAAATTGTACCCTCCTGGTCGCTGAGGTTGTCTTCGGGTTTCAATGTTGTTTTGGTGGCTTTGCAGTTTTTGGATGCCAGATAGCAGGTTAACTTTTGGGCTCTGCTGTCTGACGGTCCTCCCTACCGTTTCGAGTTTTCGGACGTTCAGAACTAATGGGTCAGGTTTTACCATTTGATCTTGTGGGCTCTCCTAGCTCTTCCGCGTTTACGGACGCGCAGTACTTTTGGTTATGTCCAGTCATAATAATTTTCTTACTTGTGTCTTACTAAAAAAACCCTCTGCTCGCTATTAAGCGTTTTCATTTTGTTTTCGTGGGTTCAGTCGTTTAGACTGTTTTCAGGTGATACCTGGTTCTGTTGGCTTCCCTAGCCTTTCACATTTTGGGAGGTTCAGAATATTTGATTCAGGTATTTACTTATACTTATTTAAATTGCACCTTCATTAGAATCCTAGCTCGTTTGTTATGGGCTTTATGTTGGGTTCCGTTTGATCAGTCACTTCGACTGTTTCGGGTTGCAATGTGGTTCTGTGGCTCTCCTGGCCTTCGCGTTTTCGGACGTTCGGAACTTTTGGGATTATGTAAAATAATGAACATGTTTAATGTAACCATTATAAGAACCCTGCTCGCTATTAAGCGTTTTTCGTTCGGGTTCATGTTGTTCAGCCTGTTGGGCTGTTTTTGGGTTTCATTCATGTTCTCTCGGCTCTCCTAGCCTTTATTTTGGGATACTCGTGTCTTTATTTTACGAACTTTTAGTTGTAACTATTATAAAGAACCTTGCCCGCTAGGCGGGCTTTGAGTCAGGTTACTAACTTGTTCGTTTGGCTATCAGTGCCTTTTCGTTTTCAGACACTTGGAGTTACCACCCGGTGGGTGTGTTTACGTTCATCCCTAATTATCTTCCCTATTCTCTGTTTTACAGAGCTAGTGGTTAGACGGGTTCCGTCTAACTTTTTGATCCCCTAGGGTTCTGCGAGTGGCGCCTATCACCACCAACCCTTACAGTACGATTTCGCCATATCTTGGCGTCAGCGGGTCCCTACGGTTTCGCTAACTAGCTTATCTGTTTAAACAAAAAAATTTTTTTCTCTTCCTAAACACCCGTGTGGGTTCGTAGGGTCGTCAAGAGTCGCCCCTAAGGGGGGGGTCCTGTCACGGTTGTTCCCCAGATTCACCACCAGATGGCGGTGTGCGCCTTTTTTCCTTAACGCGCTCAGCTGGCTTGAATGACCAATTATCTCTTCCTATAAATACCCGCACCTAATTTCAATCAGGGCGAAATCGTAAGCCATCTTTACGATTTTTAGCCGGTAAGGTAAGAATGTCTTTTTCAAGACGTTCACAAAGACTTCACAAAGACTTCACAAAGACTTCAAAGACTTTTCTTTAGAAACGACTATCTCCATTTCAACCCCTTCTAAAGACGCAAGAACTTAGTTAGTTGTCCCTTTTAAGGAAACCTTATCTCTCTAAATGGGGGTTTTCGGTTGGTTTCCGTTCGTCAGTCGGTTCGACTGCTTTGGGGTTCTAACTTGTTTTTTTGGCTCTTCTAGCCGTTTACGTTTTTGGGGAGTACTCTGGTCCTAACGAAAGAACTCATTTTAGTTTCCTGCTTTAAGAAACCTTGTTCGCTAAAATGCGCTTTTCTTTTGGTTTCGTTTTAGCCAGCCGGTTCGACTGGTTCGTGGGTTACTACTGGTTCTTTTGGCTAACTGCCTTTTACGTTTTGGACATAAAGAGTTTTGAGTTAAGGTCGGTTCATTCACCATTTAATTGTACCCACTTATGGAACTTCTCTCGTGTGTAAATTGTACCCTCTGGGTCGCTGAGGTTGTTTCCGGGTTTCAATTTTGTTATGGCGGCTTTGCTAGCCTCCTGCGTTTTCTTACGCTCTGTGCCATTTATAACCAATAGTTCCTACATGTGAAACTCACTCGTGGTTAGGAGTGTTCCTCTGGTTTCATTTGTTCAGTCGTCTAGGCTGTTTATGGGTTCTATTCTATAACCAATAGTTCCTACATTTGAAACTCACTCGTGGTTAGGAGTGTTCCTCTGGTTTCATTTGTTCAGTCGTCTAGGCTGTTTATGGGTTCTATTCTATAACCTTTAGTGCCTACAATTGAAACTCACTCGTGGTTAGGAGTGTTCCTCTAGTTTCTTTTGTTCAGTCGTCTAGGCTGTTTATGGGTTCTATTTCCTAACCTTATTTCTTACATTGAAACTCACTCGTGGTTAGGAGTGTTTCACAGTTTCATTTGTTCAGTCTGATAGGCTGTTTACTGGTTACTTATTGTTCTGGCGGTTCTCCTAGCCCTCCTGCGTTTACATACGCTCAGAACTTTTGTTAACCAAATTCTGTGTCACTTAGGTATTAGAAACCTTGTGCGCTAAAAATGCGCTTTTATTTTGGTTTCATTCTTGTCAGCAGATCTCCTGGTATAGGTTTTACTCTGTGGTTCTGTCGGTCCCCCTTATCCGTTTCGAGTTTTGGCGGACGTCAGATGTGGGTCTTGTTGTTCCCCGCTGTCTGTCATCCCCACCTAACTGTCTCTTAGGCTCTTACGTTATTACGCTAAGACCTTTTCGCCTCCATTTAATTGTACCCACTATTGTACTTCTCTCGTGTGTAAATTGTACCCTCCTGGTCGCTGAGGTTGTCTTCGGGTTTCAATGTTGTTTTGGTGGCTTTGCAGTTTTTGCGGATGCCAGATAGCAGGTTAACTTTTGGGCTCTGCTGTCTGACGGTCCTCCCTACCGTTTCGAGTTTTCGGACGTTCAGAACTAATGGGTCAGGTTTTACCATTTGATCTTGTGGGCTCTCCTAGCTCTTCCGCGTTTACGGACGCGCAGTACTTTTGGTTATGTCCAGTCATAATAATTTTCTTACTTGTGTCTTACTAAAAAAACCCTTTGCTCGCTATTAAGCGTTTTCATTTTGTTTTCGTGGGTTCAGTCGTTTAGACTGTTTTCAGGTGATACCTGGTTCTGTTGGCTTCCCTAGCCTTTCACATTTTGGGAGGTTCAGAATATTTGATTCAGGTATTTACTTATACTTATTTAAATTGCACCTTCATTAGAATCCTAGCTCGTTTGTTATGGGCTTTATGTTGGGTTCCGTTTGATCAGTCACTTCGACTGTTTCGGGTTGCAATGTGGTTCTGTGGCTCTCCTGGCCTTCGTTTTTCGGACGTTCGGAACTTTTGGGATTATGTAAAATAATGAACATGTTTAATGTAACCATTATAAGAACCCTGCTCGCTATTAAGCGTTTTTCGTTCGGTTCATGTTGTTCAGCCTGTTGGGCTGTTTTTGGGTTTCATTCATGTTCTCTCGGCTCTCCTAGCCTTTATTTTGGGATACTCGTGTCTTTATTTTACGAACTTTTAGTTGTAACTATTATAAAGAACCTTGCCCGCTAGGCGGGGCTTTGAGTCAGGTTACTAACTTGTTCGTTTGGCTATCAGTGCCTTTTCGTTTTCAGACACTTGGAGTTACCACCCGGTGGGTGTGTTTACGTTCATCCCTAATTATCTTCCCTATTCTCTGTTTTACAGAGCTAGTGGTTAGACGGGTTCCGTCTAACTTTTTGATCCCCTAGGGTTCTGCGAGTGGCGCCTATCACCACCAACCCTTACAAGTACTAGGCTAGACCATAAAAATTAAGATGTGTTGTTGTTTTTTTGCATGTTCATTTAGAGGAAATTAAATGGACAAATATTATCTTCTACAATATTTTGGCCTTTTTTATTTTGTGTACTTTATAGAAAAAATGTAATAACTTTCAACACTGACTGGAAACAAAACAACATTACGGCATTAAAAAACTGCATTACAGCATTACAAAACAACAGAATTTGATGTTGTATAAATCATCAGCAGCATCATCCTCATTTCAAGCTTGGCATTGGCTAACGCTGCAGAGGAATATCGTGCGTCTTACTGTAAACCACATTATCTCAGCTCTGTCTTTAAAGATCAATGAAAACACAATTATGGCATCTCTGTTATTGATCACGGCTCGAGCTGCCGCAAGCCGTAATATCGGAGAGTTACTTCATATTAGGCTGACAATGTTAACAGCAAACATTAAAAAAGAATTAACACAGGGGCTGTTAGACAGGGATAATAAAAATTGAATTGGGATTACAGCAAAATACCAAATATATTTAGCCCCTGGATTTCGGTGGCTTTAGAATAGAATTCATTATGATTTTCTCCAATTGCTGGCTTCACCGGGGACAGATCGAGGGGACAAGGGTCAGCCAAATGCTTCCTTACAAACTGAGCGCAAAATAATCAATGCGATGGTACTGCTGAATGGGGTGGGACCTGTCTTTTGCCACGAGAGCCATAGGAACAAGACCTAATAACACAATTCTATCAATACAGTTGAAAAGACATAAATAATGAAAAAAAACCTGCCTGCCGTTTGGGGCCTAATTGAACCCTTCCCCCAAGCTTTTAGTGACGAACAATCACTCGCCGACACTCTTAGTAGTGATTATGTGGAGGGTGGCATCAGTGTTTCAGCTTCACAGAAATTCAATTTTGAGGCCCGTTGAACAAATATTAGATTTTTATAAATGCGTTCGCTAATATAATGTTGTGCACATTAAAATCATGAAGTCATAAATGACGTCAGGATATAGTTTTCATGCCAAAATAAATGTTGCATATACTATAAAATAACCACCTCTAAAATAAATAGATAAATACATCATAAAATTAATAACATTAATATGGCTACTACTACAACCACTAATAATACCAATAATAATATAATAATAATAATAATATTAGAATAGATAGATACTCAGGATATCAAATAAAAGTATTTTCTCTGAGAAGACTTGCTCTGTTTTCTTCTGGATTTCATATTTTATGTTTGTTCAATTGGGATAGCTCTATCTTACAATAGGATTATAAAATCCAATAAATAAATCATAAGCATCTAATACTTTTCTTAAGGGCTAAACACACGTCCTTGTTGCTCAGATCAGTTATTATGTGTCACTTATTTTAGTTGATATAATCACAGTCCTTATTTGAATTAGCAGTGGTAATACACATTCCTCATTACAATATTTTATTGGTAATTCATAGCCACATAGGCACATATAGGGAATGTATTTTTATTTTTTGTTTTGGTTCATTTTATAATATGTGTCATTTTTATATTTAAAAAACAACAAGAAAACACTTCACATTCCTTGGTAGGCCAAGAGGCACTGTTAAAATACTATCAAATGATACACCTGCAGGTGAGGTTTGGTGATTGATAGCCACCAAAAACTAAAATTATTTTACCCATAACAAAACATGCTGTTAAAAAAAAATCACATTTAATAAACGTGAAATGTGAGCTATGACAAACAACTACTGACCGCCATGTTGTCATATGTGGGTTCCATGATGACACCAGAGAAGATAAACAGCACTTTACTCCCTGCCTGTCTAAAACACTCTGGCACTTAGGCACAGAGAGATTTATTCTTTGTTAAATGAAAACAACACACCTAGGATATGAATGGACAATCAACAATTAACATTTTTCAATTACATTTCTTAGAAAAACATTGAGAAGGATATTGAGAAGGCTACTATCCTTGATTGGGATCCTCCAAACAGATATCAAGCTAAGGACACCATTTTCCATTGCCCCACTAAAGCATTTCAACAACCTTCAGATAAGATTGTATTTATTCTTAAGAATCTTCACATTCATTTAATTGCAACTTTCAGTTACAGAGTGAAAATGTGATGTTTGCTCAAAGTGAAGCTGTTGCTTTCTGGCGAAATTGTAATTTAATTCGACCTCCTGTTGAGTCTGTGCTCTGGAGAGAAATGTATATTTGCTGTTTCTAATTGGGTGCATTAGACTACAGAAACTTGTTAGGAAATGGCTTTATATTTGTTTTAGAGGTCATGCATTAATGGATTCCCTTTTTTCATGTTTTTTTTTTTTTTTTTTTAAACACACTCACCTCTTTCAAGTACATTGAACTAATATATTGTATCTGGTAATCATAGACTATAAAGGTCCAAATCTTTAAAATATCTGAGAAGTCTGCAAATACTAGTCAGTAAAAATCATGCAATAGACATTAATGTCCTTTGCTAATATTACCACCCAATAAGACATTTGACAAATTTCTATATGCACAACTACCTGAAAAACGAGCAAATCTTTTGAAATCGAACTTTTTATAATAGGTACAAATAATAGAGATATGAGTGCTCCGCATGCAAATGGTGAAGACTGTCAAAAACCCAGCTTGCACGAATTATTGAAATATTTATGTTTATGTATTAATATTCTCTGTGCATCTAATATGGAGAAATGGGTGAATGAGAAAGTCAGAAAGGATTATCCAGGAAACATGAGCCCATGGACTGCAAACCACTTCAGAGAGTGGAGGACCAGAGGGAACATGGGTAGCAACATTACTCAGTAAATCAAGGAGGATGTGTAGTGGTATATCACTGTCGTTTATTTTCTTGGCAAATATGGAGGTTGGATTTATACACTTACACACACACACACACACACACACACACACATATATAAAACACATCATCTAAATAAACACACATTTAAATCAGATATCACCTTTGTTTTTATATGAGCTCTAATGCAAACAATGCTAAACGGCATATGCAAACAAACAATGAGAGTTCCGTTTTGTTGTACTTCTGAAGATGGTATTGTGGTTGATGGAGGAAAAGAAAATACATATTACATTTTTTTTTCTTCTGCAATTTGAATTTGCGATTCAATGCATTTGAGTTTAAATCCTGTTTCAAGCAGTGGTGCTCTAGACCTTTTGTTCACCTGTTTGTCTTTGTCCATACTAATGTGTATTTATGAAGCCCACTTCCAGTTCCACAGCACACCTAATCAGGTTCTCTATCTGGGCGAGCATCTAGAGGGATTTCCAACAGCACTGATAGACGTTTCTGAATTCAAAACACATATTCGCCGACATTCCACATACTCCCCATAAAGTAGCAAATCAGGCCTTTCGACACAGCAGGCTGGTATTTTCAGCATCAAAGAGACAGAAAAAAAACATTCTTAACTTATTTCAGTCATCTTTGGACATTAATATAGTTTAATCGTTTACGAGGTGTTAAAAATAACTGACAACAATATTAATGAGGCGGGTCACTGGTATCATAAAAGATTTTTTATGATTTATCCTTCTCTAGTCTACGCTGATAACTTTTTATCATTAATTGAGGTTTTGCATTTTTCTTGAAGATCTACAGTAGAAAGACTGGGGGAATCGCAGATGTTACCTTCACTAGTTCCAAAAACCAATGCTGAAATGCAATGTTTGTCTGTTGGACGATACTGTTTAAAATGCCTAGGAAACAGTCAACATGGTTTCTTTGCGGCACATAAAAATGATATTTGACCCTTTATTAAAATAAGGTCAAAATATTGTTCATTAATATCAGGTGAAAAAGGTTGTTCCATTAAACATTACACTGGATGGAAGAAAATAGTATTTTACAGCCGTGTATACAGTTGCATTGTTAATACTGTAGCTATACCACATAGCAGTACATAAAACAGAAAGATAATTTAATCAAATCTTTATTTAATTTAATGTCCATTTGCTATTTTTTATTTTATTTAATCTGGAGATGGAGATGGTCATCAAGGCTAAAATCCTGAAAATATCATTCAGTTAATGAACAAAGTGAATGTCCCTCCCCCCGATTTTTTAATTAAGCTTCATTAAGACTTGTTTCAGTTTTGCAGTGCAGAATTAAAAAAAACACAGCAGCAGCTGATGACATTATTGACTAATTATGACAATGACAATCTTCAAATGTTCTGAGACAACTAGATAGCTGAAGGTGAGGAAAGAAATTACTGGGTGTGTTGAACATAGTCTGGCCTATGTCATTAAGAGGATATGATTGGCTCCGTCATGCTGGGGTATGGCGGGCTTAAGTTGGCGGGGGTCACCACTGCACAAAGGAAGCCTAGAAATTAACCAGGTACCATTCCATTGAAATAAATATGCCTGTCCTTCCGTGCTAGCTCTCCTGCAGTTCATTGTTCAGCTTTCAGTGTGGAAAATAGTCACTGCTTTGTGAATGAATGTATCACAGGAGTGCACATATTTCAGTTGCAGTGCTCCCTGTGTGGCACGAGACCGTAATAAAATTGGTCTTGTGTTCGAGATTCCGAATGGGAGAAAGGGGGAGAGGAAAGAAAAGTATACTTTTATACGAATGTTTGATGAACGTTCCCCTTCGGCTGTGATTATTGATTATTTATTTAGTTTTTTGTTATAATTCCCAGTTTTTTAGTTTTCTTACCAAGTCACCAAGTTATGAAAGAATGAATTTAAGAAAATATTAATCATCATGATCATGTTTAATAATAAAACTTCCTTTATGGAAACTGGTGAAAATGTGCGGAACTAACAGGCAGGGTAGTGCACTAACAAAGCAAAATAAATATTATGAGCATTCCCACTGAAATCGTTGCCTGAATCATGAAGGGTCTGATCTTCTTTTCTATGTTAGATCAGTAACATAACTTGTACACAGCGTGAAAGACAATTATGGCATTTTACAAGAAATAGTCCGTTCTTCAGCTAGAATACAAAAACATACAAATGAAAAATGACCCATGTTTCGTCTGGGAAAAAAAAAAAAAAAGTAATTTAGAAACATAACCCCTGCAGCATGGGTTTTTAATTTCATGGAGGCGGTGTTTTTGATATATGATAAGACAGAACGAGCACCACACACCGCGATTGTATAGATTACAGGCAAAAAAGCATTCTGTTTGGAAATTGCAGAAAGGTATAATTTGTGCTGCTCAGAGTGTATCTGTGGGATACAGCACCCCCTGAGCCCGGAGCTAAGCACCCCCCCCTTGGGTATAGGAGATAATCCTTTGGGTGTTCTATGTCCCAACATGGTAGATGTAACGCTCAGCGTGAGAGTGCAAGGTCCTTTTCTCTCTCCCAGCATCCAGCAGCGCACTGTGGATCAACAGCGCCGCGTCTTCCCGGAGGTTCCTCTGCTCTGGATCATTGACTGCGCAGCAGAACTTCTCCATCTGGCTGTACATCATCCCATACCACATTGCGCCGCTCCCCTGGCCACGCATCGAGCCAGCCTGTAATGGCCCTCTGCTATTCATACACATATATCCGGGACGATTTTTTAAAAATACTTAATGCTAGGGAAAAACAAAAACAAAAACGAATGCCTATGCTCTTTTAAATCCACTTGTGCCGTCGTTATGGTTTATGCAGTTTCTGCTTCCCATTGGTTTGAAATAAATCAGAGGCAATGCGTTGTCACTTTTCTTTTTCCTAATTGAATGAAATGAAAGCACGCATACGACAGTCTCGATAAAGAAGCGTTGTGAAGTGAAGGCGTGGAATGACTGCATGTGAACCGTATGACTGCCGGCGAAGGGGGCCAGGTTGTGTCCTCCTGAGATGAGCACACGGGTCTAAATCAACGAAAAGCCTCCATAACACTTGTTCTCCTGACGTCTCCATTGGCCCCGGCTAGTTCTGTCTAGCTCTCTGTGGCAGTGAGGTCCATTTCCCCTCTGAGGTAATCACTTCCATTACCATTTATCTCTGCCTCTATCAAGGGACCACTTTCAAAACATCTGCTTTATGCTGGGCTCTAAAAGGGAAAACGGTCCATTCTGGCGGCTCGGGCGTCCACAGTTGAACACGTGCGACCAGCTGCAGCTTGATTATTAATTGATGGCTCTGGGACACGACAGGTTGTAAGTGGCTAAAAGGGATCCCACCAATCTCTTCCCCCCGCCCCGAAAAACAATGAATCAGGCATTTCTGATGAAGCGTGGGGGTCATTGCAGGGCATATGATTAAAACTATTGTCACCCTGAACAACAAAGAAGCAGAACCTGTATAAATTCCAGCAGATTTTGATGTGAAGTTTTCCCGCAGAACAGTGCCAAGCCCTTGCTGCACAGACTGCTTCATAGGCAGCTGATGCCCGGTGGCATTCAGCAGAGCCTGTGCCCACTGGAGAGCGGGCGAAATTAAATTAGCGTGGACATAATGCCACAGACGTCCCCCTTCCCATGAGCTGATTCCATTAACGGAACAAACTAGATTTCATACTCTCTCACTGTGATTGGAGGGACGTCATTACTGGACTTACTGGTGCTTCCACAAAGCACATTTTTCCCCAAATGAATGTGTGCTACCTGTTTGACTTGGCAAAGAATGCTCTCTGTGTATACATAATAGACGTAGGATGAACTATTTGGATATCTTGTGATCTTGTGAAAAATAGAATTGTTGCATGAACATCACGTATTTGGATGAACAAGTAACAAAAGACACTGATGCCCTTCACTTGCTGATGCAATAGATAATATACTTAAAGCATGCAGCACTATAATTATCAGTGTCAGCTTCCACTGTGTGCTCTAATTTTGAAAACAATATGGCATAGAACCAAGCGTTATTAGACTTGTATAGAATGTGTATTACACTCATATTACTATGAGGTATTATTGAGTAGAGATAAATAAATACAAATAAAATTCTGCTTCTTTAAATAGGATCATCAGCCACCGCTTCAAGCATTAGAAGTTACATTTCTTTCTGGATTTTAAGGCATGGAGTTATTTATCATATGATTGATTGGCCATATGAGCATGGTTTTAGGTAATCTTGCTCTTGGGCTCGTTATGCGTCATTGTGCTGCACCATCTGAAAACTATGATGTAAGGTGCTGTTGCTCTTGAAAATCATTATTTGGCTCTATGTGGACATTAATATTACTGTTTTTCAGCTTGATGTTCATTTACTGTGCAGCTGGTTGCTTTTCAACCCACTATATGTTATTGTCATTCTTGATAAAAGCATGTAACAAGTAAATACATATTAATAACCACAACAAAAACAATAATAATATTCATAATAATAGTTAATTCTAGGCCACAACCATGTTCCCATACTCACCATAACTTCCCTTCCCAGTGAACTATTTTGCTTTTAACAAATCGAGACATCACTTAAACGAGTCATGAATGTCTTGTTTGAGCAGTGCTAACTCACAGCCATCAGCTGAAGCCCAGAAGAGCCATACATGGAGATGTGATGCACAGGCAAGGTGAGAGAATGCCGTCATCCACTGTAATCCACTTTGTCAGGAAGATTAACATGGTGGCGAACTTAACAACAACAAAAAAACTGAGTGCAAAGGATGAAAAGCAATTACAACTACTTGACAAGACAACTGTAGCGGCACTCAAGAAGACAACTGTGAAAGGACTCCTACAGCCTTAAAGAGATGTTCGGGGAGACACGATGTGATCAAAGCTCTCTCACCGAGAATACGAAACAGGTAGCAACAATAAAAGTGATGGACAGCCCCCCCCACTTCCTCCTCACCCCTCAGTGTATACCTCCATTAGTGGAGGGACAAAGGTGAAATCAGAAAATGAACACAGCTCCTCTTGTGTGAGGAACTCAAGGTCAAGCTCAAGATGCTGGAAGGTGTCCACATTTTTTTGGAACCAGAGACACATTTATTCATCTGATAATGGAAAAGTTGGAGTATCCTATACCATAAAAAAAAGTTTTGTTAAGAACATAAGAGTTTGATACCCCTTCATAGATATTAGTATTAATAGGGCTGTCAAGGTCATAAAACTTTAGTTGACAGTTAATCGTCATAATTATTACAGTGATTGCTGGTTAAACTGCCCATTATTTATTTATTTATTTATTTAATGTTCTTTGCTCAAGTTAAACTTGCCGATTCTCATGTATTTTTTAACAGATGTCACCACTAGGGAGAAGGGTTACCCTGGGTCTTCGATTTTAATAACCATATTGTAAATGTCTCATCACCCTGTCTGCAATGAGCAAGGATTCATTCATGATGTGATTAGAATTGAATCCTTAGGAAAACTATAGCTCAGTGGGCACATAGTTGGTTTGAATCTACGACGAATCAGCCACAACATTCTCGGGTTTCTGGAAGTGCACACCATACCGGAGTCGATATCTCAAAGACTATACACCAGGATATGACCAAAATAGACTGGTTTCATCAAAAACACTCAGAAGCTACTGATTTGTTTCAAATATTCGTACTTTAACCACAGCAGGCACATATAGAAAAAATGCTAACATGTTTGCGTATCATGAGGCCATTTTGTAAAGTGAAAGTAGTGATTATCTGAGTTTGTTTGAAGTTGTTTGCTCAAAAAGCTATGAACATGTAATTATGGTAATCATTTCACTATTATCTCTCATTAAATATTAATATAAATATGAAATGTTATGCTTTCATTATGGACATATGACGAAATGGTAAATAATCACACTACTTTGCGGTGGGGAGTGAATGCTTTAGGATTTTATTGCACATCCTCAAAAACAAACAGGCATAATTTAGATGATCATGAATCCCAGCCCTGGCTGTTGTTTCCCCCAAAAGGTGCCACAGCCAGAACCTTTGAGATTAAGTGAGGGGGTTAATTACCTGAAAATAAATATTAAAAAATAAGAAAAAAATGTCATGACGGCCATTTGATTCTGACCATGACTGTCAGTCACACGGTTATGTGGTTACCGCGACAGCTCTTGATATTAACCTATTTTGCTTCCAGCCAGAGAGATTGCAGAGATTGCAGGACTTTTTTGAGCATTTTTGTAATTTTTCAAGTGTTTCTTCCTTATCTCAATATTTTCTAAACATCCTTGGATAGCAAGCAGTCCCAATCTCCTGGCTAGTTATGTAGATAGTTGCTCATTCTTTTGCTGCCCTGCTAAGGATATGATCAAAAACATGATGAATTGACACAAGGAATGACACAGACAAATGCCATCCAGTAACAGTAACAGCAGCACAGCAGCAAACAGGCATAAGCAATTGAGCAAGAGCTACAATCGAGCAAGCCATGTTCTCATAAGAAAGATACAAATAAATATAATAATATTCCATGCACAATGACACACTGTTGCTTCATAATTAGTTATGCTTCACTACAGAGGAGCTTGAAAAGCTCTCCAAGCAAACATCCTGGTACTACCAATTATCAGGGGTCAGGGGTCAGCATTCTCCCCACTGTTCACCATTGGCTCCCATTTACCCCTGTGCCAATATGTTAATTTGCTTTCATGGTCATTGTTATTGTCAGGCTCAAAGGCAGGGATACAAAGAGCTGAGGAACATGCCTTTTTCTTTGCAGAGCTGCTCACGTAGTTAGAGAAAATTACAAGGTCATGACTGTATTTTAACAGATAGGAGATAAACTCACTGGTGGACCCACATACAGTATCCGATATCAAATGAAGTACATTTTCCATTCCCAAAGTAAATGACGGTCCCTCACAATGTTAACAACCAGTACAGAACTGTATGCAACAGATGTTTTCCTTCAACATCCAGGTACCCCCACCCACACCACCACCAAGGTAATTTGTACACCTTCACCTCTGTTCAACTTTGCAGACCAATACTAACGCATTTGTGTGCTTTGAAACTGAATATACTGTACAGTTTAATGCAAATAAAGGAACAATTTTATTTAAAACACATCCTGTTTTATTTGTGTGCAGAGATTGATTGAAATGGACTCTCTTTTAAAATGAGTGTGTGTGTGTGTGTGTGTGTCCCATGACAGACAGTTATTTCAGTGTGTGTTGACAAGCTGTTATTGTGTCACTGCACCCTCACTGCAGGACTTCATCAGTTTGCGCCTTATTAGAATACTTGCCACAGACCCGAAATGCAAATCCATAGAGTAATGTAATACATAGCATCATGCATCGTTGGGCAGAAAAAACCATGGACGCCGAGCTTATTGTCTATTATTGAAATTTGCATGTGGTCACACACAGGGTGTCTCAGACTATCAAACAGAGATGCCTCTTTCCTCTGGGTTTACATCTGCATGCAGAAGGAACACTTCAGGAGTTCTCAATGTGAGGGGTGTACATTGATCGAATTCTGTAGTATTTTTTCCCTTTTTAAACATGAGCTTCAGAGAGCAGCCCAGCTCTTGTGTATAAAAGGGAAAATAACCTTATTGTAAGTTGAACAATCAATGCACGCTTGGTTTTTTTGTTATGTTCACGCTGCACTGCACCTTATTTAATCAACAATAGTCCATAACAGATTGGTGCAAAAAATAAAAATCGGTACAATAACTAAGGGTATATTATATCTGAATTCAGAAATTTCTGCAGGCAGCACTTTGAGGGTTCAGATAGGAGCAATGAAATGACTCCTGTTGAAGCATTTTTGAAAAGTGATATATTAATGAACAGTTTTTAAAGCAAGCAACTGCGCCCATTTAACACCCTCTGAAGATAACCCCAACCTCATTCTAATTATCAGGATGTGTGAAGGCACTTCCTTACAATGAAATATTTTTCTCTCTCTCTCTCCCTGCTTTCAACAGGCATTGTACCAATCTTTATTTCCTCACTGGGATACAATGATTGGATGGCTGGCAAATTGCTGAAAGCAAGGTAACAGTTTACATCGTGTATTAAATTACTTGTGATTGCAACAATTATAGAATCTGTGTAATTAATGGGAGGCTGAGTGCTGCTTCGCAAAGAGGGGAATCTGCTGTCACTCTCCATCAATCTGCTTGTCTCTCGTTGGGACTTGATGAAACAGCACCCTCTACTGGAGATGAGACTATAGAGCTTTCTGAAGCAGTTTTAAGAGCCGGATCATTTCATCTGAGACCAAAGATTGACCAACTTTGGCGCTGTCTGGACACTGTCTCCAGTTTACCTGTCACCTTGGAATGCAAAGGCTGCTCTGAACCTCTCATTTGTCTGTGTTGATATATTCATTATTTTATTTTGCCATGCACCCTGCGGGTGACCTTTGCAACCACACTTCCAAATGTACAACTCCCAGTAAGAAAGGCCACTATGCATCACCATTGGTAATGGGCACATTAAGCCCAGTAAGATGTTGTCCTCAGAAGATACTATAATTAAAGACCCTGCTTGGACATGCTGAAACATGCCCCCTTCTGAACATCTAATTGGGAGGAATTCATATAATTGTAATTGAAGTCCAGATTATATATGTAAAATAATAAACCATGACTAGCCGTAGATTCTCAGGATATATACCCATGGCTGGAGAATAAACCCACAATAAGCCGTGTGTTCTCAGCATATATGCGTGCCTGGGGTGGTGAGGCGGCACACCACTGAGTCCAAGTGGAGTGGTGTTCCCACCCCAGAAGTGTGTAAATATCCTGAGAATGCATAGCTTGGAGAGGTTTATTCCACTTATACCATGGCTATGCGCTACAAAAAATATTAAAATGCAAAAGTATTAAACATTACAACCATTATTAAGCAAAAATTATAATATTTTGCCATCTGCCAATAAATATATTCCATCATTTGCCTAGGTTCAGGAAGAGATTAAGTGTTAATTACTTGCACAGTAAATGGCATCAATGGAGCAAAAATATCAGCCAGCAAACAAAATAAAATGTGAAATATTGGGCAAACTGTTGGAAATAGGGATGTGATGTTTTGACATTTTCACGGTATGATAATTCAATAACATCAGTGTATCACAGTATCAGTTTTTAAGCTAAACAAAAGTATCACACAAAGTTTACAACTTGATCTGTTTATTGCATGGCTCTTTGCAGATTTATATACCATTTTAATTGAAAAATAAAACCAAAAAAGCAACTGAATATAGTTTACTATATAATTGTATGTTTAAATTAATTTAAAGCATTCACTTTGAAAATTAGGAAACATTTTGCTTTATCGCATTAATAGCTTATCTGATCTAGTACTATTTTTAGCTACTCACTTTTTCCATTGTGTCATAATGTGCAGGATGATGCTCACGCAGGTGGAATGCAAGGTTTGATGTGTTCCCTCCTCTGGTCATTACATATTTCCCACATTCTCTACAGATGGGAGATTTGTTCTCAACAACAACAGCATATTTTTTCTGAATCCAAAGTGAGTCCACACGGATGAACGAGTCGCTTTTTGGGGGATATAATTTGTCATTTACAGGTACCCTCGGCATCGGACTCAGTGTCGGAAATTGCAAGTTTTAATAAGGGACCGCAAACAGAGCTTTATGCCATGTAGCTAGCTAGAATAACAGCTACCTACCAGGGTTGGGAAATGCGAGGGAGCTGTCTGCATGTGCACAATCGCATTGTAAACAAAACATTTACATTTTTAGCCATTTAGCAGATGCTCTTATCCAGAGCGACTTACAGAGTTTACACTTTTCTTTACATACAATCCATTTATACAGCTGGATATTTTACTGAAGCAATTCAGGTTAAGTACCTTGCTCAAGGGTACAATGGCAGTGCCCCACCTGGGAATCGAACCTACAACCTTTGCGTTACAAGCCCAGTTCCCTAACCATTATACCATTAAAACAAAATGCAAGAACAGCCAAAGAGGTGGTGGTATTAAAGGACATTAGCAGACACCCCAGGTGCAGTTTTATATTATTTAATATAAGTTATTTACACATTTTAGTAGGGTAACGGTTTAAATCTTTTTTTCTCTGCATGAAAATAGCTTTTGCCATGTGATTTACTATCACGGTATTACATTACATTTATGATAGTACTATTTCATATAATATAATGGTATACCGTCATACTGGTATACCATCAAACCTCTAGTTGGAAACTGACATTCATTCTAGTCATACCCTTGCTGTCAACAACACAGACAGAATTATAATAAAAAGCCTGTTATCTTGAGTCAAGGTTTGCTAAAAGTAGAAATGAAGGGGAAAATTAACAGTGCTAATATTAGCTAGCTAGCTAACATGAAGTACCTAACTTAATAAGCTTGTAAACTATTGTTAACTAGGATAAAGTACAATACATTATCCTAGTGAGTTAACTTACTAGCTAGATGAGTCAAGTTACCTAACAATAACCTTCATAATGCCACCCAGCTATCTGAGTTGGTGGGACCTATGTTGTACCATAGCTGAACACGGGAGTAGTACTTTTCTAGTACTTGCTATGAATGTATTACATGGCTTGCTAATGTGTCTGGATAGTAATACACATAATGTCTGGCTAAGAAGCTTGGTAACTAACTAGTAAAACTGGAAAATGGGGGTGTTCTAAAACCTTTGACCGGTAGTGTATATATATATATATATGCATGTACACACACACACACACACACACATTTCCCCCCTTGGAGAACCATTATTTATTGTTACTGTTTATTCTACTCTTGTTACAATTATACATTCCTGGAGCAGGTATTTAACCTTTTCTTGCACGGATTTGTCTAAGGTAATCTCTTGGAAAGAATTAAAGGTCAGAGAACTATTTCTGGGAGACACACAAATCAGCAGAGATCCATTTTGCTTTGCCTGTGTGTCTCCCCATTGACAAGCACATATGAATGTGATGCAGAACAGCACTTGAATGACTTATTTATCATTATTTGTTTTAATAGCACTGAGCTCCTGATACCATGATCCAGCGGAAAAGGTCAATATTATTTCTCGAGGATGTGCAGAGGAAGGGGGCGCCATCTATTAACATCAATGAATAATTTAATATTGCCCGGCTGGCCAAAGTCCAAGTACATAATTTACTAATTGCAATCAGAGAGGAAAAGGAAGTCGTATGCAATGTGAAAGATAGAGAGACTCGCTAGTTGTACTGGATGTGACTGGTGGGCGGCTTGGAAAAAAGATTAATGCATATCCTGTGGCAAGCAGAGTGCAGGCTGCTCCTGCTTATTCTTTCTATATAAAATCGGAGACAAAAGGCAAATTATTATAACAGATATATTTAACAGATATATTATTTCTCACACTATATCTGAATGCAGGACCCTTGAATTTTGAGACTGCAGAAGGTCAATCTATTGCAATAATCAGATTAAAAAAGAAAGAGAGAATTGGCACCAATTTTGTTTACATTCATAAAATATGTGTAAGATAGGTAAGAGGTGCCTGAACACTGCATAAAGACGTTTAACTATAGCAGAGGGTTGTTCAATGGCGAATGTGCGCTTGTACAGATTTCCTGTGAAACTGTTCTCTTCCACTATGGCACGGTGTACACAGCCTCTCTTCCAGTCTCATTATTATAACCAAATAAAAACACTATTCAGCCTGATTCTTGGCTCAAGGCAACCCATGGTTTAGCGCCACTGGAATGACAAACCATGAAAGCTGAACACCAAAAGGCTGCCATCACAAAGCGGTCTCCATCTGCATAAATTCAGCAAAGACTTTAACAATCAACCCATTACCCTCGCCAACCTTCTCCTATTCTCATTCCCAGGGAAGAGGAGATGGGTCTCTATGCATACATACCCACGGCAGAATGAAAATAGTCTATTATACAGCAGACTGGGTCTTCTATAGCTATACAGGTTCCTGGGAGCATGTCCTTTTGAAGCGTAGCAGTAGAAATACATTCTCTTACCTCTGTCTGCCCCCATAAAATCTGAGAGTCTTAGATGAAATTGTGCCAAGAAGGAAATAGACAAAGCATGTCAACTCCCATATTGACTGAACATTGGCAGACAGACAAACAGTCTTCTTTCAAATAATACCAAGACAAACAACTGTTATGCATAACTTTAGAATCATATCCAGGCAAAACGCCACTTCCTTATTTCTATTTTTTCAATGTTTTGTAATCTCAAGACACTTAAAAAAACTGGTTGCATAACTGGAGGTTATGAGCTTGTTCAGGAGGTTGTTTTCAAGCAGTTTGGTTGTACATTTTCTGTACCTCCATCCTACGTGAATTGAACTACCAGTCTACCTGTTTTGATTGACAGGTGGGAGGTATATATTTACAGTACTACTTGAGCTCCGTACTGCAACAAAACAAAGAAACATGAAATGACAACATGGCGAGGAAAGAATGGGGCAGAAAAATAAATGCTAGCAGACTTGGTGATTTGCAAAAACACCACCCTGATTGGTGGCATTACATATTACAGTAAAGCACTGCTCTTTAGAGTTATTTATTATATGTATCAAACACATTGCATTTCTATTGGAATAATTCTAATAAATTCTATATTCAGTATTAAAGGAAATGTATTTTGCTGGTTGTGTTTATAGGAAACCTGAAGAGAACACTAAAACATGACCACACTTTATAGTTGTATAACTTCGACAGCCTATTTAGCTAAGCCTGTTGTTTCATGGAAATGACTGCCTCACTAGCTTGTGAACTTACTGGCCAGCTAGCACACAAGCTTGACTTCACACTGGCAAGCTAATGGGAGAGCTAGTTGGCTAGCTTGCTATCAGATGCAGCGCAAGGAGCACTCCAACCAAAATCCATAATTTCATGATGTACTACACTATACAGTATGTATTGTTGATCCATCCACATGGCTTTTGCATTTATATCTTCCCTATGAGCAATGAGTACAATGCTAAAGCAACAAGTCTTGTTGGCTAGCTGGCTAGCGAATATGCCAGCTTGCTGATCAACAGAAAAGAGGTACCGAAAGTTAGCCATGCCCCTTGATGAACATTGCTTGCTGCCAACAACACTTGTGGCTTCACTAGATTTGCGTTAAAAAGAAAGACCTACCAAATCAATATTGATCTTCACTTAATTCTCATAAGCTCAGTGCATGACCATACAATTTTTTTAGAAGTTAGTCTGGGTAATTTTGGTATGCAGTTATTTGACAATTGACTGGTCGCTCACGGCTCACAGGGAAACGGACATAAATGCAAATGTATCAACAACACCATATGGATGGATCGACAAGAAATATGGTGAGTGGTGCATCATGAAATCATGGATTTTGGTCGGAGTGCTCCTTTAGACAAATTTCTCCCTTGATTTCTTTTTTACTGTAAGAACACTGCTGCGTCCTTCCACTGGTACATTTTACATTTTAAGCATTTAGCAGACGCTCTTATCCAGAGCGACTTACAAGATGTGCATTAATACATAGTAGGAACAATCATAGTTTGTGCAAGAGATCAATGCAGTAATACAGCGATAGACATCGTTGTAGGGAGCTGCATACCATACCTGTAACACTGGGAAGGAAATGTATTCATTTTAATATTTTAAAATGAGGAGTAAGCAGGGATACATATACAAAAAGTATTGAACAAGTAGGCAGTGGCAGATGAAAATTGGCTGGATGTACAGAATTCAGTGGTAGTGGAGTCTGAAAAGACTGGGTTTTGAGTCTCTTACGGAAGATCGCATGTGATTCCGTGGTGCTGACAGAGAAGAGGCGAGACCAGGCGCCCGGAGGGATGGGACAGTCAGTTTGCCAGAGGAGGCGGAGCGAAGGGGTCTGGCTGGGGTGTAGGGTGTGATGAGTGTCTGGAGGTAAGGGGGAGCAGTTCCTCTAGCCGCTTGAAAAGCAAGCACCAGTGATTTGAATCTGATGCGTGCTGTGATGGGGAGCCAGTGCAGGGAGGAGAATAGAGGGGTGACATGGGTGAACTTAGGTTGATTGAACACCAGATGTGCGGCAGCATTCTGGACTATTTGCAGTGGCTTGATGGCACAGGCCAGTAGGCCTTGCCAGCAAGAAATTGCGGTAGTCCAGACGTGAGATCACCAGGGCCTGGACCAGGAGTTGTGTGGCCTCTTGGGTGAGGAACGGTCATATCCTCTGGATGTTGTGTAGGGAGAATCGGCAGGTCCGGGTGATTGCTGCAATGTGGCCCAAGAAGCACAGCTGGTCGTCCTGGGTCACTCCAAGACTCCTGGCAGACTGGGACAGAGACACTATGGAGCCTTCCACAGTGATTGAAGCATCAATCATTGGGGAGCCCTTCACTGGGAGGAAGAGCAGCTCAGTCTTCCCCAGGTTCAGCTTCAGGTGGTGGGTGGACATCCAGGCAGAGATGTCAGCCAGGCATGCAGAGATCTGCGCCGGGACCTGGAGAGAAAGAGTTGAGTGTCGTCGGCATAACAGTGATAAGAAAAACCATGAGCAGAGATAACAGAACCAAGTGACTTGCTGGACAGGGAGAATAGGATGGGGTCTAGCACCGAGCCTTGCAGGACTGGGTGTGGAGAGAGGAGAGGGATCCACTTGTAGTAGTGGTTAGCTGGCTAGCGAGTATACCAGCTTAGTCAACAGAAAAGCACCAAAACAAAACAAGTTAACCCCCTGAGGTCGACGGGAGCGGCGCCGCTCCCAGCAGCAATAAAAGTATATTACTATTTCTAACTTCGCGATATTTTATCATACACACGCGACAAAAACATTGACAGAAACCTTAGAATCGCGACTTTCCGATTTGAGCACTGGCAAATCAAATGGGATTTTTTAAATTAGGTTAATTAGACCAAAAGAAAACCTTGCCTTTTACTCTCTTTTTACCTGGTAGTAACGTCCCCTTCTATTGACATGGTAACTAGGTGCGAGTTTCGGGAGGTGTGTGGGGAGGGGCGTGGGGCCATGTGTGAAAACGCCGGCGTAAACACATAAACTGTCCCGACAATTTGAAGCAAGATTTTATACAGACATACAATTTTATTCAAGATGGAAATATTTTCTGCGCTGCAGTGTTTAAGAGTATTGATGTAAAGCGACGAAGACAATAACTGACGAAGAGTAAGTAACTATATTTGATTTGCCATGTTATCAAATACTCGTATATATATTCAATATATGAATTCCGCGTCTTGTGACTACATATTCCGCGTGTTGCAACGTAACAAATTGCAATATGCACACAAGATCTATGGAAGAATACTTTTCAAACAGCCTAAAATTGTATTTATTTCGCTTGTTTTCAAATACTCGTGAAAATATATGAATTCCGCGTCTTGTGACGCCAAACATATTCCGCGTGTTAGTAACTTAATCTAAATCCCTAACGTTATTAGATTAGTTGGTTAGTACTATACACATCTACCTAATATATACAAAGTGCAATCTAGAAAGTAAGAAGGAAGAAAACGAGATAATAAGCGAAGGCGGAAAAAACCCGAAAAGTATAAACTCCCGAAGTGCATGACAAGACAAGGAGTTGATCTCGAAATAAACGGAACAAGGACAGACAGGGAGCAGAACGTGACAGAACAGGGAAAATGCAATACTGGATAAAGAATAATGAATAAGGACTGAATGAAAAATAAACAAAGACCAAAAAACAACAGAACAGGAACTCAGAATATAACACTGATGCCCTTTGAGAGAGAGAGATGGCCCATATGACAGATCTTAGAGGTGTGGACAATGAATAATGAATATTCAGGTATTTAGCATTTAGCCCTCCCACAGCCTGAAATAAATGTGACCAGTTCTGATAAAAACAGGTTTTTAGCTATTTAGATCTCAGATGTGCTAAACTGTTTTCACACCCTTACATAACCAAGACCTTGATGAACAAACGCACATTGGCAAAACAATTCGTCACTATAGTTTAGTGTGTGCTTTCACAACTTTTGTGACAGCAGAAAAATTTACTATTTTTAACTTGTGTGTTTGTAGATCTATTTACAAGCTGCATATGATACTGACCAAACTATTGATGGCATACAAATGTAGCTGTGATTGTCCTTCAAATAAAAATATCAAACACTTTGGAGTAAGTGTGTGTTAAATTGATGAAATTGAGATAAATATCAGACCATGCCAAAATCAAAAAACATCTAAAAGCTTAGCACGGACCTCAGAGGGTTAACCATGCTCCTTCAGGAATATACATAACCAAGTGAGCTTTAGGACAGTATTCCTTGGACAAAGCCACCTTGATTCATGAATTGCCAAAATACATACATATACAACCCAAGGAAGGTAACAGTCAAGTGAATTTAGACAAACTGTATTAAAAAGTACAACGGTTTAAGAGGGTTAAGCACTTGAATATTAAATTAGGTACAATTTTCATTGAAGTAATGAGGACAGATTGAGCAGAAGCACTCGATGAAAACAGGAGTAAACCATCTCTATTAAATATCTAGTATCTCTGATATTACTCTTGCCAAAATGTGTCACCACAATTTTAAACAAATGGCAGTTTAAATGGTTATATGTTTGTTGCCATGGCGACCTAGCAACAGCAGTGGAAAAAGCTGAAGGCCTGTGCTATGAAATTTCTTTAAAGGTCTGTGTGATTTTTAGAGCAGTGATTTTTCTGGCATACAATAAACAGGATCTGCATTTCCAATGTATGCTTAGCTTTCAGATCAAAACCTTGGGGCTGATGCTGCAAACATCATACCTGCGGCATGAAAGCCCATTGGTCCTTCAACATGCTGAGACATTACATTTGCATTTTTGGCACTATAAAATGTGGCAAATAAATGTGTATGGGGGCATTGTCTTCCTGGAAGAGATGTCAGGATAGAAATGCTTCACCATAGGATGAAGGTAATCACTTTGGCTTTGTATTTATTGACATTTAACTTGCCCTCAAAGTGGTTGAGTGTACCTAAACCATGGCAGATTTGCACCCGTCATCATTACAGAGCTGCCAGAACCCTTTAGTTGCCTGTACAGTATATACACTATATGGCCAAAAGTCAGTGGACACCTGACCATCACACCTATATGAGCTTGTTGGACATCCCATTCTAAAACCATGGGAATTAATATGGAGTTGGACCCCCCTTTGCAGCTATGACAGCTGCCACTCTTCTGGGAAGGCTTTCCACAAGATTTTGGAGTGTGTCTGTGGGAATTTGTGCCCATTCAGCCAAAAGAGCATTTGTGAGGTCAGACACTGATGTTGGACGAGAATGCCTCGCTCGCAACCAGCGTTTTACTTCCTCCCAAAGGTGTTCAATGTGGTTGAGGTCAGGGCTCTGTGCAGGCCAATCGAGTTCCTCCACACCAAACTTGTCTAACCATGTCTTTATGGACCTTGCTTTGTGCACAGGGGCACAGTCATGCTGGAACAGCAAAGGGCCTTCCCCAAACTGTTGCCACAAAGTTGGAAGCACCCAATTGGCTAAGATGTCTTCATATCCTGTAGCATTAAGAATACCCTTCACTGGAACTAAGGGGCCTATCCCAAACCCTAAGAAACAGCCCCAGGCCATTATCCCTCCTCCACCAAACTTTACAGTAGGCACTATGCATTCCGGAAGGTAGCGTTCTCCTGGCATCCGCCAAATCCAGATTTGTCCATCAGGCTGCCAGATAGTGAAGCGTGATTCATCACTCCAAAGAACACGTTTCCACTGCTCCAGAGTCCAGTTGCGGCGTGCTTTACACCATACCAGCCGACGCATGGTGATGTGAGGCTTGTGTGCAGCTGCTCGGCCATGGAAACCCATTTCATGAAGTTCCCGACGCACAGTTATTGTGCTGATGGTGCTTCCAGAGGCAGTTTGGTACTCTGTAGTGCAGGGGTGTCCAAACTATGACCCGCGGGCCAACTGCGGCCCGCGGTCCATTTTTAATTGGCCCGCGGCCGCATTCCAATATAAGGAATATGGCCCGCGCATGAAACTTGCACTTGACTGAGTTGTAATTCTTAGTTTCACCACTAGTGGAGCTTTCTTCGCGTAGCAGGACCGCCCCCGTCGATAGAAAATCCGAGGGACGCAAGAATTATTTTCGCGTAGCACCCCCCCCAGCCTTTCGTATATTTTTCTGTATTTGGCCCTCAGTGGAAAAAGTTTGGACACCCCTGCTGTAGTGAGTGATGCAGCAGATGATAGGCTTCAGCACTGGCCCCGCTCTGTTTGTGTGGTCTACCACTTCATGGCCGAGCTGTTGTTGCTCCTAGGCGCTTCCACTTCACAATAATAGCACTTACAGTTGACCGGGGCACATCTAGTAGGGCAGAAATTTCACAAACTGACTTGTGGCAAAGGTGGCATTCTATGACAGTTTAAAGTCACTGAGCTCTTTATGAACCATTCTGAATTCTAAATGTTTGTCTGTGGAGATTGCATGGCTATGTGCTGGATTTTATGCACCTGTTGGCAATGGGTGTGGCTGAAACACCTGAACTCAATCATTAGTAGGGGTGTCCACTGACTTTTGGCCATATAGTGTATATATATATATATATATACTGTAAACGGAGGAACATGGAAAGCTGAACACACTGGGGGATTTCATAGGAATAATAATAAAATACCTTGACTGCTGCTCAGAATGTTGGCATTTCTGTCCATAAGATCCTCTGAAACCAAAACGCTAATTATCCTCAGGGTTTGAGAGTGGTATAAGTAACTTAAGGCAAATATCAAGTAATGATACCTTCCGAATATGATTAAATTATGTATTTACACGCTACCTTGCATTTTTTTTAAATGCTTGCTGAATGTGAATTTGTATAGCTTACATCGAAATCCAAAACAAAGCAGGAAATGTCAGAAGTGGCGGGTGGCTAAACAGAATGCATCATCAGGGCCCTTTGAACGGAACAATCAAAAGCCAGCAATGCAATCTAATCTAAAGTCCCTTTTTTTGTACCGTTTGTCTGTTGCTGGCACTGTTTGAATAAACTCATCAATGTCAAAAAAATTGATACTGCTGAGTTTTATAATTGCCTTAAAGCCAGACCTGATGATGCATTCTGTTTTGACACATCCATTTCTCACATTTGTGCTATGTGCGATTTTGGGGACTTACAATATTAAAATTTGTTTGAAAATGGAAAGCGACGTGATGAACACATTGGATCAAAATCATTATTTGATATTTTCCAAATAAAAGGCAGGAGCAGCCCTTGAAAATACAGAGAAAGGAGTGTTAGAAACAGATATCAGCTACTCAAGTTAAAGAGTTTAAAGAGTGTTGGTGTAATATTGTTTACCTAAATCTGACCATATATGAGTCTGCATTAATAATGTAAACATGAAAAAATACATGACTTATGACTAAAGAGGCCTGATACTTTTATTACAAGACATAACACATAAGTTAGTTTTCTTGATTGGGCACCATTCTGATATAAATGGCCAAGACATGATATGCAATTCAATTAGTTCCATATGCATATTTTATACAAAATACTTTATTTTCTGGTGATGTTATGTGTAGCACTTTAAACAACTTATACTAAACCATTAGATATACTGATGTGTAACTATCATTAAATTGTTCTTTTTACACTTGTCTTTGTTCTCAATCAGTTTCTATATGTGTAAGAAATGACCACCACCATTCAATCTAGTTACAACATTTACATATTTAATCTTATGTAACATGAAAACTATTGCATCATTTGTTATATTTGTGATACATGTACATTCTAACATCCAAACAAGTATCCATATTCTCTAGTGATAAACTAACAACATGGTTGTTATGAGCTTTTTAAATTTGTATTATCACTATGTAAGATCTCACAAGATAACTGTTGGAAAGTTTGCTATAAATACAGATTCAATATAACCAAACATTTTCCCAGATTTTCAGATGATACATGAATCATCATGACAAGTGCAAGCCAATAAAAAATCAAAATTGTTCTTTAATATTTACAGTCTTGTACACATTATAAAAAGGAAGTTATGTGAAACAACTTGGCCACTGCGAACAATCCAAACAAAAGAGTATTTGTCAATGAAATTATGTGTTTGCTACATATGTAATAATATGATATTTTACAGCTCTGTCACATGACTGTCTAATGTGCTGGCCACAATAATCACTGTGTGCAGGATTAGTAGTTGTATTATTATTCAACATATAATCATGTTTGTTTAGTGCGCCATACCTATGAACATTATCGGAACACAGTCCTGTTTCATTCTTCACAGGGATTCTGCAGTAGAACCAGAGACTGCTGGGGTGTGCTGTGAAATCTGATAATTTTAATTGGATTTGTTTTGATTCTTGGCAGAATTCCAAATGCAGGATAACAGATCAATACTCACTCTTGCATTAATGAGAAAACATACCATGTGTTGGCCTTATGTTAAACCGTGCTCAAGATGCATCCTCCTCATTTACAGGCATGCCATGTTTGACCCACACTAAAATAACCAGCAGACCAATTTACATACGACCATGTTCCCCATTTGACTCTCGTGTCATTATTCAAGTGCAATGCTTAAAAAGAGATTCAAATCAAAAAGCTTTCTGTTAACTTGAAAAATGGATGACCCTACAAGACCTGCAACAAGACACTTGTATACACTAACCAACAGGCCAAATCATGGATACTTGCCCACCATGGATACATTTTGCATTTGTCTCACAATGCATACTGAAAAGTGAGTTAACCAAATCAAACAATGAACAATATTCCGACTAAACGAGTTTACTGTTTGAGAAGTGAATTCAATATGAACAGATTTTTACTGCTCATCACTTCAGGAAACTTCATGTCTAATTAATATATTTATTCAATAGACTACTGGCAGGAATGGCCATATATGACTGACAACATGTTTATGACTCATTATTTAAAAAGTAACATTTGAGAATTTAAAATAATTTGCAAATATTTTTATTTTTTTATGATGCAAGAAGTTGCAACTGCAAGAAATTGCAACTTTAAACGGATGTTTTGACTGTGGTGTCCATATGTTCCTTACCCATCACAGGAATAAGGTCAGACAGAGTGACAGAGGGAGAGAGACATTACTACAGATGTTTCTGGGAAGCAAGGACCTTTTTTCCCATCAACAATGTGCAACAATTAACAATTCATTTGAGGTAAGTATGGTAAGTTTAGGCTATACAAATCAAAGAGACCAGGGTAAAGAGGTCCAGCAGAGTCTAAATATATATAGAAGTAATGACATTAAAAAATGTGTTTTTCAGACCCACCTGATTCACTTTGCATTTGTAGGGGAGAAAACGTTGGTCACTGAGGCTTGAGCTCACCTACATAACCTAACATCTAGTTTCAAAGAAACATGGATGCAAAACATGTCCCACACACTGTTGTGAACGTATCATTGCCTTTAAATTTTTTTAAAATGGGTAAGTTGTGGAGGATGGAAGAAAATTCTATGAATTAATCCAGTAACAAATAAATAATAATAAGCAAGGCATGTCTTGCTTCTCGCTGTCCGTTAATTTTTTAAATTTTGATATGCCTCTAATGAAGCAATATACATTTATTACTAATTATTACTCATTGTCGAAGACAGTAGTACAGTTGGGCTGTACAGGGCTAAATTGGATATCGGTAACTGAATTTAGCCTATTTGTGGTCAAAAATCAAGACAACAGAACACTCACATTCAATTCGTTAAATATTTATTTAAAACGTCTACAAACAACTGGTTCATTGGATTGACAATTAACTTCAAACTTTGATTGACTTCATCTAGTTCAGACTAGGATAGGTATTTCTGAAGATGAATTATGTAACCATGTTTGTTGGTTTGTTTAATATTGGGGTTTAAGTGAGTAGATGAGCCACCCAGATAATTTAAGGTTCAGTGACTGTAAAAGTAAACCATAATGCCTGCTAGACAACACCGACTATGGTGTGTGACAACGTGTGTACAGTACATATGCTACTAGTCTGGGGAAATTATATAATGCGACACTGGAACAAAATCCAAAATCCATGGGTATCTGATATGAAATTTTATTAAATTAAGCAATATATATAATATATCCAATTTAGCAGATGCTTTTATCCAAAGCGACTTACAGTAGTGAATGCATACATTTTCAGTATATGTGGCCCCAGTGGGGATTGAACCCACAACCTAAGGATTGTCAACGCTGTGCTCTACCAACTGAGCCACAGAGAACCACATCATGCAAAATGTAAACCTTTCAAATTTCAACTTCAGAATTAAACTTATTTTAATATTATATATTATTGTAATTACTTAGCTATTTTTATTAAGGTGGTCCTTTAAGGTGTGTGCAACTCCATTCTGGTAGGTTTGTATGAACCCAGAAGCATCATGCACTGCCAACGGTAGGTTAATCTTACCACTTTTGTTGTGTTGTTTTACGAGACATGATGGCAAACAAATTTCTAAAAGACCGGCGAATAAAGGAAAAATATCAATTGAACATTATGTCTAACCCTAAAGATAAACTGAAGTACTGCTCAAATAATATTACTAGCATTTTAGCCAGCTTATTAAATATTGTAGTTTATTGATTTCTTGTCTTTATTCAGGAATTTATTCAGTCACAATGGAGTGGGTGGAGAATTACGCATAGACAGTATTGAATTTTAATCTTTTCAAGACATAATTAAGTTAGCTAATTAGCTAGCTACTTTTGAGTCTGAGGAGATACTGATGATCAGTGGTGCTGGTGATGGGAACAGAGCAAGAATGTTGTTTTTTTGGAAGCGAGCTAGCTACAGAGTGGGGGACAGGTGCGCTTATTGAGTTCTGAATGAGCAAGTTAGTTAACGTTAGAATAAACATTATTTTAAAGCGTTAGAGTTTAGAGGTCGCTTGGGAGGACAAAAACGCAAACAAATTATAAGACAGGAAGTGAGGCGGAAGCAAGAAACAGTCTGTTTGCAATGGACGAAACTAGCAATATCACTACCGACACGGTGCGTCTTCGCTATTGTCCTCAACAAACTAGAGTGTAATGTCTTATTTTATAGCTGTAAGCTCGTGGAGGGAATGTCATCATCCTGCTTGTTAGAAATATAGTGCTTGTCTGTGACATAGTTTCCACAATACATAAATATTGAAACCTCCCCTTCAGTCTCATTATCACAGCCTTGACAGAGGATGGAAAAAAAAATCTTGCTGGCTATTGTTTAGAAATAATGCAACTATTTGTGCTGGCACATTTATTTCTGGATAATTGGCTTGGGAATATAAGGCAATTATTTCTACAAAGTAATTATTCGTTTTATAATAAAGGTAATTTTTCACACTGCAATTATGAGTGGAATCAATGTTGTGAAGTCGACGCTAGGTCCTTTTTTTCTGCTTCCTTTAGCAAACAGGCTCAACAGCTTGAGGCGGGAGGCCTCGCTTCGGCACGTAAGGCGTTGTCCTGGCAACCATTTTGATGCAGTCGATGATGGGGCACACGCTCAGACACAGAGTGCAACCGGTGCAGCTGTCAGTAACTACAGGAAGATGGGTCTTGGGGTCAAATGTAATAGCCTGGAAAAAAGAAGGCAGAGGCTATTAGATTAGAATTATTAGGCCCTCTGTAGGAGGGCTTCCTGCTACTGCTTTTCAAGCAAAACAATGTACTGTTACACACGCAGCTATAATTAATCACACATGACACGTCTTACAGCTTGCATGCTTATTAATAAGGTGGCTACAACATGTTTCAATTTATTATTCCCTTTTTTTTTTTTTTTTTTACAATTTGAATGTATTACATGATTGATGATGTGATACTTCACAGTAATAATGTGCGTAAATAATACATCCAAACTCAAATGAACCATTTGTATGTTTGGTTGCTGTTAAAATAAAAAAAAACCTACAATCTATGTGCCATAGAAATAGCAATGGTACGTTGGTTAAGGACACATTTCTTCATGTTTGTGGTTTTGTGTCATAAAGCCAAGTGTTTACATTGCTTACGGAAGCAGCCATTTGATCATGACTTGTTATAATGATGAATGCCTCTCTTTATTAGACACCATTAATAATATGTAATCCCGCTCAGTGATCCTTTCTCAAACAATAAGCGTCACAATGAACAATTATGGCTTTGAAAAAAGAGGCCCGGCACTTCATCAACACACGTATGATAAATCGTGTAGGACGTTTATTTACCACAAGAACGCAGATAAACACTCTGATGAAATTGTCCCAGCGCTGGGGTCCCTCAATAAGAGCATCTCCGCCAGGGGAGCGCTCAGCATCTCACTTTGCTCAAGAAACCAGGGCTCGCAAATCTGTTGCCACTGACGTTTGTGAAGGAGTGTTCTCATGATTTTAAATGTGTCGGCCCGTTTCATGTGGTGCAAAAACCGGTGCCGGGCCAAGCAGTCAGCATTGTTCCGACGCTAGCATGCTCTCTCTGGGCCAAAGTTGGGGAGGTGCTTTGAGGAGGTGATCCATGAACCAGTCACTTGGGACTGTACTGTCAACAGTATGCAGCCAGGCCAGTTTCGCAGGGGTGCCTGTGCTGGTAGAGCTGGGATTGGAGCATAGTGGGTTGGGGTGGCTGCCCGTTCTCTACCTGGTATCCTGAGTCGTTGCAGGTCATGTAGCACTTTCCACAGTTGATGCACATCTCCTCATCCACCACTGCCTGCACTTGCTCCTCGTTGTTCAGATCCACGTAAGCCCCGATGTATTTCAGGGCTCTTGCAATCACATCCTACAGGTAACAACATTTGAGGAAAATCTACTCAGTGAAAATTTGATGTGGAGCAAACACACAAGCACAGACTGTAACTGCTGTGGTTTTCCATTTGCCTTTAAGCAGATATTTGACAAGTTTTGAACGAGCGTTTCGCTACACGTTTAATGTTAACTGCAGTACGTACTATTCATAATTCAAGAGGCAAGAGCAACAATCTAAGGCTGACCAATTAAATGGACTCATAAAGTTGAGTATTATCATACACTTAATGACGTTATGCATTTGTCTTGACGCATTACCTTTACGGCTGGAACAGGTTTCTTAAAGTTGTTTTTCCTCTTGTCATTGGTTGGAATCACAATGTCATTGATTTCCTTCAAATTCTGTTTATAATCTGCCAGGACATGATTCTTCTCCATGAGGTAAGGACCAAAATTGGGCAAGCTCTGTATGGGACAAAGTTAAAAATTATCCACATTGAAGGGAAATCTAAGTCATAATCATAATGAATGGCTTACGAAATGCCAAGAATTACCACAGCTTACAAACAACAACTAGCCACAAACAAATAAGCGAGATTTGTGAAATGCTGACCCACAATACAAAGTTGTGGGAAAAAGTGAACATTGGTTACAAATCCTTTCTTGTAACTTGTCGCCACTTTGGGTAGACATTGTTGAACAGATGTTACATATTGATCTGAATGAACCCTGAATCCCTGCATGAGGGATGTCTAGACAAATGTCTAGATGCCTGTTTCAGGGTCCACTCTGCAGTCAATTCTTGTTAGTTGATGTGCTGTTGTCTTAAGCCTGGGTTGAAGAAGGAACATTTTTGCAAAAATATTGCATGACTTTGCAGTACACAACCCGCCATAAATTTAAATGTAGTTAACTAAATAGAACACGCTTCCCAAAATCACCTTCTATAACCATCATATAACATCAACTTTAAGGGACTTACGTTTAACTTTACATTTAGCAGCATAAATGTCCTCGCCTATTTCAGTGTTGACTATTATGCAGTTGGGAAAACCAATCATTTGGGACCTCAGTAAGGATTCAAATGACTATGGCTTTTGTCCAATCGCATCTATTATATTACAGAACAGATGCACATATACAGATGTAATCCAATCAGTTGTAAAGTGGAAAGGGAGACGATTAATACAGAGTGATGATTTTGTTGTGTTAATGGGTATAATCAATGAAACTACCAATTCTAACAGAACACATTCACTGTTCATTTTCCAGGATCAAAAGCAGTTTCTACTGGTTCTGTTTGTCCTAATCTATCAGTTCCCAATAAAAAGAAAAAGCTAAACAAGCACACATGCAATTGCAAATACAGCCAATTAACCAGTTTTTCTACACAAAACAATCGGGTTAAAAAAAAAAAAAAAAAAAAAAATCTTGATTTTTGTAACGGTTTAGACCCATTAAAGCTGTCATTATAACAGATGCACACATATTTGGCAGTAGTAGTGTTTGTTTTTGGAATGGTTTGCTTAGGGATGCATCACTGATCAGTTTACTCCCAGTGGAAATAAGGCAAAAAAATATTCACAGTAAGCCTCTCCCACATATGGCCCTTTCCGCTGGAAAAAAGTGTTAACACTATGTGGCAGAAGAAGTCATGAATCAACGGTCATAGACTTAAACTAGACCGGATACTGTGTGTGACTATAGATTAAACAAAGGAAAATAAGCCAGATTGTAATTTATTACAGTGCCAGGTGAAAATAATTGAATGGTTATGAATAACTATGAATAAGTAAATAATCAGTTAGAACTATATTAAACCATCAGATTGAGACATCTATTTTTAAACACTTTGATTAAACCAAAATGACCTTACTAAATTCAAAAAAAGGGTTTTAATAGGTTTTACAGAGAGCAGAATGGATGGCAAACAGAAAGTGTGCTTAAACTTTTAATCAATTTAAGATGCACATTTCCATACGCTTTTGTGGGTAAGGGAAACCTCTAAAACAAAAGCACACAGTTCATATGAGCAATATCAAGCATAATTAGCTAAGCAGGTAATAACAGTTTGACATATATAGGGTCATAAACTTACCAAGAAATTCTGAAACAAAGGTCAAAATGTACCAGTTGTATTGTTCTTTTTCATTTATATAATTATGCTATGAACTTTGTTCAATTCAATTTGTTGAATACAATATAATGTGGAATTCAATATTTCATGAATATTCATTAAATGTATATTAAGGTATGGTAACTCAGCAGATCCTGATATAAAAAACACCATAACTATGTACAGTCAGTATAAGTATAATCCTATGTAATATCTCTTATTTTAATATATCTTTGAAAATCTTTTAATAATTGAGAGAGTGAATTGTCGTACAATTCATTGTATTGGTCGATGCATGTCTTTGCAAAGTGCATTCCAATCTGAAGAATTGGAGGTGGAAGAAAATATATTGTTTTGATTTTGACATACAGTACTTGCACCGCACTTGCTGGCCCAGCAATTTGAGAAGGAAAAGTGTCTTTGATAACACAACTTGTTCACAGTAGAATGTAAGCTGAGAGCACCACACTGGCAAAGAAAATGTCTGTGTACAGAATGTCTGCCTGTATTAATTTTGCAGTGGGCTCCAGTGACACCATGGACCTAAGCCCTCCCCGTGCACAGTCTACAGGGCCGAATGTGGAAACATGCGCCCAGCAGTAACGCCGGTGATAAAATGTACCATCACGGAATCTTTTGCAAATGCAAAATTAATGTCTCTTTTCTCCCCCTCTCTCATTCTCTCTCGCCATTTTGTGCCATTCTCCGAGAAGCAATTTGATAAAGAGTTCACCCAGTGGCACCATTATCGTCGCGCGCAGTGCTCCATCAGGTGCAGGACAGACCACAATCCCCCAGCAGGAGAAGACATTGGCACGGAGAGTCATTCATTCCTCCCAGTGTATGCGTGAAGTGGAGAGCTACCCGCTCATAGTGATTTCCCCAGATCATCATATTTGTGACAATTTAGAGGGAGAGAAATCCGCACGCTGTTACCCAAAAAATGGAAGAGCAGTTAAGTAGACGGGGAGGTGGCTGCCTTTGGTGTGGAAAGACATGGGACTATGAGCCGGGCTATGTCAGAAATGGTCTCCAAGGACACTGAAGGTTTTTTTTATGGAATAAAATCAGTTGGGTAAAACTCGTACGCCTGACAAAAATAAGCTTTGCGGTTCATCTCTCTTTTTCCCTTCTCTGGATCAAGGGACATTTAGCAGCCTTATAACACAATACAGTTGAAATCCACAAATGAGCTTTGACAGTGCTTCTGTCAAGTTTTTTTCACATGACGCAATTCAGAAAATATGGGAACAATTAATGTGGTAACAAATGTCTTCCTCATAATTCATCACATTTGTGACACAACGAATATGTTAAAAATGTATAGCTGTAGAAGTGTGCATCGTTGTTCTTAATTTTTTTATATTCAGCTGAGCAAGAGGAAAATGTGAACGAAAATGACTGCACCTGAGTATTATCAACTGAATAGTAGCACACATTGATATTGTAGATGAGCATCTGTACAGACAATTAAGAAACTTAACACGCCATCTCATAGCTATTTCTACAAAACTGATAATCTTTTTTCATACCAATCACAGCTGTTCACAAAAAAAATATTCAAATTGTTCCAGTGCAGTGAATATTCGTGCAGATGGCTCGTGGGCTACAAATGAGGGGTACTCATTTGGTAATCCTAAGTGTACAGAACATTTCTATTTCTACAAACTTTTTCATTTGAAAATACATTTTACTGAATATATTATATATTTGAGGCAGACATCAACGAGCAGTACATTGGGGTAGCTACAGGCTGTGAAATATCATAGCTGATGAGAACACGTTTGCATAACATGCCAAACTAGACTTTACATTTAAATGAACCAAGTTGGGTGTCAAAAAGTGCAGTCACTCAGCACTAGCTACGTTACCGTTACGTTCAAAACATGCAACACCATTCAAATGAAATAGATACCTGGACAAAATCAACAAACAATTTTGAAACGCACGCGCACACACACACACACACACACACACACACACACACACACACACACACACACACACACACACACACACACACAGGTACAGAAAGAGAGAGAGCGAGTGAAAAATAAATATCTGAAATGTCTGAAAAGAAATATCAAGCTTTACCTTGCCATTAAAAAAAAGATTAATTAAAGTTGCAATCACATTTTGGAACAGTAATTATTTTTTTGATTGAGGACTGCAATGCTGGAAGGGGTGGGGTTGGGGTGGGAGAAGCGAGGGTTGTTGCTGCTGCCAGATGTTCCTGATCCTTTTGAAGCCTGGGAGGCCTTCAGAAACCAATGTATACTGGCAAACACACCTGAGGTGTCAGACCTGTTATAAAGACACAGCCTGCAGTGCCTTTAAAAAAAAAAAAAAAAGACTGCGATGGATACAGCCAATGTGCGCCTTTTCTTTCAGCGAGCCCTCCACATTCAGAGTACTTCAAGCTTGTCTGCGTAGCCTCTGCAGGATAACGTCCTCTGTGTAAGGCCAGATAGGATATTTGCTGTTGGCATTTTTGTTATTTTGAATTGCTTGTTTTCTGCTTTGTTTAGTTGAAGCAAGAGGCCATTGGCCTAGTTAGTCATTTTGGGGTCTGCATTTTATCCAATCACTGCCGCATACCGTGTCACAGAATATATCAAAGTAAACAAACATTAAATTATCTAAATATATTTTTTCTACTTAAATGTAGTAATTTAATTCTGATGCATGTTGGCTTAATTAAAATGCATCCTTTTTACTTTTCAAGTATAGTATTTTTGTGAAGATGCAGAATGTAAGGAAGGCCCATTTTATATGCTTTAGTAGAAAAAAAAAAGCCAACATGTAAATATTAATCGTGTAGGTGTGATTAATAAAAGTGGCATGTCTAATTGGGAGTAGATCATGTTGCAATTGTCAGATGTCACCATATCAGATTTGGTCACATGGTACAGACACAAAAATGTATCATCTTAATTTGTCTAAATGTATTTTAAATAAATTATATAAATTAAATCATGAAACTTGTCAGACGTGTTTTAGTCATCAAGCTTATGGCATTGGCCATGAATGTTTTCAGGAATATTTTTGGGTTGGCCCCCAGGCATTGCTGATTGTAATGTGAAACACTTGGCTTTATGTACCTCCTTTTACAATACAACATAAAAAACATAACTGACAGCATGATCTGTATGACATCTGCACCGTTTGCAAATATGGATATGGAAATATGAATATGGAAACAAACATTGATCGCTTGCATTAATAGCACTGCTACACTAAAGTCAAGCTATCAATGCTTGTTTCCATATTCACATTTGCATAAAATGGTACAGGAGTCATATAGATCACAGTATCAGCAATGCAGATGGGTAAACCTAACAATGCAGGGTAGAGACAGAAACATAGGGTTACATGCAATATTTTGATCCAATTTAAAGATTTCAATAACAGAATTAAATGTTTTAACTTTGTAAAAACTAAACGTACAAGTACAAATGGCAAATGACAAATATTTGCCATAGAAGGCATTTTTTAACGTTAATAGTTAGAATTATATAGTCATTAAAAATCATATGCAATGCAATAATTAGGAACTGTTGAGTACAAAGCAAACTTTTCTTTGGAGGTCATTCACACGTGAAGTACAAAGATTGTTCAGAACATACTGTTGCATAACCATACCAAGTTTAGAATGACACTAAGCCAGACATGAATGCATATACATGAAGTTAATCCCCTGGCATTTACCACCAAAAATGGCAACACAGACAATGACGACTCATTTGCATGTCTATAAAGTAATGACAAAAGGACAACAACCACTATCACAATGGTACTTTCATTCAAATACAACACCTGTCCATGTGTGGTCTTGATATATTCTGGTCGAAAACATTGTGGTATGTGAAAATGGACTACCTTGTGCATCTAAATGTAGCATGTTCAGAATTTCAAGATACCAATTGGTCAATTGAAATACCATAAAAACACAAATAAATGATCAATATATTCATATTTCTGCTGAATCTCAATACAATAGCTCACATTTCTGCGGTTTCTACAGACGCTGCTTCGTAATAGAGCCTTCACATGAGACTTTAGGCTTCCTTAGTCCTTCATTTGCTCCAATGTTTGTAGTACTATTAATGGTGTTAAATCTTTCATAGTTCACCATGTCATTTACATTCTCAGTTTCAAGAGATAGATTACTCAATTAAACGATGAGTAATCTATCTCTTGCGATTAATCATCGTTTGGCCAGTCATGTTGTCTTCAGGGGTTAAAGCCCCCAAAAACCCATGACTGAAAGTAATCTGTCTTGGGCCAGACACTAGCCATACTGATCAATGTACGCAAACGCGGCCACCATTCTCCATACCGCAGTTTCAGCAATTCCAGCAATTTCCTGTCTTAGCAACTTAATAGGAACTGTTATTGCTTCAAATATGCATTCCCCATCAATTTCTGTGTATTCTACAATGATTGTATTGTTAAAACTATTTAATAGGCTAATTATCACAGCTGTTGGGGCTGATACAAAAGTGATTATTAAGAAGTGCATTGAAACACATTTAGGCTATGTCGACACATTGCAAATCTAAGAGAATACAATACTCTAAAATACGTAATATTGATTAGAAAATTCATACTGTAACGTTACATTGATTGATGAGCACATCAACGCATACTACTAAATCAGCAATAACACAATAGCTGACCACCAACTAATCGTTAATGCAAACACGTTTGATGCATTGCATTGAAAGGGAAAAAACAATTGATTGTTGTCTACATCTACTCAACCCATTTATATCATGTATTAACAAGCTAAAAAGCTACTGAAAATTAGCTGCTTAACTATCAAGTTACAGCTAACAATTTTTACTGTGTCCATAGCTAGAATGAACCCTGAACGTCTCACATAAAAAATGGATCTTAAACTTACTGTTTATCATGCCAAATGATGCATGTTGACCTGAGATGGAGTAAACTAGTAAACTAGCTTTATCTTTCCCACATCTGATGTGTATTGGAACATGGCAGTTTTGTTAGTGAGCTACATCGGCTGTCAAGCAACTGTTCTGCGTGTCCGCAATATGCGTCTGAATGTAGTACAGTAATGTCAACTAAATAACAACAGTAGCTAGCTAGCTAGCTACATAAACAAGGGCAAAAACAGGGAACATAAAATTATGTAGAATTAATACTTCTGCCAGCGCTGAACTATTCTATACAATTATGAATTACATCCCAAAGAATGTGAATACCTATACATAAAGGTACACACACACAAACACACACACACACACATATACAGGTAACTGCCAAAATAAACGCAAGTCTTGAGTAAATGAAGGGGGTCCGTTGAGGGGTGCTATGGCCAGTACCAGTGGATAGGCCCGGCACCTCCCCTTTCCAACGAATGTAAATACATGTAGATATGGATACATATATATAAATGGAACAGGAAGTATATAATGAAACCTGATGTATATAGGCCATATATATATATATATATATATACACACACAGTCCATACCCAAGTGCATAATTACAAAGTCCACAACTTCTCATTGCGGTCTCTTCCTTCAATGCATGTCTTGATGATTAAAACAATAAGGCTTATTGCCCTCTGAAATGCACATTGCATTTAAGGAAAGATATCAGACCATGAATTAAAAAAAGCAACAAAAAAAAAAAAAACCCTGAAGCATAATAATTGTGTGATTTATCCTCACTAAACTACTGCAGTGTGCCATAATTAAATATGAAAAACTAAATTTATCTGTGCGTTCAGCTGTCATTAATTTAACAGGGAGAGCACATGTTCTAATCTAATAGCAGATTTTTTCCTTCACATTGAAGAGCATTAAAATGTATATTAGCCTCATAGGTCCATAAACATAAACTGGAGACTGCACAGGAAGGGGGAGTGTGCGGAGGGGCTGGGGGGCTCAGCTCAAAGGCCACAGCCTGGCCCCTGCGCCAAGAAAGACATTCACTTAGCCTCATTAAAACAAAGCTGCCTTTTTCTTGTCTTGTGTTCTGCATGATAGCAGCCTATTTGTTGTGTAATAATTCACGCGAGTCCATTCAAAGCAACCAGAGCTGGTGAACTGTGGCCACTTTAATGAGAAGTACGGGGTGGTGTGCACAGCCTGCCAGGCCCCTGTCTTGAGCAATCAGAGAAACACTCCTAATTGGATGCAATGTTTTCCCAAACACAAGACTTTGTCGACAGTTTGATTGTTACTTCTCTTCCCCCCCCCCTCAGAATGGTAAATCAAGAAACAGCTACCAATGGAGCACAGAATAAACTAAATGTATATCTGCCTTCATAAATTATGCATCGACAGGTGAGAAGGTCTGCCATGCTGTTTGGTGCAATTCCGCCTCAAACTTTTGTTCAGTTTTTCTTGATAAATCAAGGAAAAACATAGAACTGACTCGTTGCTACAAATCTAACTCCACGTGCCTGCGACTACAAGAAGAGGAATGGTCTCCCTCACACAGTCAGGTTAACATCTTCCCAGCAGTTGTCTTCCGATAACAAACAAGAGCATGGAGAAAAGACAATTGCCTTCTGTCTCCAGGGCGAAATGCAGGAGCAGCTAATGAAAGATCCCATAGAGAAGCTCGACGCTATGGAAATAACTGTCCATCTTAGCGCTGCACATGCCCCTGGGCGAAGACAGGCTCACATCCCCGGCTCTAATGCATGCAAAAGCAATCCCAAATTTTCTGCATAAACCTTACGGCTGTTAAATGTGTTCACAAATGAGTCATTTTGAGCAAAACTGAACCTTACTTGATGGCTATGTCGTTTTGACTGAGTGGATAGGGGCTGCCAAGGGCCCAGACTGCTGAACAAAAATGGCAGGTGGATGCTGCAACGATTGTGAAGCAACACTGGATGGAACATTGTCGCTGCTATTCTGTCATTACTTTGCAAACAAGAGCTCTCTTAGTAACACAACTTCAAAGGATGCAATTCAAAGTGGTACCTGATATGACGCACATGGAAGAGCACACTGTACTTGGCAAAGCGGTGTTCTTCAATCCATCTCCTATGAGTAGTGTCCTGTATGCATCCATATATAAAAATGTAAAATGTATATCTCATGATATAGCCACTGGAGAACAGAGCCAGGCATCCACTTATACCTACCTCATTGGACAGTCCATTAAAAAGACAAAGGTTCTCCTGCTTAATGTAGAGGGCACAAGTATAGAATAAGCACGTACACTGCTAAAATGAATTTTGTTAAAAGAAAATCTCCATCCACAGTGTTTTAACAGTACGTGCAAAGCGTATATACTGAGACTCAGTATGAAGAGAAACTTGTCACTATGTATGTATGTATATTGTATGTATATTTACAGAAAATGAAGGTTTACAGACTTACGAGACAGTTACAGTTGTATTCATTGTTCATTCATGATCATGATAAGCTCCAGTGACTAGCTGTTGCATTAGAACTATACTTGCCTTAGTATTTAGAGTAGTACAAGAGATTATTTAACCTGCTTGCTGTAAAGCCAGGTGAAACCCAGGCAAGAAAAACACCTGCATGTTGGAGCCTGGACTAAGTTACCACACTGGTGCTAGTCGTCTGGGGTTTTCACAGGCCAGAATCCTTAACCTGGGAAGACGTTACTGCCAAACACAATACTTCAATCATAAATGGCACACTCTGGGACACAGCTCAGAAATATTCTACCCAGTTGCTTGTCCTCCTCAGTTGATAACACATGCACATTTCCTATTTGAAATTCTTCAAAAAGAAAAAGAGCAATAGAAACACAAGTGGAAACATTGCATTCTAGCAGGACACTCTTGATTGCTATGCTATCACACTGCAAAATACAAGCACTGTGCAACTGTAGTTACATTTGTTTTGCTACCCTAAAAACTGATGGAAACATGACAGTATTACTCCATCACAGCTTTCCACGTTATATTTTATCATCTAAAGCTCACATATCCTATTGATGCTTGACATTGAGGGCCAGATTTACTAAAGGATTGCGACTGGATTGCGAAGGATTTTCCAATGTAAAAGCAATCTCCACAAGGTCGCAATGTCTACGTCGGATTTACTAAATGGCCGCAATGAGTGAAATCGCTATTAGGATGTTATTTGCGGTGGTTAAGTCACTTTGGCACTTTCTTTCAGATGAATAGTTAAATCTGTTCATGCATATGTATACCTGGGATGAACACACTAAAACAGGATGGAGGTTTTGTAAATTAGGTCAATTATGTATTCTGTCTGATTTACTAAAGCGTGCCTTAATTACAACTGTCCTCTTTGCGTGAGAATTTTATGTCACGTCATGTCATATATTCTTTACATTATCGGTTGCTTGTTTTCTTTACATCATCTACTGATCATTTTGTTATGCGCTGTGTAACAGCCTTCTCCTTCTGTCTCCAGACCCCCCCCGCCATCACAAACACACACACACACACACACACACACACACACACACACACACACACACACACACACACAGAACTTTCAGAGTGAGAGGCAGTACTGAGTCAGTCATGGTCCCCAGCAGAGAGAGGCAGGCTGGGCCAGCTGAAGGCTTCATTACCACCGCGAGCCTGCCAAACCCCACCGTGCCACGCAGCCAGCCAAACTGCCATTTAAGAGCTGCCATTGCCCCCGCTGCCTGCCTCCCGGGGCCAAAGCACTCCCGCTCCTTGTTTGGCATGACCATGAAAGGGGACGGGGGAGTAGAGACAGAGGCTTAAACGCAGCGGGGGGGTCAGGAGGAGCCTCTGCATCCTCCCAATGCCTCTGCAGCAGGGCTTAAGATTTGTCTGCCGAATGTAGCCACGGCATGAGGCTTCCATCTGCAGCCTTCACAAGCTCCAGCAGAGCGTGTTTCTGTCCATAATCTCTACTGCCTCACACCTTGTTATCCTCTGCAGCTACACTCTTACGGAGCAGCAATCTTCACTGTTTTATTTGCCTTTAGTGAAGGAGCAGTGCGTGCTGGCAGACCTCCGGGCTCCTCCAGTCTTTAAATACAATGAGTATGTGATTAACTGAGTAATAGTGTTTGTGATTATCTTCGGCATTTAAATGTTGAAATGCTACTGCTAATTCTATATACTGAGGGCCAGATTTACGAAAAGATTGCGACTGCTTTTCCAACGCAAAAGCAGTTGCTACATGGTCGCAATATCTACGTCAGATTTAATAAACAGTCGCTAGTCAAAATGCTATTAGGATGTAATTTGCGGGGGTTATGTCACTTTGCAACTTTCCTTAGTTAAATCTGTTCATGCACATGTAAATCTGGAGTGAACATTAAAACAGGGTGGAGGTATTGTAAATTAGGTCAATTAAGTATTCTGTCTGATTTACTAAAGCATGCCTTTATTGTGACTCTCCTCTTTGCGTGAAAATGTTAAGAACTCTTGAAACCAAACAGTACTTTTTGAGCGCTAATATCGCCTTATTTCACAATTTCCATTTTGTATTGCACTTTGAGAAATGCCAGCCACTGCCTTAGCGATGAAAAACAAATAATCACAAATGTTGTTACAAAGTACCCCGCTTCATGTCACGACAGCTTTATTTTCAGGAATACCTACATCTACAGACAGCGAAGTCAGAATTTTAAATATATATTCAATATATGATATATATTATTTACTAGAACTTGAAATAAAAATTATATGAAAGGATGCAGAATTTCTATTGACCAATTTGTCATCAACTAGCAGTCACTATAAAAACACAGTTCTGAATTAGAAAATTATCTTATTGTGCGTATGCGGTCAGGAGGGTGTAGAATGAATCGTGAATAGAGTTTTACTTTCAGACGCTCTGTGGTCTTCTCCCATCACAAGTTTAGTCATGATTTAGTCATTCTTTATTCTTATTCCAATATTCTTTCCTCGGTTGGACCACCGCCGGTGTCTTTTTACCACACTGTGTTATAGGAAAGATTTTTTCTTTTGGCAAAATAGCAGCAACAAAATAGCAACCATCTTTGCACTGCGACTATCTTAGTAAATCCAGCCCTGAGATTTGAGTCTCTTATTGGCTTTAGTCATCTCCTCAATATACAGGTCTTCACTATTAACTCTGCATTTTGCCATAATCTTCTATTAGTTTTATCTTTTATAATAACTGGCTTCCCTTTCAAGCTCTCTACTACCACAACCACCACCACCACTACTACTACTGCTTCTATTACTAATAATAACCAGTACAATAATAACACTCAATTATTATTATTACTATACATCAATATTTTCTCAATCCTGGTACAGAAGCACATCATAAAAGTAATAACAACACCTGTTTAGTTTCCATAACTTGCTTTTTCTGTGAATGACACCTACATTTTCCTCCCTAAAAAACAATTACTGTAAATGTCAAGGGGGTGCTCGATCCTAGCATGACCTGACATTCTATAACAAATTCTCAATCAAATGTGTGTCTGCGAGACCCTCTTTAATCACAAACCTTTGCATCAAGGCAGTCACATTGATTTCCTGACATACGTTGTGTTGTCCCATGGGATTTGGAGTTCTTACTGTAAATGCATTCTGGGAAGCATTTTGCAAAGCATGCCGGGGAGTGCGTTTTGCTTACGTGCACAGCACAATGAATCATCCTCCTAATAAGCCCCACTCATCCCTCAAGATACAATGACTCATCACAGCGGCAGCTCCTTTAAAGGTAGTACTGCAGCTGCCTTCAAACAAAGACGGGAAGCGTAATGTACATATAAAATTATTCTGGGTCGAGCGCTCCTTTAAGAGTCCCCTATCATCCGCTCAGTTAGATAGCAGGTAAAGTGATCCCTCCCTGCTGTGTGCGGTGTATCTGGCTGTGTGGGCTTGTGCCACGCTGTGTCTGTGATGTTTCACTGGGAAGCATGTCCGCTCACCCGCCCGGCCGCGATGCCCACTCGCAGGCCACCTGTCACTCCTCGTCTCTGGTCCCGGTCCAGCCTGTTACTTCACGCATGGGCCCGGTGCTTCCCCTGCCAGCCTGTGTGCTGGTGTAATTCAATAAGCAATCGCCCTTTTTCTTTCCTTTTTTGGGGGGATTACATGTACTTTTAATTCATAAAAGCTGCGTTCCAGCCATGTGATATTTCCTTTTCTACAAAACATTTATGACCAGGTTATGAAAACAAACAAACAAACAAGGCATGTTACAAAGCACGTGAATTAATCCTTCCATTCAATTAGCATGTGCATTGAGATGGAGAGACCTGTGAAAGATATGAGCCGGGAAAGGCCGCTAGGCCCAGAGTGAAGATGGAGACATACATGGCCTTGATGAAAAACTGACACGGTGACACATTCTCTCGCTCCATCACCGTATACAAGTCAGGAGCATAATAAAAATGGTGCCATTGTTCAGATCTGGCTCACCCCACATGCCTTGTCCTAACCTTTCCGTGACTCGAGCACTCAGTCAGTCTTCACCCTGTGTCACACCGCGCTGACGCGAGCGTATCCAGCACAATGTTGCCTGGGGGAAATGTGGATCTCTTCTTCTCTGGTGCCATGATGTTTCTACATGACATCACACAGCTTTTCTCCACAACTTCACCCTCTGTTCATTTCAACAGAAATAACATACTGCAGATGTGCAAGTTACTGCTCATCTGTCATCCAATCTCGTATGTGCTCTCGTTTATTTCTTCATTATTTCTTCAGGACCTTACTGAAGTTTATTAATTTGCATATGATTGGATCATTCTTATTTCTTAACTTTATAGCACATTTTTTTAAACTCATGAAATCTACATTTTGATTTAAGCAAAATAATATTATTAAATGTTATAGCAACTGACTTTGTTGAGGAATTTGCTGATTAATTCTCAGAGAAAACCCCCCCCAAAACAAACAAAAAACATTTCTCCTAGCCCAAAAGCAAGAATGGTAACTGTTGCATCGTTGTCGTCAGACGATATGAATGGCTGATGTTTTTTTGTTTTTTTTTCATAATGAGAAAATCAACGTAAGCTCATTTCCTCAGACCCAGGCTCTTGTATAGGTGGCAGCCGTGACAGTTGTTGTGATGTTCTGCTGCCGGCTATAATTCAACCTTGGCATGTTTGACCTTTTACAGCTTTTATTACTGTGACACGTTGAGAGCACACACACTTTCCCTTGGTTGTGGAATTATTGCTGCTACAAATAAATGCTCCGCGTTAAAGCTGAGAAAAACTTCGCCACACACTACGATGCAGCAATAGTGACCCCCAAAATGTCCACTGTTCGCATTTCGTTTCAGAAAAAGTAATACGAGTTTTTAAACTCGTTTGAAATATGACTTTTGAAAACTGACTGCAAATCTACAGTAATAACAGTAATGCAGTCATAAGGAATAAAGGGGTCTATATAAAGAATCATTAGGCAGTATTAATGGACAGGTATCATTGTACATTGAAATGATAATAGCAGTAATGGATGGGTCAGGGCTACGGTACAAATGGTAATGCAATGTTAATGGAAGGGTTTAAGACTAGAGTAAGGGCATAATTCTGCATTACAAAAGAGTGGTATTAAAATGTTACAAGCAGTTTCTGTTAGAAGCTATACTATGATTTACATTTTGCATATCTATATGTGTCACAGATCATTTCCCCCCAATGTTTAATTAATATGGATCCACTATTGTTTCTTTGAAACAATTTTACAAAAACAAAATGCATAAAACAAATCAGATCCTATCAATAGCTTAATGATGTTGTGTGGCATCAACAGCTACTTTCAATACTGCTACAATAGATACTTTTTTCAAAGCAACAATTGTAGATACTTTCAATTGTATTTTATTTGGACTGGTTAATGTGTTGTTAAGTCCCATTAATTTCTGAAAGTTTGGTTTAGCATTCTGACATGCAAATGGCTGTGCAGTTTCTAACAACTAACTAAGTCTGCCGCTAATAACCTGACTCAAAACTTCCTTTTTTAAAAGACATTTGTCTGACCATGTCTGAAATGGTTTGTATTCTTGATATGGAAGTTGATATATATCTAGTTTGCCTGAAATATTATCATGAGTCTGGCTAGTGAAAGCTAAGCAAAACAAGACACAAGCTAGCAAGCTAGTTAAAGGAACACATATTTGATCAAGCAAGCCATGGTTGCCAAATTTCTGCATAAGTTATTTCCCGCGCTTCAATGTGATTCTAAAGAACCTGTGAGTAAGACTGGAGTTAACATATACAACATAAAAAGTAAATACTGAAAGTGCGTAGCGACACGTAGCTATCGGAAAATGCATAATGATCCTACAAATGCTATTTACGTTTATTCACTAGGCTTACTTCCATCACACATGGAACATGCTATATAAAAGCACAAACTGTAGTTGACTATTTCAGTTGATTGTCAATCAATTTGAGATGTTTCAATTGCAACTGCAGGTGTTTGTACGTCTGGTGATACAGGTGTTTGTACGTCAAATGATGGTATACGTTGTGAGATAACCAGTAACCAAGTGAACGTTTTGATATCAGGATGTACAGCTAGTTTGCTATGTGACATACACTGCTATATGAGTTGTTAAACAATCCCTCAAAGGCTAATGGCATCTTCAATCTGCAACTCACCTTCCCCACAAGCTCTTCCAGTCTGGGGACAGGCTTGCCCTTCTGGTGACGGCTGGTGGGCGGGGACTGTCCATCCCAGTCATGCAGCTCCTCGATGCTCTTCAGGTAGAGGAGAGCCTTCAGTCCCACACAGTAATCCTCAATCACGGTGAAGTCCTGATTCTGGATGGCGCTGCACACCTGTTAGGTGAGCCGGGGGGGGGCAAACGCACAGAAAGACATAATGGAGACAGTCACGGTTTCAGTCATGGCTCCCCCATGGGAAAATGCAGATTCTACAGTGCTGCACAAAGCTTAAGAGAATGTCCATGCTAATAAACCAACAATGGGATATCAGTGTGCCTACAGCCCTCTGTCAAGCAAACAGGGAAGAGGAAGGGCCCAGAAGTAGCAAGGGAGACATTATGGTATGCAGCACATGTTAGGACAGACTGACAAATAAGAAAAACTGTGTACTAATCACACTTAAAACGGTTATGCCACAGCAAACTACATCCAAGGACTAGGTTTCACTTGGAAATGTCTGTTGCTTGGCCAGCAATGCTATCTGAAATGGGACAAATGAAGACAGAATGTAATAAGGAATATAATGTATACAATAACAATACAATGTACCCTATGTATAAAAATAACAATGGCAGCATTGTTATGTTGATATAGTCAGGATTCTCTGCTTTAAGTCTAGAGCAACAATTGAGATTCACTCTAGATTGAAATTACATGTTATATTATATTTCTGTTAATATATTATTCTGCTGGAGATGGTCATGGAGCCTGTATTAGATTGTTGTTCACATATGATCTCAAAACAAATATTTAGCTTGCTAATGATTGTAAATTATGCATTAAAACTAATGTCAAAAATGTACTGTATCAGTCAGATGGTGTCTGACTGATACTATAGGTCTATTTTTATAGTAGGTATGTTTGTACTGCTGCAAGGGGGATCAAACATTTTTTTCAAAGGTGGGAGATAAGAGGATCACTCCCTTGACAAATATTCACCCTTCTGTTCATTGAATGACTCGGCCGATATCTCTCAACCAAGGCAAAACGAGGCCTTGGGTTCAAAGAGAGATTAAACAAGAGGTAAATGTTCAGCAGAGTAGCAGGCACATGACTGAGGAACAGGGTCCACTAAAAGTATTTTTTCCCCCCCCCACATTGCCCCACAATATTCACAACACAGTACCTCTTTGTACATTCTCGTCTGTGTCGTTTATTTATTTTAAGAACACACTTAGAGCGAAAAGCACCCATGCTGAGAAAATAAATGTGCTTATTCTACACACTTCTTATAAAGAGCTATGTTTTCATTAGGATCCTGATTTGCATTGAGGTTGTATTTGTGATCCGATGAGATAAGAGTTTATTTGTGTGGTAGTCCAAAAGATCATTTTTGAATGGGGGAGCTTTCAATGAGAAGAGTGCAGCACACAATGTTGGAGGGACAATTTAGCGTCCAGCTTGTAAACATGCCAACTAATAGAAATGATAAGGCTGAACGAGAAGCACATTACTCGTATTAGGAGGTTCCCAAACACTGGCCGCCATGAAAGATTAAAATTCAGAGCAGAAATCAGAGAAAAGCTGCAGTTCAGTGGAGAAATGTGAAGGGAAAAAGGAGAGATAAAATGTGTTCATGAGCACACCACCAACAAGCCCATTTATGCCAGACAATCTCTAGCTCTCCAGAGCAATACAGTAAGCATTAATTAGAGTGTTTATGCCTCCCACAGACGAAAAGCTTTTACAGCAATTATTGAACACATCTGAGGATATTTTTCTGAGGGTTATTTGAGTGTAAATAGGAGGAATATAACTCTTCCAATGGCTTCAACTGTTTGTTGGCCATATTAAAATGCATAAATTTGGTCATTAATAACAATGTGTTATAAAGACATATATATATATAAAATATAGACACACACAATAAATAGCAATACATTATTAATTGCAGTAAAATATTCATTACATGTATTCATGCACACACAGACACACAGACACACACACCAGACCTGGGTCAAATACATGAGTATTTAAATATTTGTATTTGAAAATGCAATTCTTTATGTATTTGAAGTATTGACAAATATGCAAATGATTTGTACTTGTTCTTTGTAAGGAATGATTTGTATTCATAATGCTTTCTTGAGAGACCAAATACTTGTATTTGAAGTATTTAAAAATACTTTCGTAAAATGATACCAATATTTTCTAAATACTTTTAAAATACTCTTTCAAGTCAATTTCAAATACCTTGATCATTTGGCCAAGAATGTAGGCCAGTGTAGATAATATGCCCCCATACATGGATACTAATTGGATTCAAGACTGGTTATATGAACACAGGGATGAAATACCTTCCGTAGCCTCCACAATCACCAGATCTATACATAATTGAACCTTTATTAGAAGTTCTGGAACAGAGTGCTGAGTAGATTTCCACTGCCTTCATTTCTCAATGTACTGGAGGCTTTACTTGTTGAAGAATGGTCCAATATCCCACTAAAAACAGTTCAAAACTTGTATAACAACATTCCAAGAAGGATTGAAGCTGTTATGAAGGCAAAGGGCAGTGCAACCCGTTTTAGTTGACAAATATTCATATATTATTTGGTGTGTCCATTATTTTGTCTACCCACTATATATTTTTTGGTTGTTGGTGAAACCACTTGATTCTTTCATTAGCTAGCTTGATCAAGTCATTATGTATTCAGGAAAACACAAGGAAATATAATTAATTTAATGACAATAGATAATAATAAATAATAATAAATAAAATAAATAAAATAAATAAAATAAATAAAATAAATAAAATAAATAAAATAAATAAAATAAATAAAATAAATAAAATAAATAATAATTAGCAGGGGGCTACTGATAACGTTATTTGTAATTCTGAAGTAAAACCTGTAATGGCGAGTGTCTTCAGCAAGGGCGTACCCACACATTAAATATTGGGGGGGGGGGCATAATGAAAGGCAATGCATAGCCAACATGTATATCAATGATTGTTGTATATATATATATATATATATATATATATATACTGTATATATATAAAACCATTTGCAATGGCTGAATGGCTGGCAAATCTTTGTCTGTCTCATGAAAGTATTAAATGTTTTTCCCCCAACTTGTTTTATTCTAATCAGGTGGAGATATTTGATTGACACAACAACAGATGCTTACTTAAATCTGTATATGTCTGTCACAACATTAGAACTTTGTCTCCTGAATACATTAGTACATAACACTGGCAACGACATAATGCTGCCTTAATCAAACTGTCATGTGCTGATTTGGGTCAACTGAATGCACAGTTCTATCATGGGCAAATGTGACTACCAGCCGGAATGTGTGGACAGCATCGTCAATGTGAAAAAAAATGTGTTGTGATAGGGATTTATTAAAATGCATAATGTGCAAATGGAATTACAACTAGGAGGGACAGATTGCTTGCTAACCGGTATATTCAACTCGAAATGTAAACTATACCATTTAATCTGAAATTAAACAATAGGGAAATACGAATTTGGACAAATAAAAAATGTTTCATCCTCCTCAGGTTAGCCTCAATAAAAAGAGAAACTACAATATTGATCTTGGTAAGCTTGCAACTCCTTTCAATTAGCCTACAACTGCACATGCTCCATACAAACTAGAACACAACAGAGAAAAAATATTCTCAGTACTTTGCACCATGCCACCAACAATGAGACCCCTTGAACAGTGTACTTAAAAAGCCAGGACATTTCTCTCAGAACATTTCTAGATGCTAGCTTTGTTTAGATGTCCTTAGAAGAACAACCTTGTAAAGTAATTCAGGAACTGTAGGCATTTTGTAAAATGAATGAAAAAAGAGAGGAAAAACATCCTAAATCCAATAGGGAGAAAAAAACTATAGGGAGCCGTCAGCATCCCTGTGCTTGGTCCCTGCAATAAAAGGGGAAGTGAATGCACCTTAGTGCTCCACTGGATAAGTCTACAATCTTCAGTAGTGTCAACATGCAATATGTTCTGTATTAATTCAAATGATAAGAAGCAAAACGAAGAAGAAGGGAAAAAAAACACAAAAAAAACCTAGCTCTGCTCCAGAAATGGATTTGAGGGTACAATGCGAGTCCCGTAGCTTGGTTTCTGTAGGAGAATCTCCATTAGTGCTTTTCATTTGCCTCAGAACATCAAAGATGTGATGTCCTCGTACACTGCATTTAGCACTAATGTAACTGACTCCAAAAATAAATCGAAGAGAGAATTTCTAAGTAGTTTCCAGGCAATTGAGACAGCAGGCTCTTTTTATCTGCACCGCAACTGTGGCAGTGCATTGATTTCAACTCCTTCTGAGATCTGAAATGCTTTTAGATTCCCTGGTCCCTCTGTCAGCTTTTTTCCGCCTGTTTTTTTCTTCCTGGTGCTAAAATTCCAGCGTCGAGTCGAACACCATCTTCCCCAAAAGAGTGAAAGATTCATTCAGCTCAGCCTCAAAATGCTAAGATGACTATGCATGGAATCGGTCATGAATGGTATGTTCTATATACTACAGGACCGAAAACCAGTGGGATTTTGCCCTGGCGGGCCACAGACACAAAGTGCTAAATGGAGGGAGATAAATGTGCCTTTTACCATGGCCTGTGAATACAAGGAATTTGGAGTTTCAATTGTGTGGATGCATACGTTTCTTTCTATCCATAGAAAAATGGAACACACCTGATCAATATCTAAACGTTGAATAGTGTGCTTGTTAAATGACTTGGATGCGAAAACCTCCAACAATGAATGGGAAACTATAGACACCATTCCGATTCCTTGTTTTTATTGAGCATATATGTCATTCGTCACAACCTGATGATGGTTCTTTTATTGCGGTTCACAACTGTTTACATGCACTAAGAATGACAGAAATTGCTCTCTGGGTCATTAGGACTGAACTAGCTCAGCCATTAGTGAAATATTGCTCCATCTCTCTTAAAGGCCTGAACAATGAAAATGGCGTCCACATATCTGCTCTGGCAGTGTTCATTGCAACATCAATTTCATAATCTAGTGTGGGGGGAAGGGGGGGATCTTCAGAAGAATCATGACCGATGATTGCCAGTTATTAGAACATAAAATCTCTCCAAGGTTAAAAAGTAAGTCAAAATAAAATTAGGTTGCATTATTATTATTATTGCTATATAAACCTGTAGACCTATATTGTAAATTATTACTGTTGTTATATGTGATGTACTGTTTTTATCTGTACCCTGTCTGTTATGATGACTGTTTTCTTGGCTGGTTATTTTTATGGCATGGGAAATGTAACCACTTAAATGGGATAATAAAGAATGACTTGACTTGATATATAAGAGTATATATGCTTAATCATAATGACATACTATACATTGCATAATGAATTAACAAATAATTATATATTTCTTTTAAAAAGGCAAACAATTGAAATCTAATATGAGCTAGACCACCATTCAGGCTTTTTTTTTTTTTTTTTTTTTTTACTGTTGTACAGTAAGCCATTCAATAACGGGTAACGATTCCCTGGGATGCAGAAGTCAATAGCAACACCAAGGAGGCCCAAACCCCTGAGCTTAATTGCAAATTAATGTTTTTGGCAATGAATTAACTACGGTGTATTGATCTAAAAGTGGATCACAGCAGCCTCCGAGTGTGGCCTGAGCTTTAATAATGCCGTGAGGTTATTTATAGTTTTGTTTCCATTATGCATCAGAAGCGTTTTTACTCAAAAAAGGTTATTTTCCCTCTCCTGAAGTTTGTAACTGGAGGTACGACACATGCCCCCCCCAAAAAAAGGTGTACGGGTTTCCTCGTCTTCGTGAGAGAACTGAAAATGTCTGTTTGGCTTTCCTGTTTGTCACCATACACAGGTTTCGCCATTGTAACGGCTCTCTATGTACTCTGTATTCTCGATGTCACTGGAATTTTCCTCGGTAACATCAATAACCTACTAAGAAAAAAAAGAGAAGAAAAGAAAAAGAAAAATCTCTGTGCTGCTTTCAGACAGCCCAGGCCCGGTTTGAAGAGAGGCAGAGAGAACGCTTCACCCATGACAATCACCAAAATTCAACATGATTACCGCACGGCGGAGCCGGCTGCAACGGTAAGGGAGCAGAGGATCCCGCAGTTGTGAATCTCTAATCGAGATCAATGCGTGCCATGAATGGACTTCATTCATCATTTTGTTTGTTCTGAGAAGAATGCATCTGGTGCCTCCGTAAATCAATCAGGCCTCCTTTCTGAGACAATGCTGTACATTTCCCCCCACAGAAGTCCACAATGCCTGCCCAAGAGCCATAATTCTTCCGTATACCACTTACCATCTTACTTCACCTCACAAGACAAGACTCGCTGATTTCAAAGTATTGTTTTAATAAATCATTTTGTTTCATGATTTCATGATTACATTTTCTCTATTGCCCTGTTTTAAATTTTAAAAAAGGAAATGCAGAAGTCCACAAGGACAGGCCCAAACCCCATCAGCCCATAAGGAATGAGGGACTCAGAGAAGGACTCCTGTGAGCTGTCCCCATTCAAATATATGCTTATGCCATTTTTATCTTCCTGTTAAATCACCGGGAACAAATCAAAGGGAAGAGGGAGCAGATTCTAAAATGACATTAGCCATGAATTAGTCAAAAAATATATACATTAAACAATGAACGGACACATTTTATTTCTCCACGGAGCACTTCATAGCATGAGTAAGTGCGGTGCTGAAAGCAGATCGGGTAATCCCCTTGAAGGGTTCCACAGTCCCAAGAACACGGGGTACAAATGGAGGAGAAGGGGGGAAAAGGATCTCTTCCTTATGTCCTTGGGCATGGCCAAACTCACATTACAGCACGTCTAACACGCATAGTGCACAGCTCAAAAAATGATGTGTCATCTCCCTAATGATTTAAAGGTCACAGTGTGCCACCTACGCATAAGCATCTTTACCTTCAAGTGCAGCAACATTTTTTTTGTCCCCAACAGCAATTGTGGAAAAAAAACACAAAGAGAAGGAAATGATAATTCATAACTGAACGTACACTTGCAAAGCCAAAATGACATATCCTTATGTCCTGGTAAAAATAATTGACATATAACAATTACATATAATAATGGAATTGTGTGGGAGGAGATGCCAAGGTGCATTGATATACATTTGAAAGTATTCCGATTTTATAGAGAAGAGATTTTCTAAGCTGAAACTGAACTATTTTTTTATTCATTTAATAGATACGTACATCTCGGTGTGCCTTATAGGGATTCTTCAAATCCCACTTGTTAAGATTGTACAAGGCAGGCAGAGGAATGGATTTCTTGGAGGATTACAACAGCACAAAAACTATAGAAGGGCAGCACTTATTCACAGTGGACTGATTCAATTGGCATACATATTCTAAAACCAATAAGTCCTTGCACACAAACCATTACGGCACAGTAAAGTTAAAATCACTGCTACCTAAACAAAGACAGGAAAAGCTGAACTTCCAGTGACTAAGTGATGCTACTGAATTTATGACAGCTGCTTTTTCCACACATAATAGCATTTATGCCCTATTTTCAGCAGACCTATTAGAACATTTACAAGCACATATAATCATTGTCTGACTTCAGTACTTTCCTTTTTGCTGAAATGTAGCAAATGGCCTGTTAGCAATCAATATCTTCCTAACAAAACTGGTGCTTAATAGTGCACAGTCCAACTTTGCAGCTATGTGTCCATTATGGGTTGTGGTACATGGCTGGAATGTTGAAATATGTGCAGAAGTAGCCATATGTTTCCTGATAGTGGGGTAATTGACTGCAGAGGGGAAAGGACAGTTCACCTGTAAGTGCAGGAACATTTCTGGGGTCTGCAGCAGGGCTGAAATCGCATTTTTAGAGGACACCCAGCTTCCATCACAGTGCATGGTCGACAAAAATGTAGCATTACTGTATGATATAATATAATATATAATAATATACGCCATTTAGCAGACGCTTTTATCCAAAGCGACCTACAGTAGTGAATGCATACATTTTCAGTATATGTGGCCCCAGTGGGGATTGAACCCACAACCTAAGCGTTGCCAACGCTGTGCTCTACCAACTGAGCCACAGAGAACAAGCATGTGTAATGGGATGGCATTTGCCTCTCACTAAATGAAGCAAGCCAGTGGGCATGGCTCTGCACGGTAGATGGTCCTCAGTACAGAGGACCCGTAACATAAAGCACGGTTTCGTACCTGTAGGACGGAGGCACCAGCATGGAGGAACTGCAGGCCCGACTCAGCGGAGTCAATCCCCCCAGTGGCCAGAATGGGGAAGCCAGGCAAGGCCCTGCCAATGGCGGATACCGCACGCAGGGCGATGGGGCGGATGGCGTTTCCTAAAAAAAAAAAAAAGAAATGGAAAAAATGTGTGAAATTTCTAATGCACAGTGCCCCTTGGCTTTTCAACTCTGGGCGGAGAGCAGAATGCCCGCAGAAAGCTAAAACCAGGCAACATTATATGAAAATAATTTATTTCTAAAACATGGGAGCCTTAACTGTTGAAACGCCGAGCACAATCGTGAAATGCAGCCTGGTAATGGTCAATACATGTAACGACTTCATTGCAATTCTTGTGTGTGCGTTTGATGCTTTGTTTCGTTTTTCCTCAGATGGTATCGAAGCAGCTTGTTTTAAAAACCGTTAACATTTCAAAGAAAGATTGCATACCACCCGCTGAGGGCCGGCATCAATAAGCCTCAGTCACAAAGCAGGCAAAATAATGCGATCCGAAGGAAAGCGTCAGGTCGGGAAAACATGGGGAAAAACGCACTCCGCAGCCTAGTCCTCTTTGAGTTAAAGCTCTCAAGATTTGTTGTTCCTCCTTACGTTACCAAATGTATTTGTTTACCTGGGCTTCAGTGTCCCTAATGAATGAAAACCTCCACCGCAATCATGCCGACAGATGGAAGAGTTTATCACATTAGATTTAACCTCATTTAGCCAGCAGGTTTCCTTTCATTGATCACAGCTTCACATTGTCTACACTCATTCAGCTTCCCAATATCAAAAGTCATGTGCTCAACTGCAGAGGGAGGGAGGGAGAGGGGGGAGAGAGAGAGAGAGAGAGAGAGAGAGAGAGAGAGAGAGAGAGAGGGGGAGGGAGACAGAGAGGGAGAGGGAGAAGAAGAGAGGGAGAGAGAGAGAGTTTTTTTTCCATGTATGCTAGATGATCTTTATTAATTCTTTAATGCGATTCTGAATTTGGAGGATAAATTGAATCACAAGAGTTATTTTTGCATATTGTCCATGGACAGTTAATGCTATAAATATGTATGCATTTCTCCTCCTTTTGTCTTTCTCATTGATGAAGGTTTTCCCATCCCTTGAAAATGATGGTCCACTGGGATGAATTATTCATTAATGCTCTATTGTGACATTGCAATAATTCCACAAAAAAACATGAATATCAAATGGATGGCGAGAGAGAAAGAGAGATAGAGAGAGCGATAGATAGATAGATAGATAGATAGATAGATAGATAGATAGATAGATAGATAGATCGATAGAGAGAGCATCAGCTTACTTCAGTTTAGTAAAGATGCAGTTTTCAGAACCAAAGTTGCCTGGGGAAAAACATTTATTGGACAATTATCACAAAACAAGTGCATTCTGGATTCTGTTAACCACACTGGACAACAGGTCTATCTCTTTTAACACAATTTTTCACTGTGAATATAAGCCCTGCATAAGTATTAAAAGCTTGAATCTACATATGTTTATAATAGGTTGACTGAACAAAAAATCTAATACATGTATATATTTTTTTTTAAAGCCACTGTTATGACACACATCTTGTGGTGAATGAAGCTGAAACACAGAAAGCCCAGGGAACACGTTTACATAAAGGAGATGACCCTTAAAAAGCTTCTTGAAAAATACTCTGTCCAACCAGTGAATAATCACAATAATCTCAAATATTATCTTTTTAGAATATAATCACGGGTGCCCTTTCACCTCACCTATGTGATTTGTCTTTATCAAAGCCGCACCATGAACAAAACTCGCAGTCTCTGTAGTTGTTAATTGCATTAGAAATGGCGCAGCCCTAATTAATTCAAGCAGGTATATCACTGACCACAGTAGGGGTTATGACGACAACAAAGGTTCAATACCCTGGCTGACAAGACACTAATAAGAATGACTGCATGCTTTGTATTCAATAGCTCCTGGACATTTTTTGTTGTATAGCACTGTCCTTCCCAGAGCTTCGACTCTGACAGCTCTTGTTACAGTATAACATGCCTGCCTCATAGGGTAGCTCTTATCCAATGCTTGACAACCTGCACATAACTGTCTTTGTTAGCTGCATTCTTGTTGTGTTATTGGCAGGAATGTGTCCAATGTTTTCTGCATGAGTGTGTGCGTGTGTGTGTGTGTCTGTGTGTGAGAGAGAGTGAGTACATGTGCACGTCTGTGTGTGTGTGTGTATGTGGGGGAGGGGGATTTCAGATTTCAGAGTCGTGGGTAGTAAAGTCACAGACACTACTCTGTACAGCTGCCAAGCCAATCAGAGAGAACTGCTCACACAATCCGTGCACGCAATATTTTTGATGAATAATTCTGAACACACCAATATGTGGTTGAATCAGGCAGGGCATAGAGGCTCAGAGCCCTATCAGACTATGTTATGAAAGAGTGCTGTATCTCATGAAATATAGGCCAAAAAAAGCAAAGAGACAAAAATACACATTCTGGGCCTACAATAATTTCTGCTGGCCAATTTATTTGAGATTCAGTACCAAATAAATGGGCCTGCACATTTAATCAGTATAGCCAATAAACAAACAGATCAAACATCCTTTAAAACGAAATGCTGTAATTATTCAGATGTCTACAACTTCTTCAGCAAAATGTATCGCACAGCATAAAGTTGTGGATGGATGAAAATCAATAAAATAAGATAATATAAATAAATAAATAAATGAACAAACCAACAAATAGTTAACACAATAGACATCAAAGATTATGCTGCACGTGTAGATAATTCAGCTTCTACGTGTGCACACATTGTTGCCACAAAGTGATAATTAACCTAGATGTATGCACCAAAAAACAGCGATCCTCCTAAACCAGACAATCCGCTAAAAGTTTTTTTTAAATTATAATATGTCTCCTGGTCCCTTCTAGACAACCTCCCCATTATTTCCTGCGTTTCATCGCACCAGCCCATAGGTGGCCACAACAAGCCACACTCAACCTGACACTGATTAGCTGCATTTCAATACTGTCACATTGAGATAATAAGCAATTTATTTGAATAACCAATTTCAGTTAAAATAACTGTGATGAAATGCCCCCAATGTACATCTTCCATTTAATACAGTGTAATAAAAGTGGTAAGATAATTCTGACATTTTCAAAATGTCATCGGTTCACCTTTTCCTTTGATGCTGCGATGGCATTACATTTAAACAATTACCTGATAAAACAGTGTTTTAACAGAACTGCACAGTAAGCAGGGTTCTGAACATGCTGAAATCTTTCGCCGGGAGAGCAGGAATCTAGTTTCCCGAGGACAATGTTTTCCTACTTAAAATCTCCGGCTTTTCATGGAGAGAAAAAAAAAAAAAAAGGAAAGACAGGCAAGCGGGGCTTATTGAAACAGAGTTACCAATACCTAGATAAGCCAGGGGTTCTTTCTGTTTTTAATAAGATCGCAAAAGTCTGTATTAATTCATTGATTAAAAGATCTTGCCGAATACAGGACGAACTTTCGATTTCAATAGAATAATATGAAGCTTTTCAAGCTTGTGGCCTTTTCGGTTTCACAGGACAAAGCGCGCTGCACGCCGATATCAGTGATTATTATCTTTGGTTGAAGATGCATAATTCAGCATTTGATCCGTGTGTTTGGTATTCCGGGCCTGAAAAGGCCACTGGCTTTCAGCACGTGCACACCGCACATCCGTGGACTGTAAGGGCCGCTGCTAGCAGGGACTTCCTTTAGGTTTTTTTGCATTTATTTCACTTCATCGCGAAGGGGCTGAGCTGGCCTGGAATACAGAGCTTTGTTAAAGATGATTAATGCTGGTTAAACTAGAGAATGTGTATTTAAGGAAGGATGTGTTCCGTTATTATTTAATTGTCATTAATTGTATCTCTAAAAGCACCTGTCTGTTTTAATATTAGATAATTACACAGAACATGTTTACACATGCAAACATAGAGAACCTTACTAGACACTGACACTGACTAGAATCCTATACATTTTTGGTACATTCTACATGATCAGCCCCCCTCCCCTTCTACAGCCACAATCAATTCCAATTGCCAATACCTGATTTCTCTAACTTGACTGGAGACAAGGGCTGTTCAAATTACTTCTGGCAGGAATTAAAGAATGACATACCAAATACATGTTTGCAGTTTATCTCCTAACACTCAATTGTAGCATCAGAGCTTCCACTACAAACAGATGCTGACATTGCTGAAACAGCCTTGTTTGGACTGTTGACTGAAAAAAACCAAGTTACTCTTATTTCACACAAAAGTGAACACATTAGCTGAATACAACACATCATTGGGGCCAAATAATGGAAAATAGACACAATTATACGTGTAGCAACACATTCAAATGTAAAACTTGGAAGGGTAACAACAACAAAAAAAGTATTGCTGTGAACGACAGAGCAAACTTCATGTCACCCTCCACTGTCAAAAACTCTATCATAGACAGAACATTTCATAAGCACAGAGTGTCGGCTAAAAGTGGAAGAAAACAGCACAAATGTGATGGACCCATTCATTTCCTCACAGGCCCACAGCACGAGCAAGACACAACAAATCCAAGAAAACAAATGGAAACTTCGTCCAACCTCAGGTGACCGGACTCTGATAACGCTTCTGAACCTCCCCAAACCAAGTAAGTTCCTTTAAGTAAATTTACACAGTATCTCTTACAGTACCTACCAATTCTGTGATGCACTATGGGCGGTACTGTGCTATGGCACTTCAAACATTTCAGAGGGTGTTCTAACAATTCATCAATCGTCACACTGTTTCCTGCATTGAAATAACATATGACAATACATATGACAGCATATGACAATGATGTGACATGTATCACATATTGACAATTAAAGCAGTTCAAACGGCTACAATTTCATGGCATGTATTAACTGATACCCTGCCCTATATATATATATTGAAAGCATTCAGGTTTTCTTTAATTTAAGTGTAATCACAAACTGGACTTGAGGTGACAGGAAAATGAAAGCATACAAAAATAACTGTTTATTATATAACTGCCCATTATAACTGACAATTTCATATTTAAATAGCATTGCTTTGGTGTATTGTATTGCTATGCCATAGTGTAATTGAATAACTGCACAATTCAGCATTTCATTTTATTTTTATTTTATTTTTTATTTAACCTTTATTTATACAGGTAATCTCATTAAGACACGGGGTCATACCATACCATAACATAACCATATTTGAAAGGCTAATTTATTAATGTCACCGCTCCACACAACATTATGCAATGGACAATCACAATGTGTAAATATCCATTGTGAAATATCCATTCTATAAATCTTACAACACCCTTCAATCAGTGTTGTGAGTTATACATTTCACATTGAGAGAAGCTGAACACTAAACCATGGAATAAATAAAAACAAGGAAACAAACAATAAAATGCTTCAAAGTGATAATTAGCTTAGATAATTAGAAAAGAATAGGTAATTAAATTCCAAGATAGAAAATGTGGGCCTACTAACTGTAGCATTGTTGAGCATATGACACCAGTGCATGATGGCACAGCTACAGAACATGTTATATGAAAGACATGCTGTAAGGCAGGAGCAAGGAAAGCCACATTTGAAAAATGAATATAAATATCAGCCTTTCATTGCTGAAAATAAGTGGCTTTGGTTAAATATTAACGCCTCTGCAGCTCAATTATCATCGTTTTACTTCCATCACCTGATTAATTGTTTAAATTTCCCTGCTAATTAAATTATAATGCAGCTACTTTCAAATTCTGGCATGGTAAATTATGTCTTCTATACAAAATGTAAGATCGACTGACAGGTTGAAAAGCTATACCTGCATGTAGAAATATCGTGCCCACGTACATACTGTGGTATTAGCACTGCAAGGCGCCTTTCGAGGGTCGGACATCGACAAAAACCTGTGGATGTCGTCCATTGCGTTCTCTGCGCCGGTGGATTTCAAGCACGGATCAGGAAATGGTTTCAGCTCAATGTGCGGAGATTAAGGCTTCTTCCCTGGTTTACAGCAGCGAAGGAGCCACGTGGATGGTGTTAATTTAGCTAGCTTGATCTCACTTGCCAGAGCATGCTTGTCGATATTTGGTACCCAGGGAGTGTGTCACGAAGCCTTACCCAATTGGCCCTAACCCCAGGCTCTAGCAAATTCTGTGATGATTGTTCTGTAGTCGAGATTAAATAAACTGCTTCTGTAAAGCCCTACACTGGTGCGGTTACTGATTCTGAGAACTTCAAATACATATTTCTTTATCAAATATAAAGCAGGAACTATAATAGCACGCAGCAGGAGAAAACATGGCACTATTTAGCATAATTAGAGGAATCAGGAGAATTAGCAGCACCCAGCCAAGTTCTGTAAGCAATTTAAATGATTCTACAAATGCAGAAATCCAGCACTCACATAATGGGGCCACCTTTACTTTTTCAGTGTAGACTTAGAAGCACTTTCATTTGAATAAAATGGTCCACACAGAGAATAACTTTTCAAGCTTCACTGATTATGCATCAATAAAACAGCAACGGATTCATTTTGATGTATCTGTGCCTTTCATGTCTGTTTCAAATTCCACGACTTTTACAGAAGAAATGTATTCCATGTTATACCATTCTGCTTCAAAAATATACTTATAAAAAAAAGAATAAAAGAAATAGAATTCCTTTCAGGATTTTGATTGAAAACTGCAATAACATAACAGACGCAATTTATGACCATGACCATTCTTGGGAGTGCAAAGCATAAACCACTTGAAATGTATTTTTTTGTTTAATATCTTACGAGTGCATGAAATAAACATATATTTGCTTGAATGTGTAGACCTGTAATATGAATAGATGCATTTTTTTGCGCTACTGGGGAGAGAGGGGAAAAATGTAAAAGCCAAATCATTCACATTACATACACATGATTCTACAATCTCCCTGTCTCTGGGCTCCAGAAAGGCCTCATAAACACACTTTTTTAAACCTCTTGGCAACAACAGACAAATTAAGTCTACAGGATCTCTTCTGAATTCCACATCTTCAAGGCTGCTGTAGTAGCACACCTGAAAATGCTAAGAGCAGAAGAACAGGGGGAATTCAGCTCAACCGTCAGATAAGGCTGAAGAAGAAAAAAATATTCTGGTCATGCTCGTTTCCTAATTTCTCTTTTCACTGTTTCGTCTCCTCTCCTGCTCCCCAGAGACACAAGTGATTGATAGCCTAATCCAATGACTGCATTACAGGCGCCTCATCTTGGACTGTGTCCTTATCATTAGCAGTTAGCCTATGGTTAAATTCACAGCTCACTGCTTGGTACAGCCCCTGAGATTTAAGGGTCTGGCCTTTAGAAAATATTTAACATAAAATTGAAATCTTGACAGCACTGAGAAGTCAGTTCTCAGCCAGGCATTTTTAATTAATCAGACTTACTGTACCATGGTCGTCTAACATGGCGGACTGTTACAGGGATTACTGAAACGTGTAGCACTAAATTAAACAGCCACAAGCTTGCATCTAAGACTGAGGAAATATATCGCCACACTGTAGTATTTTATTATGGGGAGGGGAGTGCAAAAGGGGAAGGTTTCTGGTTAGTGAATAAAAATGCAAATCTGAAAATGGTTCTGCTCCCGGATGCTCTCAGTATGCTGCGCATTTATTATGACCTGCAAATAGATGGCATTGTGGGTAAAGCAGGAACACTTTCTCGGTTTACAATATCCCTGTGCCTGAACCCTCTCCCCCACTTCCCCATGCTGTAAATGCTGAAGAACATATCCATTCATTAGTTTATATGGGGGAAATATAATGGGGTTTAACAGGAGGTCTGTAAATTAGGCTTTGGCTGGAGAAGAATTCCACAGAGTCTAACAAGCTGCGTTTTCCATCATTACAGACTGATCACGTTCACAATACTCTTTAGAATGAAGCCCTCCTTAAAAATATTACCATGCCAATCACTTCTCCTGTTGTGTACATTTCGTAGAGGGGCCCATTATTATCCTACACAATAAGTGCCTCTGGGGACAACGCTTCACAGAAAAAGACGCTTCATTAACACAACTGTCATTTTAATGTATGTTCAGAACCTTAAATCACGGTGGGGGTGGGGGGGGAAACTAAAACCTGTCTAATTTTGGTATGATCAATATTTTTTTTTACGAAGGAAATAAAATAAAATGCTCTCCTTTTCGAAAATTAGAATCGAGAAGCATGACGAGCGCGTTAAGGATCTCTCCTGTGGATGAAAATCCGCTCTTCCTCACTCAGCGGAACACTTTGAGATTGAATTTGCGTTCCTCTTCCCTCAATTCCCGGCCTTCCCTGCGAACCCATTTCAGAAAGCGCGGAGGTGATTTGCCTCTGCGTATCGGGACCCCATTGACCCTGTGTGGAGTCTTGTTGTGCCCATGTGTTAATGGACTGTGCTGAGGAAACCCAGTAAAAAAACTGTTTAAAAACACAGAACAGGTCTCCTTATATGTGATCACTGTCGTGCCTTTGTATGTCCTTTCTCTATACTGGCAATGAAGAACAAAACAAAGTTTGGCGCAGCCAGGCCACCGGCTCAGCAGAGCGAGGCTTACACAAAAAGCCCAAAACAGGCCTTGATTCAACAGGGAAAACTTGCCAGTTTGTTGACACATTTCAGTTAGAAATAAAAATCTAAATTATTGTCCACAGTTAACTCAAGTAACATCAATGATTTTGCCAATGCCACCTTTCCCCCCCCACAGAGCACTCTCATAATTACATTAGCCATATTGTCATAGCTAAGTATTACCAGTCCCCACAAAGTTTCATCTAATCAATGGAATTCTTCCTGATCTACATCTTATTAGGTCTGCAATTTGTTAATACGGGAATCTGACCTTGGTCTTGATTAGAGAAACTGGAGAAAATCAAGCTCCCGTTTTAACATATTGAAGATCAATAGAGCATTTAGCTCCGTGGCGTGTACAATCTGTGTCATCGGCTGTGCATATGACTAAATCAACCTGATAATAAATTAGATAAATATGCTCTAGAACCATAGAGATTAAATAAAAGTCTGTTTACTTGAGGGCAAGGCCAATTAACAGAATGGTTCCTTTAGATTTTCTGGGGATATTACTGAATGATATTTGTGCAAGTGCACTGCGGATCCATTAGATTTCCCTGAAGTCACCACAAGATTACTTCAGAGATGATGTAAATGATCTAAATACAAGCTAAAAGCGTGTGGAAATTTACAGTACAGTGACCTGAACAGCAACAAAATTCTCCTTTACATGTACAGAAAATTGGTTCTTCTACATCACGTAAGCCCCTTCATGTTAAGGGGCAAAATTCACCCTATATACAATAAAAACCAGTTGCTGCTGTTGCAACTATGTCATGAATCAACCTGTTTCTGAGGGCAGTGGAAAAGTTTCAGGTGAAACATTATGCACTTTATGGGGAAAAAAAAGAAGCTTTTCTTGTGAAATGTCAATCTTTAGACAGGGCTATACTTCAAATCAAGTACTTGACATTTTTGTATGCTTGGCTTTGTTGGCATATAGTAAATACAAGTGCGGGAGATTTGTGTGAGGCAGGAGCAAGCCGGCATGTCTGTCAGATAGTCTTTATCTGGGCTCTGATCTCAGCGGCGCATGATGCTGATCAGCTGTGAACACATCAGCCACTGTCAGACACAGCAGGGAGAGAGAAAACACGGTCTGTGCCGACGAGGAATGGCAGCCGGGCAGTGGAAGCTGTGCGTTTACGCTGCTATGTTTAGAGAAACACAGCAAAAAGCAAAAAAAAGACATTGCAGCATTGAGCGAAGAAATATGAGGGTTTTGAAATATGCAATGCAGCGCTGTACTGTACGTGAACGTGCTTTGTCTTCTAAACGTACTGGGGTGAGGAAAAGCCCATCCGTAGTTCATTTCATACCACTGTCTGTAAATATCAAATACCTGCTAAAGAAGGAAAGCGTTCTGTTTGCAATAAGTGTTTACTCTTGCTTCGGTAACTTTGTTTGAATCAAAGACTGACGCTCACTGCATTTTTTTAAAGGAAGGATCAATTTTCCCTAAAAAAATAAAATAAAATAAAAAACACGTCAAGGAATATCATAATTAGTCAACAAAATGAGACAGACTTAAAAATAAAATGTAAAAAAACCCACAAAATTCCTGATTAACTAAATAAACCCTAAAACTGACAGAACTGACATCTCTGAAAGAAACAGAGTGCGGTATATTCCCTTTTTTCATGTTTGCAGGATATAAATCCATCCACAAATAAAGGGAAAGAAACAAAGAAAAGACAAAAGCAAAACGAGAGCGAGCGTGGCTCCACAGCCACGAGTGGGATCTGCGGCCCGCCGTCTCCGCGGAGGCCCGTGATCAATGGCCGCCCCTGGTCTCAGGCTGCCTCGCCGCCTCGCAGCTGGCTCCGCTCCTGGGGGAACGTCAGGAAGCCCAGCCGCCGCGGCTTAAATGTGAAAAATATGACATTGAGTAGTTTTGCTTACATAAAATACTGCCGCAATAGTTTCTGTATTCATTTTTAATGCGCGGTGCCTTCCTGACCCCTCTCCTTCCCTTGCCATCAATACGGTGCTTGAGTGAGAAATGAAAGGCGCTGGGAGGGGGACGGCAGGGGCGCCTCGCGCGCCGCACACCAGCGTGTGCACACGGGCCTCGCCGCGATCAGGGCCAGTCCGCCGTACGCAAGGGGTTGTGTCATAAGTGCCATTAACTATGCAATAGCAATGAAATGTGAATATGATAGCTACGGCCCTTATAAAAATTCCAAGTCTCGGGGTAATAAAAAAATAAAAAAACACATTTACATCAATTATTGAAAAAAGGCTATAATGGCTGAATAGCACACAGACCTGCTCTGCACTGGAGCTGAAATGAAAGCGAACTCGTTTGAGTTGAATCAGAATCCAAGCCGCTCGAGAGTACATTCCCTGTTTAATTTTTAGTACCAATGTAACAAGCGGTACTCCTTTAACACAGGTTGCCATTTCATGAATTTGAGCTCCACAGTTCCTGATGTACCCGAGCCTATGCAAGACAAACTGTTGGGTTCGTATGACAGCAGTTGGTTCCACAATGTGTGTTGTCTGCACAGGGGACAGATCTCCTGTTCAAAGTCAAAATAAAGGTGCTAGAGTTGTACTGTAACAGACTAAAGGGTTGTAACTGAATGAGTTTCTACGCAAAATTAAAAAACTTGGCATTTCTGTAGGTGAATTCCCTCCAGTAGTGTAGCCAGGCTACATGGCTCTTTTCTAGACAGGCTAATGCCATTTGAGGAACCTGACACTACGTATGTAGGGCTGGGATTTTAGCGAGTGGATCACAAAGATGGCTTTGCCTAGAGATGCTTCTTTGCTGTATTAACCCCGCTGTCCCTGCCTAAGCTGATTTTCCCGTTGGACCGCTCCTGGGGGAACGTTCTGATGTGAAGAGTGCCTCCGCATCGCAGCGCATCATATGCCTATGGAGCCCTGGGGGGCGTTGGCATCCGTAAACGGAGGAAGGCTGGATACACGCGGGTGAGCCGAGTGCAGGTCCCTAAGGGAACCCAGGGAGTCTGCCTGGCTAGGAAACGCTTTGCAATAGCTGGTCGAGTTGAAGTGGGTGCGAGGGAGCAGATGCGGAGACCGCACCAGGGGGGGCGGTGAAAGGTTGTACGGAACACTTAGGGCTGGGTCCAGGCCAGGAGAACCCCGTCGCCTGCATACTGGTGCAGGGAGGGTCGGGAGTGGAGATCTACGTCACACGGGTTGGACGGTATGAAAAATAGTAGGAACAGCAGCGGGAAATACTTTGAAGTTTAAAAATCCATAGAAGGGGAAAAAACATGGACGGAGGGGGAATATGGGTAAATAATGGTAATTGTGGCACTCTTACAAAGCTAAATGCGATACATTTCTATGACAAATTTGCTATTATTCTTAGGAATTACTTTTCCTAGATCCACAACTGCAGGGTAAGCAAATTAATATGTACTATGTAGGTCTTATAAACCGAACATTGGTGGAAACTTCTCCTGGTCTTGATTTGTGTGGTATTGTGAGGGTCAGCAGAGGGGGGAAAAGGCCTGCCCCTTGTCTGTTGATCCAGGAATATATGACTTCATTGAACTTCGTTTCCCGCACTTCAGCAATGCAGGAAGTACCAGCACCACGGCTAATCAGTGGCTGAAGGCATTATAAAAGAGGAAAGACACCGACACAATGCTGATTACCTGGGAGGTAAGTGTGTGCGCTTGTGTGTCACTGTGTATGTGTGGTCTCAGAGAGAGTGTGTGTGTGTGTCTGTGTGTGTGTGTGTGTGTGTGTGTGTGTGTTAGTACAGTAAATACTCTGACTAATTGGTAATTTGTCAAAAACTGCATAATTCCTCAGTCTGCAAACAACAATTACAAACAAACGCAAACAGTAAATGAACTAAAAAAACAAACAAATACTGAATGGAAATGAAAAGCAACCTGGAATGGGGATAATTAGAAAAACAGTGAATTGAGCATAGATTGTGTTTGACCACGTTGTGTCTACAGATATAAATTAGGATTAGAGAAGAGTTTAAAGGATCAGTGCATTCTACAAGTGTCTATATCCATTCCCTCTGACCACAGAAAGGAACAGGAATGGGACTCCAACTGACATACCCCACCCCTATCTCTCTGGATCTCTTAAAAACACATCTGGCATAACATACTCCCTCCTCCTCAGACTGTATTGATATTTCATTTATCATAATTAATCAAACCTACAGTCAAATTCAAAAGAGATTCCTCTTGTAGAATCAAGAATCCGGTGGTGCCTTTTTGAAAAGAATAGAGAAACGGTCTTTCTTTTATTACGTCTTCGTAAAGAGCTATGCTTTGACAGAGAACATATGTCCCACGGCGACAAGACTCTCTTTGTTTCAAGAATTCCCACTAAAACACAGCACTTAAGTTCTAAAACACTCATTATCACCTCCCCCCCGCCCTCACACACACACACACACACACACACACACACACACACACACACACACACACACACACACCTACCAGGGACAATATTCAAAAAGAAACTCAAAGAGGTAATACTACCTCACCTCAATGGGAAACTAACTAACAAGAACTGCCTCCCTTCAGTAATTAGCTGTACGCGTTATGTATGGTCGCACATCTTCTTTTTAACCGCTGTACAATACTTACTATAAAGGGTAACTGAAGGCTAACTGAAAACCGAAAACCAACGAGTACCCTGCGCGGCCTGAACTGATCAAAGCACATCCTCCTGTCACAAAAGCATCTTTCATGGGATTTCAAGGTTTTCCTCTTACATAAAAGCCTCTTGATTCATGTTGAATTTTTTAAAACATTTTTTTAAAGCACATAAAAAATAAAAAAATAAAAACGCTGTCAAAGGCAGCGAGCTCAGCACACCGCATGGCGCTCTGCTGTTGAGATAAAAGAGGCAGGGACGCACTCAGGACACAACGCTTGTATGAACTCTCCTCCAGATCTTCGCCGCTCAAGACGAGTGACTGAACAAAATCATTATTCCTGCACATCGGGCATATTCCCGCTCGGAGACAATAACGGGGCTCTGCCCCGCGTGACGAGGGGAAAAAATGGAAAGGGTTCAGCAGAATTAAGTTTTCCGAGGGCTGCTCTAACCTAAGAGACCACAGCTGTCTGAGCGTCGGTAACACTGCACTTAGTAAACTGACAATCACGGGGGGAATGATTGATGCTGGCTTTGTACATGGCAGAAAGCACATCTATGCTGAGGCACGCTTTCTTCTTTGTGATCTCTTCAGCTTTGTGTCAATGCACAGACACTTGCAATAAACTCTAACAAAAATGACCAAAAATCGAAATGCTGACAATAACGATGACGACAACAAAAATAAATCGCTAAATATAATGTAAGCCTTTCAGTAATATATATATATATATATATATATATATGCTCCCCTTCAAGCCGAATATCCCTACATCTACATTTACATTTACATTTTTACATTTTTTTTTTTTTTTTTTTTTTTTTACATTTCAATTGGGTGTGTAGGTTATTGGATACATCTGGACAATTGTTTGAATGCACCTGGACAAATGATTCTGGAGGCTCAATAGCTCACACATAACAATACTAATAATACACTTCACAAAGTGTATAGAAATGCACTTCATGTTATGTCTGACCGTAGCATCAATAATGACTGTCAGATCACGTGCAGCATCACTGGTGTTCAGTGTAAGTCTTGTCAGCGGACTCTGGAAACCATCTGAACCCAGTAGCACTATTGTATTTAAATTGTTATTGAATGACTTTTTAGGAAAATGGGGAAGCAGCCATTTTAGCAAATAAAAGACAATTATTGATAACTATTCTAAATGCATATTTAATTTAAATGATTACAGAAACTTTTGGAATATAATTACCATTGAGTCCAAATTTATTATGAATCACATTATAAACGGTAGTCCGAACTGCAATGTTTCGTCGATGTAGTGTACAACAATGGAAGGAGAGTAAAGCGCGGAGGTAAGTTTAGCCAGAGTGCGGACGCGAGAGCGGGCACAAATTGTGTTTTCCCAGCTCCTCGCTCTACAGTACCCGCTCTTTCATCACTGCAGAGAAAGCATCCATTACCAGCACTTTCACACTCAATCTGTTCCATCTGTCACTTCTATTCGAGGCACTGACCGGTGGAAGCCTGAACAATACTGGAGACAACCAACCCCCAACCCCTCCCCCACCGCCCCTCTGCCCCCCCGTCCCAGAGTGTGGCTCTGCTGCCTCTTAGGGAACAATGTGCAGCGAGCGAGGTGACACCTACCAGACACGCCGCCATATGTGGTCCGCTTGCCTTGGCCGATGCCGGGCCAGGGTGTGCCGTCTGCTTTCAGTCCCATCAGCCCCGAGACGGTGTTGGTTGCTGTAACGCCATCTGCGCCACCTGCATGGATGGCATTAGCGGTTAAACCGAGGAGGGGAGAGTGTAAAAGGTGCCAAACTCCTATTGCATGCCCCCTCCAACCCTCCCCCATGGGCCAGGGGCACAATGACTCTCGCACAGTAATGAGGGCTTTCCATTTGGAATGCAGTGGTGATGCGCTTTGCCAAATAATTATGTTGTTAGCAGCAAGCTAAGTTGTTAGCTATCCATTTTTTCTTTCAGTGATGAAATAATTTAACAATCCAATAGATACACAATAATACTATATATATATATATATATATATATATATATATATATATAGTTATATATAGTTATATACCAGTAATGCTATTCACAGCTGCACTACAATCTTTACCCTTCACGTGGCATGATACTAACAGGAACCATGAAATCTCCACATTACTCTCTCCTTCCACAGCCAGTAATTACATAAGGAGTCTGGTACCTTCGTGTGCAGCCCTGGCGATGTCCACAATGTTGGTGACATTGGGGGTCAGCTTGGCGAAGAAGGGGATGGTGACAGCTTGTCGGACCCAGCGACAGATGTTCCGCACCAGCTCTGGATCCTGTTCAAATGGGTCAGTTACAGAAACTCGGTGCTAAACCAAATCAGGTTAAATCTGCACATTGAGGAAAGCGGCAGAACTTAATGCTGCCAATCTGTCAGTGCCGGCATGGGGCAAAGTGAGACATTCAAGGCGGCTTATTGCAGGAAATGCTCCCCTACGTATTGGATCACAGGAAGCTACAGTGCCGAGAGGATTTACACTTTAGTTTTTTCCTTCATTCAAATTCTTTGCAGCTATTTACGATAAACTCTAGGCTTTGCATTCTGCCGTGTTTCCTAAACACATCTGCGCTGGACTAAAGTGTGTCTGCTGAGAATGAATGGCGGATGAATATCTCTGCAAACGCGAAAGGTGGAAATAAACATCAAAAAACAAGATGGAGACAGGAAGCGGGTAACTGCAGAACACTGGCATTAGCTCTCATTTTAATTGTGATCTTTCCTTTTAATCTTATGAATACTAATAGGCTCCTATTTGGAAACAGGCTGCTGATTATTAATTCAGTTGAGGCAAAGAACCCATACCAAGCCGTCTCCTGGAAGCAAATGGAAGCTTTCAGCACTCAATGATTTGCACACAGCTATCATAACAAACCACAATTCTATGCCTTATAAACAGGAAAATGCGGAATACATCACATCACAAAACCACATGTGCTCAGGGGTCTAACATCATATTGCTTTTTTATACTTCCTCCGGTCTGTTGGGACTCCTATGTGTATCCTTTAAGTTATTTCAATGTACCAAAAAAAATCTAAATACTGTTCTGTGGGAACGTAACAATTTGTAGGCTATAGTGCCTCCTGACGCTTTTGCACTTCTGCAAGTCTCTCTCTCTCTCTCTCCTTCAAAATAGGGTTCTTTTTTGACATATCCAATAACTGCTGGCACATATCCCCATGAGCGATGTTTTTTTTGCTCTCTTGTATAAAGAAGTGAGATTTACAAGGTCTCAGTATGAAACAGAACCTTGAGGGTCAGCCACAGAGCAACACAGGGTAAAGGTTAGAGCTGAATAACATTTGATTTGAAACACGTAAGCTAAAATTGATTTGTATGACGAGACTGCTGGAAATGACACATTTCCACCCTTGCTATAACGCAATGCTGCGGTGGGAATCAGCTGCATCTAAAAAATCTCAGCCATTTATTGACAGATGAGATGTGAACGTTGTGCCTCTTTGGAAGTGCACATTACTCACATGGAGGGAAAACACATTCTTGTTTAAAATATGCCAAATGTATTCTGAAGGCAGGGAGAGGACAAGAAAAGTTACTCCGCTAGAGACGATAAAATTCATTCCCAGGATTTTTTGAAGATATTCGATTTATGCACTTGTATAAGTGTCACCCATAGCAATTTGCCTTGATTTATTCAAGACTTAAAAAGAGTATAAACAAGACTGAAGAGCTGGATTGAACTGTTCCACTCCCATCTGTGTGGCAGGACAGGAGCTCTAATCTTAGCTCCCCACAGATGTTTAATGGTGCTGTTTATTTCTTTAGAGGTTGCACATTGATGGACTGTATAATAATGGAAGTACAATAATAATACAATAACAATGCTACTACTTGTACTACTACAACTGCTGCTAATAGTAGTAGGAGTAACAGTAAACTGTCAAGAGTGTCATTAGGTGTGGCTGGTTTAATTTTTCAATGATACGTTTATATAATACGATACTCAATGCATTTCAGTTTCTGATGTGTTGGTATTGCAGATGTGACCAGAAGAGAAGGGACCATTGTTGTGATGTGGAGAGCGTTTAACCCCTTAACCGCCACCCCTTTTAAGGCACACACGCCTATTTAGACATACCAACAGTTTATAGCTAAAGAACTGTCATGGCCACATGCCTACATTTGGTATCATTTGAAAGGAAATGCATTGTAGTTCATAGGACACAACACATCCCAAAGGACCAAAGATCAAACATGTGTTGTACAGTTTTCTTGTGTAGAAACTCATTTGAAAAGGAACAAAGAATCTGACATTTCATGACAAACCTATGGATGCCTTGTACAACATGTGAACTAAGACTGTGCAAAAAAACGGACTTCTAGACCTCCTGGGTGGTCTAGCGGTCACGACGTTTGACGCTGGCCACTACGACCAGGGTTTGGCTCTGGCCAGGCGGTGGTTGGCTGTCCACCCCAGGGAGGGGGGAGGGAAGCTGATATGAGTTTGCTGCGTACAGGAGTGGCTCTGTTTACCGGAGTTACAGTCGACGGCTTCGCGAGTGCCGCCTCGGAAGAGGCTTTGTCACTGCCGGTCTCAGGGCTATGGGCGAACTCACAATATAAGGGGGGATTGACATGAAAAGAGAAGGTGTAATCGGCTGCTAAATTTCTATTCACTTCTGTGACACTGGAAAACATACTAAAACACTTTTATGACAATAAAACCTGTTTCTATCACCCAAACCATTATTGATCATTACTTTTCTCACAAAACAGATACTAATGTGATGGCTCAAAGTGTCTTCTAATGTCTTCAAGTGGCTCAATTACCTTCTGTGGCACTGAGAATCACACTACAACATATTCTTGCCTATGAAACACACACCAAAATCAAGCTAAAGAATTGGATAGCAAAAACAGATTTTTTTTCCAATGGTAAAAAAGTAACCAACAGGCATTTACCATTATCAACTTTAAAAAAACAGCAACAGTTGTCAAAATTAGCAAAATAAATAAAATAAATCATAATATTGAAGCAATATAAACAATATACTGTATTATTATATATTATTACAAGACAAAATTGCACTTCAGGGAATTATCTACCCTCACAAAACTATTTACAGTGTCAGTTAGTGTTCTTTAGTCAGGCAACACAGGAAAAGCTATAGGTTATTTTGTCTGTGCCAGTCATTGAAGCAGTCTCCGTCACAGGACAGGAAGTTGATAGGTGTCTTCTGGTGGCAGAGCCGGCACTTCTAGGTGACCGGTAGCTACTCACTGGTCATAAACAGGATCCTGACAATCAAAACAGGTCTTCTTTGTGGTGTTTGGTATCGTATAACCAAACAATAAACTCACTCTCTTAAACTGCGTGCATCCTCATTAGCATCACGATGTGTGCATAGCACATTCATGATCGTAAATGCAAACCAAAGGAAACCTTATATCGTTGTAAAGGTTACCCCATTGGCGAGAACCCTAGACAAATGTCAGCATATATGGAGGGAAGTAATACTATAAATTATGCCACTGGATTATTCCACATCATCATATTACTGGTGGTACTGGTTGCCATTCAGGGGGGCTGTTTGGCCAATATTTTTTGGAGAATGACGGGAGTGGGCTTATTTTGTAGCAAAGATTTACCATCACGAGGATACAAACTTTCCTCTGTGAAACATAATCACATATCTCGTAGACCCAGGAGAATGACATCTTTGCTGTTGTTGGCAATATGAAGCACATAATAAACATTGGAACTCTCTCTATTTGGGTTGCTCTTGTGACAAAACAGGGTCACTACTTTTGTTTGTTAGACCCTTACGGTGATCAGGATGTCCACATTATCAACAATCTGTCATATTTGGGACTCCTAGACCTCACCAAAGGTAAGGTGTAGCTATTCTCCTAGAGTATTTTTTTTTTTTTTGCGACATCACAGTTGATGTAAATTGGCATGCATTGTTGAAAGGATGGGACTCCACTCAATCTGTGCATATAACACATGTCCATATTTTTGGTACACTTAAACATGATATTTAAAGGAGATGTGATGTAAACGGGTGACAGTTATGGGGTTAAAACATGTAGAGCTTTCACCACATCCAAATGTTAAAATTGAATTATTCTGAGGGGCAGGCAGCACTGGAATGGTCTTGGGGCTATTGCTGAGCAATTCCAGTGTGCTAAATGCAAGGCACAGAGACACACAGAGTCATCTTTATTAGGCAGTGTGGGGACTGTGAGGAGAGGGTTTATGAGGGCCAAATATAACAGCCAGGCACCCTGCAGGGATTCCATCCATTGTAAGAGAATGAAGTTTGCTTGCAGGTTCACAGTGTGATTTTGTTACAAAGTGAGTCCAGACAGACACACACACACACATACACACACGCACACACGGCAGGCACACAAATGTGGAAGGACACACAGACACGCACAGAAGGGGGACTTCCCTTCCCCCAAATGGGTCATGGGAAATTGCATTATAACTGAGATAACATGAAGGGTGGGGCCGTGGCCTTCAGTCAGGCACCAGCACTGGAAACAGATGCTGCTTGTAGGAACTTTGTGAGCTCACAGAGGCTCTCTCCCTCTGAGGTACGACCACGATAGCGTGTTAAAAGCTAGCCCCCATGGCTATTCGGGTCCAGGGGACAATGGGGTGGACAGTGCCCCAGTGCGATTTCTATGCACTTTGTACTCAGGAACATCATACCCTGTGCTTAGAAAAATTGAGCAACTGGTAGTTTATCTGAGAACCTCAATCATGTGCTTACATGTCGAGCTGGCTGGGATTGCAGCTGCCTGCACCTCCCTGTCCCTCTTCAGGAGGCAGGTGGAGGGAGGGGTGGGGGGCAGCCAAACAAGCACAAGCTCACAGCTTACATCAATACCCTTCCTTGGTGAGCTCAGGTCTGTGTGCCTTCAAAACCCTTCATGGGTGAATAGATACGAAAGGTTATTATAACATAAATATTTTTGCAGATGTAAAACACAAATCCAAACCCAACCAGGGGCCATGCAGCAGAAGGGAAGGTCTAGCACACCATTAAAGGAGGAGGGCCTGGATTCCGTCAATAATATACATTCCTCGGCACGCTGTCACTGGAGGGCACGAGCCTCTCAGTCCAGGATTAGTTTCAGCACCACGGACAGCGGCCGAGGCTGAGCCGCGGAGAAGCCCGTATTACCACAGGCAGGGTGTGCTGGGGCGAGGGCCGCCGAGAGGGGGCGGGGGAAGTGCGGGATACACCTGGAATTTACATTTTACGCTGCAGGGTCGTGGGGTTCGCCGCTCTCGTTAGAGCAAGGCTCTCGCAGGACAGATGATGGAAGCGCCTGTCACCGGGAACTTGTTCGGTGGACCGAAAATAGCTTTGAGAGCTTGCCTCTGTTTCATTTTGCGATTCAGAGGGCCTACGTTTGAAAAAAAAAAAATCGAAATAAAACAACAAGCGGAAAGGTACTGAGGCAGACGAGGAGTGAGGAAGGATCAGCAGACTTTCTGTAATTGCTATGCGTGTTAACCCCACTGAAATGATGCACTGCAGTCAATACCCCGCTAAAACAACTGCCCTCTTTAACCACGGTACAACAAATGATCAAATTACGGATAACATATGTAATAGAACCCTACGGATCTATTCGGGAAAAAATCAAGTTGAAAGCATAGTTATATGAAAAATGGTTTTCTGAGAGAGAGAGAGAGTGGGCCCTTTTAACACTGCACACACTTACACAAACAAAGAAAGAGTGCACGGTCAATGAACACGAGCATGCTATTTAGCAATGTCCCACTTATTTCCATACAGTCAAAGCTAATGTTTTTCATAGCTGATGAGGAGAAGTGCCAAATGGTGTGATTAAATGATATTGCCTCTCTTTAGTTCACAGGGAGGTTACCTGCCCGCGGGCAAGGGCCTTTGATTAGCTTTATGTCTTATAGCAGAAAATCTAAAGCACAGGATATAACTCTGGTAATTTACGGGCACTGCTGGAAGAAAATAGCTCCTGTTTAGAAGGAAGCCATTTTAGTCCCCGGACTATAATAAATAGTCAGAATAGTAAAATAGAAAATCATGCCGTTCTTTCGCCACTTCAAGCTGGATTAAGCCTTTATGACATGTTATTACGTACCGTCACGTACTTGCCCAAAACAGCCGCCGCTGTCCCTCTCGCAAGTGATTTTATTTATGACAAAGTGTCGTAAAAGGAAAGTTTCACCATTAGCATTTATTAGCCTCTGATTTCTCCCTCTAAAAAAGATTATGCCATTGCCACTCTCTCCCATATCTGGATTGCAGTAGAGATATCTTAAAGGTGTGCTGCCTTCAAAAGGTGCTCTTTGTAGCTAGCATCCACAGATAATTCACTTCCTTTCAGGAGGACATTTACATTGAAAATGCTTGGGAGCCAGGAAACATGAAGGCATTTCCATCAACTGCTAAAGGATGTAAAGGATGCATTCTGTTTGGACTACCCTACTGTTTAAATTGCACTTTTATCCACTCAGACAGGAGCAGTAGTTTCCATTAATGACTTTGTTGTTTTAACAATCTGACACTCGAGGTGGAAAAGCAGCGCCGGTTTGTATTAGCTACTTCACCAATCCTGCCTGTCACAGCAGCACTGTAACTACCACAAGCAATATCCAAAATGTTTCAATGGAAATTGCATTCAAAATACTGAATCATAAAAGCTTACAAATGATCTTTATCAAATAGTTCCCGCGCCAAAGGGAATGCGCCACCCTCTCACTTTCCACTAATTATTTTCAGTCGGCCAGTCGGCCAGTCCATCGGTAAAGAAAAATGTTGGTTATGTTGGCGGCAAAATTAAAGTGTCAAAAGTTGCCCTCAAGTCCAATGTTGACAACAATTTCTCTTTCATTTTTATACGTTCAATATCTAACATTCGATGATCAGGGGTGCATAAATAAAGATATTGAACTCCTGACTCTAATCCACTATAGATTTGTGCAAATGCTGCATTAAATTCTAACAATACAAATGTCTCACATGAAAGACAATTGTTTACAAACATTAAAGGAAATAATGTATGGATTATTGAATCCTGTTAGCTTCGGTTAACAGCGGAAAAAAAAGTGAATTATTGAGACAATGAAAAATAAGTGCTCCGCTGGAGTAGAAATCCATTAATACATATTTTTGTGCTTTGCGCTCACTTTGAATGCATTCCATTGGCTGTCTATGCACGTTCTTGCATATCACTCTCAACCACAGTTCAGGGAACACCGTAGAACTGACTCCACCGCATATGAGCTGGGCTCGCATGGCAAACTCCTACTATTACATTACTTTAAAATAAGATCGTAAAAAGTTTAAAGTTTAAAATGCCTTAATGTATGTAACATTAAATAGCATTCTGTGCATTCGATAAATCAATTCTAGGGGGTGAAATAAAAAGGGAATACTTACATGCAACAATATCTATACTCATGATGCCAAAGATCTATCTGACATTTCGTTACTGTAAAAAAGCAGTTGTTGGGGAAACGCAGTGCTGTGTGGCAGAGTGAGCGCCTCAGAGTGAAGGTTTGTGTCCAGGCCGTACCTGCCCACAGGCCAGTCCCATTCCTCTCTCTCCCATTCCGTGGGGGCAGGATAAATTCAACTCCAGGGCATCGGCATTGGAGGCCTGGGTGGAAAGAAAATGTAAAAAAATTAATAAAATAAAATAAAATAAAAAAAGTCAAATTACATATACTACTTCTTTTCTACTCTCATTTCATTCTTTAAAAAAAATGTTTTAACAAAAAGGCCCAGCATGAATGAAGCGAGAGGGAGCCCTTTTGGGCTCATTCCCCATGCTTTGTGTTCCTTTGGGTATTGTCTACTCCATGAAATCCAATTCATTCCCATGTCACGCCCCAGGTGTTCTTCACTTTCACTTATCAGGGCTAAAAATAAGATTTAAAAAAACATCACAAACAAATAACATCAATTCTATTTGTGCGCGAACGCGGGGGTTTTCTTTTTTAACGACAGGGGACATCAAATCAATGGTGAAGCTGTTCGACGACAATGAGAGCATTTTATCGATGTGTTATTTGATCACGTTTACTCTTTCATGTGAATATATTGTAGCTGTTACATCATGAACACTGGACTCTGCTAATACATTTGTGGGGGGAACCACAACACTCATGCACACAAATGAATAATATATATATTTTTTTTATGAATGAAATACAATGAATGATGAGAGAGGAGGCATAATTCTTGATTGAGCTGATAAACAACTGCAGACAAAGTCATTGCCACGAATGTGAGAGTTGAGTCATGCATTCATAGTATGCGACACCAAGGAATGGGGAGTGGGGAATCAGGCTAAAAATAGATCAGGCAAATAAGTGTTCCACTTGGCTACCTAGAAGATTCTATATATACACACACGCACATGCTGGTGGAGTGGGGAGTTGAAAGTGTTTGAGCTGGAAAGGCGTGTGACAGGCAATTACATTTCCGCAAGGGCTTTAAAATGCATCAGAAGAGGGATTTAAACAATTACAAAAGCTCTACAGACCTGCCAGAGTGAGTCCAGCCACAGATTTATGATTTTCCTCAAACTGACAGCCATTAGAGAGGAAAAGAATAATAAGCATTTTAGCCTTACAAAGTGCAGAGGAGCAAGTGGCAGGATAAAGCCATTTATCTCCGTCCGCTTTAAGAGTGGTAGAGCTCGTGTCAAGCATGGATTAAGCACCAGATTTCACGGTCAATTAGGCCAATGCAGGTACAGAATGGACACAATGCGCAGAGAGATCCCAGAGCCAATTATCAATAATGTTTAATTTCACCCTTCCTCAGTAAGTCCTTTATGGAGAGAGGGGTTTTCTCTCTGACCACATAAAAGGCGCACAGACATAAAATTAAGTGCTATCATTCGGGATCACAATAAGGAGCTTTCTGGTACTTTGTGAATGAGGTGGGGTGGGGGTGTGGGGGAGCTGTTCGATAGTTATTACTGTCAGCTTAGTTTACAAAGAAAAGAAAGCAGGGAAACAAATCCGGGGCAGAGAATGAAGGGAAGAAAAAAAAACATGCATGGAGACGGTTGGTTGAACACGTCCTTATTGTGGAAGTTTTCCCACCCCCGTAGCTACTAGCTGAGGCTACGAGGGCTCATTGCCACTGCTGTAAACCAGCACCTTGCAATGCTATCAAAGCAGAAAGACATTTCAAGCGTGAGCATTAAAACAAACTGTAGCCGGGGTTTTAAGCATATACTATACATGCTCGCCCCATAAATGATGGAGGATGGCAGTCTTCAGCTGCATGACTCTAAATGTGCATTTTATGAAGGTGATCATAAGCGCAAGGAATAAAAGGCCTGGCACTGCATTAATATTTATACGTGCTGTACTCCATCCTGGTTCTCCTGCAGGAAATGATTCAGAAAGAAGTTGGAAGACACTGCGAGACGAGTGAGAGGGAATTCAGAGGATATGCTCCATAAAAGAGCCAGAGGCCTCGGTAGACATTTATCAAGCCTGACTTTACCTTTGGCATGAATTATCAGCTCCAGCATGGTCACAAAACAATTGGGAAAAGGAGAGGAAGAAAAAAAATAAAATAATATATATACAGTGGGGAAAATAAGTATTTCACCCCCTGCTGATTTTGTGAGTTTGCCCCCTTACAAAGAAAGGAACGGTCTATAATTTTCATGGTAGGTTCATCTTAACAGTGAGAGACAGAATATTAAAAAAAATCCCAGAAAATTACATTATATGAATTTTAAACATTTATTTGTGTTTTATTGAGGAAAATAAGTATTTCACCCCCTAGCAAAACATGACTCAGTACTTGGTGGAGAAACCCTTGTTGGCAAGCACAGCAGTCAGACGTTTCTTGTAGTTGGTCACCAAGTTTGCACAGATCCCAGGAGGGATTTTGGCCCACTCCTCTTTGCAGATCCTCTCCAAATCCTTAGAAATCAATTTTCAGTGTCCTGGCTGAGGGAAGGAGGTTCTCACCCAAGATTTCCCGGTACATGGCCCCATTCATCCTCCCCTCGATCCGGTGAAGTCGTCCTGTGCCCTTAGCAGAGAAACAGCCCCAAAGCATAATGTTTCCACCTCCATGCTTGACGGTGGGGATGGTGTTCTTGGGGTCCAAGGCAGCTTTTTTCTTCCTCCAAACACGGCGAGTCGAGTTGATGCCAAAGAGCTCGATTTTAGTCTCATCTGACCACAGCACTTTCTCCCAAGCCTCCTCTGAATCATCCAGGTGCTCATTGGCAAACTTCAGACGGGCCTGTACATGTGCCTTCTTGAGCAGGGGGACCTTGCGGGCACTACAGGATTTCAATCCATTACGGCGTAGTGTGTTACCAATGGTCATCTTGGTGACTGTGGTCCCAGCTGCCTTGAGATCATCAACAAGCTCCAGCCGTGTAGTTCTGGGTTGTTCCCTTACCTTTCTCATGATCAGGTTCACTCCACGAGGTGAGATCTTGCGTGGAGCCCCAGACCGAGGGAGATTGATGGTCAATTGGTGTTTCTTCCATTTTCGAATTATCGCACCAACAGTTGACTCCTTCTCACCAAGCTGCTTGCCAATGGTCTTGTAGCCCATTCCAGTCTTGTGCAGGTCTACAATTTTGTCCCTGATGTCCTTAGACAATTCTTTGGTCTTGCCCATCGTGGAGAGGTTGGAATCTGATTCATTGATTGATTCTGTGGACAGTTGTCTTTTATACAGGTAACGAGTACTTAATTAGGAGTACTAATTAAGTAAGAGGACTAATCTGTGTGCCTCCTGGTCACATAAAAGGTCTGTGGGAGCCAGAATTCTTGCTGTTTTGCTAGGGGGTGAAATACTTATTTTCCTCAATAAAACACAAATAAATGTTTAAAATTCATATAATGTGATTTTCTGGGATTTTTTAAAAATATTCTGTCTCTCACTGTTAAGATGAACCTACTATGAAATGTATAGACCGACCGTTCCGTTCCTTTCTTTGTAAGGGGGCAAACTCACAAAATCAGCAGGGGGTGAAATACTTATTTTCCCCACTGTATATACACTATATGGCTAAAAGTCAGTGGACACCCCTACTAATTATTGAGTTCAGGTGTTTCAGCCACACCCATTGCCAACAGGTGCATAAAATCCAGCACATAGCCATGCAATCTCCACAGACAAACATTTAGAATTCAGAATGGTTCGTAAAGAGCTCAGTAACTTTAAATGCGGCACTGTCATAGGATGCCACCTTTGCCACAAGTCAGTTCGTGAAATTTCTGCCCTACTAGATGTGCCCCGGTCAACTGTAAGTGCTATTATTGTGAAGTGGAAGCGCCTAGGAGCAACAACAGCTCGGCCACGAAGTGGTAGACCACGCAAACTCACAGAGCGGGGCCGACGAGTGCTGAAGCGCATAGCGCGTAAAAACCGCCTATCACCTGCTGCATCACTCACTACAGAGTACCAAACTGTCTCTGGAAGCACCATCAGCACAAGAACTGTGCGTCGGGAGCTTCATGGAATGGGTTTCCATGGCCGAGCAGCTGCACACAAGCCTCACATCACCATGCGCAATGCCAAGCGTCGGCTGGAGTGGTGTAAAGCATGCCGCAACTGGACTCTGGAGCAGTGGAAACGTGTTCTTTGGAGTGATGAATCACGCTTCACTATCTTCGCGGATGCCAGGAGAACGCTACCTTCTGGAATGCATAGTGCCTACTGTAAAGTTTGGTGGAGGAGGGATAATGGTCTGGGGCTGTTTCTTAGGGTTTGGGATAGGCCCCTTAGTTCCAGTGAAGGGTATTCTTAATGCTACAGGATACAAAGACATCTTAGCCAATTGGGCACTTCCAACATTGTGGCAACAGTTTGGGGAAGGCCCTTTGCTGTTACAGCATAACTGTGCCCCTGTGCACAAAGCAAGGTCCATAAAGACATGGTTAGACGAGTTTGGTGTGGAGGAACTCGATTGGCCTGCAGAGAGCCCTGACCTCAACCCCATTGAACACCGTTGGGAGGAATTAGAACGCTGATTGCGAGCCAGGCCTTCTCGTCCAACATCAGTGCCTGACCTCACAGATGCTCTTTTGGCTGAATGGGCACAAATTCCCACATACACACTTCCCAGAAGCGTGGCAGCTGTCATAGCCGTAAAGGGGGGTCCAACTCCATATTAATGCCCATGGTTTTAGAATGGGATGTCCAACAAGCTCATAAAGGTGTGATGGTCAGGTGTCCACTGACTTTTGGCCATATAGTGTATGTGTGTATATATATCTGTGTGTATGTCATACAATTGATAACATCAGTGTCTGATGGACACTTTAGTCACCTTTTCGGGGTATTACATTATGAATGAACAACTGACACAGAAATGCCATATGCCTCTACATAAAAAAGGGACATTTAAAATGGCTACACATACAGATGGAGGTATGGGACATTCAACTAAATTTGCTAACAATATAGTTGAATGTATACCTTGAACAATCATATACTGGCTGTGTTTTTGCTTATTTGAAACATCTTCACAAAGAACAAAGACCTGCAGCTTGCAAGTCTTTTGAAGACGATGAAAATAATGCAATACCGCTGTAGTGGCTTAAGCAATGCGTTTACACTGGCCTAGATTCAGCTCAACTTCAACATGGTCATGGTCCTTTATTTTAATGTGGTCTTGGGTTTCATTGAAACTTCCTTACATGCAGGTGACCCTCAGACCGCAACTCGACGTGGAGGTAGGTAGATATGCTATTTTTATATCATAAAAATATACTTTTATATATATATATACAGACCTCCCATAAATAAACAGTACAACAAGAAAGGTGTGTGTGTGTGTGTTGTTGTTGTTTTTAGTGTTACTATGAGAAATCTAGGATTAATGTACGAAAAACTCACGTTGTAACTGTCATTTTTATTGTTCAGAATGAATGACAATTCCTCACCTGTGTGAGAATAAGCCATTTAGTAACTACTGTAGCCACATTAGTTGCATGTGACGTAAGTGCATCTTACCCCATAGCTTACCCAGTTAAAAGCACCTATCCCACAGGTGTGTTCCTCCGGGATCTGCAGGTAAATGACGGGGCTCGGGAAACACAGCACAGTTTAATGCTGTGCACCGATGTACCTCAACACTAAACCCTTCATTTCCTCCAACAAGCAGATTTAGACTCATTTTAGACAAACTTATTGTTGTGCAACTCTACCCAAGTGCTACACGAATCACGTGAATTCCATCGCCGCCAGCCTAACTAGAATAAAGTAGAATGCCGGTTTGGCAGCTGGGATCAATAGTGTCTCGGGGCAGGGTGGGGGACAGTGGAGGGATCAAGGGTCAGGTACACCTGCAGAAATTTAATGCAAATCCCCATTTCAAAGGACTCCTGGTGTGGGCCAGCTTACACCCGAAAGGTGTACTGTGATAACACAGCACAAAAGATGACAAAACCCCTTCACTGGATGCAGAGATTTTTAACATTGTGATTTAACACACTGCTGCCACACCTTGTGTTTCAGACCTTCAGCACTCCTATTTACCACAGAATGGAGCTGATTGGATTTGATTGAATCGAAAGTGTCTCACGACGAGTTTCATTAAGGCAGAGCACAGAGGGCTGAGGCACCACATTTTTGCGAGTGTCATAAATGGGAAATTAGAAATGATTAAAATGGAGCCTTCACGTTTTTATTGTGGCTCCTGTTAATGCTCCTACACGGCCTGATTACAACGTTTAGCACTTGTCCGTTTTTTCTGCCCACCATTTATATGCCTTGTTATGGCAAGAGGCCTGCTTTGAGTGCTAACAATGTCTAGGAAAAAAAAGCCAGACGGCTGTGTTTTCATGCCACTGCTTCAACGTGCGAGTGAGACTTCTCTGTGCACCATCACATCCACTTCACACAGTCTTAACCGTGGGAGCGGCAGTTCAAACGGTGCTCTCCTACTCAGCATACAGTACATTTGAGTCTTCAGTTTGAGTCCCGGGGCCGTATGCATAAAGCTTCTGAGAGTTTTTCCTAAAGAAACATGTTGATAAAGCTTTTAAGATTAGCAATTTTCTCAGCTAAAAGTTGCCCGTAAGAACATGTTATAATGCTGCTCAAAGTAACCTTTAACAAAGCGTCAAACAGATTAGAAGAATCAAACAGTGCCTTTTAGGTTATATTTACGACATACAGAGTTGATGTGCATAGGTATGCTTGAGGGCCTTTCAAGAGTTGTGTGAGAATAAACATATTGCCTTCTCATAAAATATAATAAAAATAATCAGAACAATAATAATAAATAACTTTATATGACACCTATCATACAGTGATTGCCGCTCGACTAGTTTTACAGTATGCAAACATAGATATATAAAAAATCTTAGCAAAATACAGCAATTGTAATACTTACAATAAAACACATTACGAATATGAGTACATCCTCAAAACTTAACACAATAAATTGGTACTAATTAGCTATGCTATAACTTGACTATTGATTGTGTGGCATCTCTTTCTATTAACGTATGCATCTTCGTCCACAAGCAACGATGTGCACATGCGTGCCATCAATGACTGCAGGGAAGTGGCAATTCGCATAAAAGCAGCTTGCTTGGGTTGACATCCCTTGGGCTGGTTGGAAAATCAATGAAATTTCTCACTATGTAAGGACCATAATTGTCAGCTTATGGCGATACTAATGACAGAATGGGATGGCCTCAAATTGTCACTTCTGAATGTTTCCCGTCACCAGAAAACACAGTTATAATGGCTTTCATTTCTGCTGCGAGAGCCAAGAGAGAATTTATTTCCATGGATGGTGAAATTTAAGCTCTGACAAGATTTTTCACAGAAAGAATACCTTCACGATCAAGACTGTATTTTTGTATTAATTCCGCATCATCCACTAGCAATAGAACATCTCTTCTTTCAGGAAAGGTGCAAGCCTGCATTCTCTGCCAAGGTAACGAAACCATTCTGACAACTCTTCAAAGGTTAAGAGACTACATAAGATTTCTTAAATACGTGGAAAGTTAAGAGTATTTTTAAGACTAAATAATAATTATACCTAGCTCTTATTCTTACATCTAGGAGTAGGAGTACATTTCCACCATTCTTAGAATTTTCCTATACTTAAGCGTGAATTTTCACTGAGTGGCTTTATACACACAGCCCGATTTCAGGCACATAACAGCAGTACCAAGCCTTAAACATAATACAATTACAACTGAAAGATATAACAAAATATGGCACTTAATATTTATAGCCTATGCTATGTGTGCATTACAGGCTACATTTTCCGATTTTTTTTTCTGAGTAAGAACACGGAAACTGAAATGGAATGGCAGAAAGAAGATGATGTTTCACTTCAAACTGACACTTCAGTAAAAAAAAAAATAATAAAAAACTTTTAAGTAGTGTCCTTAGGCAAGGAACAATGTTAAGCATTCCCTTACAAATTTCAAAGAAGGAATGAAAGGTTTACGCTACATGAAAATGGAGTTTCCATGGCAACCAGGCTTTTATTTTCCATTTCTTGTGCAGGTAGTTAAACAGAGCACCGTGCATGTGAGGAAGAGAAGGAGGCGAACCACAGTGGGTTCGCCCAACTGACAGAAGGGCAGCGCTGCTCTGTGCTGGCTGTTAAACCAACCTCTCCAAAACCATCTACTGATTCTCCACCAAGACTTCCCTCCTCAGCAGATGACATGTCTCAGCCCAGGTTGTACAAAGTAAATGAAATAATAAGCAGCCAAACAACAGAGATGACTGCGCGGAGATCAGGGTCAGAGGAGGAAGTGGAGAATGGAGCGGAGTGCGGTGCTACAGTTCAGTCAGGAACACACAGAGGGAGGTGCTGGCACACTGGCACTCCTGAGGCTGTGAAAGGCTGTGTTGCCAGGATCTGGCAGTTCTCAGGTAAGGGATGATTTTGGACAAGTGAAACTGTGTGTGAGCGTTTGTGTGTGTGTGTGTGTGTGTGTGTGTGTGTGTGTGTGCATGTGTGTGTGTGCATGTGTGTGTGTGTATATGTATGTGTGTGTGTGTGTGTGTGTGTATGTGTTGGGGGCCTTGACAGGTCCAGTTTAATGAGGTACGAGAGAGTGGTGAATCAATGAAACCAATAACAGAATTAACACCTCGACGTAGAGGCCTGTTTACTTTCTGACATTTTCGGCGCATAATTAAGCATCTAAATTCTAAACGTCTATGATTAATTCAAGGTCACAACCCCCCCCCCCTCAATTTCTCGAAGAAAGATCAAGTCTGCTGTGGAGCAAGCGGTCAGAAACCTTGGCCACACACCATGTGTTTGCTGAAAGTACCTAGCTGGAAACGGTTAAGGCAGGGTAAACAATGGCAGGCACCAGGAGAGAGCTGAAGTTGGAGAGCTCCCAGCTCACAGATGGAAAGACCTGAAGTTGTCTGGCCCCCATTACTAAAAAATCCCCCATTACCTCCGCCCTCCCATCCATGCCTCACTCCCACAGTGGCATCTGTCTCATGCTTTCAACTGCTTGGCAGCACCCCACGAGTTGGGCTTGATAAACATTTAACTAAATGTTGCACTCTCAAACTCCAGGATTATTTGCCAGTTTTGCAATATTTTAGATATTTAAGTGGTAACAGCACTATAGTGGCATCTCTCACTGTTTCAGAAGCAGAGGAGTTTTTCATAGTTCATACATTTGTAATGTCTGACCAAATAGGACAAAGCAGGACATTTTATTATCAACAGTATCAACTAAATATATATTTATTCATTTAAAAACAAAGCATATGCCCTTAAACCAAATGTCAAAAATAATTTGCCTTGGTTTAGGAAAAATAGATTTTCACAGCACAAGCTACATTACAGAGTTGGATCTAGTGAAGTTAGAATGTATTGTTTTTTTTATATAAATGTTCCCTCTGGTTACAAAATATGATTTATTATAATGTATTGGAACAGTTTATTTCTGTTGCCTCAATGACTAAATTAACTTTAAATGTTTTTCTAAACCAATGAGGCTTTGCACTATGAATATGTATATGTGCCTATTCAGAGACAATCTAAAAGATGTATACTATTGACTAGCATCATTTCAACCGTCAGCCACAGCTCTCTGGATGATCTCATTTACAGCTGGACATGCAAACAAAATCTGAAAAGGCAACCATTGTTCAGAAATGTACTAATATGCCCAGAGGACATGGAAACCCTTGTCTTTAAATAAAACAAAATCAACAAGTGTTATTCGCCTCGCAAGAGTCACTCCACTCTGAGCAGGGAACGACCAAGTCTTTCAATTCACAACACTCAAAGGCCTTACATGGAATTATCAAACAACAAACAGGTCAAGGCTATGCTTTCAGAATGGAAAGTAAACCAACATGCAACTAGAGACAGCATAGGATACATGCATAAACATAGGAAAAAGATTGAACAAACCTCAGCCATTTTTGCAAGCTCGGTCCAGTCCGCCTTGTTGTAACTGCACATTATGCTGGAGATAATAATCTGGGGGAGGGAAGGGGGGGAGAGAGAGAGAGAGGGTAAATAACAATGACTGATTCACAAAATTTCACCTGATGGACTTAAACAAAATAGTCCATTTTAATGCGTGAAAATGTTTCGCGATCCAGGTCTTGTTTCAACACATTACAAAATGGATCTGAAAGCCATTATCTTGTCTTTAAAGGCGCCAGCCTCGTCCTTCCTCCCTCAAAGTCACAAAATCAATATTTATAATTTACAGGATCAAGACAAATCCACTGGCGCACAAGCATTATTAAAACAATAAAAACATTGGAGTGATGGTATTAGTTAAGAGCCCTTGTGCTATCCCTGGATAAGGCTGCGCTATTTTCATTTTTTCTCTCCTCCAGACACAATAATCTGGCCATAAAACAGGAAATATAAAGCCGCTTCTTGTTATTACACTTTGATTTTAAGCAAACACAAACCTAAGCAGGCAGCAATGTACAGGCATAGGCATACAACATGCCTTCAATTCACAGAAGACAGGTCTCTCGCCAGGTCCACATATTAGCAGAAAGATGTTTGATTTCACCACAATCAAACAAGTTTGATCGCTGCCTGAAGAAAAAATGTGTTGTTGAATACTTCAATAAAATTAAGGCAATTTATTTATTTATTTATTTTTTTGGGGGGCATTTAAAAGAGCTATATGGAACCCAAATAAATTACCTTTACCTTATCTAAGTGGCAAAATAATACATTTACAGAAATAATATATGTGAAATAAAATATACAGGTAGGAAAGGGCCTAATTCTAAAACACCACACGATGCTTGCCATGGTAGCTGGCCTTGTTCCACCAGAGAATATTAAACTTGGAGGCTAAGCCAGCTCCCACAACCAATTTCCAGTGTATTTCCGATCCATTGTCTAAGGTGACAAATAGAGAACACAACACATCCCAGATTCACAGATGACATGCAACCAAATGAAAAGTAAAAAATTATTTGAATAAGGTGTATGGATGAACTCCTGTCTCCTGAAAAGGACACAGATAGGGATATACAAACAGGTGACACAAGCAGAGTAAGGCACTGACACATAAATCATAAAACGGTAGACTGATGAACGCTAAGCTGGCATTCACACGGACCTGAGGGGCTGGCCGTCAACCAATTCTCACCGTCGGTGTGCGTTTGGTTTTTGCCCCATTGCCCTGCCAACGTGCACATGAAATTACACAGGGGGGCCTTTGAAAGGAGGCAGAAGACTGCCGGCAAACAGACTACATTAAACAACAGACCCCGCAGGATGCTGAAGTTCACTCAAACCAGGAACCCACACACACACACACACACACACACACACACACACACACACACACACACTCACACACTCACACACACACACACACACACACACACACACACACTCACACACACTCACCACACATCACACCCACAGACACACACACACAGGCATGCAAGCAAGTGGGGGCACACGCAGCCAATAACACACGTGCGCATCCCCTGTGGTACACGGTATGCGCTGGGTCTGGATGTCTGTGAGGTATGGCTTGTTAAACTGCTATCAATATACTTGCCCCCTCATCTGTGTGTCACTTTAAAGGCTGTATTTTACATTATTGCAGGATGTAGACACCAGCGTCTGCTGCAAATCACAGGGACTGGATATCAATGGGCGCCCAGTTGCCAGGGGCAACCTACAATTTGCATCAGACCCCCTCAAAATTCAAAACGAGTGGAGTGCCTGCCTGGATCATGCAGCCTCGTATTTAATGATATTCATCATGAGGACCGGGCACAGAGCAACTTTCCCCACAGACTGTAAATCTTATTTTATAAATGATAAAGGGATGCCACTCTCTCATTGTGATATACTGTGGTATAACTTGAAGGCTAATTTTAGCTGTCAACAGACCATGCTGGAAGGATAAGGGACTCGAGCCAGCTACTGATCAATGAATAAAACATTGAAGAACCGCAATCGTAATCCTTGTGTTTTGAAAACATTCACAGCGAATCAATGCCTGTGAACTTCGCCTTCCTCCTGGTAAGTGCAGTGGATGGCATGGCACCGGGTTTTAAATCCACCAGTGACTGAAAACGGCGTTGCATGTATTCAATCATAAACTTGAAAGAGGTGCTATAGTAAAAAGGGCAAGCAAACCACCAAACCATGTTATCAGCGTGACGCTGAGGCGGGTCAGAGACACAGTGCCCTGTCGGCCTTAACAGGTCTTCCATACCAAAGGGACTACTTTTCCTGGGTTTCTCCATCACAGTACATTCTGACTTCTAATGGTGATGAAGGGTCATCTGCACTCTTGCCCATCCTTCAAAAAGTCACACTCTATGTGGTTACGACCTGGAGACGTCATAAGTGGCATCCCTTTATCATTTATGGGTAAGTATGGGAGCCCTTGTAAGTCAATGAGGGCTTTTGATTCTAAAAAGCACTGAAAACCTCAATGGGGGGGGGGTCTTTTTGCAGATCAGTGGGGATCTAAGGTCAGTGGATGAGACACGCTTATATACATATATATATATATATATATATATATATATATATATATATATATAAAATGAATATGAATTTATTATATATTTATTTATTGAACTTTCTGCAAAGTGAGGTGACAAATAACACCCTAAACGTGCACTAAATGTGCTTTATCAAAAACAAAGTAGCTAGATCATGTAGACTGGAGCCACAGTTGTTCAACCGCTTTCTCTTAAAATTATTATTAGGAAGGCTAGCACTCTACCCTTTAGCTTATTGATATTTAGTTGTGGACATCTACAACACTAACACTGACAACGTCAATCTTCCATTCTTTAAACATTTTTTAGTTATTATTTGCACTGTTTTTTCCCTCCATTTTTCTCCCAATTTTTTGTATCCAATTCCCTCTCTCTTTTTTCGTGCCAATTATCTCCTCCCTCATATGAGAACTCGCTGCCATAGTCCAGCCAGTAGCCATCGCTGCACTGCCTCCTTCCAGCCAGTGCCCGCCTAGGCCGAAGCCTGTCACCGATGCATGACCACTCATATATGCAGCGAGTCTTTCCTCTGGCCTTTTTTATCCCTCCCCCCAGGGGCAAACAGCCAATTGCTGCCCCCTAGTAGCACTCCTGGCCAGAGCCGAAACTGGCACGACTGGTGGAATCGAACCCTGGTCTCCGTGGCTAGCGCCAAACACTCTGCTAAACCACGCGAGAGGCCCCAACCTTCTATTCTGAATTATGAGGAATGTTGTGTTATCCTTATTTATCCTCTTGCCAACTCATTTCAGTACATATTTGATATTGTAATGGCAGGCTATAGTGCGTTAATAAAGTCAATATTTAACTTCGGCACAACCGATAGGTAAGTGGGAGTCCAGGACAATTAGGGAAACTAAAAAGAAAAAGAAGTTGACGTATAGAAATATTCTGCTTATTAAAGGCCAACGCTGAATGTCCAATCCTGTTCATTCAGGGAGTTAACCATTGTAAATCCTGTCATGTCTCTGGGAAGCACAGGAATTATCTTGTTATCAATTTAATAATGGAGCACTGAAGTAAGTGATGCTGTCCACCAACACCCGGAACACAGCGTCTCCAGGGAAATTCACCACCTGGAAACTGTCAATCTCAGCAGATATGGGAATATTAAAAAATTGGGGACAATGCACCCACTCCCCCTCCCCCCTCCATAAATCTATTCTCTTGGTGCTGTGTAATGAGAAAAAATCTGAGGGACGATAAATACAATTACTGCAATATGGCTGACAGCCATGACCTACATAACCTAGAAATGTATATATATATATATATATATATATATATATATATATATACATATATATATATACTGTATATATTGTCTATACTCTTTATATAATATGTCCCATTTTCATGAATACCTTTAACAAGCAAGAACCTGACCTTCAAATGTTTGTGTAGCAGTATTTGGTATGAGCTTGGCTTCCCACTGACAGGGTTGTGAGCTGTGAGGACAGCTCTCTCCAGGCAGCTCAAGTGTGCTGAATAACACGGCACCCTGACCCCACCGTTCGCCTTGTGTTGACAAAGGTAATAATGGGAATCATCAGTCGTGGCACACCCCTGCGCTAGCCCGGCGCTGTCCCGACACAGCCAGCGCAGCCAGCGCTTTTGTGCCTGAATGACATTCATCTGAGACTCCCATTCAATCAGATAACGGGCACCAAAAAAAAGCGTTGTACTGGGCCTTGTTCGTTTTTAAGTTTGTATCTATGAAAGAGGAAGGACATTTTGGGTTTGCACTGATTTCTGAAGCCAGGGGGGGGGGGGGATCTCACCACTAAGCTAATAAAGGGCACCGCTTTTGGATTTGTGATGCATTGCTGACATCACTCACTCGCTCGCACGCACGCACGCACGCACGCACGCACGCACGCACGCACGCACTACATTGAACGAGGAGAGTTATTGTCTGTATAATTTTCAAAACCTTGGAAAAGAAAAGGAAAATGATGAGGGAGAACATATTGACTGGCATGGCATGAACACACAGATCACTTTTGAATGGCTGTCCACAAATACACGATATACAGGATACAGAGGGAAGAAAATAAGACCACAGCAACATGAGTATTTAAAAACTGCAGTTTCTCCTCCGGTTTGTATAATGATCAAATTTATAATGCAGCCATTCACAATCATAAACGGGATTGGTTTCTATAGCTCAATGTGCACACATACAATTGAGAGTCCTTGCTAATTAGTATACCAATAGTATGATCTTTCAAAATTGCCAAAACATGATTTGAGGGACAGCTTTGATTATTAACGTAAAAAACCCATTCTCAACTATATCACTTTTTGAAATACACTGCTATGATGTAGTGCGATTTGAATCATTAAAGCCCCTAAGGCTATATTTATGGCTGAAGTAAAAATAAAAATATGTAAATATGAGATTTTGGGAATGCCATAAATTTTTCATAAATAAAATACGGAATAAAAATAAATAAAAAGGAAAAAACATTCATACACTGAAGAAGTTCAACAAAAGAATTATCGATATATTACATTATCATATATCAAATTATCTTATGATTTCAGAATTGTGAATAACATGGGGGTAAAACATCAATTTCAAGGTCTTGACACATTTTTGAAGGGCTAGAATGCTGTTATATTGCGTCACAGCCACGTGTCGAACCTGCTGGGAGAAGCAATAAATACAAACAGAAGAAGAAAGTGGCCATAATGTCTTTGGTAATACAACTCACATTGTTGGGGAAATCCGCTTTGAGTTCAGTCACACTCTGGCACCAGTACGCTGCGGTCTTCTCACTAATGAGCTCAATGTTGAGGAAGGACCCTTGACCAGGGCCGAAGCTGTAGCCTGACGTCGTTCCACGCACAATACGGGGGGAGACGTTGGTGACCAAATCCTAGGGAACAGGAAAGCAGCATGACACAAGTCCTCCTGCAGTCACAAACAGCTCAGCTACTGGTTCTGCTCTTTCTTCCCACCATCCAGTGTTATTCTGTTAAAATATATCTAATTATGTGAACCTAATACATCTACAAAGCAGCTAACATAAATAGCTCTGCTACCTCGGTTATTAAACAGAGACCTCTGTCAAGGCAATGAAAGCCTCTAACTGGGCAAATGTTCCTCGTTCATTATTTTTTCTGTAAAACACTATAAAAAACACAATTATAGTCATATTTTACACAAATACATGACAAACTCTATAACTATAATTTTTTCAAGGGGCTTTGAAGCTGAACTGAGTTCATGTTTAAGAAAGTTGTGTGAAGTCTCCCAGCACACAAAAGAAAAACCTTACACATTACAAAATAAATTCATCTATGGGTTCAAAATTAATGAAGCATTATTTTCTCTGTATTCTTTTCTCTTCCACCCCCCTCCTTCTCGCTCTCTCTGTCTCTCTCTCTCTCTCGGTCACTCTCTCAAGTTCTCTCTCTCGCTCTCTGTGTAGCATAAGATTTTCTTTTGCGGACTGAAAATCTCTTCACCTGAGGAAACAGGGATTTCTCACACCTGACAATGCTTCACTCTGTGATAGATTGTACGCTCAGTTCTGAAAACATACATCAAACATCACTGGCATGATCGGCTGGCAAACGTTTCCTCCACAGAAATTCTGCCAAATGGCCATAATGGCCAGTGGTAATTAGATTCTTGTGAAGTGCAACATTTCTTAAGTCCTTTTCTGCAGCTGCAATCAGTCTGCCGCACACATACAACGCAGGCAGTGAATGCAGCTGGCAGTAAACCAGGCTAACGCTTTGACCAACCTGTTAATGGCTTTGGCAGAGAGTGAGTTGACAACGACAATAAAATGCAACGTCCCTTTGTTTAACCCCCTGAGACTCTGTTTTTTACCTTAGTACCGTCCCCTTCTATTGACATGGTAACTAGGTGCGAGTTTCGGGAGGTGTGGGGAGGGGCGTGGGGCCATGTGTGAAAACGCCGGGCGTAAACAAACACAAACTGTCCCGACAATTTGAAGCAAGATTTTATACAGACATACAATTTTATTCAAGATGGAAAGATTTTCTGCGCTGCAGTGTTTGAGAGCATCGATGGAAAGCGGCGAAGACAATAACTGACGAAGAGTAAGTAACTATATTTGATCTGCCATGTTATCAAATACTCGTATATATTCAATATATGAATTCCGTGTGTTAAATTGCAGCGTAAACAATGTCCCGACATTATATCGGATCTTGTCTGTGTTTACGGTTATGAGCTGCCAGCAACAGACGGTGTATGCTGATATTTATTTTATTTACCATATTTTCAAATACTGCGTGAAAAGTATTCGACTGCTGCGAATAATTAACGGAGGATATTTAACCAGCTGGCATTCTGTTTTCGGCGCTTGGACATTATCTAGCTTAGCTTGATAATACCTATTGTGATTAATGTTTCTTGCCTCTCGAGAACTTGTTTGTTCGTGTGCTTGTTGTTGTTTAGATTCCCAGCGTTTAGTTTATACCACGTTTTGGATACGTGGATTTACCTGTTTACTTTGATTTGTTTGTTCCTGTTCGTTGGTTTTGTTGTTTGTCTTTCCGTGTCTTCGCAGACACGGATTTTGCTCGTTTTCCGACAGACGTTTAACGATAAATATCTTAAACCCAGAAAACGGGCTACTTTTGATCATGTGCCTGTGTCCACTGCCAAACACTCTGGATGTTGGCAAATTGGCTTCTGTTGGTTGCAATAAATGTGTACTCTGCAAGATGTCGGGAAACAGCGGTTTGTGACGTTCCCTTGTGTCTACAGTTGACCAGAAACTGTTTTGAGAAGTGGCACCAAAGACTGTGAAAGAACAAATTGTCTCACCATGTTTTAATTTGGAATGTTTTGTATATAGTTTGTTTTCAATGAATCTTCCCAAATGAAAAAAACTTTCTGCATGGCTCACTGACTATTGCTTACTCTGATGGCTTTTCTCTTTGTCTGGCGGCCTTTGAGAGAGAGATGGCCCATCTGACAGATTTTACAGGTGTGGACAAGCCTCAGGTGTGGATCATGAATATTCTTGAAATTAGCATATAGCCCTCCCACAGCCTGAAATAAATGTGACCAGTTCTGATAAAAACAGGTTTTTAGCTATTTAGATCTCAGATGTGCTAAACTATTTTCACACCCTTACATAAACAAGACCTTGATGAACAAACGCATATTGGCAAAACAATTCGTCACTATAGTTTAGTGTGTGCTTTCACAACTTTTGTGACGGCAGAAAAATTTACTCTTTATAACTTGTGTGTTTGTAGATCTATTTACAAGCTGCATATGATACTGACCACACTATTGATGGCATATAAATGTAGCTGTGATTGTCCTTCAAATAAAAATATCAAACACTTTGGAGTAAGTGTGTGTTAGTTGATGAAATTGAGATAAATATCAGACCATGCCAAAATCAAAAACCTCCTCTAAGCTTAGCACGGACCTCAGAGGGTTAAGGCAAAAAATTGTACCTCAGAAATTCCCCAAATCATGCGGTGTGCATTTGGGTGGCACAGTGCTAATCTTTGCTTCGTCTTCCATCGTAATTCATTCATTTTTGTGTACAAGTATGCATATCAATAAATATGATGAATTGATAGATAATCGAAATTGAAAAATAATCAATTAATGATGACTTTTGGTGGTTTTGTTATCATTTGACACATTTTCATAATAGAAAATGTGTCATAAACCTATACAATTTAATATACAACTGGTTCTACAAAATAGTCCTTCAAGCTTTAAGCTGGTCAAAAAGATCATAACTAAAGATATTTTGACATTTTGGTCCTCCCAAGTCTGATAAAACCATGGCCCATTACTATGTAGCAATTATGAACAATTTACATATTTTAATTAGGAACTACCCCATACAAAACAATTAAGATAATAGCATACCAACTTAATTTCATAACATTTGGACATTTTTACAACTAGATAGACAAGAAACCTTAATTAGCACTAATTAGGCCTAATTTGCATAGGTTTGATAAAGCACAGCATCGCTACAATATGAGATTATCTATCCCTTTATCTGCCAAATGCTACTGTTGGAAAGAGTGATTCACACTGCAAGTAAATTCCCTGTGATTTCCCATTTGTTCCCCTGTCACATCTGCTACCCTCCGAGTTGGTGTCACAGCAGGTTTAATATTGTCTTCAGAACATCTTTATATCAAAGTTTTTATATCAACGTTTTTAGCAGAGATTTGAAAAGTGTGCACTCAATTTACTGTTCTACATTAGCCCTGATATTTATGTGCTGAAAATATAGTGAGTAGAGTCCCCCACCTTTTTGTAGTGCACAATGATAAGTTCTGTGTTTGTCTTCAGATCTAGTTGGGGATGGACTGGCTAACTTTCAATGTGTAGCATTGGAGAATTAGCTTGTCAACTACAGAACTTTGATAAAGGAACTCAGTGGCGGATCCTGGCATAGGCGACATAGGCAGTCGCCTAGGGCAGCACGCCAGCAAGGGGCGCACGCACACAGCACTCCATATAGAGACACAGACGCGTGCTCACTTCAGTCTCGCTCATCTGCGCTTAGTGCTGCGCTACAGCAATATGCTAGCATCGGGTATCATGTGACTTTTTCGTCCCACTGCTTCTGCTGTCTGTCAGCCTATGTCCTCACCTGCTAGAAGCCCAAAGTGGGGGAGGGGTGGAGGCCAATAGCCAGTATGTACAGTACAAGTCAATCAATGAAATCACAAAATAACATTGCAACCAAATGCGCCCCTGCTCTCGTAACACACACAAGCAAATGGAAATAATATCTCAATAGCTACTGATATACAGCTGCAATTTTCCCTGATTTAAAATATAATGATAAATGAAAATGAGTCTGTACACCACCAAGGTGAAATGGTTTAGTCTCTTGACCCTGCATTGATGGGCAATCGTTTAGTCACACAAACAATTGTGTCACACACACACATTGAGGTATGGTGCCAAAATGAAAAGATCAAAGCCTTCGGGATTTCAGTTTTGAAAAAAGAGATAAGAAGAAGAGGAGAAACGGGCCAAAGATAAAGTGTTATGTCATCTCATCATGAATATTATGTTACGTTTTGAAGTAGTCTAGTAAATAATCATGCTAGCTAGGTATTGCATCAATTGCTATACTAAAGTTAATGCTAGCTAGTAGCTCAAGCATTTAGCGAACATTAGACTGGCTATAATGACAGTTTTACTCAAAAAAAACTCCTTTCTTGACTATCATCATGAACATTTTCTGTAAATCTTTTGGGGTAATAATAGCGCTATACTGCATCACTATGAGCTTCCTACTAGCTAGTTAACATGCATATAGTCCAGCTAAACTAGAAGCAAAACAGCAGAAGCTATCTTAAGTTTGGTTTGTGCATAATGAACTTTCAGCCACATTGAGCCAGACTCAGCCAGTATTGAAAAGGTGTGTTCAATTTAGTTTTATTTGTGTGCACCTTCAATTTTTATATTAGTGTGCAATATGTTTCACTGTTCTTATTTATTGTCTTGGACAGCACCTCCTTATTTGTGTTCCTTTTAAAAGAAGCATGCTAGTTTTATTTATCTATTTATTTGTATTTATTGTTCAATTTCAATTTGTTATTTGTATACATGTTAGATTTTTACAATGTAATATTTGTGTTCAATATTTTTCAGTATTTCTTTGTCTATTAGTATATTTTCTTCAAATAAAAGGGGTGCCTATTGCGCCTTGTTACAACATAGGTACTTGTTTTGCGTGGCCTCCCTGGGGCTTGGGGGGGTATAACTGATCTTGCCTAGGGCACCAAGTGAGCCAGGATCGCCACTGGAGGAACTGACTTGAAAAAACAATGAAGTGGTCTCTAAATGTCAATCTCAGAGATTGGGATAGAAATATACATACATATCTGTAATGAACTCACTCAAAAAGCTGCATACACATGTAAGACTACAGTCACTACAGAATGTCATGCTTCTCATTGTTTAGAAAATACAGATATGATAAAAACTGTGATAGAAAGTATTGATCAGTGAAATCAATTAGACACAATCAGGTATTTCCTGTAAAGCTGTAACATCCAGAACGCCCTCTGAATGGAGGTTTGGAATGTGGTTGTGAATGGTGAATTAAGACACAGTTTAAAAAAAATAGAAGTACAGTACCCTCCAGTCAAACTACAAAGCAGAATTGAGACGGGCATTCCAGAGACTGGGGGGCAAATCTGCATGTCTGTATTTAATGAAGCTGTGACCCAGGAACATTTAGCTCTTGGCATTATTTATTATCAGAACAATTCTGAACAAGAGTTTTAATATTAAATAGCTGGAAACCATGAAATCGCCCAAAGGGAGAAAAATGCCACATTAGAAAAACACAGGTGTCACACACAGTGGTGAGAGATAAGTTTTATGTCCCCCCCCCCTCAAGTATCCCAAGCAAATTGGAGTCACAGGGAAGTGAGTCATGCATCACATAGACGCATTCACATGCCCCGTACCCCGGCATTGGGAATGATGTGCATGCTTACAAAGAACGTTCGTGGAAAGTCGAGGACGGATTAAGACATTCGCAGAAAAGATGGAAGTGTTTCTCCCCCATTTGTGTACAGCCACGCTTTGACATGGTGCACCCCTTCCCAATCCTTCTCAGCTTAATGCCTACGGAGGACTTCCATCTGTTAGCGCATAACCCTATCCAACTGTCCATTCGCAATGCTGTAACCTGTTGGAAAATAATCTGTCCATGTGTATTGCGTTTCACACATAGTCTGATTCTTTAACGGCTACTTGTATGTTTTAAGCAAGCAGTGTTTTATCACACCAGCACAGGCCCCTAATCCCTCAATACCGCAAACAGCCTTTTGAAAGGGGAAGATAAATACTAATCATACGTTGTGTACTACTTTGTGCCACATACAGAGCCATTCTGTGATTGGCTGACTTCAGAGCTACATTCCCAGTAATCCAGCCGTTGCATCCGCTGCTTTATTGACCTTATCATGGCAAAGCCCTATTCAAATTTGAATACACTTGGAATTCCACTGAATCGCCGCTGCTGTTTTTTTATTTTTTTAAAGCTGACATAGAAAATCATTCGACCACAATTATCACTGAAACATTATCCTGGGAGGTTGGGGTTAATGGCAATGGAAGTTAAGCGAACGTTTTATTTTTTCTCGCTCCCCCTTTACTGCGGTAAGACAAAACGATCTTTTTTAAAACATGTGTTTTGCTGCCCTGAGGAAAACCCTGCATCCTCTCTTCCATTGGCCTCTTCTTTCTCCCCGCCTCGGCCTTCCTGAGAGGGTCAAGTATGGCACGTACAGGGGAAGAGAAGATAATCCCACACATTAAACCACAGGCTAGCACTAATGCCATATCAAATATTTTACTATGCTGAGGCAAAATTGCGCCGTCCCAAAATTGTTTTATTTAAGGGCACTGACATATGATCCTAGATGAAATCCCTGAGGTCGGTCTTCCCAGCGCAAATAATAAAAGTGTAAAACTAGGTAAGGACTATCTTTCATTTTGAAAACAAGCAAATTAAATATGGTAATAACCTGTTAAAAAACCCACTTTATTACCAAAAATCTATTGAGCATTTCAAAATTAATTACAGTATTGGTTTTTTTCCCCCTTAATATTTTCCTGGGACTAAACATGAATAAGTTAAAAAAACGAAACAAAAAAACTAGTGGTGGGACTCGATTAAAAAAATTAATCTAATTAATTAGAGGCTTTGTAATTAATTAATCGAAATTAATCGCATTTTAATCGCATATCAATATTTGACACGAGAAGCAACATTTTTCAATTCAAATGGATTTTGGTATACGAGTGAATCAATGAATAGACATATACATAAGTTTAAGCAGCAAAATCTTGTTTATTTTAGCTACTACACAGACCAGTGCAATTTTTAACAAAGTGCAGCAATTTTAGGAATATGATAGTGCAAAGGACCTTTGGAAGAAGCTGCTGGATTTTTTTCAAATTGTCTTTCTGCATGGCAGTTCATAAATTGTGTCAGACGACGCAATCTGTAGCACCTTTTCTAGCCCCTTATCTTCGACCACCGAAAGTGGTCTACAGTCCACGGCAATCCAGTGAGCCAGTGAGTTGGTTACTTTGTTAGACGTGGTCTTACTCATCTTGGCTCTGAACCCCGTCATCTGGTCGAGTGTGGGTTGGCGACTCTGCTTGCTCGTACTAGGACTAACGTTAGCTTGATCAGCGTTAGCTCTGGCTTCCACGCTAGCTGCAACATGTTTAGCATTGAGAAACGTTCCGTGGTGTCTGGAGTGCAAAAATATAGTGCGATTAAAATGCGTAAATTTTTTAACGCGTTATTTTTTCTGTAATTAATTAATCGAAATTAACGCGTTAAAGTCCCAGCCCTAAAAAAACACATGCATGCCCACAACCTTGAATTATTGCTGCAGGAGGGGCAAAATTGCTTTTCATTTTCTCATTCAATCACAATCAGAACAAAAAATAACACGCTGCAGCTGGACGGCATGTTTCAGTCATTACCTGAAATCTTTAGCCTTCGAGCAGTTGTGCTACCGCCTACATTCATCTGCCAGATTGCTTATTTCTTGCGTTTTACTTTCTTTCCGTTTACCTCGGCTAATAGAAATATTCTCATGTGTGCACACAGCATTTTCTGAAGATAATGGGCTATGTTGCCTGCAACTACTAACGATTTCACCTGATTATTATTATTTTGTTATTTTCTACTGTGAGAGATATTAAATAGACACACTGGTGCTCTGTGCATGTTGCCTCCATCTACAGCACATGTAGGGTCATGATTATATACTATGATCACTAAAATATGCCACTTCTATTATGTTGCGCTGATGTCATATCATGATAATGCCATTACACTGATTTCAAAATAGCCTGAAATTCATGTGTCGGAGATGCCTTTTAAATACTGAGTAAGTATTGAGAAGTCACTGCGAAATTACATATAATTGTATTTAAGGGTAATATTCATGTTACCCTTTAAAGGTAAAAATGACATATAAGTATATTTAAGGCTAACATTCAAATTTGTGAGCACCAAAATATTAGTGGTGCTGTTAACTGAAAATGACAAACACACAACTGAACCAAGTGACCGTTAAAACTCTGGGGTGCCTTAGCATCAGCTATAAAACATATGTATGAGTATTGATACACCTCTCAGTTCTGTGGTGCTAGTGGAGCACTCTGCTTATTGGGGAAATCTTGAGGTACCATAATTACACTGAGAAGCCCAAGTCGAGACATTAATCATTATAAATAGCCATGACAGAAAAATCAAAGCATGGCAGTTTCAGTTCACCTCCACAGCCCACCCGTCCAACGTGCTCCTTTCCGAAAAAGGGCCCTGTTGCAGTTCTGGAGTTCTGAGAACCATTCATCTTTGTCCCTAAAGTGCAGCTCTAACACTTGGTAACCTATCATTTAATCCTGTTGTTTATAGCACGCGTCAGAGTAGGGGGGTGGATGTGTACTGCTGGCCACTGCATAACAAGATCCTCCAATACCACTATTAATAGATGTGAAGAAAACCTTTGTCAGCGCGTAGGATTCCACCACTCTCAAACAAAGGGGCAACTTTGATCCCTGCTAGCAATGATGCAATTTAACCAAAGGCCATGTGGCTTCACAACAAAACCATTACTTGATTTATGTTTTATATAATCATCCTGAAAATAGTTTCCCGGCACATTTATTGACAAGTCTTCTGTCACAATAATTGTATTTTAAGCATGGTGTATTGGCACAAAATGTTACATGTTACACATTAGCTATTTATATTGTTGAAATACTACTGCGGACACAATTTTAGGTTTGGAATGTCATGCTAAAGGATCCACCAACAACAATGTTCAGTCTTCAGTCAGTCCACAACAACAGCATAAATGAAATAAAGCAGAGTTCCGCCGAATGTATCAGTTTTCTGAATAATACTATTAAAAGCCAAATATTTACATGCCATCGTTCATGTGCAAATTTACTAATATCACATGGGTAAATTAGGTACTTATTTTTTCTTCATAATAATCTTTGTAATCATTGCAAACTAGTTTGGTACAATCTAAAAATGAAGGTTCCATATGACATATGTGGTATCATGCTTTTACCCCTACTTCCAAGGTACAATTACAATTTTAAAAAGAAGGAATCTATTAAAGGCAGTTATTCTAAAATAAACTTGGTTTTTCTTAATCCCTTCCTGGAAATGTAGTCCACAAACGCTGCGACAAGCCAGCCATGTGGACTTATCCATACTGATGTTAGTTTAGATTTCTCACAAAGATAACCTCAAGATAACCCAAAGATAACCCTCCTCAGCCTCTCTCTATAGCTGTCACTTATAAATCTGAGACACCTTCAATCAAACAACCACATCTAACCAACAAATCTGCACCCAGCAGGTTAGCCTTGATAAACCATTTGACAACTGTGTGTTGCACCCTGAAAGCATTCTTGAATGCAATATGCACCAGCCTATCATTTCAATGGCTCGAGTGAATAGAATTCATTTTTGAAAAAACCCACTCCATCTGTTTCAAGACCTTCATTTTCCCTTTGTTAAATGCAATCTGAAAGACGTATAAGAGAAGCCATTACAAAAACCGTTTACATTTTACATTTTACAATTTCCGGTTCCATTAAATCAAATATCTAAATGAGTGCTGGTATCCTGAAACATTGGCTCAAATGAAGCCAAATGCCAATACAGCTGAATAAGAGGTTAAACTCTTTTATGCAAATGAATTTTCTTCAAAAGAAAGTAAAAATGTCATACATTATAAGAACATTGGTCAAGGCAAGGAAAAAGTAGGCAAGTTATTATCTATCCACCTTCTTTCATGAATGACATGTTCTCTAGGAATTAAAACTAACTGGGTATTTCCATGCATCTTTTTTTGTGAGATCAAATCAAGGCTTGGAGCCATGCACTGCACATTGGCTTACATGTCTTACAAACAGTCTGTGGGGGTTGGGAAAACCCTTTATGGATTACTCTTAGGGTTGGCTTCAAGAGATATGTCATACCTTGTTGTTCTTAGTAGGAGCAAACAACCACCAGCATCAATTGTAACGTACGAAAGTAACAACGAGGGCCAATAAAGGGACAAATGGATAAGAGCAGACCAGTTTGACTTTTACAGCTATGAAGTCGCTTCACAAAAAATCTTTTCCAAAATGACTTTTTCACATCCACAGCAAGTCCGGGCATGTACTCCACTTTGCCTGCAATTACTGCCTACCTGAAAGTCATTCTAAAGGTGCATTGTAGGCTCTGCCCAAAAGCAAAGGATATGAAGACTGTTTTGATAAATGAAGAAGGATATTGTCTGTCAGCTTTGTCATTAGTGCTTCTCACAGATTTATCACAAGATAATATAAAATAAACTTCAACAGTGCCATGTGAGATTCTTCAGGTTGTCGAAAGAGAAGAGCAAGAAAATAATAGTGTTGCGCTGTGCACGCCGCTTCCTTTTGTGCGCCAATTAACAGTTATATTATCTCAAGCAGCCATGCTGAGACGCACTTTCAATGCTTGAGATCAATAATGTAAACCACGGGCTGGAATATTGTGCACATGCACGTTTCCTCCAAGCACTCGTTCCTGAAAATGAAAATGCTAATGACACGAAGGGGAGACGCGTGCCCAAGACGTGGCTGACGACAGATATTGGGCGCCTGCCAATCACGGCGTACAATGTCCCCCTGCCTCTGCGGTGATGAGCACGCGTTCTTCCCGCCTCTCGAACGCAGTCGTCTCCTCTGAATGCCAACACAGCACTGGACTTTGGTGCGAGAAACAAACTCACAAACAAATGCCACGTTGTGCTATTTAACACATCGCCACCAGTGTGTTTTCTTTCTGGAGTGATCTGTCACTTCGCTAAGTCACGAGTGCCTATGTGCGGCGTTCGGGCACGCGTACATTTAAGAGACGTAGTACGGACAAATGGTACACTTTCTCACACACGTAACTACAAATGCGCTCCCATACATACAGGGAGGAGGCTCCAAACTGTCACAAATGTTTGATGAATCCATAGTTTCAAGCATGATGGTAAAAGTTTATGAATGACTACAACCACTTATTCAGCGCTGACTTAGGACTGATTTCGCCTCACTGATAGACAAGCAGTAAAACAGCTGTGCCTACTACAGCACATATATTACGATGGAATACAACAACACAGTAAGAGATACAGTATTTTGAGAAACGATGCAAATGTTAAATAATACACAGATTTTAATGGGATTACTGTATGCATGTGTTCGATTAACACATAAAGATGTATGTACATGTGGTTATAAAAGCTACACTGCATAGTAAAAGGATCCGTTTTGATGAAATTAGGAAACAAAGCTGATTTCACAGCACAATTTATCTGCCCTCTCACCCATGCAAGGTAGTCACTGCTACTTTGATCTCCCAATTAATGGGTATATTTAAATACTGTAAACATGTAACTGAAGCTAATGAGGCTAGGAAATTCAGCTTTTTTATCAGACAGTATAAATTCCACTTTCACTAATTTGCTTGTTAAATAAATACAAACCAGTGGTCTGTGACTGGTGCTTTATATGCCAAATCTGTTTTTCATTTTTTCCAGATCACAGGTTTCAGATCAGTCGGAAAAACAAACAGGGGGATGTCCTCCTGCAAACGGAAAAGATCATTCCAGCGGAAAGCCACGGGGGCCGCTGCCCTGGCTTTTACGATGTGTTCGCGTTGCGGGGACTGTCATTAGTTTAATACTGTGGAGCGCGTTAGCGCTTTCGTCTGAGGTCATTAGCCACGTGCGTCCCTTGTTTTTATAGCCGGCGAGGGACACAGCACCTTAGGAGGTGGAACGTACAGAGCGCGCGCAGCAGAGAGGCAGAGGGCACCGGCGCAAAGCCCCACGCTGGCTGCCCTCTCCGCAGAGCCCACTTTAATGGCCGTTCCACAGACACGGCTCGGCCTCTTCCCGCAGCATCCTTTATCTCGTCCGGGCGTGTCTGTGACCTCGGGGGTGGAAGGAACCAGTCTCCCCGCTGCCAGGCAGCACAGCACTGTTGGCACAGGTACCTTGTTTGCTGGTAATGTGTACAAGGATCACATCCCATGCAGTCTTATTTTTTCCCCCTCAAAGGTTATCTTTTAACCCCTAACGCCCTCTCCCCCAGACCCAATGATGGAGTGTGGTGACTGGCCGTGCCTACACCCCCCCCTTCCCCCACTCACCCGGGCCACGGAGCTGTGACTGAACAGTGATTGCGTCCACCGCACGTGGCTGAGCCGCCGTATTGATCGGACGGCAGGATGTATCGAGCAGATCACCCGCTTGTGTGTCATGTCTCCGTGTTCCTGGGCCAGAGCCGGTCTCATCAGCGCTTCCCGCGCAGCGGCCTCTGTCACGGGGGCGCCGCCTTATCTGATGCAGCGTCAAGGCCAGATGAGTTACCTGGACAACTGTTGCATCTCGACGGCAACAGGCCCACGCTGTCTCTCCCAGCCACTGACAGAGACGGTGACAGAATTAGAGCTGACTAGTGGCATGCTAGATTTACCCTGTTATCATCACCCATGCAAAAGCTTCCATTATCTAGTGACTGTAGCTTTGTGACAGGATCTCCAATAAGGGGCTTTACTGCCCCCGGCGCAACAGTCCTATGTCTTTTCAGTTTAACAACACTTGTTTTATTTAAATACGTAAGCTCAATTTGAAACACTGACTTCGAGTGTTTCCAAAACTGTAGGCATTGTGGAACGTTCACCCAGCGAATGTTGTTTATTCCCATCAGCGGTGTGGCACCTTTATAAAGAGGCGAGCTGTACCTGGGATAAGAGGCGCAACAAGGAGGGCTTGCCAACCTCAATGAAAGTGTCATAAAAAAACTAAATGCCGTCACACAGAAAGAAAGAAAGCAACTGAATTAAATCATGCCAAGCTGATTTATTATTATTATTTTTATCATTTAACAGAAATTACTGGGGTCGTGGGCCAGAAAAACTTTTTCCAGGGAAAGAAGGGCGAGGTGCGGGCAAGACGCTTTGCTAATTTGGGTCCGGGCCCTGCCGACTGTCATCGCTGAGTGCCGGGGTGCAGGAGGTACCCTCCCCACACATATGACAGGCGCTCTGTTTGCGGTGTATCCTGAATCTGTCACACTCTGCCTCGCCGCTTCCCCGTGTCATGTTCTCCGCCACTCACTGCCAGCGTGCCAATTACGCAAGCTGCTTCCCAGGCACCCGACAAAAATTCCACAAGACTGCTGTGCAAGCTTACCCTAATTAACCATCAGCTTAATTAGACAATTTACTGTGTAATTAGCAGGCAATTAGTCAACACCTCTCAGATCTTACTGACTGCTTTGACAGTCCCTGTTTTCTACGCAGGATTTTGGGAGTCAAAATCACCTACGATTTAGCTTAAATCCCAGGGTGTAAAAACCGCAGCAGAGCACTGCGTATAATTACTAATAAGGATGTGTGCGTGGTTAAATATAAGCTCTGTACCACAGTGCCTCTTCCCCCAGAAACTGCTCTGACAATGCTTTGATCCCAGTGAACACTGAGCAGTAATGCATTGGTAGGTACAGAAGGTGCGAGTATGTTAACTGCGTGTTTCACAATCCAATTACGAAGGTAATTGCAGGGAGAAAAAAATTAATCCTAGCCATGCAGTTTTATAGCCACTTCAACATATAAAAACTTGTCTCTGCAACCACATGGCAGTCATTTCCCATTGTTCAAATCCCGATGAAACCTTCTGGAGAAATAGAAAAAATATATATATATTTAAAAGATGATAAAGTTCAAAGTTTCGGGTTATATTCACGACGTCGACGCGTATTGTACTTCTCGTCTTATTCGCAGTGTTTACACAGTAAACTCCTGGCAGACAGGTGCTGTACTGCGGTGCGAGAGACCAAAACTCACTCAGAGGAACGGCAGCCTCTGGAGACAGAACAGTCAGTGACTCTGTTATCTGCTCTGTGAATCACACCACTGAGAAACAAAACTGATAAACAGGAAGGGGGTGCTGGGGGAGGCATTGAGATTGGCACCCCTTTCCCTGTGCGACAGGTAGGGAGGGGAGGAAGCAAAACTCTCCTCAAATCCAATACTTAAAAATGTTTTTCACTGGGAGCCGCCACTTTAAAGTATGGCTCGTTTTCAGCTTTTTGGACCCGCACTTAAAGCATTTTGTTTCAAGGTTTCATCCGTGGGACAATGGCACAACCGGGGAGTCGACAATCATCCAGCAATGAGTGCTAACAGCACAATCTTTTCATTCATTTCTATTGTGTCTTCTCCCAGACATAGAGATCCAAGCACAGTTATATCAGCCTGACCATTCATCCTCCTCCATCTGTCAGTGTCAGTGTCTGTCATCTGTCAATGTAACGATTCAATGATCATTCATAGCTCGTTAATTACACAACATTCAATGCTGCGTGGTCATTTGTTTTTTTTTTTAAATAAGGAAAAACTGTATTACTGTTAGCTGGAAAGGAATCCATAGGTGCACTCGCACTGGTGTGAAATGGAAATAAGTGAGTAAAGCGTGTTTTGTAGGTAATGACAACAGAACTTTGACTGTACCACAAAAAAAAAAACAGGTTAAAAACCACGACACTGTTTGCCTTGGAAATACTTTTTTTGTATAGTCTGCAAACGAGGGACTCTTTATAGCGTACTGCGGCCATCACTTGACTAGTTTGATCGTTTATATGATGATCGGTGCACGTATCATCTGCCATCTGGCGATCTGTGTTGCATCAGTACTACATCACCCACGGTACCACCCTATTCTTCTCATTAGAGCTCCTTTGCTAATTAGCAGAGTAAGAGTCACAAAGAGCCTATAGACAGTGAAAACTTTGGGACAATCACTCACGGATGGTAGACGCATCGTGCTACATGATCACAGTAAGCGTTTCTGTCCAGATGAATTTCCCATTGCATCTCCTACATACATAGAGGGTGTATGGATTTTTGTGGGGGGTGACCTGTCCTTTTGTGTGCGTTTGCTTTCATTTCCAGGCACGCAGGAAAATTCAAATTAGATACGCACAACATTGGCCGCAACACCTACTGTTTCATCAGCCATACTATCTTGGGACACTCTTAAAAGGGCCAAGATGATTTCAGCAGCAAAATCTGACGTGAATGTGCAATATGTTCAATTAATTGTGGCAACAATCAAAAGATGTACTGCAGCGTACCCTCTAACACACAGGGAGCAGTATACCTTTTAAAATGCAGCAAATGGGGGGCAGCGGATAGCGTAGTGGTCTAATGCACCGTATTTTGGCTGGTCCGATATGATGCGCGCTGCCTGTCAGGGACGCGGTTCGAAACCCGCGTTTCTACCAGACATCAGCATCGACCAGGGGCAGCATTTGGCTGTCGGCCCCAGGCAGAGGGGGGAGGGTGAGCCGGCTCGAGTTCGCCGCCGTGAAGCACGTAAGGGAGTCTCCAGAACGTGGGTGGGCGAATTCCGTCTTGAAGGAACTTGAAGGAGTTTGCTGCCCTCGGAGAATTAGCTTGTCTCATAGAGACAAGCGGTGGACTCGTGTGGGGAGGGTAAATCAAAATAAATAGAGGGTGTCATTGGCTACCATATTGGGAGAAAAACAGGAAAAAAACTGAAACAAATTATTAAATAATAATAATAATAATGCAGCCAAAGAAAATATGCTTTTTCTTTAACAATAGAAATTGTTTCAGCAAACCGTATGAGGAATGCACATACGGACATAAGCTAATACAAACGGACGTAAGCCAAGGTATGCAAAGGGCTTAATATAAGGGCATCTAATCTGCATATCTTAATTTTCCCTCTTCTACAGAGTGAAGCATCATTAATAAATGAAGTCCCTCCTAACTACAACTTGCTGGTAAAGGGTTCTAGATGTAGTTCTCTGGAAATACGATTTCCGGGACAAGAGGCCCAGCTCCTCTCCGGCCAGAGGGATGGTCCTGTAATTCATCTCACTCTGATCATTTAAAGGTCTAATTGGGCCCCTGAGGTCCGATCCATCAAATATCGCCCCTTTCTCCGGCCTCAAAGCCCTGCACTGAAGCAGATCTTTAGGCTCGGTAATTAACCAGGGATGTCTAAACATCGAAACGTATCAATCAGAGACTCTGCGGCGTAATATCTAGTGTCATGTGAACAGAAGTACAAACAAGTCACTCCTTGCTGGACAGAACTGCATTTTGCCACCTCTAAAGACCTCTCTTCCGTCCATTTGCCTTGAATTAAGAGGTCCAACAAAGCCCACAGAAAAAAATTTTTTTTACATATGCAATGCAGTTCATTAATTCTAATTAATGATGGTACAGCTTGCACGCTCAAGCTTTCTGACATTCTTCTCTACCGGACCCATGAGCTAATTAGTGATTCTGTGCACACCCACTCCTAGACAAGATGCAGACCGTGAAGATTTTCATATCCATAGACAATCCGCTGTGCATCTTGAATGCTATCAATGCCACACCATGGTAATGTTTTGATAGATGAGCAATGCCACCGAACAGGATATTAAAAAAGAGGTCCCTCATGTTTAAGTATAATGATAGCGGAGTGCCGCCTGTTCGTTCATATTGACATTAAGAACTTCTTTATTTTTATCTCCCCAAAGAAAGCCCTATACAATCTTGCAGACTGAACACACAATAAAGAATAATGTGATTTCTGTTTACCGAGATATCAGCTGGTATTTCACTGCATGCTGACAGCCAATAGCTGCAACAGTATATTAGACCCCAATCTGGCATCTACAAATGTCAGGAATAAAGAGGGGTTGGGGTGGGGGTGAGCTAGATGCACACATGTGCAAAAAAATCCAAAAAAGAAACAAAGTTCACATAAACATACTATATTTGAGGCCAAATCAGTACAATATGCAGCTGTCAATCTTAGAGCTCGACCGGGAGCGCTAGTGTGTGTTGAGATAATACAATTTCAAGCAGATGTTCAGAAAGGGTATTAATTCTCATTGAACTCCCCTGGTAGGCCCGACCAAGGTGTATTCCACTTAATCAAAATTGCATTCTGAAATGTTAATATTTTATATGGCAGTTTACTATCTCTCTCTCTCTCTCTCTCTCTCTCTCTCTCTCTTCTCTCTCCTTTCTCTTTCTCTCTTTCTCTCTCTCTCTCCCTCTCTCTCTCTCTTCTCCTCCCCCTGTGCCAAACCCCTTATATACAGAAAAAAAATACTTTCATCTCAAAAGTCTGGACCCATGAATTTAGATAGAGATTGCTAATCATATTCATATTTAAGGAGAAACTAATATTTTCATTTCATAATACTTTTACTAATTAATGTGACTTAGACATTAATGTGGTTTTTTAAAACCACATACAAAAGAAAGAAAGAAAAAAAAACAGCTGACCTTTTCAAATTGACAGGGAGGCGGTCCATGAAACGGGTGATGGATTTTCATTTTTTTAAAACAGCCCCAACTGTTCATGCAATTTGTACATTAAATATAATTATCTTTCTCTCAAAGACTTCTCTTGCAGTTAAAATTTTGCTTCATGGTACCTGGCTACAGGTCAAGACAACTAAACAATTTAGCTTAATTTGATTTGCCTTGTGGAAGTAGTACAGTGAAACCTTTCAATGCAGCTAAAGTGATGCCTGTTACAATTCAGAACAGGGGGTGGGTTTCTTTAGTTTTTTCCCCCCATTGCACTTCCACTTCTAGCTTCACTAATCAAGGGATGTCAGTTAGCACAGACAAAACATATGTTACTGATTCATTATCACACAGCCAGAATTAGAAACTAAATTAAAACAAAACGTCAATGAACATCTATTTTTTGGAGGGGGAGGGCTGTTTTAACAGGAGCACACTCATGGCAGATGCATTGGTCTCTACAAGGAGTTGATTACATTTTCTACCTTAAAAAAAACATTTTAATATTTTTTTTATTTAATCTGCTTGGTTAATTACCATGAGATTTCAGTACTTTAGGCATTGTCAGTTTTCAGAAAGAAAAGAGATGGATGGACATACAAAGAGACAGACAGATATATAAGGTATATAGATTGAAATGATCAATCTAACATTCGGTTTGACCAACAAAAAAAAGATAATTGCTCTGACACTGTATAACAATGTATACCCTCAGTTCTAGATTTTGTTAAAATATTATAGACTTTTGAAACAGCTTTTAAAACAGATTCAAAAATAGCAGTATTTAGATAATGGTTTACATTAAAAATAAGAAAATCACCAGTCGCATCTTTACATCATTCCAGCACCAATGCAGATGAAAATTGTTTTGGCAAAGGGCCGAGACCATTGAAACTAATCCTCAAACTTTCATACATCTGTTCGCTAGTTTTTATTTTTTTTTAAGTGAAAATAGTTTTAGCATTTCATAAGACATCTCTTCTACAGACCTTTTTCAGCAGCATTATGCAGTTTCTTACCAAATTAGAATACTTCTGACTTTTAAACGAACCAGCAAACAGATGTGCCACAAAATGTGCCAGCGTTTATTAGAAAAGGCTCCATTCAAAATTAATTGTGAAAAGTTAGCTTATCTGTTAGCCAGGGATGCTTCAAAATCAATGGAGGACTGGGAAATAGCCGTAGATGATCTCCTCGACAAAGGAGGTATACAAAGGTATACAAAGTATACAAAGGTACACATCATTTGTGCTCTAAAAACTAAAAAAAGGCACAGCTACAGGAATGAATCAGAAACTGATTTGGAACATTCTATTTCAAGTCATTAAAAAAAAAGGCACTCCCAGTGCCAATGTTGTTTAGGACTTAATATTTCATGTCAAAGGCCTAGCCAGGAAACAGTCATTTGTTAGCTAGATAGCCCTAACTTACACTTACCTCATATTAGGCAGGTTACTCAGTTTTAATGACTCTCATTAACACTTAAAATAGCTAATTAAATAATGTTTGTGACTATTAGTTAGCGAACAACAATTATCTATGAATGGTTTGGGATATTAGAAAATTTAGCATGCACGCCTATGGAGGGCAGGTGGCATGCCTATGGAGGGCAGGCGGTATTCACTGTAAATGGCATCACTGTAAATCCCATATCATTACAAAAAAGACTACACTAACTGGTTTAAAATTGTATTCTTTTTCCATCTTGACATGAAAATTAAATTGAAATGAAATTGCATTAATTCATACAGTAAAATTCGAAACCTGCTGTGGTAATTTAGGTTAAAAGCCCATTGCTGCTACCATTAGCATTGGTTCAGATATACACTATGTATTTATATAAGGTAATTTTGCAGTGGTTACCTCTCTTAGTTTATTTTACAATTACTATGAAATGAAGACTTGTCAGTGCATGGGTCAAGATAATGGTTGAGATGCTTTTGTGAATTTCCTGTATTTTTTTTGTCAACCATAATCTCTCAATTCATTTTTTGGGGGGTTTAATTATAGAAAGCGAGGAAGGGGGAAAGGTCAGCTTGTAAATATAAATACAACATGCCAATTTGTAGTACATTTATTTGATGGGCAGTACAGTACCTTGTCCAGGGAGAAGGTCTTGGTGAGGGCAAAGCCCCATCCCTCTTCAAAGGCCCTGCGAATCATGGCTGTGCTGGTGGTGGGGGGTGCGCTGGCCAGGCCGAAGGGGTTGGGGAACTTAATCCCAGCCATTTCCACGCTGATGTCCACAGCATCGATGGCTGAGTAGAAGAGAGGAAGCTGGGGCTTGCTGTCCACAGACTCGCCGTGGAGGGCCTGTGGACGCACGCACACAAACTCCACTGTCAACATCGCTCTCTTTTGAGAAAAACACAGCTTTGTCAAACAAACGCACAGCACGTGTTTCATAAATCGAATACATTTCATAAAATCCAAAACAATTCCCTCACAGGAAGGGCTTCCATATTTGTAAGTAACTTAAGAATGGGCTGTTATCGTGTACAGTATATGCTGTCATCATAATGTTTGACTTTACAAACATTTAAAATACTTCCACATAATCTTTTTATGTGTAGGTGATTGTTGCTGAATGCTGATGCTGAACACTGCACTCCTCCTCAGTGTAGTTTAAAGGCATAAATACAAGACTGCCAGATCCAGTCGAAATGTGTAAGTCACATCCTAAAATACATTTCTCTGGGCAAAGTCCCAAGAGAACACCACATCATAACGGTACAATACTGTACGGTGTGTAATAATTACAGTACACTCTGAATAACCTGTGGATGTTTAGATGGTGTACTGATACCATTGAATATTAGAAATCCCATGACATATGCTGAGCAAACAAGTATATGAATGACACTAAGTCCACAGTAACTTCAACTAACAAGCCTACTGGGAACACAGGATCCTTGGAGAGTAAGATCTACTGTCATTTAGAAAGAGATTATTCACCATAATCAAAACAAATAAATTAAATACATATGCTAAATGGGAAATAGGACCAATTTCTTATGCATGCAAATCGTTCTGTTAAACCTGGACAACTGTTCCCAAAGCAGCAGTCTCATATTTCCTGAGCTCATCTAAGCTGTCAATGTTGAGGGAATACGGGCAATGCATTCCATCCATTTAATTATCTTTGTCCTTGTTTCACTGTATCAGACACAATAGTTCTACAGTATATGGTTTCTCAATAGACACCGTGTATCAAAACGACTTCACCTCACTGCTGCTCATGGTTGTATAGGCTACAGGGATAATAAAACCAATGTAATTTATCTTGAGCTGTAATCAAAACTCTCCCCTTGTCCATCAGGTATATAAACATTTTTGCACTGGTCTTAATTCCTTCTGTGCATGAGGTAATAAATGGATGTTACAGTATACCTTAATGTTCCCTTCCACAAACACGCACGCGCACACACACGCACACACATATACACTTACTTTGAAGATTAGGTTGGTACCAACCATCTCATTGTACAGGGTTAGACATTTAAATGAGTTTTCTAATATTCCTCCACTTTGTTTATCTTGCATGATCAAAATACAAAGACAGTCAATAGCAGTCATACATCAGTACTCGCGTTAATTAGCAAAGCATTTATCAAGCAGCTATGATTGCTTCTGTAACGATGTCACATCAGCATAATGAATAAGGTTGTGTCAAGCAGAGAGAATGCAGGGATACATGACAGCCCGGGTTCTCTAGCAAGAGCCTGTTATCGTTACAGGCATTCGCATCAACTTCAAAAGGGCACCTCGGGCTGCATGCTGAAAACTATCAACTTAACGTAACTTAAGTTAAGTTAATTGTAAATTTAACTTTGCAATTATCATTTCACATGCATATCGAGGAGCCCTAAAAAAGCCTTTATGTTTTCAATAAATGCTCCTCATGGTCACCGTCTGTGTTTATATTTTATACATCTACCAACTGACAGCGTTTTAGCTATTTTGAGAACTGAACTGCTTCACAGATTCACCAGGTAGATGAATGGCTGCATTGATGGCATAATGCAAAAATCAAAAGTAATACGTGTGTAAAATATTGTAATTCCAAAGTATAGGCATGTGGTTTAAGTGATCTTTGACTGACTATGATTAATCTATGAGGTTTGCTGCAAATTGCTTGATTCATTTCCCCATCCCATGTCCATTACTGTAAAAGCAAAGCAATATACAGTTTATATATATATATACTATTCCTCTGTCCAAGTGGTAATTTATACAGCAAATAAAAACATATCTTTCCTTCCATCAATTAACCTAGGCACAAACTGGTGAAGTCTGGGAAGCACTGCACTCTACAGCATAATAACACTACATAATAACAGCCAAAGGGAAGGATTGGGAGGAGATCAAAGATCTTGACAAGATAACTGCCATACAAGGAATAAACCATGAACCTTCAATTACTAGCCAGGTTCATGGCTTGTACTGTTTCTGACCGCCAACAACCTGCTTTCTGAAAGCTTAATGCAGTCCAGGAGTGCATCATGAAAATGCATTCAGCTCTGGCAAGGTTTAAGCTTCCCCTCATCTTGTAAATTATGAATTGCATTGCCCATGTTAGAACAAGAGAAAAAACAGAAAGTAGAAAATGTTACATGTATTATTGGTAAACCAAACTGAGAGTTTGGGTTGCTGTATTTCTGTTGCACTAACAAAAACAAAAACTACTACTGCACTATGTCAGTAAACTGTGGCCATTTCCCTTACACATTTTCACAGAGAGCTATAGGTGCTGTTACTACTTGGGAAAAGGCACAACCAAAGGCAAACCCAACATAATTATACGTATAATATACACAGTGATTTACACCCCTAATAATTATTTTAAATAAAATCCAACAAAAACAAATCTGCATTAACATGCTACATGTTTCAGTTCATCTCAAATCTCATCTCAAGCCTCCGACGGCTTCCTGTTTCGCTGGGGTAACTTTACATTAGTTAACACACATGTAAAATCCATTTATCATCCATCACCATGGGGATGGGCAAAGAACTGTCAGAAGAAAAATAAAGAAGGGTTGTTTACCTTCACAAGTGACAAGGTGGTTACAAACACAGAAAACCTCAAGAAAAATCCAAGAAAAATCCAAGGGCCACAGCCCATCTACAATGGGATGACATCTTGGAGACACAATGTTTCCAAATCTACCATGAGACACCACCTCCATGTCAATAAGGTTTTAGGAAGGGATGCCAGAAAAAAGCCTTGGCTGAAGGCAATCAACAAAATAAGTGTCTGGAATTTGCGAAACAGCATTGGAACTCCTATTGGAAATGGGTGTTATGGTCAGATGAGACCAGAATTGAGCTTTTTGGCTATTCACACTAGCAGTGGGTTTGGCATTGAAAAAAGGACACTGAAAATAACATCATTCCTATCTTTGATATTATGGGGTTGCTTTGCATCTATGGGTTCTGGGGCTCTTGTTAAGGTCAATGGAATCATGAACTCCAGCAAGTACTGAGACATTTTTGTCACAAACCTAGTTCCTCCCCGCCAGGAAGCTGAAACTTGCTGAAAATAGATTTTTCAACAAGACAATGATGCCAGTCAACCAATAAATGGTTATCTGACCACAAAATTACTGTTTTGCATCTCAATCTCCAGACTTGAACCCGATAAAAAATGTGTATTGAAAAGGACAGTCCACAAGCACAGACTGAAGGATCTGAAGGTCAAGGAATCCTCAAGGATGGAAGTTTGAAAACGCATTTTGAAACCCGGCTGCACCAGACCGGCTCTGGTCGGGAGCCCCGATCAGGGCGGCGATTGGTTGTCTGCCCCAGGGGAAGGGGGGAGGGTGAGCCGGCACAAGCTCACGAAGAGAATACAATATAGCTTGTTACCTGTATTGTGTATTTTATTTTTGGTCTGAATAATTTTGTGTGTGTGTATGTGTATTTATTAACTGTAGCCTGACTAAATTAATAAGGTACAAGTAGGTGGGCTGTTGGTAGAACAGGTCAAAATGGCTCACACACTGCATGGTTTTCCCTTCGTCCCTGCTCCCTAAAAGCATTGGAATTGTCGATTGTTTGTGCCACATTAGCTTAATCTAAGGCTCTCTCTCTCATGTCCCTCACTCTCCAGGCAGACACCACTGAAACACTGTGCAGAGTGCCCTCACCTGCAGGTATTTCTTAGTAGCAATCTAATTAAGTTAAACGAGTTTCTATTGCCAATGCCTTAGAGGCATGGCATTGGAAAATAAGCTTTCTGTGCTCCACAGCTTAACATGCACTTGAAACACTGCAAGCCTCCCGTAGACGTAGACGCACATGATAATGGATAATACAATCTAGACCTGCTGTATGCTACTGCCTTACAGAATACATAGGGTCATTTCATTCAACAACATTCATTAACATACCAGGAGAAAAAAGCTTTTTTGAAAAGCTTTCTTTCCAAAAGAATGTTTAACTGAACACAAAAAAAAAATCCATCCCTATGTACACGCAAAACTTTGTCTTCATAATTAATCAGCTTTTCAAATCCTCCCTTGTCACAGGGCTTAATTCTCAACATCTGCTGTAGTCTATCGGAATCAGCGCAAACGAGACAACAAGCAAGCAAATGAACGGAGTGTGGGACGGGGCACCTGGATGTACGTGTGGATGTGCCAGGACGCCTGCTTTCCGTCGTTGGTGGACTCCACGGTGGTGTTGGCGAGGCCAGCGATGTCCCCTCCGGCGAACACCCACGGCTCGCTGGTCTGCATGGTCTCGGGGTGCAGGTCAGGGAGACCCCATCGGTTAAACTTGATGGGAGCCATGGCTTCTTTCACTGTTTACAAGGGCGCGAATCAGAGAGGGGAGCTTGACGCACCAGGAATCATACATGGAAAACGTGAAGCCTCAGACAAGACAAATGACATGGATAGTCTCTCTCCCCCCAGCTAGGTTAATGTAAAACCTCACAGCGCATTATATTCACTGTATATTTACAAGGAGATACTCTGTCAAACTGATCTACATTACAGAATGTGTGTTTTTTCTTCTTTTTTTAAAAACATGCATACCTATATAATTCATCTTCCGGGCGTAATGCTTTTCAGTGCGGACGATGGCCTACATCTATCAATGAGGACATTGTTAAATACAGAGCCACGGTTTGCACAAGATTTATTACAGACTATTAGAATTACTGAAAATGCTTCACCTTTGCATTCACACAACGGGGGAAGGTCTCAGAAAACAAATACTTTAGCTGTAAAATGAAATCCATGAATGACAGAAAGAAAGAGGAGAAAAAATTCTCATCACGCTGCTCTGTACAGATAAAGCGCAGCATTGCCATGGTAATTTGCGATTCTTCCAGTGAGGACAGCGGAAAATGTGAAAAACATGAACACAATTATACACATTGTGCATGAATAAATACACATGCACACAGACCTCCTGCTTTGATGAATGGATTCATTTAGACAAAATTGAGAAAAGAAACAGCAGCGGCTTGATTGCTGCTGAAAGACCCATCACAAATATATTACAGTCAGCAGCTTGAATCTTGAACTCTGACTGGCTGAAACACAAAACCAAAATCGTGCATGACCCATTAGGCTTATCCCATGTTCAATTACACTGGGTTTAGGCCCATATCTTTGCAAATAATGAACAAAAAACTATCTATAAATGACACAATGGTAAGATTTAAATAAGAAGCATGGCCAGCCCCCATGGCTATGTACTTAATATTGGGGACTGGCAGTCTGAATGTGAAGGGGACCAGAGCCCTCAAGGGGGTGGGGGCCGGGGGGCCCTTGTTTCAGTCTCCCCTTAACCCCCCAAATCCTCACATCAGCCTTTACCTCCTCAAGGCCCAGCCACGATAATCTCCTCTATCATCATTTCAACAAAAAAAACCTCTTCAACTAAAGGAGTTTGTTTCTTTCTTTTTTTCCCCCTCTCTGTTTTTTTTATTTCCCTGTCTGCTGTGTAGAGGCTACCGAGTGTGACAGGGCTTCAGGACTCCAGAGAGATTACTCTTTAAATAAAGCCGCTTCCGGAGAACCCACCGACTCTCTCTGGAGGGAAAGCACACTGGCAGGTGCTGATTTCCTGGCTCCATTAACCGGAGGAATCCATGCTGTCTTATGCAGTGCAAAGGAGGATGCATCAGCATTACACACTTTGTGAGGAGGATGGAAGACATCCCAAAACTCAACATGATATGTATTAAATAGTGATTTTTTTATATAAAATGCCAAATACACACACACACACACACACACAGAAAAACACACACACACACACCCCCTACAGAGACCATTTGCTTTTCCAAGGCACATCGTCTGAATGTCAGAAAGGCTTCTGATGTGGATGCACTAACGCTGCTGTCCTGTCCATGCAATTCAGAGCTTGAAATTGCACAAAAAGCAAATGAGAAAAAAAACATGCAGTGTTGAAATCAAAATTTAATCACATGTGCTTTGCATTAGAAAATGTAAAGAAGAGTCAGAGTGTAGCTCTGGAGGGGAGGGGGCTCCGCTTTATAACAACCGTGACATTGCTGATACACTCAAAGACGTCTTGTTGGAAAGCTTCACCCGAGAAAGGGCTACAGACGTGCAAATGCTAAATGATGGGGGTTCGTTGATATTAGATACAATTTAACTAAGATTAACTGTAGTATCGTAAAACATATTTTGCAATACTTCAAATAAGATTAAGTATTGTAAAAATTAAAAAATTAAAAAACCTAAGAAACAAACCTGTAGACTGGAAACAAGATAAGACAGATCCAATATGAGAAAGGGGGATGCTGACCTAGACCTGCAGTAGGAGCAGCTACATAGCAATAGGGGCGCTCCTCAGAGGGAAAATGTGCCCATCGGCCGGCTGTTGCCAAGGATCTAATCATTTTGTCACTGCAGTGGGCCAACCCCCTAGATTGCCAGCAAGATTTTCCAGCTACGTCAGCTATTCTTGCTGTGTATACTGCTGTGCTCCCTCTGTGGACTTGACAAGATACTTAAGTGGATAAGTAATTCACATTTCAAAGAGGAAAGAATACTGAGTACTCAAAAACACATTTCTCAGCAAAATGCATCATTTTTACACCATAAACTCATCACAACTCTAACAACACACAGCACACAGCACTACACCATCTCCAAAAAGTTATCAGTAGATGTACAATTCATGGATGATACAGTGTGCGGACACACACACATGCAAGCTGAAACTAGTCACTGTGTAAAGAAACACGTAACACTTGCATTAAATTATGAGCAAAGGTTAAGGGCAAATCTTGATTCAATCCAGGACACACATATACACCAGAAATAATCTGCTAGTTTTATTATGACATGAATACATACAGAAAACAAGACAAAGAATCCAGAAATGTGCAAAAATAAATAAATAAATACAATTTTACAAAGAATACATCCTTACCAAATGGAATAGTTTAGCTTGTAGTCATGCAGAACATTTGACTGTTATCAGTAATTATTCATGTTTTAATTAAGCTTGTGGACTAATTGCTAATTATAAGAATACCTTCCTTCCAACTACAACTTATTGAAAATTGGAAATGTGGAACAGTGCTGTGTAATTGATCAGTCACTCACTGCAAAGCCAGCTAAAATTGATCAACTCAGAGAAAACGACAATAACTAAAAGAGTTGAAAGTTTTTAGGTTTTAAACAATAGAATAAATAGGTATGTTTTGGGGGAAAAGGAGCTCTACTTTGTTAGAGCCCAAAAAATGTTGAAGATAAATATTATAAACGCATATGCATATGGTTGAATGAATATGTTTTACATAAGTGACATTTTGAATCCATGTATAACATGCCCAAATCGCATTTGCCTAAATAGCAGAAATACGCATTAGCGTATCTGTGAGTGCTTCAGAAAGCGGTTTGAATGTTTACACGGGTAACCAATTGTAAAATTCCTGCATTTTCAGATTAGGAATCTCATTACCGTGATTTTGTCATCTCTGGACAGTGAATTCCACTGCGGGCACAGGGCGTGACACGAGAAACTGTTTACTCATTAAGACTCTCATTAAAACTCATACCAGGTGTGCCAATTGTAATGCTATTTAATCATGTTTGGAACAATGTTACAAAATGGAGGGCAGTGCTGCTGGTTAAAATGAATAACCACATGTATGCTGTGGCGAAGGCAAGATGTGAACATGAACAATAATATATTTCCATACTGCCATTATATGTCATAATACTAATTTGCCAAGAAACCCAGGACCCTGAACGGTGAGCTAATACAGTATTAAACTATATTAATACATCAAAAATATTATTTATCAGGTGTCCTAGAATGTACAGTGCCTATAGAAAGTCATCATACCCTTTTGAAATAGTCACTTTTTGTGTCTTACAGCCTGAAATGAAAGCCTTACAACAAAAGGGCACAATTTCTGATAATTAATAAAAAAATTAAAACTAGAATAACAGGGTTGGAAAAGTGATCAGTCCCCTGATTTAATACTAGTACTGAGACCTTAATAATGTAGAGGCACCTTTTGCTTTAATTACAGCCATCAGTCTGTTTGGATATGTCTCTACCAGCTTTGCGCACCTAGATTGGGCAATATTTGCCCATTCTTCCTTGCAGAACTGTTCCAGTTCAGTAAAATTCTGTGGTGAGCGGCGATGGACTGCACTCTTCAAGTCCATCCACAGATGTTGTATTGGATTTAGGTCAGGGCTCTGACTAGGCCACTCAAGGACATTCACCTTCCTGTCCCTTAACCACTGCGCTGTTTTTTTGGCGGTGTGTTTTGGGTCGTTGTCGTGCTGGAAGGTGAACCACCTGCCCATCTTCAGCTGTCTAGCAGAGGGCCGCAGGTTTTCCTCAAGAATTTGGGTGTACTTGGCAGCATCCATTTTCCCTTCAATCCTGACCAATTGCCCAGTCCCCGCTGAAGAGAAACACCCCCACAACATAATGCTGCCACCACCATGCTTCACTGTAGGTATGGTGTGTTTTGGGTGGTGTGCTGTGTTTGGTTTCCGCCAAACATAGCGCTTGGAATTCAGTCCAAAAGGTTCAATCTTGGTCTCATCTGACCATATAACCTTTTGCCACATGGCATCAGAATCTTCTATGTGTTTCTTCGCATAACGTAAACGAGACTCAGTGTGACACTTTTTCAGAAGAGGCTTCTTTCTTGCCACCCTGCCATGCAGGCCAGCTTTGTGTAAAGCTTGTGAGATTGTTGTCACATGCACAGATCGCCCAATCTCTGCCATTAAGACTTGTAACTCCTTCAAGGTTGCCATTGGCCTCTTGGTAGCTTCCCTGATCAATCTTTTCCTGGCTCGGTCATCCAGTTTGGAGGGACAGCCCGATCTTGGCAAGGTGTGGGTGGTGCCATATGCCTTCTACTTCTTAATAATACTCTGAACGGTACTCAGAGGGATAGTTAAAGCCTTTGAAATCTTTTTATACCCTTCTCCTAACTTGTGCCTATCCACAACTTTATCCCGGAGTCCTTTTGAACACACCTTTCCAGCCATGGTGAATTCTTTGTGTTACCATGCACTACTAGGAGTGGAATCCTCAAGGAACAGCTGATTTTATTGTGAAATAATCAAAACCACTACAATTGATATCAGGTGGAGGCCAATTAGCTTGGTGTGTGATCTGGATGGTGATTAGTTATACCTGAGCAAGTTTATAATGATTATTCTAAGGGGACTGATCACTTTTACAACCGTGTTATTCTAGTTTTTCATTTTTGATTAATTATCAGAAATTGTGCCCTTTTTTTCACTTGAATGTTGTAAGGCAAAATATGTAAATAAAGCTGGAAAAAGATGGATTTTATTCATTTCAGGCTGACAAAAAAAGTGACTATTTCAAAAGGGTATGATGACTTTCTATAGGCACTGTATATATAAATCATAATTCATAAGAACACAAATCCACAATGTAAAGATATTAGCAGAACAAGATATCAGTACCTGCTAATGTGAGATATGATAATAAGATGAACAGAATGGAGCAATTAAGCAGAATAGTTTTAAGTGAAAAAGTGTGAGCATGTTTGTAGGCATGCACATATTCTTACTATAAAAAACAAAAACAGATTAGAGCTTTGATTCTTGGCCCGAGGCCGACACGTTTTCCAAGAATTAATACGGGCCAGGCCGGACTGGGGTTTGAGAACACGGACAATCCTGGCATTCCCTCCATGCCCTTGTTAAATCTCCCCCTCGCTCTCTCTCCCGTCTCCTCAGCCTATTAGCCCATCATTGGTCATAAACCTTTAGCCCATGCGTTATGTTTTGGGTAGGCTTAAGGCTTCAGATCAGCTGTAGTAATGTAATATTAATCGTAGTAATGCTCTTGTGCTGAGTTGCCTGTCTAATTCCTCCTTCATTGCTTTGCCCCCTGTCACAGTGTCCCTCTCTTCTCCTCTGGTGTTTTTTGACAAACCTTAATAGGTATTATGTTTCAGCTAGTCTAAAGGCGCCAGCTAAAATCCACAAACTAAAAACTAAAATGTATTCATCAAATCATCGCAATCTGCTTTATTCCTGTCTCTGTTCTCCGTTCATGAGGATTGCTCTCCTTTTCCACACAGTTTGGTAGAATTCAGGTCTTTGTGGGATTGGTTTTGCGAGAAGTCAGGCTTTTGACGGGTTCGGGCCCAAAGAATGCACTTGTTTACCAGGCTCGGGCCAGGTTCGGAACGGACATGCTTGGGCACATGCCAGGTTGGCCTCGAATTCTCAAGCCCAATCTAGGCTCTGAAACAGATATATATTCACCATTTCTTATTCTGTAGCTGTGTTCTCCCAAATATAAACATAAGCACGCTATCATGTCTCACTCTGATAAAAAAAGGACAGGCTTATTGCGTTCTCTTCAGCACAACACTTCAAAAAGAAGTAAAAAAACATGAGCTACATATTTTGATGAGATGACAAAGAAGTTAGCATTATCTCTCTCCTGCCCCCCCACCCCAAGTGATAGGTATCACATAAAGTCCTACAAAGATCTGCTAAATGTAGATAAGAGATCGCTGCAGTAAACCCCTGACCATAAAGAGAGCAGTGCCTCGTCTCTGTGAAAGTGCTCTTTAAAATCCACCAGGCTGTAGTGCATGAGAGATCATATATCGAACATCTAAATGAAAATGAATTTAATGTGATCCAACACTTAAAATCCTACATACATATATATATGTATGTAGAGGTGTAACGGTACACACAAATCACGGTTCGGTACATACCTCGGCTTTGATGTCATGGTTCGGTACGTTTTCGGTACAGGGGGGAAAAAGAAATGCAAAACTGCATGCAAAATTGCTTTTAATTTATTATGAACTTTGTAAACAGTGTCTAATTGGCCATAATTTATTGAACAAAGTAAGGCACATATCTTTCTTTCTTAAATTAAAAAAATGCCGGTCAATACTGCTGCAACCGCACACAAAAAAAGTTCTGCACGTGCATTAGTGGTTAAAGCAAGGTTGCATTTGTTCGGTTCACAGCGCGTACCGAACCGAAAGTTCTGTACCAAACGGTTCGGTACAAATACGTGTATCGTTGCACCCCTAATACATACATACATACATACAGTACATGGTCAATTAAGAAATGAACTGACATTTTTTAATTGATACATAGAGATCATGTAAATTATTTGATAATTCAATTAAGCTATGCACCATGACAGAATCATGAAATAGTACTATTACCTTGCTACACTAGCTGGCTAGTGTGCAACATGGATAGTTAGCAAAGGTCTCTATGATTAGCTAAAAATATATATCTTTAACACCCAGGAGTAAAACATACTTCTGCATCATTCTCTGATGGCACATACAGCACATGAGAACAGAAAGCTTTGCTGTAATAACAATGTTTTGTATAATCGTTAAGCACTTAAATTACAGGATCAATGGTGAAGATTATGTACAAACCAACACTGAAATGTGGTCAAAAGTATGAGGGCCCCATCTGGGCCATAATTCAAACTTTCACACACTCATATGAAACTCATACATACATACATACATACATACAGCTAGTATCTAGTCATCCATGCAATTCTCACACAGTGTTATGACAGTGCGGGTGCTGTTTTTGAGGAATTTATGTTGATATAAACTGTTAATCGATTTATTAATTGTATTATTAATTATTAACACATAGTTCTGGTCTTGGATGCTGATAGGCCAACCCACATTCCTAGCAGTGCCGGTAGTCATGATACAGCACGGCTAAATAGAATGTTCATACATCCTCTTAATGTCATTGCCCCCTCAACCAACATAAACATCCTAGATACCAAATATTGCAAGCTGTCTAATCATAAAAAAATTTAACAATGTCATTCAGCCGCATTGGTTCAATGCCAGGTCCTTAAAGTGGGCTGTCTGGTGTTTCACTTATTGGTATGCAGAGAAGAAAATTGTTACCATCTTCAAAACTAACAATAGACAGTGAAATGAATGCTTTGCTAGAGGAAAAATACACCTCATAGTCCATTACAGTTTTCTATTTAGAAATGCTTTGCATCGTGCCTAACACCACCCCCCTAGCCATGCCGATATTCATGATATAACATGGGGTCTTGTTCCATAACACTTTAAGCAAAATGCTTCAGTAAGCCGATATCTGCTGCTTGTGTCCGTACTGCTCTTTGTGGCCGGCATATGGAGTCGCAGGACTATTTAAACCAGGGGAACAAGTTCATGCCAACTTCTGCTCTTAATTATTTAATTAGCCCAATCATTTATTTGATCTGACACCTTTCGATAAAGTCATGAGCTACAGCCGCAAACTGCACACATACGTATCTTTGGTGAAAACATTTTACTGTGGTTGGTACAAACACCAGGCACACACAAGGCCTCCAGGACTGGAGTTCTGCAGCACTGATTTAAACTTTCAGTCCGGTTCCACTGAAATTCCTTTTGGTTACAATGAGCTTCAGCGCATTATACGCCGCTGAACTTTTAAAGATGTATTTGCGACATGTTCTCCTTTCTCCCAAGGCCCAACGGGACAGCAGTGGCTTCACCTACAGGCCATGCACAGCCAGGAGAGATGGGCAATGAACTCACAGCCTGTTGCACCTTAGGGCAGGGTATCTTGAGGCTCAAAGCTGCTTTAAGTTTTTATACGAGTGTGAGTGAGAATTTCATAATTACATATGCTGGAGTTCATTCATTTGTATGGCACCTCATACAAAATGGTTTCTCAACACGACCGAGAAATATAAAATACACGATAGCCTGTGAGCCAATTCATGAGATAAACTGCAGCTGCTTCTTCTTGTGGCCACAATCATATCACTCCCTTGAACACTATTTTACAGTTATACTGTATATAGTATATTTTCAAAAATCATTGCATGAAAATTAAATGGGGTTGTAAAAAATAAAAAAGTGAAATAAATAGGCTTGAGAAGAACAATTGCTTAAATTGATATCTTTAATTATAATGTAGGATGCTGAACTTTTTTTGTTCAGTGCTATCATTTTGCCATTTCAACAAAAATCTCTAATTTGGCCATTCTCAACAAAAATAAATATAGATACGGACACCAGATGATAGAAAAAAGCTCCCTGTCCCCATCTCTACAATAGCACTGATGAATAGTGATAATTAGTGACAATTAAGTGTTAACTTCCACAACAACCCACAACTGACACAACTGAATTATCCTTGAGAGCCAGAGATTAGCCAACCAAGTACCTTAAAATTGTAGTATATGAAATGGAACAAAACCATTTCATAGACCTGTTAGTCAGGTGCTTGATATTGCATCTAGCTAGCTTAATGCACAAGCAAATGACCTAATGTTTTGAGTTCTGTCATTTATCTGGTGACAAGTTATGCTATACCACATTGTTCAAACAGAATATTCCCAAAAAATAAATGCATCAACATTTCTGCAACAATCAGTGGAGTCATTTAACATCAACTTAAGTTTCCTAGGTGATCAAATCGTTTTGCGATAATGTAGCCTGCTCTTTCCAAAAATGTGTTGTTCAATATACAGTCAAATTTCCAATGGACAAATGTAGACCTAAACTCTGCCCAACCTAAGCTACCCTACCACTCAAATTTTTGTTGCTAATGTGAAAGCACGTAAATTCCCCACAACGGCTATATATTCGAGAGGAAGTCATTGTGAATGAATGCCTACCTTCGGAGTCGTTCAACATCGAGCCAAATGCGCTGATGATGTAATCAGCTTTCAGGCGCACAGTTTGTTCCTCATCCTCAATCCATTCGCCAGACTCCGTCTGCTCAGTTCGGCAGAACACAATGCCAGACACCCATCCGTTTTTCATGATGACCTCACGCGGAGACAGGAAGGGCAGGAACTCGCACTTCTCCTCCTTCGCAAGTTCCATCTACACATATCAGACAAAGACATGGGAGTTACAAAAACAGAGATGGCATGCTTTTACGAAAAGCAGAGTCTGCCTGATAATGGACAGACTCCATTCCAATGTCTACTGTAAATATGTGTCAATATGTGAAGTTCCAAATAGCTATCCAAGGACGGAGAGCACATTCTTTCAGACAATTGTGCAAAGTGTTCAACAAGAACACTGTGTGAAGTGTTTCGCTATTGTTCAAAAGCCTGCAATTTCATAGAGCTTCCGTCTAAAATCATCCGTCTATAAGAGCCATTCAGATTTAAGTTGCATTCACCAGATATGCACAATAGCTGAAAAAAACGATTTATAATGGCTTGTTTTTCCCCCCACAGTGTCTGAAATCGTCGCAATTCAAATCCATACAGAGCTCATGCAATCTAAAGTTGAATTTACTCCATTATGTGACTTACGCCTACGAGAATCATAAACTTAAGAGGCCTTATAAATAAGCTTAATTAGTATAGGGCACTAGCTAAAGTGTATGTCTCTGTTGGGAAAAAATGGAAACAGGAAAACATGTTGTGAATAGTTAGCTACATTTTCTCATTTTTCCACTCTGCGTGTGCTGTTTCCATGGCATTGTAATTACAGTGCCAAGAGAAACAAATATAGAAAATGAACAGGGAAGCTTAAAATAAATATTTATTTGAAGAAAGATAATGAGGTGTAGCTGACTTTCATTATAAGATGTAAGTAATCACATATAATACAGATCCTGTTCGGCTACATAGTATATATATTTTTTTTTTACAATGCTTAAATGGCGCACTTCGCTACTTCGCTAAGTAAGTGACCTTTGGTATCACAGAGTGAAGAAGTGTGAATTTGTTTGGGGAAATGTATTTTACATTGCTATGCTATTTTTACAAAGCACACTTCAGATGTGATTTCATTTTAATAACTGGAATGAAAAAACCGTAGCATGAATTTGATTAGATGGCCCATAAAACACTACCCAATATCTGTCATGCGTGTGTCCAGCCAAGTACATTTGGATCCAGTTACCCAGACTGGGTTATGTGGAATCAAGATCAGGTTGGCTTCATTCATGTGAAGAATTCACTTTGTTGAGCTCTATATGAGTGTGTGAAATCGCCAGGGAAAACCAGTGGGAACCAGTGACATGGCAACCTGATCGCCCTGTGGGGAAATCTGTACTCAATTACCTTGTCATTCCATTAATTTCAAATGGATGAGGTGCCATCATCTTAACTACAGACTGCAAAGACACTGAATATACTCTCACAGTCAAAGTGATCACATAATCAACACATTCCATAATTTAATTTGGTCCAAATCAAATGGTTCTTTTTGAAATTGGATGATGCCACGCGCGCACACACACACACACACACACACACACACACACACACACACACACACACACACACACACACACACACACACACACACACACACACACACACACACACACACACACACACACACACACACACACACACACACACACACACACACACACCTCCACAGGTTGAAATCTTGGTCCAGGAAAAAGAAAAATGTAATTAGGTAAGGAACCTAAAACCTATTTTCTCATAAAACATAGTTACAACAAATTCAGTTAAAAGGCTCAAACGTTGAATGTAAATGAATGCAGCAGCTTTGTAAATTTTTAAGCATATATGTTGCGGCTCTCTGCGGCCCGGTGAGGAAAACCCATTAGGGCTATCACTGACAGTGTGACAGCGTAAGAGCTGCTTAGCAATCCGAACATGAGGTACCTATGAATGTGATCAGAAATAAAGACTAAACAAAAGATGAGACTGCACATTGATCCTTTGCATCAGACAAAGCAGGGCCTTAGAGGCACGCATTTCATATACAAACAGTCAAAATACAAACTATATATGTATATACCGTGAGGCTTGTAGGACTCTTTCCCTCCATGAATGGGGGTTCTGACAGATATCACCCAGAGATACAAGGTGCAAAGTCTGCTACCGAGATCGAGCACACGCATGCGTGAGAGAGAGAGAATCTGAGAGAGAGAGAGAGAGAGAGAGAGAGAGAGAGAGAGAGAGAGAGAGAGAGAGAGAGAGAGAGAGAGAGAGAGAGAGAGAGGCTTAAGAGAGGTGTCAGCGGAGCATGGACAGGACGTCTTAATAAACCGCCACAGCATCAGCCCAGCAGACCAAATATTAATAAGCCCTGGTGCCCGGGGACCCCCGTGTTGACGCTATACCTCTTCGGGGACGGCCCGGATGTTCGTGAATCCCTTCCTGAACGCCACGAAGACCCTGCGGGCCCCGCAGCGCAAGGCCGAGGTGGCGCAGTCGAACGCCGTGTCGCCCGCGCCCAGGACGATGACAACACCGCCAAGGTTTGGCAAATGAGAGCGGCAGCTACACATCCCTGCATGACAAAGGGGGAAACGTGATTTCTGTCTGCGGAACCGTTTCTGCTTAACGGCTCAACAGATACTAGTACTTAAGGCAGTGTAAAATTGCATCTTCGAGTCTGCCGACACAGCATGTCACTATCAAATTATTCTGCTTCAATGAGAAGCAGTATTCCCTTTTTTTCCCCTTTTTTCTCAAATGTTCTCGTATAGGTAATTTCATACTTGGTACCTTCAGCAGTGCTGCTTTTATTTTATCTTGGATATGGATGACTACGGACTACACTGAACACAGATGATTTCAGCATCTGATATCACATCCCACTGAATCCATCAAAATACGCTCCATTCCAGTAATCCACAGCATTTCGCACATGAAATTATACAAGGGTTTCCCACACAACAATGCATAGCTGCACAGATAGAATATTTTGTGTATGACGTGTTTATTTTAAAATTATGCACACGTGTAACAGTATAACTGCATATCTGACTCCTGACTACTGTATGCAGAGGTTTCCTTTTTTCTTTTTTGTCAAGGTGCAAATCAATATAGATTCATTAAGACTGGCAGGCTAACTTCATTTAGATGGCACGTCAAAAATCTAGTTTTACTATTTTACACATTTGTCACCTTGATCAACTCAGGATATCAACATCTTTGAAATGTCTCCAGTTGTATGTTATCAATTGGCATCCATTAGCACAGCTGTCCATATTCAGCCAAAATGTGAATATGTAACTGCTATCTAGACATATTGCATGCATTTTCAAACAGGCATTCATTTATATTCACACACACTGCCCTTCTGCATTTGATCAAACACAAACATAAAACAATAAGAAGAAAAAAAGGAAATGTTGCAGAGGAATTTTTCTTTTTTATATTTTTTCCTCTTAATAATTAGTCTACATGGACATTCGGTAAGCATGGCTTAAGCACGTCTCATTGTATTTATACTGTTAAATCCTTACCACGTTTGTATTGGGTCTTGCTCTATTTATATTGTCTCTCGTACTTAAATTGCTTGTTATCCCTTTAACGTGATTGTGCCGCAACAAAATTTCCATACGGAGGCAGTAAAGTCAGAGAGCGTGTTTATGTTTACCTGTTTTACTGGCCTTGGCAACCAATGGCAGAAAGTCCTTGGAAGTGTAAAAGCCCTGATCCATTGACAGTCCTTCAAAGATTCTGTGCCTGTTAGCCTGTGGCAGACCTGTTTAAACAAAATGACAAAGAGGATGATGAATGATTCAAATTCATTCGGCGAACTGTACAGGAGTGGAGTAAAAAAATAACATAAAATCTGTAACATTGCTGCTGCGATATAAATGTGTTGTGAAAGGAGTTAAATACGTGGGGAAAAACTGACCGGAGTGACTGACTGACCGTATCCGTCTGGTGAGACCTATAATTACCCTACCGATCACGGGCGGGAAAGCAGAGTTGTTTATTTCTGATGAGTGCTGCTTGAGGCCCAGGTGGCTGAGCTCTGTGACAACTTTCCCTGGCGTCGCTGATGGGGTCCCGCACACACTGCGCCATCAGCCAGGCCTGCTAGCCCTGGCGCGCTCGATAATGTGCAACTTGTAAGTGCACAGTAGAGCTGAACGCAAGCCTTGCCACTATACTTGTTAACCATATTGAGCTCTGATACAACAACCCTGCTCCCAGTGCGTCTCTACCTGATCAATTTTCATTTCCTGGTCAGGGAAAAAAACAACACCCCACTCCATTCCTCTCCTCTCCTCCTCCCCCAGCTTAGCACAGAAGCCCTACCCCCACTCCTCCCCACCTACATGCAGTAGCCCTCTCCCTTCCCCTTCCCCATCCCCCCCTCTCCCTTCCAGAAATCATGGAGGATGCTACAGATTGATCCCCGTGCAGTAGGAAGAGGGGGAGAAGAAAATAATCTTGCACGGCCATCTCACAAAGAAAACACAGGATATCATTCTCTCCCCCTGCCCCCTTGTATTTTAGACTGCAGTCTGGGACATAATTATGAACAATACCTGCCATATGCCTGCTATTAACCTTATCCAACAGCCTTCATAATGTCAGCGATCATTACATTTGTTGAATCAGCTGTAAGCACATGTTACATCTACAATAGTAGTTTTCCACTACAGGGTGTTTGTCTTTTTTAAGTCTCCAAATTAATATGCCACCACTACCATAGAATGTTTATAGAGGTTTATATCCCTCTGTTGCAATATCTTTTTTCCAATGGCGTATGCATCTAATGTATTGAAATGCACAAGCCAACCAATAAACCATAAACCACAATGCACTTTTCATTAACTTTGAGCAAGAATGCAAGCAATTTCTAAGGTTTGTTGTTCCACTTTTTTCTACATTTTTCACAAATATGCATTAAGCTCAGTGAATTTGTCATGCATAATGGAATGGAATGGAATAATGGTGAAATTAGGTCCTTTTTACACTTCAAAATGTGGTTCATATTTCCCTAATGGTGATATTCAACACTCACAAGTAGTGCTGGGTAATGGATCTGTCCAATCATTGAAGGACTCAGATAGAAAGACAATTATGGGGGAGCTGTGAAAGGCAAAAGTTTTGTAACCTCTGATGCAATATACTATATTTGATTTAAATGGCTTTTCAATTTTGAATCAAAAAAGAACAACCAGATTTCATCCCCCATTTGATTTAGACAGAAAACAAGACTCATAATTCAAGCCACAGAATGATTGAGGAGGTGAAAGACTGACCCCTCTTATGTCAAAATCAATTAACTTTACCCTACACTCTTCAACGATAATTAGATTTCAAGGAAGTGCTCTGTCCCAGCTCTGCTTTGCATAGTGCAATAATGGACTTTATTTCTTGTGCTCTTCCTGCTACTACTGAACCTCTTCAGAAAAAAGCCCCATGTATTGTATGTACACTGCTCACTCATCATAACTGCTGTAAATATCCATATGAGGTTATGGAAACGCCAAGGCACTGAGGGTAAATTGTATATATTCTTCTTTTTTTTATGCATTACTGCAGTTTCAGAAGTTCCTGTAATATTGAGGGTGCACTGAATTTTTTTAAATATTGCTTTTTTTATGGTCTTGATTGATCAATCAAATACAGTAAACAAGAAATCATCTCCACTGAATATCCCCATACTCTGCCCCCCTCACCCTCCACCCCAACAACCCAGGCTAAATGACACACTTCTTAAAGGGTTTTATTTCAATTGGTTTGTATTGAAATGGCCTTTATGACCACAGATATATATTTATATGTCAACAAATTGAATTGTATCCCCCTATATCTTAATTTGCCTTACTGCCACATTGATTGAGCAAGGTTTCATCAGTGCATGCGTTTGGCTTGGTTAATCAAGTGAATAGTTGGCCATATCAGACTGTCAAAGAAAAGTAGAAAGGCAAACATGAGGTCTCAGTGACCAATCACACTCTTAATCACCATTCTTATCAAATGGAGGAACAGAAAGCACCTCCAATCTTTACCAATCAAACAAGTAAGAGCAACCCTGATTTACATTTTTTTCAATATAACTCCAACCCCCCCAAATATACATATTTTCCAGCCTATTCTCAAAGGGAGGGGTAGTTATCAATCACCATCTCATTACTAGCCTGTCATCTGGGTTTAGGCTAAATGTATTCTGGCTCAGTGCCATGCTAAATGTTCAATGAAACATCCTTAAGGCTGACTACATGATCTGCCTAAGTCACACATGCTATACATCAAAGAAGAGCATTAGTGTTATCATAGCTCTAATAAATAGGGCCATTTGAGCAGTGTAATCCCATGCTCTAGGTTATCTGCCTTCTGCTACACTGACCTATTAAATGGTAAATAACGTGGCAGTGTAATAGGGATACTATTTTTATCGGTGAGAGCTCATAAAATATGAATACAGTACTCTCTAAGATTATTCACACCTTTGATAAAGATGAGCAAAGGCAGCTGTATAAAACAAACAATGCAGGTAATGAGCTGTATTGTATTCTCAACAAAATGGGGAATTTATATTATTTTAAACTAATACAATTGCTCAGAGAAAAATATTTTGCTTAACAGGTAAATATACCTCTCAAAAGGATGTGTCACGCCCATATTTTCAGTATTTTTGTATCAATAGATATAGACCAACAGATCATAGATCAGGTGGTACTTTTGCAGAATCATGATCCATAGCCTGTGGTTAGTAGTGCTCAATGGGAACTGGATGTGGATATGACCTCAAATAGGATTTTTACATGAAGCAGTAGCTTGATTTGTGCTTTGGATGATAGTTGAACAGTAATGTAAATGCAGCCAGAACAGCTGCATTGTTGTGGCCATCCATCTTTGGTATTGCAGTCTTAGTGAACTGTTCTTAGAAGTCGAGGTGACCTTGCAACTGCATTTCAATAGTTCATCAGTCATCAGTCACCTGAGCCACAGATCACATGGTGAAAATAACGCTTGAGCAGGCCCGGTTCTACGAGGGTGCAAAAGGGTACATTGCACCCTCAGATTAATATTTTGCACCCTCAGTTGAATACTGTAATAAAGCTTTTGAAAAGCACTACACCTTTACAGCACTACAGCATGCACGTCCTTGCAAGCTCATAGCACACGCAGAAGGCAGCATTCTTTGATCTTGCCTCACACATTGTCACGTGGCATTTGTTTGGTGTTGCAGAGAATTTTGACCTACCGTCCTACCGGTCAAATTTTTAGTGTGCGAGACCAGTTTGCCAATGGTTAGCTAGGCGTAGCTAACGTAGCTAGCTCCAACATCATAATGGATATTCTCAAATGGTTGCAGCAGAAGCCGAGCACCAGCAACACCACCGCAGCTGCCACCACAGTGGCCAGCCAGGACAGTGTGCGCTACAGCTAGCTACAAGTGCACCCCCACTCATTTCAGATGCACCCTTTTAGTGATTTTGTTCTGGAACTAGGCCTGCGCCTGAGCCATTGTGGAAATAAAGCCATAAAGACTACCAAACTCCTGACCACTGCTCAATACAATTGCATGCCTAAACTGTGCGTTCAAGTGGCAATGAGGACCATGTTTTGAGTCAGACCACAAAAGTCTCTGTGATGTTAAGAATGAATGAAGCTCATCATCCCATCGTTCCAAAAATGTCATCAAACTACTGACAAACTTTCAATTGAGAGAAAGGGGTTTGAGACAAACAACCGTGTGCGGTTATTCCTATAAAGACATTCCACAATAGTATCCCTCAAACACAGTCAATTTAACTTAGACTAATTAAGGACAAATGCAATTCAAATTGACAAGACTTAGGTTTGATCTGGATTCAATTAAATCAACCTTATCCTCATTAAGATCCACCTTAAGCTTATAAGGACTAAAAATGTAGGAAAAGCTCTAAAAGTTCTCTAAAAGTTAAATTACAGAATATCATTATGCTTTAATTATAAATGTATTATTATTGATAATTAATACAGCATTTTAGGGAAAAAGCAATGAACTAATGTATTTGTGTACCAATTTTGTCCAAAATATTTGTGGGTTCTGATATGTAGAAAATAATTGTATGTAAAAATGAATAGATCAATTCTAAAAACAGATCATTCAGATTAAAAGCCATTTCGACTGTTAACAATAGAACATATTACATATATTATGGGTTAGAGTGCTCCACAAAATGTATTGTATTAATATTTCAGGCATTTGGTGGAAATACAGTGGGTATAAAAAGTATTCACCCCATTTGGCATTTTTCACATCTTATTTTCTTACTTTATGGAATCAAAATGGATTTTAGTGGGATTTCTTGGGGATCAACGCAAAATATTCTATAATGTCAAATAAAAAAACAACAACTCTAAAGCTCTTTCTTTCTTAATTACAAAAAAAAAACAGACAATAATTGATTCCATAAGTACTCACTCCACTTAATACTTGGTGGAAGCACCTTTACAGCTATGAGTCTATTTGGTTAAGTCTACCAGCTTTGCACATCTGGACACTGCAGTTTTAAATTGTGAATATTAATCTGGATATAGCATCCAGATTAATATTCTGCAAAACTGCAACAAAACAAAAAGCATATTCAAACAGACCAATCAGAGGCAACCCATGCTGCCAATCACTCGTTGAGTGCAAATTTTCATTGGTTACAATATCTAACTCCCACCGCAATATACAGTGCACTAAATTGACTTTATTGATATATGGTGCCCGATTAATCAGAGAAGCCTTAGACAGTAGACAGTATAATGCAGTGGTTAAGGAGTTGGGCTAGTAACCCAGAGGCTGCAGATTCAGATCCTAGGTTAGGAGCCACAAATGTCCCATTGAGAAAGGCAGTTCATTGGGATTGCTTCAGCTGTATCTGCCCTTGTATAAATGCATAACAAATAAAAAGTATGCTGAAGTATTTAAGCCTCCTAGGCATGTGTTGGCAAATAAATAACGCAATAACGTAAAATGATCCGGCTACAGTAGGTGGAACATAAGCATGCTGTTATCTTGGATTGCAGCTGTGATCAGAGAATTAGCCAGCTTGTTTTAGTTCTGAAGGTTACATTTTAAAACACACATACATTTTTTTTTACTACAGAAGCCATTAAGACCATAGTTTATTTGCTCATGAGAAACCTTTACATTAACCAATGAGGTTAGTGATAAATGATCAGGCTGGAAGCTAGCTCTTCAGCGTTCTTCTTTTATGACCCACACAGCAAGATTGCCAAGCTTGCATCTGCCCACTAGACGCGTAGCGGAGTAAATCACAATTATTTTTGCAAACGACAAGGGGATGGTAATAGAAATGATATGGATTATTTTTAATGAATTCACAATATGCATAATTGTCATGTTAATTTTGGTAAATGAATGAAACATTTTCTTGCAGAATTCAGATGGTCATGAATGCAGAGTTGAAACTTGTGATGTAGCTTTTAAAAGAAGTCTGCTCTCAGGTTGCCCCTGGCGACTTCTGGCCTTAGCCCTTCCATACATTATGAAGGACCAGCACTGTAACAAGCAGAATGTTCAAAGGATGGAATCAAATGGTGACCCCTAACTTGAGAAATGTACACTGATAAAAATAAATACGGATTCATTCAACGTATGTCCGTAACCTTGACTTTCAAACTTTGTTCTTCTCAAAACATATTTTCTTTCATTATTTTTCATGGAATCATTGAAAAGGGCAAAGAGGTATCCTTGCATTACATTTTGAGTGACAGTGATTCGACTGATTGTCCCACCTATGAGTGAAAAGGGTGGTTCTTTAGTATTGTAAAAATTCTGAAACAATTCTGAATGGCAAATGGAAAGACAAGGGATGGAACTCAACCCGTTTGATAGTTCACCTCAGCACTAAGGATTCAGTCAACCTTTTGCCCTTAAGTTTGACTTACACACACATGCATGCGTTTGTTTTCTCAATGCAAATATCATTCATTTTCATTCACTTTGGTGATCACTGAACAAAACGAGCACTTGCATTAACCGTGAGTCAAAATTAAGGACGACTATTGAATGCGTGCAGGCCAATATTTGGTCATTTTGGCTTTAGCTTGAAATAAAACGTGTTCACAGTTAGTGAACCACAGACCTAATTTATCCATGTATAATCATCTGACTTGTTCTCACCAAGCTTTATCGTGCCACTACCACAATAGGTGTCAGGAAGTTACTTACATTGCTGTTAAATGTAAATACTTGACAGGACAAAATAATCACAAGAATAAATGTCACTTTTCTGTTCAGTAAGCCAGGACTAAAAATGTGGCAAGCTAGCAGTGATTTTAAAAAGGATGTTTCACTGTCTTGTGGTTTTATTGTATTGCTGTTCCATTACATACAGATATGAGCGCCAAAGAACGAACAAAAATTGAACACCACCAACATTTTGTGACATTGAGTCTGTTCTGTCAATACATGGGCAAGAATCGCCATTATTTGCATATTTGTTTTCCCCTAACACAAATTATGATAAGGTTAATGTCTATTAATATCTAAGCCTTCCTGTGAAAATACACGTTGTTACCACTTTGAATGTAGCCAGCCATATATGAGCACTGTAAATATATTTTGGTATAGCTGATATGTTCAATTCAATTAACAATAGTCAATAATCTGATTCAACAGGCGGCAGTGTTAGCATGATGGTTAAGGAACTGGTCTTGTAACGCAAAGGTTGCAGGTTCGATCCCAGGTGGGGGCACTGCCGTGGATTGCTTCGGTAAATATCCAGCTGTATAAATGGATTGTATGTAAAGAAATGTGAAACTGTGTAAGTCGCTCTGGATAAGAGCATCTGCTAAATGCCTGTAATCGAGGTGTAATCGAATCTAGGCGCGAAACAAAGCTACTACTATTACATTGGGGATCCCTCACTCATCATCAACAGTTCATAAAAAATATTGTGTCCAAGTGAAACTGACACATAGAAGAGTCAGCTCACAGGAGTTACAAACCTAAGGATTTACACCTCCAAATTTCACTACACCATTTTACTGTGTATTTCATGTTTAAGAAAGAAAATGCTCTACTTTCACATGCAGGCTGCAGTTTGTTGAACAAATACTGAAGAACTGGAAGCAGAACTCATCACAGTGATGGGGGAGACAGAAAGCAAAAACTGTGCAGTACGGTACACAAGTAGCAACATTAAAATAATGTCTGTAAACTAAAACATAGCTGCTTTTAGCTGTATTGATGTGATACTACACATGAACTCTATGCTCACAGACCAGACGCTAAATTTTCATACATTCACAATTACATTACGTACGCATACGCATGCACACACACACACACCACACACACACACACACACACACACATATACACACACTGTCATATTCCATCCCTCCATATAAAATGCATACATACAGCAAATTGCTGCATCCTTCCTGTATTTTCAGCCTCTTAACCACCTTTAGGTCCACTTCATTGTTGAAAGAAAGGAGCTCCCAAACAGTGCTCATTGATTTTGTGTATAACAGGAACTTTTCTGTGTGTACTGGATACTGGGGGATTGTGCAGGATTTCTAAGCAAAGTTACAGCACATTAACCCTGCCCTCATCTGTGTCTATGCTGATGGATGCCACAAGCTCACACTGTTGGTTTAATAGACCTGAAAAACCATTTGTATTCAGCACCAAATCGAAAAGGGGGGATACGGAAAAAAAACTCATGGCAAAGTGTAATTTAACAATAACACCCCATTTCTGACACCTCCAAAAAATTAAAAAAATGCTTTCATTTTTCACGTTGTATCTCATTTACTTTGTTTGATTCACTGGCTTAAATTGCAGAGAGATACAGTGAGCAAGCAATACCTCTGAAAATAATAAATCATCTGTTACAGATGTTTTCATTCTCTGCTGGTCTGCCACTCGTTAATCACATGTTATCAGAAGCTATCAGCATTCAGCGTACGACGCAAAGAACGAGAAGCACTCCATTCTGATTTTCATTCACTGCATAGTCCCTGACCCCTCTGAACCTTATGAATCGCGCAAAGATGAACAAGCACCAAGGGCACAGTGTTAAATTATACAGAAGCACACTAAGTACATTAAGATTTAACATAAATAAAGACCTCTGAAACAATAAATGCCCTTTCTGCTGGATATTCATTAACTTTGTCCCGAAATAAGAAAAAAAAAATCCCGAAGTGGAACATGATGAGAGAATGTCTATTTTAACCAGAAACAGCAGCACATCTTGTTCAGTGCAGGCATTATGGTGCTTATTGAGGGCTACAGACCTCAACAAGTCACAGCTTATGCGCAGTTACAACTACATAGCATGACATTAAACACATTTGTTGAAAGAAGAACATTACTTACAGGATTTAAACTTGCCAATAAGTGAATATATATATATATATATATACACACACACACAGTAGACTCGTGTTTATTCATACCCTTGATAAAGAGGAACAAAAGAGATCATATAAAATAAACTATATGAGTAATGAGCTACATTTTATGCTCATAAAATTCAGAAAATTATATCCTTTAATAATAATGCATTGGCATGAACCACAAACAGTTCATTTTTCCCCCAGAAAAATCAAGAATCACAAATATTCACACCCCTGTTATCAGTACCTTGGCCATTATAACAGCAAGTAGTCGCCTTCTGTAGTGTCACTACTTGTTTAGTACAAGGTTATGGAACCTCTTGGGGGGGATCTTCAACCATTCCTCCATGCAGAATTGTTCTAGTTCCTCGGGTTCTTGGGTTGATGTTTGTGGACTGCTTTTTTGAGTTCAAACCACAAATGTTCATTTGGATTCAGGTCTGGAGACTGAGATGGTCATGTCAGGATATTGATCTTGTGCTCTGTCAACCATTCCTTAGTTTTTGGACGCATGTTTGGGATCGTTGTCTTGTTAGAAGGCCATCTGTGGCCTCCCGCGTGGTCTAGTGGTTTCAATGTCCGACGCTGGCCACAGCGACCGGGGTTCGATTCCCCGTCGCGCCAGAGTCGGCTCTGGTCGGGAGTGCCATCGGGGCAGCAACTGGCTGTCCGCCCCAGGGAGGGGGGAGGGAAGCCGACACACACAGTTTGCTGCGCACAGGAGTGGTTCTGGGGTTCCGGAATTACAGTCGACGGCACGACGAGTGTTGTCTCGGAGGAGGCAGCACTATGCCCTTGTCACTGCCGGTCACAGGACTACGGCAGCGAACTATAAGGGAAGGGGGACTGAACTAAGCACACGGGTAACTGGCTACCAAATTGGGAGAAAAATGGGGTAAAATCGGAAAAAGAAGGTCCATCTGTGGCCAAGGTGTAGCTTCCTGGCCGAGGGAAAAGGTTTTAGGACAAAATGTTTTGGTACATGTTGAAGTTCATGGTTCCATCTATTTTAATAAAGGCCCCAGGGCCTGTGGATGCAAAACAACACGAAAGCATTAAAGATCCACCACCATGTTTCACTGTAGACATGAGGTGCTTTTCAACATTACTTGCATTCTTTGGACGCCAAACATAACACTGATGTGCATGTTCAAAAAGCTTGATTTTAGTTTAATCCGCCCACAAGACATGGTTCCAATTGTAGTTCAGATGTAGTTTGGCGAATTCAAGATGCCTTTTTTGGTGAATTGTCTTCAAAATATGCTTCCTTCTTGTAACTCTGCCATAAGGCATGTAGGCGTCGTCGAATGGTAGCTTTAGACACCTTGTAACCCCAAGATGCCAGGTTGTTTTTACAGATCTTGAACTGTGCCCCTTGGACTTCTTTTTGCCTCTCGAACCATCCGTCTCACTACACGTGGCGGTAAGATAGACTTGCATCCTCTACCTGGCAGGTTAGCCACTGTTCCAGTGGCCTTAAACTTCCTAATAATTGACACAACAGTGGAAAGCGGTATCTTTAACTTTTTAGTGATTTTTTTCTAGCCATCTCCTGATCTGTAGAGGTCAATACCTTTTTGTCTGGTGCTTTCAGGGAGTTATGTGCCTTTCACCATGATGATGGCTGACCACAATATTTTAAATGTGTGTTCCCTCCTTTTTTATACCCTAGGGAAACAGGAAACCATTGTAGGCCACTGTATAGTTCCAAAACCTTCCTATGAACAATAAATAAGTTGTATATTTATGAATATTTGTTTTTGTTGGAATAAATGTAAAAGAATAGTTAGGGGTGTTAATAATTGTGATCCAGATGATTTCTGGAAAAACATTTTTATTAATAAAACAAAATATGTAGAGCAATTGTATTAGTATTGTAGGTTTGGAATTTTCCGATTTTTTTTTGCATAAAATATACCTCATTACTTATATAGTTTATTTTATATGATCTATTTTGTTCATCTTTATTGATGAGTCTACTGTATATATATATTTTGGTAATAGATTATTGCACTACTGTTCTGAAAGGTATATGTTCTTTAATCCGGTCCTTAATTGTTTCATGTGTGCATATGTGATAAGTTTATAAGCCCCAGGTTGTTATTGTTTGTCCACTATTTTTTTCCTAATCATTCATGTAAACACTGATGGAAAACTGAAGAGTATCCTTCAGAATGATGGCACTTTGTAGTTTCACAATTTTCCTGTTGGGAAAAGTGGATTTCCTTCTAGCCCTAAAGCGACACGTTTATTTTTCAGCAAACGCAAGTGTTACGAATTATATTGCCCACAGAAATTTACCATCTCCGTGTGGCCAAAACCTTGGGTCTGTCTCTATGTCACATCAAAGGGCAAATGGTAAATGGTTAACCTGCTTCTTAAAGCTGTTGAATTAACCTGAAGTCTTGCCTCCTCAGATTACATGCCAGAAACAATGCCCTTATCTGTGTTTATTTTGAATTTTTAAACCTGCTGTCCAATTTAGAAAGTACCAGGGGGAATTTGCATGTCAGTCATCACTTAGGATGACATTTATGGACCCTGTTAAGCGCTAGTAAGAAACTACATGAATTAATTGCAAACATTATGTGCTTTCATTTTCTTTATGAATTTGGATTTTCCTGCTTTCCTTTGTTGAGAAAATCCCCAAATAGTTAAAGTGAATGACTTTCCGTAATTAGTACTCTAGTATCAAACGATTTGGACAATTTTAAAATAATAAATTATATGGGTTCCTTTTTTCCATTATAATAAGAGAAAGCACACAGCCAGCTTCAAGGAATGTTTGATTTTCTCAGATCAATATAGGACAACTGAGTTTATTTCCTTATATATTTTTTCTCTTGTACTTTTGAAAAATATAATTACTTGAAGCTAAATTATCCTATTCACATTTATTTTGCTTTGGCAAATAAAAGCCCTGAGTTAAATGAATAAAATACAAGAACTGCTTTTTTTTGGTTTTAATGAACAGAAATAGATGATAAATGCTAGTGAATACCAATGGATATTCCTCAAACTCAATGTCACACTACTTTGATCTTCAGTTAATCCAAAGAAAAAAATCTATGAGGATATGGTGATTAATTGGAATTAAGTGCATTAATACTAATGCTAGAACATGTGGTGTTGAGTCTGTACCAAGCAGCCTTCTAGGGAATGTGAATTGTTTGTGTCGGGATAGGGATGTACCAATTCTTGGTTTAATGTATAAATATTGTTAAAAGCTGTGATCAGATGAATAGTACACCAGTCACATGGTGGACTGCTACTCATAAAGGTAATATTTAAAGATTTGAATAGTGGTTAACTCAAAGAGTGGCTTTCTTATAAGTATTCAATGTTCACGGTTTATGCATTGTAGGTCAAATTATCTGTGCAGTAGATTACATCAGAAGTCGTACAGCAGAATCTCACGGAAAAAAAGAACATTGAAAAATGTATTTTACAAGCAAATGCTATAAAGTTATGTACTATGCATTTCTCTCATACTACACCAGTCCCAGGCTCAAAAGGAGACCCAGTGACCATCTGAAAACTTGTGAACAATTCTGTAGGTTAAATCAATCTGCAAAACATACCCATGCAGAATGCATTTTCTGTGAGCCCCCCTGCATGCTGGCGTCATACTATTTACCAAATGTAAAATGTACATGTGATGCAACAATGTCTGAAGTCTTCTCAGTCTGAAGTCCACTCACAAATCCTCTTTGGCATTTGCAGGGCATTGCTGCTATCTCAGAGACATGCCGTTCCTCATTCATTCTCTAGTTGCTGTTAAAATATTTTAACTCACAGCAAAAACACTTCTGAGTGTGTTGTACTTCTGAAAACCTTTTAGGGAATGAAGTGTGATTATTATTTTTTTTATGTAAAAAAAGAACCAACCGATTCCGATGAAGACTGCCTTGTATCCCTCCTCTTTTAGAGAGGTCAGAGTCATCCCATCCTGGCCAAGTCCTTTCTCACACACGACCTGCAGAAGGATTATAATCACACCTAAACATATATCATTTATACAAGAGAAAGCCAATGGGCAAGCCTTTGCTTTATTTGACCTGTATGGAATATTTGTATGAATCAATGATTGTTTGGATGCATTGATACACTGTTTGGGTGCTGGGTTCATTCCCGACATCCCTTTCTCTCCCTCTGTGTGGTCTGCAGGTCTGCGCCTGTGCTCGCATGTCGAGGGCAATAAAGCCATACAGGTCCGCCCTGGACACGCCAATGAGAAGGGGAAACGGGGGACAGAAACTCTGGCTCTCTTATTAGTCCCAATCCATCATGTTCATCAATCAGCCGCCTCCTCCGTCTCCCCCCTCTCCCTTACAAATGTTTAGGGGGGATGAAACACAGTCTACTACGGCAGGGAAGAAGACATAACTGCACGGGCGGTGTCTCACATGTGGCTGTCAGGCACCTGTATTGCATTCGTGTCTGTCTGTATGGATATATTGGTATTTTAGTTGTTTATTGTAATTAACTGTTTTATAAATTTACAGTTCATTTTTCTGTAAGACAGTTGGTGGAGTACCAAAATTGAGTCTTTCCAGGTCTATCCCCAAATATGTCCATAACTACAGTAAGAAGAGCACCCAGGTCAAGTTTTCCCTTTTGCCATATTTTTAGGTCACATACGCATGCATGTGTGTGTGTGTGTGTGTGTGTGTGTGTGTGTGTGTGTGTGTGTGTGTGTGTGTGTGTGTGTGTGTGTGTGTGTGTGTGTGTGTGTGTGTGAATATATATACACACACACACACACACACAAGTTAAGAGAAATTAACTCTTTACAGCCCTTATAAACATGTGATTTTTTCCCCCTGAAATCCCCTACCCCCATCACCACTACTACCACCACCCTCCAGCAACATCCAGAATTTGTTTCTGCCACAAAATTAATCAGGAGCAGGTATGCTAGATGAGGACTATCGATTGCCCTTTCTCACCACAATGGCATTCAGACAACAGACAGACGAAGGCCCGGAGCCGGAGGACACGTCGCCGCCGCCTGCTTCCCTAATGCAGCTTTTAATTGTTCTTTATTAATGCGGCTGACATTTGGCTGGTGATCTTTCCTGAGCCCCTGACGCCTCTTCCTTCGCTCTCTGATGCTCATTACCTGCACGCCCAGGTCCTTCATCAGGTCGATCTCAAACTGCACCACCTCGTACGGCAGCCGGAACTGGGGGATCTCTCCAGAGCTGCACAAAACGCCAAAAAAGAATACTGAAGAGGAGGTGCCTCCATGGAATACAAAGTTAGAGGTATAAATATATATATATATTTCCAGCACCCATTCTTCTCTCATATTCCATTTGATATTTTTTTTGGAATGAAATATTTCCCCCAGCAAAAGAAAGCTTACTATTCTTGCTTCTGTTTCCAGATATTTGTGGGTTTGAAAACCTGGCTTGGACATTGCTAATGAGCCCTTGAGCAGTGCCCATGCTGACTGAATTGTATAGCAAGGAACACAGCTGTGGGTAACCCTAGGCATAATCCGAACCACAGAAGGTAACTATGAAGAAATAATATGACCAATTAATTATGAGCACAATTATTGAATTTTTGACCTTCTAGAATATTCTCCACATTGATATGTTATTGCAGTATCCACACAACCACTCCAAAGGAAATGTTATGAATAGGGCATGAATTTAGAGTGATTGAGCATATTTATAGATCATTTATAGATCTGTTCATTAGGATTAACACAGCTACCTGTAACATGGTTTTAGAGTGTCAGGAATCTTATGGAAGCTGAAAAACATGTCTTTGCTTAACTAAGTGTTTGGAGTGTGGCAGGACAAGGCCAAGAACCATAAAAAATTATGCGCATTGCATTTTTTTGACAAAACCACTCTCACTACTGCCATCAAATGCCAGAAATTAAAAGGGTATCGGCAATTCAATGAATTCCCAAATTTCTCTAATCACGAGTCAAGAAGGCCAGCTGGTCCAAACATCATCAAATCAGAAGTGGTTTAACACACAATGGTCCTTCACAGTGAGGGTGGCATGACACAGTACAAGCCTGGTATGCCTGCCCGAATAAATCTGTTCAGACAATCATATGATCTCCTCGGTATAATTTACCTCAATCCGCCCACATACTTCTGCTTCTCAAAGATGGTGATGTTGTCGTAGCCCAGGCGGGCCAGAAAGGAGGCACAGCTGATGCTAGCTGGGCCACATCCAATCAGGGCGATCTTGCTGTGGAAGCTCTCGGGCATCTGGTCCGGAGGTGGCAGCTCTGGGTTTCGTACCTGAGGAATCCCCATCTTGCTGAAAACCTAAGAGAGGACCGTGGGCATATTCATGCACAAAATGTACCATTTAATAAATATTACCAGTTTTACATGTGCAAAAAAAAGGTAGAGGTAAACAATGTGTAAAGACTAGGTATAGCTTTATTACTTATTGAATTATTCAGTATCCAAGAATTGCATACAAATACCATACTTTACAGAAAGAATTCCACAATAGAAATGGGGAAAAAGTACTGAACTAGAAAACTGAGGAAAATTGTGCATATTATGACGATTTGTATAATATGAAAATAAACTATGCAAGAAAACCAAAAAGAGACATTGTTGGTATCATCGCATACTTTAGACTAAAACAATATTTTATTCATGCATATGTATTACAGCGTGCGCATAGTACCTGCACATTCAGATGTCAATCAAACGCATCCCTGATTCAAACATGAATAATGAATGGCACGGTATGCAGGTATCTACATGATTTCAGTTGTAAAGTGTGTACAATAAGCTGACAGAAGAGAGTCCTGATTAATTCCAGGAAACTCCTCAAGCATACCCACGTTGGCACTCTTGGGGCACACTATTTACCTGAAGCGCCCTTCAGCCAATGATCTGATTAGACACTCAAAAGAAATACCATATTTCTCACTTACTTGAAAAGTGGCGATGTCTTTATCTGACTGGGGGAGCTGTGGAGAGCAGAGCTGGGCTGTGACGGCCCTCTCATAGGGTTATCTAATTATCACCCTGACAACCACCCTGACCTTTCACATTTAAGGGAACAGGAGCTGCCACTAAGACAGAGATATATAATAAGTCACACTGGCAATGGTTGGCAGGCTGCTTTTGTAATTATTCCATTTAATCCTTAAAGAAGTAATGAGGCCTTCTGAACATTTTAAAAGGGCGGAATAGTGAACAATCAACTTCAGTCGCTGAAAACAGACTTTTGAGACAATATCATGGTGATGTTACTTTGGTCTCTTTAAATTAAAAATGAATAAATCTGGAATTGTACTGCTTCTTAATAAAAATCTGTAGAAAGATGTGATAGATTAACATCCTAGTTAGGGCACTGAGAAAGGTCCTAAAGCAGAATTGGTTCTCTGTCCATCTAAATCTGTCTAGATAAAGGACACCTGCTAAAATGGCTGAACATTGATAATTATTGACAAAATGTGCAGCACTTTGTTTTTGATCATTTTTGTTTTTGACAAGAATATTAAATTAATTTCAATGTACAGAAATTGCATTTCTGTAACAATAGCACCCTTTTGGGAACTTCCTAAATGACATTTAAAAGCACTATTCCTCTTCTTTTTAAAAAATAGAATACCTGAAGTAAATTTAACTGCAATATTAACACACGCACACTTAAATCAAACGTAACTTTTATTCAATTTTATTTATTTATTAACTTTAGGATTAGTGAACAAATGCTTTATAATTAGTGAACAGTGGATTTGTAGCAGTTCTGTATGTGATAATGCAAGAAACTGATGCATATGGACATTGCGAAAATGTACAAGATGCTTTAAAGAACGAAAAGCATCATTAGAGACAAAAAATGCATCTCCAGCACGAGGCGCACAAGGCCGCAGGTCAAAAACAGCACTCCGAGCCCACACGCTATGTCTGACATTTTCGTTTAATTATCAGTTACCATGGAACTAAGTAAAACCTATAACGACAATGGCAAGAACAGATAGCATGATTACCTCAGTGCAATACCATAAAAAAACACCTGTAGACTAAATCATTATTTAAAAAAATAGACTGCAGATGATCAAACAAAAACAGCATATAAGCGTTTCAAAAACTTTCAGCTGCATGCAAAACCTGTCATTTCAGCACGTGAAACTACGGTTACAGCACATGAAAAAATAAATAATAATAATTTATTTAAATCTATTGACCTCACAAAGGTCTTAACATTAATGACATTATTTTTGTCTGTTCTTTTTTTGCTTTCCCTTTCAAATATAAAATTCATTTTATTTGCCATTGAATCTTGCATTTTATACATGAAAGATGTATCTTTTGTTTATTTCCCAGACACTAGCATTTGCTTCTCTGAGGAGTTTTTTACTTTTTTCCCCTTTTCCCCTCATTTTGTGTGTAAGCGTGTGTTTCTGATGGCAAATCTGACATTTTATCATGGCAGGACACTGGCTGTACAATAAAATAAGGGAGAATTATGACTTTAATGGTAAAGTCTGACAGACGCTAGCCCAGTGAATGCCATAACAAAGGGTTCCGAGGCACCATTAATATAACTCTGATATTAAAGAGTGCCAGTCCATCAAGGGCAATGTGAACTTAACAGAGACTAGAGAAGTTACCACTGACAAACCAAATAGAAATATGGGTGTACAGCAGGGTAAGATCACCGAACACAAAGGTTAAAACAGCCTATCAAACAGCTTGTTTCAATGTATACAGTGAACAAAATATTAACTAAAGATAAAGCATGCTTGCTTGCGCTGCTGTGAATTTCCAGACACTACCAGCACTGCCACCACTACTGCTGCAGCTGTTATAATTATTAACAGCAGAGTGAAGCACAACCTAGCAAAATGCGCTACAAATTATACCTTTTCAACACTGGCCTCACAATACCACAAGAGAGTTGCTGCAGAGTAGAGGAGACGACAGGTAACTTGTGGGTGCCCAGTGGGTTAATGGGAGAAGCTAATTCAGTGGTATCGCATGCATGTTCACTCACTCTCTCACTCACACTTACTCACACACTCACTCACAAACACACACTCTCATTCAATCACTCACTCACTCTCGCTCGCTCGCAAACACATACACACACATTTCACACACCCAGTTGCTTATAATGGATGTAATGGGATTACAAGGATTTGTCCTTGACAAGATTAAGACAACACACGACATAACATGGATCACGACAGCCATGGACGCAGAGCACCAAAGATGCTTCCACCCTTCACAGTCTCACCCTTAAATACTTGAATGCTTTTACTAAACATATTTCGAGATCCAGTAAAAAAAAAAAAAAATAATAATAGTAATACAAAATAAACAATAAATAAGTGAGTAATAAAGGCCTTGGAGCACCCGCTGCACTATCATGTGTGGGTATATTCCTTTTAGTTAAAAGTGAACATGTAGACTTGGCTCTTGCATTTCATAAAAAAACAGATAAAGCCTTGTTTGTGCAGTGTATCCAGAGGACCCGAGTGGTGCCTCACAGCAGGTGACCGCAGCACGGCGCATACCTCAGTGGCAAACTGCTGCAGTCCTCCGATGTTAATGGGCCCCTCCTCCGAGGCATACAGATTGCAGCCTCCCACGCAGAGGTCGGAGGTGGGACACACCATGCCGCACGTCAGGCCCAGGGGGTTGTCCGACAGGATGGCCTTTGCCGATCCGTAGTAGTTCTGCAACATACACACACCTGATGCCACTAGCTGGAATATGTGGCCACGGCTGTGTCCTACATAATGAGCGCATTAGTATGTGTCTGTGTGTGTGTGTGTGTGTGTGTGTGTGTGTGTGTGTGTGTGTGTGTGTGTGTGTGTGTGTGTGTGTGTGTGTGTGTGTGTGTGTGTGTGTGTGTGCGTGTTTGTATGAATTTATGCGTGTGCATGTGTGTTTGCGTGGGCACATGTGTGTTTGTGTGTGCGCGCACGTGCGTGTCTACGGGTGTGTGCGCGCATCTGCGTGTTTGTGTCTGTACGCACGTGCATGTCTGCGTGTTTGTGTGTGTGTGTGTGTGCGCATGCGTATATGTGAGTGCAATGGGTAGCAGGAGGAAAATTCCACATTTTATTTTTGTATTCCATTCGATCATCAAAAAATACAAATCGTACAAATCAAGCCCTCTTTATAAACGTTGAATGGATCTGGCAGGTTTCAATACGGTTCCCCGTGACCAAAGTCTTTAGTTAATTAGCTTCAATGTGGGCAGATCTTCACAGTTCATGATTACATTTAGGGTCCAAAATGACCCTACCAAATAGCACTGATGAATAGAAACAGTTTGTTTAGAATAGGAAAACTCCTAATCAAATGTATCAAAGGTAGCTTATTATGCAGTGTGATGGTTTTAAAATGTATATAACCAGTTTTCCATTGCACTGGATATTAATGCAGCACTTCTATATCGAAAACTTTAAAAGATATTCACTTATTTTCCAACCACAAATCCATAAAAACTGTGACCTTTGACAATAATGCAAACAGTAAATATGAGAAAAATAAACAGCAGTAAGAACACAGTCTTTAAGGGCTTTTCAATGTTACAAAATATAAAGTGTGAGTAAATGAGACATTAGGATAGGTTCAGTGGACCAAACTCTTTTTAAGGTTCAGATATGTATAAAGTACAATACGTGCTGAAACTTTACTTTCAAAGGACTTTGGGCACATGAACCTGTTGTCCTAAGACCAGGGAACATCAGATCTATAGGGGCCTGAATGGATTATCAGTCTGTGGAATACTAGTCTGTGCGCCTGATTTGACCATAACTTTAAACAGGAAACTGTATGATAATTGTTGTAAGAAATTAAACACTTTTAAAGGAGTCTCAATTCCCCATTAGTTGCATTGTACTTCATTAAAGTAGAACCATTAAGTCTTTCTAGCCATTTAATTAGGGAGTCTATATTTAAAACCGGTACAACTTCTACTCTTATGAGACTGTCAAAACAAAACTTAATGAGAACACATTTCAGGGAAGACAAAGTGAGATCTGACAACATTACCCTTTTTCTTCATGTATCATAATCCAGTTGATAGGAGAAATTGAATTTTGCTTATCTTAAAATAAAAAAAGAATTGCATTTTAACTCAAATCTGCAATATATGTGTGGTAATGAGTTTGCAGCTCGAAAAAGAATTAAAGACCCTTGATGGTTTTATAATGTTCCCCAGCATGGCAAATTAACAGTCATGAAGGAAATAGTGACTCTGTACGACTCTTTAATATCTCATTTCCAATTCTTCTCGTTCATGTAAAGGTGATCCAAGTGGTTCACCGAAAGAAAGATCCACTTCCTGCAATAAATTTTTTATTACACGTCCGTTATACATAAGCATAGACAAATAACGTGGTCATGTAAACGTAGACAATGATATTCTGCAGAATTTCATTCTGTCCATTGGCGCATGTCAGACCTCACAGAATCGACCTCGCATTTAAAGATGTCCATAGAAATAGGCAATCGATAGTCAAGTCAATCAGAGATACTTTTTTTTCTCTTTTTCTTTAATTTGATTAATATCATTGACCGTATATATATTAAAACAGTTAGGGTGTTCTTACTGAAGCAATGCATTTGAGCCCACTCCCATGCTTAGAGGTGCAAGCGATGTACAGCCCATTTAAAGGCATTAGACTGAAGGACTGAAGTGAGAAAAAGCCTTAATCGCTGGATAGTGACATGCCCCAGCATTAACCTCTTTTAGCCTAGGTAAGTCACTGATATGTCAATGGAGAAAGATTGTAATAACGTAATCAGCCAAGAACTTAACCCACCATAACATGGTAATTCCATTTCTTCACCTATAATTTGACTTCTTAAGTTTCTAAATAAAAATGCGTGACATAAAATAAGCCTTAATAGTGTTAAGCTACATTTTAAATGTGTTATTTTGTCGTTTGAAGTGTAAGTTGGGCAAAGTGTGCACATTTTTCCTTGTGACATGTGCAATGCTCAAGATGGGTACAAGCATCATTAAAAAAATTATGCATTTGAAACAATGGCCCTATGAGAAACATTGCACACCAATCACCGCTGTGGATTAATATAATGTAATTACGTAATTTAGTTAGGCATAAGAATAAACAAAACAAAAAAACACAATCTGGAATGATTGGTCCATAAGATATTAATAGTTATATCAATATTTATCAATATATCAATATTGTCATTTGGTATCTTTCACTAATATCCAGATGAGGATGTTACCTTGTTTGCAATGCTGGTGATGAATGACTTGATGTCCAGGTTGGTTGGACAGCTTTTCTGACAAGGAGCATCTGCGCATTTGAGACACCTGTAAGACAAATAAATAAATAACACCACTATGTACACAATACAAATGACAATGAACTCATGGGCAAAGATAAATACTAAATAAATAATCAAATATCAAACAGAGATACATTTAACCACTTCACATTCATTCGGGTACAGCATATGTTATAAACAACAACATATTAGTTGTTTTTGATTTGATAAAGCGAGTGAATTGCCCATCCCGCTCAGGTAACGCGTATATCAGAGTGGACCATAGGCAGGGAAACGGCATAGTAGTGGGGTATGTGATTAATGTGCTTCCTGCCCTTTGTCTGAAATGAGACTGCATCACTCAAGACAAAAGGCTATCTGATGTTTGCTATGCTGTGGGATGCATCTTCAGCAGCCGCTCCCAAAGAGTAATGCTGTTATAAATTCTAGTGACTACATAACAGCTAGAAGGCACCATATTGGAAGACAATGAAATACCCATTTTAAATAATAAATAGGATAATTTAGTGCGGTGTAATTAAATATTCATGTGGAATCAAAATGGATGCACCCTGTTTTGTTGGTCCATGTGACGGGTGCCTGACAAGCCAGTAGCAGGGGGAGTTTACAGGCAGCACATTTACTTTCATTATTGAACAGGTTCTGCAAATAAATAGCTGTTGAAATGGCAGAAGTTAATGAGCTAGGGTGATACAGTAACACTTTTGGAATCTTCTTTTTCTTTTCTTTTTTTTAAAAGTATGGCGAGAGAGAAAGAGAGAGGGAGAGAAGGAGACAGAGAGAGAGAGAGCAAGAGAACAACAGACAGAGAGCAGCAGCAGAGAGCGAAAGAGACAGAGTGCGAGAGAGAGAGTGCAAAAGAGAAAGCGACAGAGAGAGAGACACAGAGGGAGAGAGAGAGAAAGAGAGAGAGAGAGAACAGCACCCGCTACAGCCAGACTCCTATAATAATCCCATCTTGCAATTCTCTAAGCTCAGTGCAGACTAAAGTGCACGAGGCGGCCATTAATACCACTTATCACCCTGACAGCGGGGTAATTACAGCAGTGCTGTAGCCAGGTAGTCCCACTGAAACACCCGGCGCTGTGCAGGAATACGCACCGGAGAAATGTTTTATTAAACCTGGGTGGTTGATCATCAAGTGACATTAGTGTTGACCTATTTTTTTTATTTGACAATAAATTATCCTTTGCCCATAGCATAATGGAGATTGCAGTGTGGCTTCACCAAGGAACTGGCACAGCTGCAACACAATGGCCGGAGAATACAATGCAAAAGTGAAGTGCTCTGGAGATATTAGGCATGATCCTGTCTCTTTTCTGGCTTGGCATGATTAATACTGTGGGAAAAAACCAAGACAAATGCACACGCACACACATGCACACGCGCACACACATGCACACGCGCACACACATGCACACGTGTGCACACACGCACACACACACGCACACATATGCACACACACATGCACATGAACATGCACATGCACACACGCGCATGCACGCACACACATGCACACGCACACCACCTCCTAATTTCTACACATTACCATCAGGGCTGCTGTTATGTCCTATATCTATACAATGTGTTCAAGCTGCAGCTATTGAATATTTACGCATTGCACATTAGATCTCACGTCAAATCTGTTATTCTCATTTATTGGACTACTTCGAATAATTGTACCAATTTCAGCTTTGTAACATTTACCATCTAAGACCTGCATTCTTTGATGGTAAAGTCTTTTGCAGGCAGCTATAATACCTTACAATAACGAGGTACAATCAAAATGAATCAGACTGTATTTCAAGCCAATTTAATTCATTGAATGATTAGCTTCACACAGTCCCACACTCATGAAATAAGGCCTAAGGAAAGAAGAAATGGTTTCATGTAATAATTTACCGACTTTTGTATAGAAAATTCAAAAAAGAAAAAGGGACATGCTTTTTGTTTATTGCTGAAGGGCTTTCTGGCTCCTTGTCTTTCCTTTATGACAGTCAGTCAATAATTGCATTCAACAATTGTTTTTATTTCGTGTTTTTTATATTATATTATATTGTGGCAGCCCGATGGGCTGCACTAGGAAATGGCTGCCTGGCCTACAACACATGGGCGCCAGGAAACACTACATTTCCCAGCAGGCCACAGTAACACCTGAACCGAGTCAAGCAATGGAACTAAACGACCAGCTGAAAGCCATTTCAAAGGCCTATTTAAAGGGCTGATTCCCATTGTACTGGGAGAGGAGTAGGAACGTGAGTAGAAAGGAGTTGCTGAGTGCTGTGTGTTTGGAGAGAGAGAAAATACCTGTGGAAGTCGGTTGACCAGCCAGGATTTAAAGAGTGTTGGAGTGTGTTTGTTTGTTTGGAAATTGGATTGCTTTGGCTTTGGACTACGGACTGGATTGCGGACTACGAACTGGATTTTGGACAACGGAACGGACTTTGACAACGAGAAAGGATTTGTGGACTTTGTTTGTATTCCCCCGAATACCCCGCCCTTTGTTTTGTGTAGCGTTTGTCATAGTTTGTTTAATAAATTATCATTTTGTTTTTGATTACTGCCTCCTCTGGGTTCTTTAACTTGCCTACGCCCTCTGCAAGGTCCGTGAGTGTCGCCCAACCCCTGGGGACACCACATATGGTGGAGAATGTGGGCAGAGGGCATCACATATAGGCAGGAGGAGGTAGTGCAGCAGGATTTATTTTGGGAATTGTTGAAAGGAAAAGGCACGCTGATGGAAGGTGACTGGACAGTAGGCCCAGCCATGGAGGCTTGGAACAAGGAGCAGGCCCAATTGGCACAAAGTGGTGCCCCGTGGTGCATATGCTGTCTGGAGTATGGCCACCAACCCAGTGAGTGTTCCAGGAGGGAAGAAGTGGGCTGGAAAGACCCAAAGGAGGGCCAAGATGAAGTAATTCAGAAACTGGAGAAGTGTTGTCGGGACCAGAGGGAGGAACAGGTGAAGAACCAGAGACGGGCGGCCATGGTGGAGGACCGATGGCGAGTCACCCTCTGGGAGGTCCAACAGCTGAAGAGTGCCCAGACTGAGCTGGACAGGGCAAAGGTGGAGTTGGGGACCTCAGAGGAGCGCCACCTGCTGGCAGTGGGGCAACTGCAGGAGGAGCACAGCAACTCCCTGAGAGGGATGGGAATCATGGCTGGGGAGCTGGAGAAAGACAAAGCATCCCTTGGTGATGAAGTGAGGCAGGTAGAGGCCCACTACCTGGCACTCAAAGAAAAGGTAAGAAACCTAACACAAATGTTGGACAAGAAGCAGCGACAGTGTCTGGACATCCAGGAGTCCCAGGACCAGGCCACAGACGAATATGCCAGGGCCTTGGGGGATGCACAGACTGAGCTTGCCCAGAAGGAGGCAGAGCTAAGGAAAGCAGCGGAGAACCATGCGTCCGAGGCGGAGCAACTCCGGTGCCGAGTGGAGCAGGAGAGTGAGGGAAGGCGGGAGCTGAAGGCTCAGTTGGAGCAGGGGAAGGCCCTTGCTTTCCAACAAGAAGAGAAGATTTTTGCATTGCAAGAACTTCACCAAACTGCCTCTACAGCCCTCCTGACCGAACAGAAGAGAAACGAAGAGCTCCCTCTACTGCGAGAGGAAGTGAAGGTCTTAACTGAGAGGCTGGACCAGAAAGAAGCCCAGCAGCGGGCCACCGAAAACTCATTTCGTAAAGTATTAAAAATACAAACCGACACTCTGCTGGATCTACAGGATCAATTGGAAACAGTAAGTGAGGAACTGGAAAGTGCAAAATGTGTTCCTGCCATGAAAGATTCCAGCACACAGGTGGAGTTCTCACAGCCAATGGAGCCAGCAGGAGGTGATGACCAGTCATTGGAGTGGGGTCAATGGTCCTCAGTCCCACTCAGCTTGCCGGACCTTCGAGAGGGCCTGGAGGAGCAGCATGCTGAGGATGAGCTGTGGTGGGACCATAGTGTTGAGGAAGGTCTCCTAATTATGGCCGAGGCCTGTTTGAGCACCCGACCATCTCCTGACGTGGTAAGTCCATCTCCCTTACTAACGAAGTTGAAAAGACCAAAAAGAAAAGTGAAGATTGGAAGGTCTCGCCAGAAGAGAAAGGGGAAACAAAACAGGCTGTCATGTAAAGGAAAGGAACATGGGAAATGCATATGGAGAGGAAATGTAAATGTGGAGAAGAGCTTCAGGGATGAAGCTAATCACGTGTTGGAGAGTGTGTTTTCCCCAGTTACCCCACCTGACCCCCTGAAAGAAAAAGGGACGTGGAGGAAAAGGCCAAAGCATGGACACTGGATTCCGGAACGGCACAAAGTGTACCGGAGGAGCCATGGAGGGCTGGTGAAGACCAGAGCAGGAGCAGTGACCGCTCCGTCCGTGGAGCCCAAAGCCGGTACACCCTTATGGTCAGTTGGGGGCAGACAAGGTGAGCGACTTTCGCCATTCACTAACGGCTTGCAGACGTTTTTTCAGGCGAATGGAGATGGGATCTGGACGTTTGACCCGGGTGGAAAACTGCCTGAGTGGACCTGGAGAGGGGGACCCTCCTGGTGTCCGCTGGACATAGGCCGCTCAGCCCTCCCGAGGTCAGAGCTGAGGAGGGTGTGTGGCAGCCCGATGGGCTGCACTAGGAAATGGCTGCCTGGCCTACAACACATGGGCGCCAGGAAACACTACATTTCCCAGCAGGCCACAGTAACACCTGAACCGAGTCAAGCAATGGAACTAAACGACCAGCTGAAAGCCATTTCAAAGGCCTATTTAAAGGGCTGATTCCCATTGTACTGGGAGAGGAGTAGGAACGTGAGTAGAAAGGAGTTGCTGAGTGCTGTGTGTTTGGAGAGAGAGAAAATACCTGTGGAAGTCGGTTGACCAGCCAGGATTTAAAGAGTGTTGGAGTGTGCTTTTGTGTTTGTTTGTTTGGAAATTGGATTGCTTTGGCTTTGGACTACGGACTGGATTGTGGACTACGAACTGGATTTTGGACAACGGAACGGACTTTGACAACGAGAAAGGATTTGTGGACTTTGTTTGTATTCCCCCGAATACCCCGCCCTTTGTTTTGTGTAGCGTTTGTCATAGTTTGTTTAATAAATTATCATTTTGTTTTTGATTACTGCCTCCTCTGGGTTCTTTAACTTGCCTACGCCCTCTGCAAGGTCTGTGAGTGTCGCCCAACCCCTGGGGACACCACAATATATATATAATGTCTATACGTGCATATGTGTGTGCATATACATGGATTTGTCATATGAAACCTTCCATCACACCCTGAGACACAAACCAGAGAAAATGCACAGTAACTTTTTTTTTTTACTACAAAAAGAACCCAAACCAATTCAACATCAAAATTATGGCACAATCATCCTTTAACTGTGCAACCAAGGGTATCATTTCACTTTTGTTTTATTTGACTCGGTACAATATAATCAGCAATATCTTGAATTAGATGGGGGCTTTTTCTGCATTTGAGAGGCTGAAATAAAGAATCAAATGGAAACCCTTTGAACCGCATGGTCATCACTGCGAGGCAGTGCTGAATTTCTGCGAAAAACAATTCCATCGTCTTTTTTCCCCTCTTCCCCCTCCCAAGGTAACATTAAAGACACTGGATGATACAGCCACATTTTAGACCCTCATTTATCTCCCCAGCCAGCAGCCTGAGTGCTTAGCAAATGTCAACAGAAAATAATGCGGACACAAAGGCAATCTTATTTGTTCAAGAATTGCTCTAGGTCAGAGCAATTCAGGCAGACATACAGAGCACTGCCCACAAAGGGGCTTTTCTCTGCTCGGCACACTAGGTACAGCGCCTGTGGTTTGCAAGGTATAATAAAATCAAGTTACTGTATAGGTTTTTTTTCTCCACTAGACAATGTCACAAACGGAGGGAAGAGTTAAGTAGCCACACAGAAATAAAATAAAAAAGCTGTGATTTCCTTTCTAGCTCTCCTAATAATCCATTTTTTTCAACGTTTTGTATAATGACTGTTTTCTGAGCATTATGAATCCACAACATTCCCAGGTAGCTAATCTTATAGTTCATTGTTTCAATTATTACTAGAGATGCACCGATCGATCGGCCTCTGACCGGAAATGGCCGATTTTCAGCTGATCGGCCTCAATCGGTGACTTGATCCCGATCACTCCACATAGCCGATTCTGTGCGCCGGTTGGCTCCTCGCCCCCTCTTTTCACGTGACGTGCGCGCACTCGTGAACCAATGCAGACAGATCAGATGAGCGCAGCGCTGAAAACGCCTCAACATGTCCTTAGTATGGGCGTTTTTCACAGTCAGTGAAGACGACTTAAAGCTTGCAGTTTGTCATACATGTCAATCGAAAATAAGCCGCGAAAATGTGACGGTAGTCGTTTTTCTACAGCACCGTAGGTACCGGGTTAATTAACAATTAACTTCGTTGCGCTAGTTCGGTTCCTCTGAACCATTTTCCATTAATAGAACATGGTGGTAGTGCATACACTTGACGTAATAATGCCCTGCTGAAGCACTGAATTGCACTGAAATCATTATGTTCGCTAATGAGTGACGTTATGAAACAGTGCTATTCACTCATACAAATCGAACTTATTAGACCTAATGATAAATTCATCTAACGATTTCTAGCCAAACCACAAATGGTGTATTAACTGTGTTGTGCATGAAGGTGCCAGCTGTGCGTTTCCACTATCAAACAAACTCAGAAACAGCAGCATCGCCGCTTTTCCAATTACTCCTAGTTTGAAACATTTTTATCTAGGCTTTGAAGCTAGTTAAAGTCGTAGTCGTTAGGCTACCTGACTCACGCAAATAACGAAATTCTGCTGAAGAGCGGCTTGTTTCAATGCCTTTGACAAGCTCCGCAACTGAAACATCCGCCCTTATATCGCTACAAGTGTTTTCCATTGCACTATATAGAATTGGGATCTACTGTAATCCACCTCTAGCAAACAAATTAGTCTAGCGCATCATAGGTTCGAACTAACCTGTTTTCCATTAGCATTGTCGCAATAACTTTCTGATGCACATCAAGTTGAAGCCATATAATTATTTAATGGAAAAAGGGCTTGTGTCATCTGTCATCAGAATATAACGTTAGTGTTTTAAAAAATATTTCCGGACTAATGGTCTGTCACCATGTCAGTAAATTTAAACTACTCTTGTTTCTTTTTATTTATTACTTAAAGGCTACATGCCACTGTTGTTGGATTCTCTTTTATTCATCATTGAATTTAATTTGCACAAAAAAGAAAAGCTCTGTCCAGTAACCTGGAACACTTTTTTTTATTTTGAAATGTGTTTTAGTGAGACCTACCTCATGCTTCTGACCTACCTCAGAATTGTCAATCTTAATTTTCTATTAAAGCAAAGTTACAAAAATGTTTGTGTAAGTTGTCAATTATTGTTTTTAGGAAAAAAAATCGGAATCGGCCAAAATCGGTATCGGCAGGTCAGACTAATCAAAAATTGGAAATCGGAATCGGCCAAGAAAATCGCAATCGGTGCATCTCTAATTATTACTCAGCCAAATAGACCCAGCAATATAAATGTGAAATTCAATAAAATATTCCAGGCCTTTAGAGGATTCGCAATTCAAATAATTTCTTCCTCTCAACTTAATTCATATTCCCATAGACTCATTCTTCGTCAACAAATCTATTTTATTCCAGTTCACGGGACAAGGGGGAATACATATTCATGTTCATGCCCCCACCCCCTGAAATATATTCTTCAAATAAGTGTGATTTCTCCAACATTAATATCAGCTTTGTGTGAGTATAATAATAACAATCTGTCAATGAGTAATGTTGCAACCTTCAATTCCTAGAAAAAAAATGATATGCATAAAAATGCTGACTGGTAAGCAACAGTATAATTTAAATCCATGTAGTGGTTTAAGGATACATATTGCACCCTTGCACTGGCTGAATCCCAGGTGGGGCATGCTGTTCTACCCCTGAGCAAGGTACCGAGCCTAAACTGCTTTAGTAAATATCCAGCCATATAAATGGATAATATGTAAATTGTAAGCCATGTAATCCCCCCTGGATGAGGGTATCCACAAAGCAGGTAAGTAATGTAATGCAAGGCACCCCACTGCAATACAACCACACAAAGTTTAAAAATAGCACAGGCTATTCGGTTCCCTATTTATACTGATTGAAGTGGACACATCTTAAACCATCTTAAACGTATGGATATTGCATGATCAAAAGCAAAATTACATTTTGTCTCAAGCAGCAGGCCAGTGCAATATAATGTAAGAGCAAGCATTAATGGTCGACGATGACAACAACTTAAGTTACAACGTCATTGCAGCTATTACACACTCGATAAGTACGACTAACATATGATTCTCTTTGGAGTGAACATGCCACATGTAAACCATTAAATCATGTGATATGTTACGTCATGGTAGCATAGAGTACAACTATACAACAGTACAGGCAACTGATACTTCTAATATCCTGTGTGGGTAGTGTCAAGGAATAAGGAAGGAGAGAATGCTTTATGAACAGTTAACAACATGAAAATGGAAGAATGACAAAAGTACAAAAAAACACTGTAAAGGGGAGCAATCCAAAACTAGGATATTCTCTAGGGTACGAAAATTTTAATTTAACTTTGCCTTTTTGTCATCTTGAAACAAAAATAAATAAATAAATCAAACCTCCCTTATTTTCCACTTTGTGATTGTGCATGACGTGAATCTAATCTCATACTTCAAAAATCCCTTTTTTAACGTGACACTCAAGAGAATTCCTCCTTGCTGCCTCGCCAAGTAATAAAAACAAGCCTGCTTTGTTTTCCTCCTTCCCCCCACCAACTGAAGTATGCATATTTCTTTGTGCTTTTCAAACACTGAGATTCTTGACAAAGCACCCAACAAAGAAAAACCTGGTCAAAGTTATTCTTCTGATAATTACACAATTTTTGTCTCTTTTCCAATGTTACAGGCAAAAGTCATGTCATGTTGCCATCATGTTTACCACCTCCATTTGCACACTGTAAAACCTACAACTTTCTGAATGAAACAGCATCTCCACCAAACAATTCATCTACCATTATCCCATCCACTCCACTTTCAATGTGTGAATTATTGAGCCTAGTTTCACATGCATATATTTCATCAGCTAATAACTTTGCAGATATTATTATATTCATAATGTGGGCATCATAAGAAAAGAAAAAAATTGGCAATATAGATTAATGATCATAATCAATCAGAATCAATATTAACAATGACATAAATCCAAGCAACGATAGTTTAAATAGTTTTACAATAGTGTGTTCTATTTTTGTGTTTTACAATAGTGTGTTCTATCCACCCCTGCTGCTCTCTCTGCTGCCTACACCTTCTCCCACACTCCACGACCCACAGGTAGATTGTGGAGGGACAGGTATACAGATCTCGCCCGTGTGGAGATTTGGTGTTGTCCCTCTTCCTCACTTCTCACCCTCCTCCTTTGAATTTCATGCTGTCACTGTCACTGTTCCATGCAAACTATACATCATTGTTGTCCTAGATGAAATGGATGGCCTACTCAGCTCCTTCTTACTCCTCAGTGACTTCAACCTGCTTCTGGACACCCCTCAGTCCTCCGCATTTCTCCCCCTGCTTCAGTCCTTCGACTTCACCATGGCTGAATCCCCATCCACCCACAAGGCCGATAACCAACTGGACCTGGTCTTCGCTAGGAACTGCACCTCACCTAACATTGCGGTATCTCCTCTGCATGTGTCTGACTACTGCTTTCTGTCTTTTTCCCTCCCCCTCCCCTCTGTGCCTAAACCATCTTCACCTGCCCCCACTGTCTCCGTCGCAACCTCCACTCTCTCTCCCCCGCAGCCCTGTCAGCTACTGTTCTATCATCCCTTCCCCCTACTGATGCCTTCTCTCAGCTACCTGCTTGGGAAGCCTCATCCACCCTACTATCCTCTCTCTATCCTCCTCCTTTGATTCACTCTGCGCTCTCTCCACTAAACCTGCTCGTCTCCGACCCCCAACCCCCTGGCTAACTGACTCCATTTGGGCCGACCGACTCAAACTACAAGCAGCAGAAAGGACATGGAGAAAATCCAAATCCCCTGTAGCCCTGACTGACTTCCACACACTCCTGGCTACCCTTTCCTCTAACCTCTCCTCTGCTAAATCTGTATTTTTCCTTTCCAAGATTCAATCTTCTGCTTCTAATCCTTGCAAACTCTACTCTATGTTTTCCTCTCTCCTCCCCCCTCCCCTCTTCTCTAACCACAGACTTTGCATCCTTCTTTCGCAAGAAGGTTGATGACATTTGCAACTCCTTCCCCCCATCCTCTCCCTCACCTAACCCTCCCTCACCCATCTCACTACCTAAATCTCTCACCCTGTCCTCACCCCTCCCTGACATCCTCCCACCGTCCCACCACCTTCTCTGTCGATCCCATTCCTTCCCCCCCTCATCCAGTCCATTGCTATGGACATCCTCCCCTTTGTCTCCAATGTTATCAACTCCTCTCTTTCCACTGGCTCTGTCCCCTCTCCCCTCGAAAGCGCCCATGTCGTCCCCCTCCTCAAAAAACCCTCTCTGAATTCTGCTGTCATTTCGAACTACCGACCTGTCTCTCTCCTCCCATTCCTCTCCAAAACACTAGAGCGGGCTGTCTATAACCAACTCATCTCCAACAGAACAACCTGCTTGATCCTAACTAATCTGGGTTCAAGGCAGGCCACTCCAGAGACTGCTCTGCTTGCGGTCACTGAGGCTCTAAATATGGCCAAAAAAAGTCCCAATCCCTTACCTCCGTCCTCCTCCTCCTCCTCGACCTGTCAGCTGCATTTGATACCGTGGACCACCAGATCCTGCTCTCATCTCTCGTCGAGATGGAAATCTCTGGATTTGGCACTGACATGGTTCAAGTCCTACCTGGCTGACCGGTCCTACCAGGTGGCCTGGAAAGGATCCCTCTCCTCCTTTCCAGGCCTGAGGAAGACTGAGCTGCTCTTCCTCCCATTGATGCTTCAATCACCGTGGAAGACTCCATAGTGTCTCCTTCCCAGTCTGCCAGGAGTCTTGGGAGTGACCCTGGATGAACAGCTGTGCTTCTCGGGCCACATCGCAGCGATCACCCGGACCTGCCGATTCTCCCTCCACAACATCCAGACTGTTCCTCACCAATGAGGCCACACAACTCCTGGTCCAGGCCCTGGTGATCTCACGTCTGGACTACTGCAATTCCTTGCTGGCAGGCCTACCGGCCTGTGCCATCAAGCCACTGCAACTAGTCCAGAATGCTGCCGCACGTCTGGTGTTAAATCAACCTAAGTTCACCCATGTCACCCCTCTACTCTCCTCTCTGCACTGGCTCCCCATCACAGCATGCATCAGATTCAAATCACTGGTGCTTGCTTTTCAAGCGGCTAGAGGAACTGCTCCCCCTTAACCTCCAGACACTCATCACACCCTACACCCCAGCCAGACCCCTCCACTCTGCTTCCTCTGGCAAACTGACTGTCCCATCCCTCCGGGCACGGGGAAGCCGATCTTCATGGTCTCGCCTCTTCCCTGTCTTCACCCCTCGGTGGTGGCACGACCTTCCACAATCAGTCAGGACCACGGAATCACTTGCGATCTTCCGCAAGAGACTCCACTACCCCTGAATTCTGCACATTTAGCCAAGTGTCATCACCACTGCTTACTTGTTCAATACTTTTTGTATATGTATCCCTGCTTTCTCCTAATTAAAAAATAATAATTACTAACCTTTTCCTTCCCAGTGTTCCAGATATGGTATGCAGCTGCCTACAAATATGGCTATCACTGTATTACTGCACTGATCTCTTGCGTGAACTATGATTGTTCCTACCATGTATTAATGCACATCTTGTAAGTCGCTCTGGATAAGAGCGTTTGCTAAATGCTTAAAATGTAACATAATTTTGGTAATCATTTTATGATCAGCTCTTATTATGTTACGTTTGCCCATATTTTTGTGTGTTTTCATTATGCACATATGACAAAATGGTAAATAATCACGTTACTTTGTGGTGGGGAGTGAATGCTCTCAGGTTGTATTGCTTGTAATTACTATATACAGCATCACAAACAACCAGAAATAAATTAGACCATCATAAAGCCCAGCGTTTTAGCTTTATAACGATGTATGATATATCAAAGTTTGTTTTTTTACGAGGCTCCGATTTAGGCCTATTTACTTCCTATCGATTTACACTCTCGCCACTGTTTCCACCTAAATGTTTGGCCAGGGGAACTAGAAGATGGTAGAGGGGCTAAACTGAAGCCGAATTAGCGCGTGATCTCATACAAAGCATATTCAACCCTTCAAATTTCAATAAAGATGAAGACATTCAATGTGTTGGAGTGGTGTGCAAATTATAAGGCAATAAGAATATGATGTGTGAATAAGAATGTTATTGTGGGGCAGAATGTTTTCTGTGTGCAACACATCCAAATTACCACATGAGAAAATGTAAACCGTGCTTATTTTTTGTATTATCACAGGAAATTCCAAATACAACTCAGGCATGTAATGTAAAAAATAAATATATATACTAAAACATTGCTCCCAGTGACAGTTTCCAGAACATATTTAATGATATCAGTGTAGATGTGGAAGCTCCAGCAGAGAAGTAAAGCCAGAAGAAAAAACAGAGATTATTATGGTGTATTCAAGGGTTACCACAGGAACCGTCTGTCTGAGCTGTCAGAAGTGCCCTGTGGAGGTCTACAGAGGTTCAGGTTAGAAAATCTAACAGCTGCACAGAGTATGGACAAAACATTTCTACTTTACCAAAAGGGGAGGGAGAGGGAGCGAGAGAGAGCTTCCCATCAATGGCACTATGCTTAGACCACAAAACTCCTCATTGCTAAGTCCTCTCCTTGGGGACTGGGAGGGAGTGAGGACTGGGAGGTAGGGAGGAGAGAGAGAGAGAGAGAGAGAGAGAGAGAGAGAGAGAGAGAGAGAGGCCGTGTGTGTGTGTGGGTAGTTGTGAGTGAGTAGTTATCAGATGCAACTGTCTTAGGCTTATTTTTCCTAATCAGCTTTGGTTTAAAAGAAAATGACCAGACTGGGGAAGTACACAATGCACTAACTACATGGAAATGGCCTGCCCTAATAACATGGTCATTGAGTATCCCGCAGCTGCCTTGCACTGTACATGAGTCACTGCAGGGCCAAACACTTAGGGGCACAGTGTATTGTGCCACCGTGGGAAACACAATCTCATCCAAAGGTGTATCCTTTCAAATGTACTCACTTTTTATGAAAGACAATACAGCACGGGATGTTTTTTTCCATTATAGTACACTATGCTCGATTCAAGATCCCAGCTAGGACATGCTCACAATTGTCATGTTGCAATAATTTCACAACAATGATATTCAAATATGTGGCAGTGAGGAATAATTAATTGATTTAATTGAATATGTACACGCACGCACGCACGCACGCACGCACACACAGGATCAGCTTTGATAGTGTTGCTTCATTTTGAAAAATGAATTGAATGGAATGGCGGCCTTAAAGAAAGGCTGTGTTCCTTCCTGTATATTGGGGACTAAAGAGCTCAGCTTGGTATCAGTCAAAGTAGGGGACACGGTCATAACGACAGCACAGGGGTCCCTGTGGCAGGGAGGGCAGGTGAAGAAGCCCCTTTTACAGGTTCAGCTCTCATCCTACTTGCTAAACTCTATTGGTTAGCACTAATTAAAGCAAACTTCATCACAGGCTCCAGGATGACCCAGGAAAAAAAAGTGACGTGTTCTGTTCTTTAATCAGCTCTGACCATCATAATCTTCACGGAGAACCTGACAGAGATCTTTCTTTGTACGCCCATACATTTCAACTTTGCATTACAACCTATCCATAGCATTTAATTTTGACAGGTTAAGAAAATAATCATGTAAAAATAATAAAATACCTATACATGGACCTGTATCAGACTCCAAGTTTTTATTTGACAGTGACATTAACAGATAGAAAATGATCATAATAATTACTCACCGCAGAGGACAGCAGAGAGCAGCATCTCAGATTACAGATGGCATTATAAACAGTCCTACGCAATCCTTCATCTGGCAACATTGCGTTGCGAGTACGGATGAAATAAGACGCACATGCAGTCGGCCACTGAACATAGCATGCGTGAATGAGGTCAAAGCGAAGGTGTCTGCGCTGTGTCCTGATCTGTCCAATGAAAGAACAACGTGCGTGCCAGCAGCATAGTGAGGGCACTCATTTGGGCACTTGAGTGGTACAAACCTGGCAAAGTACAAAGACGTGGCTCCAGTCCAAGGTACACTAAATGGTAACATAAAGAACCAATCATAGTGAAATAAATGTCCTCACATATTTATGGACACCCACACACAGCCTAAAATGTAGAATGAAAAATGTGAGTGGAAGAGACACGCATTCAGTCAATGAAAATGCTGGGAGGTACTGTCCGCGAGCCTTCAGTTTACAAATACCTGAATATTTCTCAAGATGGAAAAAAAGAAGAACATACAACCTGATCAATGCAAGATAACCGTTTAAATAATAAATAATAGTCACCATGCAACTGAAAAAGCATTTAAAATGTACTCTTTTTTTTAAGTGGAGGGTACAGTGAAAAATTCGGAATAACACACCCACGTGTATATATATGTGGGTGTGAATGTATGCATGTATGTGCGTATATACTATATATATATATATACACCCACACACACACACACACATATACTGTATACACACACATATATATGTATATATGTATTTATTCAGACAAACACACTGGCACAAACACACACATCAAAACCATTGTGGCTACCAAAAATGTATATATACATACGTTTAATGTAAAACCATAATACTCTGTTATGTTGGAGGTAGACAGGTAAAGTCACTTTCCATTTTAGAGGGAAGGTTACATTCTTGACTTATAAGGATCAAGTGGGGAAAAAAAAGATAATCCCCAAAGATGGAACATTAACAAAGGTCATTCAAGTACATACCAAGGCCTGGATCTGGGAATTCAATTGGATGGCATATTGCTCACTGTGGTGCAAGGTTCTCTCAGGTCAGTGCTTCTTCAGTGAGTTCATCACTCATCTTGCAGAAATACTCCAAGTGGTGACAGCAGTAGTAGAAGCATTTTACAATTGGGCTGAAAAAACGGATAACTGCTTGTGTACACATTTACGGCTCGCAAGCTTTCGTTTTGGCGAACGGCAGATGTCCGCCCGTTGGCGCAGTCGGCCCCGGGTTGATCAGGACATGGGAATGAGTGCACCACGTCTCTCCGCCTCGCCTCATGTGACGGCATGCATTAGCGGCCCCCACCGCCGCTAATGGGACCAGATTGATGACCTTTCTTTTAAGGCCCCCGCATTGTCAGACTGCACTGCCGCCTGGCCTTCTCTGCCCTCCTCCAGCTGGGGTCAGCGCTTCTCTCCAAGCCAATGATGAAACATTCATTTCCGCACCGTTCAATTTTGCCCAATGTTTGCCGATGATGAATGACATGAAAGGGCCATGGCGCTCACAATGCCAACAGGTGCTCTCCCTCCACGATACTGAATAACAAGCAGGCAAGCGTGCATGAAAGAAATCTTGACACGCGCTGTAAAATATGTGAATAATCGACTATGGAGCCCCTCTTGGTTTAGTGAACCCACCTCTCTTCTTGAGTGAGAATACACGCACGTATGCATACACACACTCAGCAAAGTGGAGTATGGAGCAATTATGAGCAAGTAATATGGTTAACAGTGAAGACTAGATGGGAACTATTATACAAATTAAATCCCCAAAACTACATTTTGAGAAGTTAAAGGATTTGATCAATAGCTGAAGATGACAGGAAATTCAAATGAGCATAAAAAACCTTTTATTTCACATATGCACTAACAAGGTTTTCCTGCACACAGCTTTGACACCTGCTACAGTACTGTAGCTATGTTGGTCTACTGTACTTCAAACAATATGTAATGTAGGCTACTCACCACTGAGTGCGGGCAGGTTGCTTAGGATTCAAACCTTCTCTCAAACAGCCTAATTCATACTCAGAGTAGGTTGTCTGTCTGTAGCAGGTGTCAAAGCGGTGCACAGGAAAAACTTGTTAGTATTTAGGTAGCTTTGCCCAAAAAATAGTCTTAAACATTTTGCTAATTTTACCGGGGGTTTGGTTCAAGAAAACAGCTGAAAAAACGGTTTGTGAGTCAAGGAATATACTGTACAAGACTATCCGAGTAGATGTGCCAAATTTCAGCCAATTAGGTGATGAAACAGCCTACTAGCAAAACCCTAATTATGGAACAGATTAGATTACTTTCTTTTCCCCCCATCAACGCCAGGTTACACCATGTTTTGACTGTTGCGGTGAAACAGCACAAGGCTGATTATCTTCAGATTCAACACTTCTGCAGTGAGCTGGACTGGCAAAGAAGAATGCAAGCAGCATTCTTGGGAGAGACAGGATAAGCAGAGATGCACTACACATATTCCCACTTTCTTTGTGAAAAAACACTAACATCTCACATTCATTTATAATAGGTTTTAGAGATCAGAACCCAGGCTTTTAACATTAGACAGCTCTCAGGCTAGTAGCAGTCTGTTCATTCATTCCCATATCATTTTTATCGCCAGAGAACAAATCAACAGCTTATGAGAAGAAATGTACAGGTTTAAAGCCCTGATTCCAAAATGCCATGTGTCTGTTGATTTCCGTTGAATTTTTCTGGCACTATTTGAGTCCTATCTGCTCCTTTGCCTTTGAAACATGCTTTATTAAAATAATTTTGTTATTACAAGTACTGAAAATACCTAGATGTCCCCGCAAAGATTAATTCGATTTTTAATTATATAATATAATACATTTATAACTCTGCATTATTTGAACAAAGGAATACTTCTAATGATTTTAAATGTATGGGCAGTTGTCACAGTGGTGTCACAAATGTTGAATTTACCTGTAAGTATCTCAATACCTCTGCATATTCTCATGTGATAGCATAATTTTTCTTGACCTCAAAAAATAGTTTAGCACTTTCTTATATGAATGCATTATCTGAACTTGTGGTTAAATGTACCCTTTGTTCTCTGTGCCCAAATTCAAGGAATATTGACTACATAAATATCCATTGAACTTATCTGTTCAGATCAGGTGGTTTAAATGAACCACCAGGTCATCACCAAAGGTAAGGTTTTTTTCAAATAATATTTTCACCCTAACAATGTATTGTATTTATAATGTCTGCATCAGCCCACCACTCTTCCCTTTTCCCTGAAACCTCTATCGCATATGATATCAAATTAAGACCCAAACTGTTTTGATGGAGGTGAGATGAAACCTGTATTAACATCAAAAATCATTTTCTGAGAGTGAGAAATTCATTTCAATGAATTACCCACTTATATAGAATCTTTTAACAAGACATTATGTCAAAAGCCACTGTGGCTGTGTTTCAGATAGAGAACATGTGCACTGACACAAACCCTCTGATATGATGGACTCGAATTCAGATTCAACATTCAAAGATTAGCATTCATTTGATTCGAAAAAAGACGCATCAGGAAGTAAAATGTAAAATCAATTTGTTTCATTCCTTTGCCAGGATATCTTAAAAGCATTCCGAGCACAAAGACCGGTTGTAAAGAGATGGGCTGACTATTTGCTCAGTAGGAAGTGACCCTCTATCCATGGTTCTTTGTGCCCCGTCCAAGCCCTCCACTCAGGCGGACAGGAGAGCGATAGGACTTTCAACCTACAAGAAAGGTATGGCTGAAATACAATGCACAGACTCACAAAATGAAAAGAAAGGCCCAATTTAATAGAAATGTATTCACAAATCGGTGCAGATTCAGGAGTAAATGAAAGTTGTGTTTGTTAGTGAGGGAGAGACCTCCTATCTGGCTTCAGAAGAATAATGAAGCTGGATGTCAGAGCTCAACTATTTCACAGCTCCTGAGGACCAGACCACAGACGCTATGTTCTTATGATCATCTGTGGATAAAGGCTCCCGGTTTCGACTTTGATGTCCTACATTAATAGCTTTTAGAAAACGTGAATCTTTCATCAAATTTGTTCTGGATCCCAGTGGGGGGTCGATTAAAAAGGAATTAAAATCAGCTGAATGTTAATGAAAGTGGATCTCTGCTTTGTGCGGCTGACTTTATGATGGTGTGCATGCGTGGGTGCGTGTGTGCGTGTGCGGTTTCTTTCTTTTCCTTTTTTTCCCCCTCTCTTTGTAAAGAAATGTTAGAGCTCTGTCATAATTCCAGCCATGATATGTTATGAAAATGACTACGTATAAGCCTGGCAAACAACAGACGATTCTTCAAAAAGTTTTCAATTAATTACTATTCTGATTAAGTTTGTCTCTCCCCCCGGTGATATATTTATCTCAGAGCTGTTTAAATTTCATTTGGAATTGTTTTCATTTACATGCAGTTCACTGTAATCCTACTCTATCATTTTTAATGAAGCTAAGGAGATTAAGCAAGATTGTGCCATAACAGCTATGTGTTTAAGTCTCTGTTTCAGCTAATAACAAAACTCTAACAAACCCTTTTCTCTATGGATCAACTATCAAAAAAAAGGGGAACATAATCATGATGTACTATACTCTCATAACAGCCTAACATACCAGCACACAAGTTGCTTCGAACATACAAATCAAAACAAAGGAAACACTTGAGTAAATTAAGGGTTATGGCAGCTCTGTGGTGTGTGGAGCATTTTCCTGGTGCATGGTTTAGGTCCACTCAACCCCTTAGAGAGCAAGGTAAACGGCAATAAATACAAAGCTATTTTGTGCCATTTTGATGAGTATGAAAACGATGTAAGCCATATGCCATGGTTGTCTCAGTCACCGGATCTCAACCCAATTGAACACTTACGTGACATTCTGGAGTGGTGTCTTACACCACCATCAACAAAACACTAAATGATGGAATTTCTCATGGAAGAATGGTGTTGCAGCCCTCCAAGAGAGTTCCAGACACTTGTAGAATCTATGCCAAGGCATATTGAAGCTGTTCTGGCAGCTCGTGGTGGCCCAACGTCATATTAAAACATTTTATGTCGGTCCCTTTATTTTGGCAGTTATCTGTACATGAATACAATTTTAATAACACAAATATATTCAAAGAACTCTTTTCTATGAACGTTCTCATAAGTCATCTAAAAACAAAGCCCTTCTGAATACTGAATTGAGAAGGATGTAAAAATGAATGGTATATTAGCCAGTACCATTTCTATCCTACCCCAGAAACATTATTTCTACAAAAATTAAATCCACAACTACAAACATGAGCAATGGAACACAATAGAATGGTGTATTGAAATTGTCAACAATATTCTGATATTCCAATAATATGGCTGTGGTTCTGTGTTTTCAGGCTTTCTTCAAATACAACATATCTTCTGAACTATAAAAACCTTGAATGAAAGGGACAGTTTATGAAATAAAATAGAACCAATAACATAAAGTAAAGCGCATTGTAGTTCTTTACAGTGTAAATCAGATTAATGTCACCAATTAAATAATCAATGTTAACTGCTTTAGTCAATTGTTGAAGCATCTACTCGGTTTGAAACTTGCAGATGTTGGAAATATAATTGCAGGTTCCATTATGTTAATAAAAACATAATTGTTGGAAAACTGGACCCTTTTGTAAAAGGGAACCCCTTGTATCAACTAAAGCATGATATTGCCTTCATATAAACATTGCTTAATAGCATAGCTAAGCATTGCCAATAATGATCACCCATTTGTTTTCAATACATAAAAGCAAATACCACAAACAAAATGAGTGCACTCATGAGTTATACATCTTGAAGCATTTCAATATCTTCCTGGGATGCCCCAAAGCATTTTAAAACTACAAATTAAACATTGACGTGTTTTACTGTGCAGTGAGTCTCCAAAGCCTCGGAAACCCTGTCAGGCCCCAAGGGACGCTTCTCCACTGACAAATTAATACCACTGAGAGGAAAGCTGAATGGTGACGATAAACTCATTTGTTCCCCCAATAATAAAGAATGACTTTTTTTTTTTTGCCACATCTGTGACTGTTGCCATGGTGACCCGGCCTTACCTCATTGCTTCCCGAAGTGCTCCACGCTCACTCAGAGTCGTGTGTTTGATGTCATCAAAATTGTTCTCCAGTTTCACGCAGCTCTGCCATAAACAAAATGAAACAAAGGGAAAGAAAGAGAGCGGATCAAGAAAGCAAAAAATAATTTGCCTCTGAAGCATTTCACTGATTATGAAAATTATTTTGCCTCCCTCTTAAGCTCAAAGCCCCAGCAAACAGGCCTTTCTTTTCACTCTCCCTCTTGCTTTTTTTTTTTTTTTTTTAAATCATCATGCAAATTACATACAACCCTTTTAGACAGCATTTGATTAATCAAAATTGACATTGTGAACTTGTGGGCTAAACAAAAGCCCCTCCTTCATCCAACATGCGGTTGTCATGGCAACTCTCTTATCAATTCCACAACCCTGGGGATAAGTGTCCATTCGGACAGAACTCTGCTGTTATTGACACGCTTACAATTAGTGCGCCGGGCCCCTCTGCCCTCTGCTCAGCAGATAAACAGCACGTCCTCACGTGTACAAAATCTCAAGCTGCACTGAAGACGCCCTCCCTATCGGGGCAGGTTCAACGACCATCAACGATGGGGGGCACAGTTTGTAATCCCCTTTCACACTCAAGAGGAGGGAACGAGGCTTATTATCTTAAATGGCTGCGACTGAAAAACACCATAAACGTCAAAATTGCCCTGTACCACACCGTTTCATAAGAGAAAGAACACGGGGTCAGAGACCCGCATTCATTGCCTCTATAAACATGTTCTGTATACTACCCAGATGTACTCAATTACCGCTGTGACTGTATAATGTTTAAAACGACATTTCTCTATTTGTTCATTGAAGATGTTGTTGGTAATATACATTATAACACTGCCCAGGGAAGACGCTTTGTTGAATAACCCCTTGCTTGTACCTTTAAGGCATATCTATTAAAATTACAGCAGCATTACACCATCAAGTATACAAGAGCTTCATACATAAAATATGTGAAACTAATATAATACTGGAAGGGAAGTGATGTTATCCATAAAGATACTGTTTATCCCCCTAAAGTGCTTTTGCTAGAAGCGTTGATAACTCAAGAACGCTCATTCAGTTGTATTCAATGAACAAAAAAAAGACAGAGCAACTCACATTTTATTTTTAATAATAGGGACAGCACACAGATTCTTACTGACACCTAATTTACATGATTGCAGTCAAAGTGCAAGTCAGTGATTTTTAAATTGAATTCTCCTAGCGTTCTTTACGGAATGCTTGGGTAGCGAGAACAAATGTTTTGTTTCATATTGCTGAAACAATAAAAACAATGATATGGAAATTGATAATTATTGCACTGGTTGAGCTCAGGGGTTACAAAGAATTACTGCATGTCAGAGAAAAGCCAATACATTTCAAAGATGATTTGTGTTGAAGGTCGACAGCTTCTCTCAGCAGAGAAGGGAGGCATGTATTTTCACGGGCAAACTTGTTTTAAGAAATATTCATAGAGAAAGGAGTAACGTGATGTATGTACTGTGAGAGGCAGGCTCTTTCTGTAATACTTGCAAAGCTTGGTTTCTCCAAAGGTCAAACATCTGACATCTCACAGACAGGCACTTAAAGGATTTCAAACACAGGCGGACCTAGCAGACCCGTACATTGTAAAAACCTTAATATTAAAACATCAATATTAACCCAGTGCATTTTTTAAAATCACAATGAATCATAGATCCCTGTTTGACCTGCCTGAGCTACCGTAGTTAAATTCTGCTGCCAGTAGAGTAAGCTACTGTAAGGGGGAGTGAGATATGGTTGCTTTCTTGCCATAAAATAAGTAGCTGGAAAGAAGCTCAACGAAGTTCGGCGCATTGGCAGGGCACCTCTACAGCTGTGACCTTGTAAACATCTCTCACTCTCTGGTAACATTGTGGTGAAGAGAAGGGACACATTATGCCTAAGTAATCTCAACAACCTTATCTGTCTGAGCAACCAGACTGTTTTTGAAAGATCATACCTCAAAATGTAGACAGTGAATTAATCCTGCATTGGGTGCTGCAGTACATAAGGGAGGGCAATACAATGTCGTGTTGCATTCAGAAAGACACGGCTTGTGAGACTGTTTTCTTTTTAGATAATGTAATATGGAAGATACATTCGGTGGACTAATACACAATGTCCCCCAAACAGGCTCTTTCACTTTACACAGGTGTGACTTGTCTCCAAGGAACGTTCACATTTCAGTTTTAATACTTCCACCAAATTGCACCCCATTTCTAAACTTTAGCTGGTTTACTTCCTCTCTTATTTATCTTAATTTGTCCATTTGAAGTGGATTTGGGGCAGTGTGCATTATACTAAATGGCAGTTCTTCAACAAATGAGGTTGGATTTTGAGCACCTCTTCTCTGTAGGAACGAAATATCATCACTACACCCTTCTAAACTGTTCAGTGGATGTCAAACGTGTGACACAATAGACATAAAAGAGAGAACCCCCTCAGAGGTTTATGTATTTTAATTTCAAATACGTGTGGTTAATTTGAGTCATTTAGTGCTTTGGTACTCCACAGTTTCTTTTGGGTTTGTGATAAGGGTTTAAGGGATTCCTCCTCCCATTTCTCTCATAAAATCACTTAAAAAAAAAAAAAAAAAGTAATACATTTCAGCACCCGACACACATAACTGACTTAAGATAATCTGATTAATGAAATCCCATGACGAACTGAAAGTGTCTGTTGTGAGGGGAACCCACTCAGGATATTAGGCTGTTCAGTTAACTACACTTAGCTGAGTAGGCATAAAATATACTTTGTATATCCTATTGTATGTTAAGAGGCATGTTAAAATGCTTTGAGAACAGATTTCTTTGTATTAAGCTTCAACATAATTAATTGTATCGCCCCTTCCTTCAGAAAGTCTCGTATGAGGACGTGCCTGTGGGGTAATCCATACATCCCAGTCCTAATGCTAATGCTGTCACAATGTACCCCACGCCAATGATGGGAATGAAAGGGACAGGCGAGGTTATGGGAAATCCATGTTCAAGCTGATAAACCTATCGTACAACTTCCTCTTTCATGTACACTCAGTTCTCCACCCCCATCTCCCCTCTACCCAAACCCATGTCATGCTCCTATTATTATTATTATATAATGCTCTTATTCAGAGTGCCTTACAGGGCTTTTATGGCAAGTTTTAAGATGGACTAAGTTTTGTGTATTGCACCTTTTTGTCTTACATTTATCATATTGAAGTTGAAAGATAAACAGCATTATAAAATGAAAGGAAAGCCAGCACTTAAAATTCTTTAAATCCTTATTTATTATTTATTAAATTATTATTTACATTTTACATTTTAAGCATTTAGCAGATGTTCTTATCCAAAGCGACTTACAAGATGTGCATTAATACATGGTAGGCACAATCCACCAGAGCGGCCAGTAGTAGGCAGATGATCTTGCCCAGACCAAGAACTAATAGCCTAAAGAAAACTATTCTGTATAGGGCCATTGGCTCCTGGAACTGTCTTCCCAACTATCTTCGTTTAATCACATGTAAAGCAAGTTTCAAAAAGAAGATCAAATCCCATCTACGAAATAGAATCAATAACTAATCATTTTAATTTCATAAATTTGAGCTATTACTGTCATTTCTGTTTGTTTTGAGTTTTTGTTTGTATGTTTGTTTTGAACTGTTTATTATTCCTGTTTGTTTTGAGTTTTTGTTTGTATGTTTGTTTTCGAACTGTTTATTTTCTTTCTTTTCCCAGCATTTTAATCACTTAGTTGCCCTATTTCTGTAACATTTTTATTGGACTATTGATGTCATGATGTTGATGTTTGTGCCAATGTGGCTGTAATGTTTTGTTATTTGTCAAGGACCCCAGGAAGACTAGCTTGTCGCCTAGGCGTCAGCTAATGGGGATCCTTTTAATAAAATAAAATAAATCATAGTTTGTGCACAAGATCAGTGCAGTAATACAGCGATATACAACGTTGTAGGCAGCTGCATACCATACCTGTAACACTGGGAAGGAAAAGGTTTATACTCTATTTAGGCCTGCAATATGGGACAACGCATTTTGGCATGTGACAGTAAGACACCGAAACATGTACTGTGTGTGTAAACACATTACAGAACTAAACAGAGTATAATACTACTGGCTTTTCTTTAATTTTATGATGTATACAGTGTATATTCTAAGAGCTGCAAGAACTGTACATGATCAGTTACGATCTTCTACTACCAACTCAAATCCAACCTGCTCAGATTAGATCGTGCTCACCAGAACCAGGATGCCAAGATCCTGACATCTAAAAACCCTTTACGTGGGGTGAAATGTGCTGTATTGTTACAGACCACTGTTGAGCACTGTGTAAAGGCTAGTGTGATGTGCACTCATTACGTAGCTCTCATGGCTGCTTTCTTATGGTTGTCATTATGGTTATATGCTAGGCATGTTCCACCCTATGAGGTTAGTAAAGTTCTTCATTTTCTTACCTTGCTAAGCACTATGTGTGTGATTGGTTAGTATGTATAGTATGAGCATCTTGCCTATGCCTTTGGTTCTGATGGTTGCAGGTAGTTCATTCCATCACTAGGGGGCCATTGGGAAAAGGGGCCAGCACCGGAAGAGAATCTACGACGGTAGAATCTACCAGATGACCAGGAGTTCCTAGGGGCATAGCTCAGGCGGGTGTGTTGGATCTGATTATGGACTGTGGAAACAGAGGGGCTGTAGCATTGAGTTCGGCAAGCACCAAGGTCTTGAATTTGATGCAAGGTGTGAAAAGAAATGAGGAGGCGTGAGACATGGGTGTATTTGAACAGGTCGGACCTGAAGAGGAGCCACAATAAGAGTACAAGCTTAACCTTTGAATCGGTTGGGGGAATTAACTGAGGGATTGGAAAGTGAACTGTAGCAATACTAGACTACTGGTGGTAGTTGAGGTGAATGTTCCCCCGTCACATGTAAGGCATTTTGAGTTTAAATACAATCCATTATTATTATTATCATTATTACTACTACTGGGATAATATGATGCACAGGCACAACAAAGTCACTTTTTTAATGTGAATACTTACATCAGTGCATACGTGTCAGTACAACTATATTACAAAATGCAAATAATTAAACGAGCAATCTGTCTTTGCATTATAGTAGTAATACGGGCATGATCCATTTACCTTTATCTCAAAATGATTGAGTGAAACATTTGTACCTCATTTTGTTCAATCAATTCCTCTTCAATGGTGACACAAAGCTGGCAGACCCATTAATATGGTCTCATCCATAACACTCAATGGCAAGAAAATTATTATACACACTTATATAAAAATACAATATATTTTCCTGGTATATTCATCATCTCACTGGGAACATGCAATTTAAAATTACATTTTACCAAAAAAGTACTTCTCACAGTGTCTCTTAAACACTGCTTTACATAAAACAGACTATTCAAAAGTTGCCCGGTGAATGGAATGCTTGCTTGCTTTTGAAAATTGGAATATTAATTATGACTATATAAGAATATACAGTGGGTATAAAAAGTATTCACCCCCTTTGGCATTTTTCACATTTTATTTTCTGACTTCATGGAATCAAAATGGATTTTATTGGGATTTCTTGCCACTGATCAACACAAAATACTATACAATGTTAAATAAAAAATCCCACTGAATAATCGCATAGAATATGAGGTATGAGGATATATTATGCAAAACAAAGTTTAATACAGAATTTAGGGAAGATATAATAAATAGTCCTGCAAGACTCAAGAGTGTGGAAATGGCAGCATTCTATGAAAAATATTGTGTATCTGCTTTAATAAAGGATTTTTATATTTACATAGCTTCTTCCACACAGTGATGGATGTGTATGTATATGTGTAGCACATACCAGGATAATGTGCAATGCTTGCAACAATACAATAGAGGAGGGGATTAAACTGAAATCAGAAGATGACTTGGTGGCATGGTGGAGAGAATCAGATTGACAACTTGACCAGTATGAGCATATGAATACCTGTAGTCCTACTGCTAGGCCTAGAGTGCAGGCCATGGGATTTGTTCTTACCTTAGTGTCCAAACCTTGATTTACCATCTCATCTGAAAGAAGTTCCGACTGTGGCTAAGTCTACCTGTCCACCACACATTGGTTTCAAATCATCTAGAAATAATAATGCCCCCTACTGGCACACCAACATCACTCCCAGCAGCAACCTGCATTCTCTAGGAAGTCTCCTGTCCAAGCACTGACATTGCCTGAATGTCAGTAATGAGGTCCATTCTTTCCACTTGACTGAAATCTGTTTTCCTGAAGGAAGTCATCATCAAAGGACATGTCATGAAATGAGGTTAGAAAAAGAAAAATACTGATATTATAATACATATCTGTTCTTTAAATGTCATACTTCCCCAACAAAAAAAGGCCAGAGGTAAATATATATATATATATATATGTATTATTTTTTTAAAATCTGTTTTCCACCTTCATTGACTCTGACTGAGTAAGACTAGGTCAGACTAGCATACCTGAACACAGTTCAACTCCATGAAGCTACTACCTACCGCTGTACCTACCCTTTTCAACTGCTGATATTAACTACACTATATGGCCAAAAGTCAGTGGACACCCCACTAATTATTGAGTTCAGGGCTGTTTCTCAGGGTTTGGGATAGGCCCCTTAATTCCAGTGAAGGGTATTCTTAATGCTACAGGATATGAAGACATCTTAGCCAATTGGGCGCTTCCAACTTTGTGGCAACAGTTTGGGGAAGGCCCTTTGCTGCTCCAGCATGACACTGGCCCCTGTGCACAAAGCGAGGACCATAAAGACATGGTTAGACGAGTTTGGTGTGGAGGAACTCAATTGGCCTGCACAGAGCCCTGACCTCAACCCCACTGAACACCTTTGGTTGGAATTAGAACGCCGATTGCGAGCCAGGCCTTCTCGTCCAACTTCAGTGCCTGACCTCACAGATGCTCTTTTGGCTGAATGGGCACAAATTCCCACAGACACACTCCAAAATCTTGTGGAAAGCCTTCTCAGAAGAGTGGCAGCTGTCAAAGCCGCAAAGGGGGGTCCAACTCCATGGTTTTAGAATGGGATGTCCAACAAGCTCATATAGGTGTGATGGTCAGGTGTCCACTGACTTTTGGCCATATAGTGTATTTTAGGTGCAGTAATCACAGTTGAGTGGGGGGGGGGGTGTTTAATACTGATAAGGTATTGGCCCTATATAATTTCCTTTTCGAGAAGTGACAGGTTAATTCTCAGAAGATAACAGGTGGTACCAGACTCAGGTGATTTAGGGCGATATGGTGGTATACGAAGTATGTATATGCATCTCTAGGAACAGAGTTGGAGACCACTAATGTAAACTGGGTATAGGGATCAATCTCCCTGGCCATCTTGTGAGGGCTTGTAGGGGTGAGGCCCAAGTGTGACCAATGGGGGATCAATAAGGTTCATTCCTGACGAATCAGGGTGCCCACTAAAATACAATAGGGAGCAAGGGACGGTACCCCGCGAGAAACGTTACAGTAAATAAATGGGAAAACGAAACCCCCCGCATATAGCGAAATAATAACTACCCACAACAGAGGGCGAATAAACGCGGTCCGCAAACGGTAGTAAAACTGAACAAAAACTCTGGCGTGTAGCCAAACACACCACGACCCAGAAAATAGGGCGACTCTCAGAAATCGGACAGCTTCATGAAATAAATGCAAAGCTGCCGGCGAAAATAAAAGGACCGCTACGGGGAACAGAGAACTGATAATCTACCTCCTAAAAGATGATCTCGGAGTGCTACGTGTTTAGCTCCCATATCACATCAAAAGGAGGAGAAACCAGCCAACGACCCACGCAGAGGGAAAAGAAAGAAAATAAACTTGTGACGCAGCACAGACCTAACACAGAGTTGGAACGAACCCATACGCCTAAGACGCAGCTTAGGAAAAAGAACAGCAAGATAACTGCCCTGAGTCTGCTGGTAAGTAACCCAGAAAACAGACCAAACAAAAGCAAAAGTAAACACTACACTTCCGTAGAAGTGGTTCTAGTTTCTTGTTTCTAGTTTCTAGTTTCTAGTTTCTAGTTTCTAGTTTCTAGTTTCTAGTTTCTAGTTTCTAGTTTCTTTTTAGGACTGCGAATAACCCCACCGACTTCAACATCACATGAATTGACACTGAAGCGAGGAGCAGTGAAAACAGCGAACTGAAATAGGCAGCGAACACCTGTGAACAATCAGCTGATTAGGTCTGGAAGAGGGGCAGGAACGTACTCACGAGGATTAGAAAGGAATACGCCCACACAGGGCTAAACAGGCACTCAAACCATGACACATCTAGAATTCAAAAGAAACAGAAGGACACTTGGATACAAATTACAAAATAACTTGGGAGTAGAAATCCACAAACAATATCCATGGATATTCATTGGGAAAGAACTGCAGCCAAATAAGTGCAATGAGCTGCAAACAAGGTAGACGTGTTACAAGTAGACAGTGTTCTGCGTAAATGTCAGGACACCATACTTGCAGGGGATAAGATCTGCATTTTAAGTCGCTTCATGTTGTGAGCTTAGTCCTTAATATAACCATGATACGCAGATTGTGATAAATTAGGCATATATACTTGAGACTAGTATAGTCAGTGGGGGAGTGGATAATCACACTCACAAACACTTCCATATTGTTTTGTGGCTACATCAAATTAACTAGAATCTCAGCTGTCGTAAGAACGGATGAGGCATCACAAGCACTTGCCAAAAAAAAAAACACTTAAGTTGCAGTCTGGTCTTGGGAGATATATCAGATACATGAACAATGTTTGCATGGAATCTCAAAATAATCTTGTGCGTGTGCGTGTGCGTATTCATGTGCGCTCTCGCGTGCATGTACGTGTGTGTGCAAGCGTGTGTGTGTGAATCTGTGCATCTGTGAATATGTCTGTGACGCCGAAGGCAGTACGCACAAGCAAGCACAAAGGGTGGGGGGAAAAAACGGACACCTAAAATAATCCCTCCAGGCTGCATAACGAGACAACAGCTAGCCACAGCTAACCGTGTGTGGTCCCTTATCTTCAAATCACTAAATATTTGGTCAGCAATGTCGAGACGGGGTTCAAACTGATGGTTCAAACTGATACTCACGTCACAGCTTTTCTCCGGATTTCGCTTCCAATGTTTCTTCTCTGTTTTCTTCGAAGCCGTTGAGTGGATCCCTGTGTGTTTCTTCACCCTGGGGTTCAAAGCCAGGATACTCTGCAAAAAAAAAAACAGATAAGACAACGGAAAGAAGTCTACTTAATGCTGCAGATGTTTTCATATTGGTTTGTTTAACTTCAGCTTCACAAACACCAGAGCGTACGGTTCGTTTTCCTGATGTTCTGTCGCATGTTTGCCCCCCTTCCGGAAAACTTTGTGCTCAGTCAGAAGAGTGCAGAGGAAAGGTAGCTAGACAGGTCAATGAAAGTCAAACCTTTTCCAGGACTTTTCCTTGTTACCCAAGGTCCATCACGTTATTTTTCTAGGGCCTGTGTCCTAATCGCATTCCCTTCATTTCCGTTGTTTTTGATAAACGTTTTCTCATTATGTCACTCTCCTTCTGCTTGTAAACTATGATTCCGTCACGTCTCCAGCATGCTCTCATTTGTTTTGTGCTGTAATACAATTGGCTTAGATTGTATATCCCGTTTTAATTTCTGTTATTGTTTTTGCTCATCACCGTTCAGCGTTTCTTATTTTGTGTCTATGTCATCAGTTTATATCTTTGTCTGCACAGTTGCCTTTTATCATTTGTATTTTGTCCATTATAATATTTTTTTGTCCCCAAATAATAAGGGGGAAATATAGAGCAGTCATACACTTAATCCAGTGCGAGTAAATTCTGCGCATTTGATATTGCCTAAGAAGCACAGTTGTCACAAGGTAGCGGTCATAGCTATGAATGGTATTAGCTACCCACAATGTATTTGAAACACTTTTTGAGATTATAGAGGTCTGTAATAGTATTTCAAAAGGGAATCACGTGCAATCAGCCTGATTGTTATGAAATGTTTTATTTACAGCACCAAATGGGTCGTATTCATGTTCGGCAACAATGTGCAATGGCTCAAGTCTCTGTGTCCTTTTTCTTTCACCAGATTCATCAGAACAAGGCACCTGAATGTTTCAGAATCAACTGATTTCAATGCAGCCTCCAGAACCTGCAGTACATATTTAAATCTAGTGGTTATTTAGTGGTAACTAGCAAGTCATTCAAAGGCATGTTTTATTTGGAGCACAAATTTAAAATGCAGTTCTTTATGGGAAATGTTAAAATATGTACCCATCATAAAGCGCAATAATAGAATCCAATAAATGAAAAACAAATTCGACAATTGAAAAACAGTATGAATGTAAAACAAACGTGGCAATATGCCAGGTGCACCGCTACCAAGATAGATTGAATGTTTGGTAATTGGACCAAAATGGAATTTTTCAAATGCAAAAAATGTCCATGATATCATAACAGAAGAAACATACACATTTTGTACCCATTTAATCCAGACTTAAATTAAATTATACCCATTAAACAGAATTTGACATGGATACTACTGGGTTCTGATAATACATAAATAAATCATCTGAGTTGATCACCACTTTTATCCTGATCATACCCAAAGCATTCAGTAGCTAGTGAGTAACTGCTTACCCATCCAAGTACAACACTTGGAATTGTTTACTAATGTTGTTTTAGGAACATAATCTGGTCCAGCGATTAATTTATTGCAAGCAAGTTAGCGCAATGTCATTGGTATCCCGACCATACACAGATATAGATATATGAGGCACAAACCATCTTGAAGAAAAGAGCTAGGTACAGCTCACTAGGTATTAATGCCTAGCTATGCTATTGCGCATCATAATAATTCAGCAACTATTAGACAATCCATTTGTCAGCACACATTGAGACAGCATATACATGTCATACATGTCATAACAGTGCTTCCCTGAAATCAAAGCTCTAACAAAAAATGTATTCTACAGTATGCCCAAACACTGTCAGATGCCTTTACACCAGCCACATTTGAAACCTTAAAATGTTCCATCACTGCTACTGCTACTTCTACTGCAAAAAAGGTAATAATAATAACAATAAAATGTACCCCACACATTTTTTCATATTCTATTCAGCTATTCTCAGCATCGCACAGTACTGTTCAGTGTTGCTGTACAGAGAGTGGGAGCTGTTCATGTAGCCAACATTATAATAGCAAATTAACCCAAAGCCAACAACAACACTCAACAGTAAAGCCATGGTATTACTGATCCTTGACACCATGCAAGGAGATAAGAAGCTTAAACCAATGAATAAATTACTTTTAAAGCATACATGAATTTGTCTTTTTTATCATTCTTATAGTGTGGAGGTACAGCGCACGCTCGCTAAATGGTGAAAGGTACCAGAGGCTATTTCCGTAATGAAGAAAAGAGATTTATCTTTGCTTCTCTCGAGACAAATGGTGGATTTGAAAGTCTTCAGTGACAAATTCCCTCTTCTGTTACTATATGAGAATGCGTGCAAAAAATAGAAACCAAATATGCTATCTAAAAGATGGTAGCAACATTTATTTAATGTGTTTTCTTGTAATGCTCAGGAAAGGATTATGTGAAAATTAAGTTGAACGATCGTTACTCCCTGCACCTGCATTTTTAATGAAGCCTTTTGGATGGGCAAGAGTGTGTGTAAATTAAACCAAGCACGTGGTGCAAATGTTCCGTACCATCCAACCATAGTTGGTCCTTTTATGCATACCATACTGTGATACTGGGATTTTTTTTTTAATTCGTTTTTTGTAAGTCCGTATGTCCAGTTGCTTGTTTGTTTGTTTTGCTTTCATTAATATTTGTAGTGCAGCCGGCAAATACATTTCCCCTTGGTGATCAATAAAGCCAAATTCTACACTTAAGGTACTCTATTGTGACGGATTTACTGAACTGCACAGTAGTGTAGATATAAATAGGAAAAATAATACCAGCATGAAATGCAGTTTTAAAATGTATTTATTAATGTAATTGATTGAGTATGACCACTAAAGAAGAAACCTTCTGACCATTGACTCATCTGCAGAAATAAGGGTGCCAGACAAGCCATTCAAGCTGACACTTATTTTCCATTGCCACCAGGCATACATCATGCAGATTCTACATACAGTATGTGGAATCTGGACCTTCTCTTCATATTGGAACAAAGTATTTTTTGTTGATGCACTTCTGTTTTGTTACTTAGAATTAGGCCACATTCCATACTATTTAAAATAAAGTGTTAATGAAGTGAGGGATATTTTCCTTCCTCCTACCATAATGGATGCATTTCACACATGTATATCATCTACAATACAATACAAGGCAAAAGTATGTGAATTATCTTTATCCAATAGCAGGGCAGATACCCATGCCTCATGTCATGGGATGCAGCCCAAACCACTTTATGCAACAACAAACATCATCCCGTTATCCTATTAATTCTTTAATTTCACACCTAATAAAATGTAAGTTAAAGCGCCACATGAAATACACACCGAAACAAAGAAAACACACCTCTTCTTGTTTTATTGTGTGTTGAGGACTGTACGATTTGTATGTAATGTGGCCTAAATAAGCCGATGTAGTTATGCCAAGGCCTCAAGGTAAACTTGGCGATAATAAAGGCAAGGTCGTTTAGAGATGCAGCTCTGCTGGAATCCAGTGGGATAATGAGCCTTGGACGGCGGGATCCAGACAAAATATGAAACCGCCTTCCACAAAGCATTAATTTTATGAAATGGTGTGGCCACACAATCACCCTTGTATATGTGGAAACAAATTGCCATTTAAAACTGTTACTGCAAATGCTTTCTTTCGCGCAATGATGTGATAAAATGATGCATGGCTATCAGCCACTTATACAGCCATGCAGGGGCGACATGATGGAACGTTAAAGCGTTTTTGTGTGTGTGTGTGTGTATGTTTGTTTTAGCACTAGACACAATGAGACACAAAATGGCAAATGTACATGGAGCTCAACCAAAGGCATAATCCAAAAATCTGATCAGGCAAAGTTACTGATCCAAGCATAATTATTGCAAATGCTTATTCCTAATTATAGGAGCTATTCAACATATGTAAATATGCTGATATTAACTTGAGGTGGTTCATAACCTTGGATATTTATGGACAATCACAATTAACAGACTTATCAAAAAAGGGCAAAGGGCACAAGCTAATTACAAGCATGCCATTAGTATTAATGCTCTCTATAAACTATGACAATCACCTGTAAAACAATCGCCTATAGGTTACTATTTATATTTTGTGGTAAAGCACAGTATATAAGAGCAGGACAATGAAAGACCTTAAAGCACAGTGTAGCTTCACTGTTACCAGCAAAGTGTAATCATTTAATCTACATTTTACAGTAGACATTTATTGACTGTTGTCCTGTTTAGAAATAAAGGTTGCCACCTTCTGGCCAGCTAGTCACCAGCTGCTTTATTGAGAGTTCAAATATTTGAACTTGTCACGGACCTTGTTCAGATGTACAAATGAAATGTTACAACACTTAGATATAATTTTCTTATTATTATTTATTCAAGATTTAAAACGTTTTTTTCTCCCAATATGGTGGCCAATTGTCCCCTCTTCTAGTTCAACTACCCCCTCTCTAGTACATCGAGTTCAACGCCTCCTCCGAGACAGAACCCATCGAGTCATTATCCGACATCTGAACTCCAACACACACAGAGCCAAATGCAAGCTGCAAACTCATGCCGGCTTGCCTCCCCCCTCGCCTTGGGGGCGGACAACCAATCAACACCCCCGAACAGGACTCCCGGCCAGAGCTGGGCTGGTGCAGCCTGGGCTCAACCCTAGGCTGCAGTGGGCACCCTGCGCTTAGAACAGGTACCTTTACCGATTGCGCCACTCGGGGGCCCCCACATTCAGAACTGAATCAGACCGAACAGAGAGAAGTTATAGAATCTGAGGTATGGATGAAATGCCACATTACTATTTACTGTGGGGTACGGATGGAATGCCACATTACTATTCACTATTTGTGATAAAAACATTATTATAAAACAGTTAGATCCGACCAAGCACTGCGATTGGCCAAGAGGCGATCAAAGCCATGCTACACTGCCCGTTCCCCAAAAAAGTCACTAATATTTCGTTGGACCGCCGTGAGTTCTACTGTTGATTTTTTACGATATGATTTCACCAAACGTTTAAGTGATCGCCGATCACGATCATTCAAGATTTTTTTCCGACCACATTTTTTTTCTTCCTCGAAGATGATGGTTCACCACTATCCTTCCAGGTTTTAATAATGCGTTGGACAGTTCTTAACCCAATTTTAGTAGTTTCAGCAATCTCCATAGTTGTTTTCTTTGCTTGATGCAGGCCAATAATTTGACCCTTCTGAAACAGATTAACATATTTTCCACGACCACAGGGTTCCAACATGTTTGTTTAAGAAATGAGAAGCTACTCACTGCATCAGTTAGGGTTAAATAACTTGTTGCCTGCTAAAACATAGTAATCACTGCAGTAATTATCCACTGGAAGGCTCTTACCTATTTGCTTAGTTAAATCCAGGTGGTGACTTTTTTTTGGCCAGGCAGTGTATATTCCCTGATATAGCAACACCTATGACACAATTTACCTGGCCACCTGACTTTTGTTTATAGTTACAATATTATTACAGTAACAGAAACACAATAAAGGCAACGATATCAACAATACAGTAATGTAATTGCCATCTCTGACAGTATGAACTGTTTTAAAGTTAAACACAAAGAGCATTTAACTTGACACAGCTAGCTAGCTGGGGCGAAGCAGTTGTGATGAGGATCAGCTGTTAAGAGAAGGCAAAATAGTTAGTTGGTAAAAGGCCCTGCTGCTAATGGACAGTTTAGTGCCGACTTGCAAAATGGAACAGCGGCGATGTGATAGGTGCTTGCATGCTGGATACATCCCCTGACAACATTTAAACTTAACAGTTACTTAAAGAACTGTACAGTTAATGGTAATTTAACAGATAGATTAATGTGTATGAAAGTGAAGCTACCTGATGTTAGCTAGTAAGCCTACAAGTAAGCCTGCTAGCCTTTTAGCAATTTTTTGCAATAAAGATCGTATAGATGGCAAACAACTTTAATCTAGCCGTATTAGATGCAAGTTATGGATATATTGGCATAGCAAACACTATTTAAATGGAGTTATTACTTCTCTCCACTGGAGACCAATATTGGAGGAAAGTAAATGATGGGCTGACGTTCTCACTGACAACATTATTATTATTTGACACTGCTCCAGCTAAAAGATGTCAACGGTGTCAAATAATACCTTGGAGCCAAGCGAAATAAGATAATTAGCCATTTTGTATATTTCCATATAAATATCAATAACCATAACCTAGGTATTAGCTAGCTGCTACTCTTGAAATGTTAGTGTTGTAGTAAGTAATGTAGCTAGTTACAGAGCCAGCCTACTATTAGCAAAGCACTCGCTGATATTAGCTAGATATTTTCTAGGCAGCTCTACATTCAACCGTCAGTATGGTGCTTTATTTTTGTTGCATAGAAACTATTCATTTTTTGCCCTGCTGAAGTACTATATACTCAGACGGAGGGATGGAGTCTAATTAATTTACTTCTTAAAATAATGTTTTGCTTTTTTGTAATTGTTGTAAATATGTGCCAAGAAGGCACTCGAGTCCATGCTTTATCATGAATAAAGTCAACTTAGCCTTGACTTTGCTCACGATGAAGCACGGCCTCTTGTGCCTTATTGTTCAACTATGTTTTGGTCTAGCTAAAGAAGGCCTGGTGATTTTCATTTGAGGTAATAGATACCTGCTCACTTAGTAGAAATTAGTATTGTGTTACTTAATAATATTTCAGTAAGTCAGTGCTAGTGCAAATAGGCAGATCTGTTTTTCACAATGTAAAAAATTATAATAATAGGTTTGGGGGGGAAAAGTGGGAAGAGTGTTGAATGTTTTGCTGGATGCTGTAACAGTGCAGTAACAAAAATAATATACATGCATTATTTGCATTCTTCCATGAGAAATTCCATCATTTGGTATTTTGTTGATGGTAGTGGAAAACAGGCGCCGGTCCTGAATCTCCCATAAGTGTTCAATTGGGTTGAGATCTGGTGACTGAGACAGCCATGGCATGTGGTTGAGGCTACACTGTTTTCATTCTCATCCTGGAAGAGCGCTCTCTCTCTCCTTGGAAGACGAAAGACACTATGGCAACATGATGCGCATAGAGCAAAAACGCACATTAGATGTAGATAGCAGAAGATGGGGAGCTCATTAAGCCATGGAGAGAACATGAGTGCTTATTGATCCATCTGCAGAGGCCTACCCCGACAAACCATAGGAAATGGCAAAGTGGCTTTTTGAACATAGCATGATTTTTGTATGCATGTCTTGCATCTCAACCAAATATTCATGCTTTACAATCTAAATGCTTATCCCAAAAACTTTAATCCCCAAATCCCTCCAAAATCCCCAAATCTGTTACAGCACACAGCAAAACATTCAACTCTCTTCCCCACCTCTCCCCACAAACCTCTTTTTTTTAACAATGTGAAAAACAGATCTGCCTATGAGCTGAACTGACTTACTGAAATATTATTTTTAAAATACAAATTTCTTATGGTTTTTTTCTCCATTTTAAATCTTAGTTTAAATCAACATTGTCTCACTTATAGCCCTGTATTGACCTTCTCTTCTGAAGTGGAAATGTACAAGAGAAACAAATCTATGTTGAAGCCAAGGAAACCCTAATAATGTTTGACAGAGTCTAATCTACTGTTGTTACAAAATGTTTACGTAAAAAAGGGACAATGGATACCAGCATTAAACCTGTAGCTAGCTGTCCACCTGCTGATAGATCTAGTAATACAAGGCACACATGAGTGCCCATATATTCAAAGAGTAGTGATTTCTCTCTGCATTATGGATGACATCTATTATTCATATCATTATTAATATGTAGCAGGTGCAGACGGCAGTGCGGCAGTAGCTGAGGGCACAGTGCAATTGGAAACAACATTATTTTAAAACACTGCCTGGTAGCGATACCCCCACCCCATGCTTAAAAGAAAAAAAAATGGTGGACTTAGATTTTTCAAAGTTAAAAGATGACAACAATAGCATATCAACTCCGTGAATAGAACATACCATAATCTTAAAAAATGTCCTGGATTATTCTGGAATGTCGCAACACCATGTAACCACCATGTATAAAAGTAATTGCACAATCCAACACCACAGATCAGAAATAATGACAGCTATGTCTAAATGTTTACTAATATTGTACAGATTTGTGGTTTGAAGGTGTCATGTTTGGTGTCATTGTATAAAACTCTAATGCTGAAACTAACCTGGGCTTTAAATGAAGACAAATGGGTTATACGTGCAAAATAATCTATATAAACGATATTTAAAAAAAAGAAAAACGGTCTATATACACTCCCACTTAGAACCTGAACCTGGCTGCACACAAATATAATTAATTATAGCGTGAATTCAATGTTTGTCTGTATATATATATATATATCATATTATTGTATACATCTATAGCCAAACATTCAGACAGTCCTTTTCACACTAGAACTAATTATATTAGTGTGCAGCCAGGGTCTTGTCAGCAATGTCAAATGTTATGCATCTCAGCCAATTACATCAATACTGAGCAGAAGAGAAGGCATCCATCTATACATTTTAATCAATATCTCCTTTAAAGCATAGTCTCTTTGCAATTTCAAGGAACCCCCTTGAAAATAGCACGTGGCTCAGTTATTTGGCCTTCAGTTACACAGACTGTGCCTAAAAACCACCCCCATTGTAATGAACCGACACAGTACAAGTGTGTGGAACACACAATACACAGTAGAAATTGCTGGAATGTTTTTTGCCACTGAACACAACATGTATGCAACACATTTTCCACAGTGCGCTGCATTCACTAGATATCAGAAATACCACAACGGCTAGAAAGTCACATGGCTAAACACAGGTTGTGTGTTATCAAACAATATAAAACTCTCCTTGTTTGCCTGACCTTTTCATTCAAGAGAAGAAGACTGACACAAGGGATTTGCAGATAGCATTTTAAACTGGGATCCATCTGTATGTCTTGGATCATTCCACAGGGAACATGGTGTCTGAGTTTATCACTCTCCACTGATCACACAGCTCTAAACACATGGGCGATCAATATCGGCTTTTGCACTGACAAAGTATGCAAACTCTGCTCCTTCTGAAGATATGACGCACGGGTCAAAGTAAAAAGGGAAAAGAAAAGAAAAGAAAAGCAGGGTCCAGAATGTTTGATATTTGATGTTAGAAAAAATGTTGTTTCGCAAAGAAACGCTTACATTAACATTTATATCCATATTAATATTGATATGTGAATTTAACAGTGAGAAAAACATAATCAATAATCAATACATTTTTGGCTTTAATTTTCAGAAACAGATGAGGTTCTGCAAAGGTTCTTCCGACGATTAGCAAAGGAGGGAGGCTCGCCTTTCCCCTGACTAATCGATAGCTGCACCACATTGTGAAATAAATTACCTTGACCTTCTTCTCTTGCAATACAAGCGGCTACCAGTACTTAGTATGCAAAAGACCTTAACTTAACTCCTTCCCAAATAAAGCCCCATCTTTGATAAGAAATGATTTGCTGCTATGAGGTTAGCGAATGGTTAAACATGAGCAGGCAATTCTCCGGCACACGCTTCAGTCTTCTCCTGAAATCAATAGAGGAATTTCCACATATTGATCTGCCGTTAGTGAAATAAAGCAACAGCCTTTGGGTCAGCAATATTAAATATAGTATCAGAATATAATTCAGTCCCCAATATTGTGAGGTGTGGCACGAGAGAAAACGGATCACTAAAACTGTGACTTTTCAAAGAGATTAAATCCATTTGGCTAAGTACTCAACAACTATTACATTCCAATTCCGGGGCGAGTGCACGAACGAGCAAGAGTGCATATTAGACCACATTTTCAAAAGGAGATCATTTCCATGATGCAGTGTCAACTAAGGCTTGTTACATTAGTGCCAAAAACTAAAGCAGAAAGGCAAGTGACAATAATATGACAAATGAGCATTGGTTTTAAAGGATTACCACTAAAATAAATATGTTCAAACGTGCGGTATTAGCATTGTTTCCCTCTCCTGTGTGTTTTGTTTAAATCCTGACTGCGGTAGTGCCGACGGTGGCCAGAAGCCCTGTGAAACTCGTAATTTACCAGATCATCTCCAAGAGGGAGGGTTTCAGTTGGCAGGATCCCACCCCACAGCAAAAAAAAGCCGGTCTGGTCTCCACTGCGTGTTTAGTGTGCTCCTGTGACTCAGTGACTGCACAGCTGATCAACTGCAGAGCCAGAAGAAGCACGCTGGCAGCGTGATTGTGTCTCTGAGGAGAATGTGTGTTTTTCAGCATGCAACTGACAGATGCAGCGATGGGATATGCCTACAAATGCAAATTGGCATGCCAAATTGCCAGCAAATAAATATTTGGAAACCAAAATGGTTACAAAATAAATAAATAAATCAAAAAGACTTTGTATTTCAGTAATAAAGGCATTGTTTTCCAATGTGTATTTGTAAATCCCATCAGTATTTGTAACCATGGTAATGTAGTTTTAACATTCATCCAGTGTCGTAAAAAACCAATGTACATATTTAAAAGAGGTCTACAGGGATTAGATATATTGCTCAATCCCTGCACTACTGGCTGTTTTTTTTGCTTACCTATGGTTTTGCTCTAGTTGCTTCTGCGATGTATATTTAATGTACCTCACCATGACTGTCTTTCAAGTTGCTCTGGATAAGAATATCTGCCAAATACATAAATGATGCATTGAAAAATACATTATAAAATGTGATGTGCTCCTTGGTGGCACAAAAACAGCACTTGCAATAAAGAATAACTCAGCATTCCTGTGCAGGGAACCCAAAAGAATATGGACCATAAAATAAATCAAAATTGCCTACAAGCCATTCATAGAAATACAAAATGATGTTGGCTGACAAAGACTTCTTTCATCCAATGCCAGCAATATCACAGCAAAGATATGACTCAGCAAACGCAATGGAAACAACCCATTGCCGGTGCTGCTTAGAGTATAAATAAGCAAGCAGAAGGAGGCAGGTTAGAACAGAGCTCTCTCCTTGGGAGACGAGGTGTTTTGAGAGACTTCCAGCAATGAGGAAGCTGTGGAGCTCCACTGCCGCATAATGGCCCGTAAGTGATGTGCTTATTCAAGTAGTCATATAGGGCAAGGAGAACATTAGAGTCCCGCTCGATAGTAAATGGACCAATCAGAATGTGAGCCTGCGCTCCTAGCAGCCTCGCTCCCCAGCAAATGGGAGAGGAGCCTGTTAATTCTGCAGCAGTTCCAGCTCCAGCCTCTCCCAGTCCCGGTGATCTCATGAGCTTGACGGACAAGGTTTTTTTCCCCCCCTACCAATCCAGCTGTATAAACGGATAGTATGTAAAGATGTTAGCGGTGTAAGTCGCTCTGACTTAGGTTGTCGTTAAGCAAATAAATAATGTAATGCCATGCGATCAGAAACGTACCGTCAAAACCAAAAGTCACAAATCTTACGGAAACACACGAGACCCGTTTCAATCGTTTGTCACTTGTATGAACAAATCCAATTTATAGCTTTGCCCCAACAGGAAAAAATTATAAAGTTTTGGTCTTTACAATTCAAACTTTGCTGCATATTCAAAATAAAATGTCAAAATATCTGATGTGCAGTGGGGTGTACCTCTGTGGGGGGCACCTCCAATGAATCAATCAAAAACTTCCATGACAAAGCTGGATCACATTGCAGCCAGCAAATAAAAACAAGCCCTCTTGTGGAAAAAGTCTCCGTATGAAAATGTTGCTTTTGCTACTGTATGTGACCAGAGGCACACATTTTATTGATACAGTATCCCTTTAATATTGTGCCTCCACAGATAGTTCACTTGTACGGTATAGCTATACTTCAGAAAGGTCGCTCTGTGGGATTTGAAAAATAAGGCAATATACACAAAACCTTGATAATATATGACATTTATAATATAAGGAAAATCACGTGATCTTGCCTTGATTTGATTGTGTGTGCCTGGCAATGTCAGATGTTATCTCTTTCCTATTCTGTTCTTCATATACATTTATAAAACCATGTACTGTAAGGGTTAAACACAACATCTGAGGCCGCCTGGTTTCCTGCTATGAAACCAGACAACTTGTGTGGAGTCGTACTGTAATCCTAGCAGTCCTGCACACCACAGTATGCAATAATTCCACACAATTCCCTGCACTGAAGCGAAGTACTAATCAACAGGATTTGGACCGCTAAAGCACAAACAACAGGCAGATTCTCGGGAGTCCTGGTTCTAGTGCTCTTACTGTTTATTAGATCTGGGACAGGGGAATACTGAAGATGTCTGAAGCAAGCAATGCATTCGGTCACAGAGTTTAATTTGGTAATCGGCAATATACACCAAAGCCTCATTATGCGCCCTCTGAAACTGTCCCTGGTCATGTAAGGCTCGAAACAATTAGCGGAAAAAAAGGAGAAAAACCAAAAAAAAGCAAGGAGGTAAATGAACTGTAAAAATATCAGGCTTGATAAGCTAGGTCTTATCTCCTTCACGGTGAAAAACAAGTTCAACATGCCACATGTTCCACGGGTGCGTGAGCATGCCGCCGGGCCTGCGGGCCTGCGGCATGAACTCGACAGAGAGTTGAGTTTGTAGATGGAGATTGCACAAGACAGGGGGGTCACATGCGATCAGGTGAATGCGTCGTCCCCGGGGGAAGGAGGTGGCAGTAAATCACGCGACAGAGGACATGGGTTTGCCGGCTGCGCGGTGCCCAGACTCGAATGACGGGTCCGTCGTCACAGCGGAGGCACAGGACTTACACTGACGACAAGGCTGAGGATCGTCGCTGATTTGTTGATTGATGGAAAGAGCAACCCAGCCAAAGTTGGCCCAAAGTGCAATTACTGTACTGCTACATCTTTTGCATGCCGCTTATGTTCTGTACAACATGTTTACGACAAAAACCAGTGCCACCACAGGCTGGTTTCTACAAGGAAGGTAAAACCACACATTTTAAACCACTTTATTCTGTATACTGTAACATATGAATTCATAATGTATGAGAGGTAGTTTTCTAATCAAAATAGACAGGGGAGGGGGAAACGTACCTTTGGTACTATGCATAAATTGTAAAGAAATTTCAAACGCTCCCCACAAAATGGGACTCCCAGCCAGAGCCTGGCTGGTACAGCCTGGTCTCGAACCCTCGGTTACAGGGTTGCAACCTACACATGCCTTTACCAGCTGCGCCACTCGGGGGCCCACTCATCAACTTTAAACTGTGACTATCCGTCGATAATAAAAATACAGATCTTCACTCAAACAAGCAGTTCTTCTTATTTTTATTTTGTTCAAACTTGGAACTTCATTCCTGATTGGCTCAGTGTTATACTTACAACACGTGGCTTAGTCAGTCACTATTAATTCATAATATTCATGTCATGAGGGGTATTTTTCTAATCAAAGCAAAAGGTGGTTTGGACCCAATTTTCCACCTCCACCGTATTGTGAAGTTCCACAATAAGTAATAAAACTTGTGACATATACGTTACATAACTTCTTGTTACGTAACCTAACTTACGTAACTTGCATTTTCCTAAATACAGACGTTATGCTTCTGAAGCCAATTCTTTACCCCAACAACGATCAAAAGAAAACAGGCATATATACTTGTTGAGGAATAGTGTTTCTTTAATGATTCATTTAATTTTGAATGACAGAGGGAAATTTCCTGCCAGAGCTCTGAAGTGCAGTTCTGAGGGGCATGGTTTGTCTAAGGGCCTGCTATAAAAGCCATACCTCTTTGTTTAAATGTTGTTTTCCCCTGTTTTTTAATGAACTCTAATGGCAATTCAGGAGGATTTTAATGAATCTGCACACACACACAAAAGGCCCACATTTAGCACTTTCATAAGCTGCGATATTAAAATAAGACATCTGACAGAACCACAGAAAAAATTGAGAATTTAATTGCTCCAGAGATGGCAATTATTATGACATTTAGAAAGGCATTTCAATACCAGACAGGAGTCATTTAGACTGCATCTTAAGTGCACTATGAAAACGAAGGTCACGTCACTGTTGTCATTACTCCTTGAATAAAGACACTAATGAAAGTCTTCCCTTACTCCTCTGTTTCCTTATAAAAGTGGCATTAGATTTCCTTGCTACAAATCCAAACTGCATTATTAAGCTTCCAAGCTGAAGGCCATGGCAGCCTACTGTTTCTGTGGGGTTTGTTTTCCTTTCTGCTTTTTATTATGTGTACCAAAACTGATCAAAATCACCTTGTATAAATACATATTTGTACCTATTTGTTTGGGAGGGGGGACACCATATACAAATCCTTACATATTTCTAGACATGCTCATTTATATTTTACATACAGTAATGATGCAAATGGTGTTTCGGTCTACAGAATCAACAGGAGTGTAATTAATCCATGTGCACGTCACACATATGATAACCACTAGGTCACCAGGATTCTCATGGTAGAACTGTCCTTGAAAATAGAGGAGAGGGGGAAATTTACCTTTGGTACTATGCATTTAATGTGTTAAACAAAGGTCACTCATCAACTCTGAACTGTGACTAGCAGTCAATCATTAAAATAAAGATAAGATCTTTACTCTTCAGTCCTGATTGGCTCAGTGTTACAGTACGCGTTATGTTGGCAAGCACCACATGCCCACCCCTGCTATTTAATAATTAACTGAAAGTGTTCTGCCACAAAACAGAGAAAAGTCTACACTATTTAGACATGCAATGCCAATACTGAGAGGGAAACAAAGGCAACAAATGTTTACATTTTAATATGCAATGTGATGTTGCAGCAGGGATAACTTACAGAAACGGAAGAGATTGAAACAACCACATAATTGCTTATTTTCTCTCCTCTCGTCTTTCTCGTTATAACTGAAATATCTGATCTGCAATGATCTGCAAATAACAATCAATGCAAAATTTCCATCCATCTTCTCATTCTGCAAATGAGTTTCCTTTCTTCTTCACAGCAAATACTCCTTCACACAAAACCTTTCCTGAATCTTCAGTCTAGTTGTGACTATTCTGTCCTGTCTTTATATTGTTCATGGTTCTGATCCCTCTTTCTTATACTTTATCACACCCAAGTCTTGTTACTATGAATCTCGGCATAAACTGTCCTTTTAACCAATCCTACTAGAAAACATAAATCGTGATCCATTCAAGACACCGTTGTTGTACACTAGCAAGTGACGCACAACTTCCAAGATTTAAAAAAAGTATTCAATCATGAGATGTCAGTGGCATGTTTTATATTTAATGAACGTGGAAAAGCTTAACATGCCTTTCAGATGCCTGCGCAGTTCAAGTGGTAAAATACAACACAAGAATAGTTGCATGGGCCTGTGACCAGAAAATGACTTAATTGAAATAAAACCACAACTTAGAACATTTATAATATCCTAAGTGTAATATTTGCATAATAATAATACTATTACTCCTAGTTGTCATCATTATTATTATTACTATTATTAATAATTATTAACATGCGTTGGTTTCATTGGACACACTGCTTGCCCTAGCATTTGCAACCTCAAAATAGGGCCCTGACTGTGTGATGAATGCTTGGGCAGCCTGCTCCTGAAGGATTTGTTGGTAATAAATTTACTCATGGCATTTAATTGAATAATATAATGATATTTTATATTTTCTTCTTCATTTTCTTCATATGAGGAATGGGGCTCACATGCCTACACTCTCAAGTACTTGTGGCCCATTGAGGAAAATTCAGAGACCATGGGCCCTATTATGGTGAATTAGGACGGTGTCGGTAACGCAGACGCAAAGCGAAGACGGTGGCGCTTTAGGGTGTGTCTAACGCAATTTCGGTAATTTCGTGATAGCGCACCTCCGGCGCAGTTGTAAATGTAATTGTTAATTGGAAATAAATAAATAACAAACTCACAACTGCAACTAGACCTGTTTCAGGCAAACGCCTTCACTGCGCACCACGGAATTGCCAAACTCAGCGGAGAAAGGAAATATTGTGTTTGCGACAGACGAAACTGGCAATTCGCCTACGCTAGGGCATAACGCCGTTTAGCGCCGGCACGAAAATAGGGCCCCATAGGTGGCTGAGATTGCCCACCCACCATTATACAGTTTCTAGTTCAGAACCATGAATCTACCACTTGTCTTCAGGACATGCACGTTTTGTATTAAAGTCCGCTGTGTTTCAGGTGTTACGTACCTGCTTTTGAGGGTGGCCTGTAAACTCGCCCGCTCAAATCTGCTCTCTTTATTTTCGTTCCTGGATGACCTGTCCTTCACCAACTCACTGCCACTCACTCTTTCTCTCCGTATTATCTTCTTGATCCTCTCCAATCTATACTTCATTCCACTCATTCAATAGAAACTGCACTCATGTCTCTCTCTTCTTTCTGTTTGTACAGCCTCTCTTTACTCCGTCTTAATTCTTCATTCCTCCAATGCTTTGATGCTAAAAGTACACTCGGCTCCATTTTTGTGTGCCAATTTGAGAATCTGCGATATGGATAATGGTTGGTTATCATGCTGATCAGGATTTCCGGAGAGATTTACTGCTAGTTCATAACTGGGGTTGTGACCAAGGAGCAGGTGCTCCATCTTTAATGGGGCACCTGAAGGCCACTGTGGTACTCCAATGGAATAACCCTACTCTGGGAACTCAAGGCTCTACCACAAGGCTCCATTTTTGGTATCTGCTTTCCTTCTACTCTCATGGTTCTCTCCCATCTCTTCTCAGGAGATGATGCACACATTTCCTGTCATTGCCACCTTCTCTTTAATGTACCCCAACCATTTTTAACTATTTCCATCCCTTTCTGTTGACATCCATCTATCTGGAGTTCAACCCTCTCTCCCTCTACCTGAGTCAGTCTAGACCAGAGGTCCCCAACCTTATCACTGAAATACCTTCTTATCTTATCATTGCTGCATGATTGCCTGCTCCAAGACGTATGCCTGGAATGTTCCCCTACTGGTACTGCTTGTTCTAGCAACAGTGTTAAATTCACTATTCCTCGCCATGGCGATTGGGTGGCATTTGTATATCAAAATAGTAAACAGATTAACCTGTCAGTGTCTGTACATGTTAATTTCACAACATTGGATGATTTCTAATATTACATATTATTCCTTGTGCCATTGCTTTATGGTGCAACCTTTGAGGACGAGAACAGTTGATTGTACATCGGTGCACAGTGTAGGATAAGAAACACTTAACAAGGTTCTTGGCTACTTACTTAACAAGGTTCTTGGCTACAATAGTAAGATACATTTCTGGTCTGCACTTCTTATAATTTGAACATTGGCTGTTTTATACTATTTTGTTTCATTTTACCATTTGTATTTGCATGCTTGAAACAATTTATTCGTTTCTTGACTCAACTGCTCGGTTTTCTGTTTGCCACACTACCACTTCACATATATGAACAAGTCACACTCAGGTATTATTAGTCCTGACTGGTGTAGGGAAACTTCTGATGGATTCAGACTGTTTAGAATCCGGTTTCTTTCCCCATGCCTTCTTCCCTACCCCTGTGTGGTCTGCAGGTCTGTACTCATTTGTGTGGGACAAGAGAGCCCCCTGGCTCCAGGGCCACAGAACACTACACTACAAAGGGCAAACAGGGGGTCGAAACTTTGGCTCTTATTAGTCACAACTAATTCACTGGTCATTATGCTTGAAAGCCTCTTTAGATTTATAGTTAGCTAGCTACCTGTAATGTTAGCAAATGCTTGACATCTTAAGTTGAGATATAAACATCAGGTAAGTTGGCCCAGTAGCGCTAAAGGTTAATAGCTGTACAGTAGAGTTAAATGAAGCCAACTTATTTGAAGTATAACTCCAGCCAGGTCCATCTGTGTAGGCAAGACTTCTCCACAATGAACATGTGTTTGGACCTAATTAAGTATTTAATAGATAGGCAGCTTGTTTTATCTAGCTGTATTTCCCTATCTGGAAGCTTATATCGCTTCTATAAGCGAATTGTACTTTCCTGAAAGTAAATATCGTGTGATACATACAAACACATGAAAACCGCATGAAAACATTCTATTTGGCCAAAATGTAGCCCATTGCAGTCTGTTCATTACTGTATTTGACATTTCAAGGATTACTAAATGCGTTAGCTAACCTGAGAGAATGATTATTGCAAAATAATATTTGAATATGTATTCACTAAATATACGGCCTATAACTTCTGTGGGAACTCCATGAGGTTATGAAACATCAGGATATTAAAGTTGGGGCCATGAGAGATTACCGATCCACTTGTGTAGACAGTCTGTATGGACACTGATAAACTACAAATGAATAATTTTGTTTAAAAAAAAACCCCAATGGAGCATGAGCCCCTTCGTCTTTCGTCACTAGGGGAGTTCCATGACAACTGATGTCACACCGACTTGCCATTTTCATTGTCAAATTCAATTACTTTTTCAGTTTTTTAAGATCATATGAAGTCTGTAGATTGGTAGATAGTCTAAGTTGGCTCGTTTTTTTGTTTGTTTCTGATTTTTTTCCCCGTTCCCCAATTTAGTAGCCAATTCAACTCTCTATTTATTTCGATTTGCCATCCCCCCCCCGTCCTCCAGATCAAGCTATTATTCCGAGGCCTCCTCCAAGATGGAACTTCGCCCACCTGCTCTTTAGGGACACCCTTACTGCCCCTCGGCAAGCTCATGCCAAACTTTCCCTCCCCCCACCCACTGGGGCCAAATGAAACCCAATCGGGGCTCCTGGCCAGAGTCGGACTGGCGCAGTTGGGTTTCGAACTGCGACCGCAATAGGTAGCTCACATTCACAAAGCATCAGTCAATGTGGGTGCATTAGACCACTACGTTATTCAAGGTCAAAAAGGTTGGCTCGTTTAACCTGGTTTTGTATCGGTAGGGAAGGAATTTTCAATTTGCATAAGCTCCTCATGATATTATGTTTATACTTAAAGATATTTATTTTTATTTTATTTTATTTATTCCATAGGGATGGATACAAGTTGACATATAGATACATTGTTAAAAGAATAATCTGATGCATTGTACCATAGCATTTATAGTTTATGCTAATTTCCAATGCTTGTCCCTAGAAGGGCAATTAGAACGAGCCTGTTGGCCTGTAAAAGGAATGTTGGATGTTGTTATAATTAGCTTTAATGGTCTTGAAATAAGGTGAAATCTGTTTCTTTTTATTATTCTCTGTTCAGTCTGACTTATAAGAGGGTATACACAACTGATTATTAGAGGGTTTTCTGATTTTCCAGCTTGATGAGAAATCTACAGATTTCCTGATTTTACACATTCACCATAACATATATTAACCCCCCCCCCCTCCAGCATAATACTACTATACCACCCCCCCCTCACCCCAAGAGATTATATGCAACTTTTCTTTCACCACTACAACACTGCTAACAAATAATACATTATTTGGTTTATGGTCGCCTTTACTTTCCTTGCGAGTTTCCTTTGTCAGTCTCTGCTTCAGTGTCACTGGATTATTGATCAGAATCACAGCAAATCACCAGTCAATTTAAGGTAAAACAAGCACTCCTTCACGCTATGAACATTGACAACCTACTCTCTCCAATATTTCAAATGGTGATATGTGTTGTTTCCGCTAGCTTGTTGTTGTACGGGATATTATGTTTACATGGGTACATGTATTTCTATGGTACAAACTCTGGACTTGCTTAAATCATGTTGAGAAGTGTCACAACCAGGCACGGATGCTATGGGAATCAGCCAATGGCAGTTTTTTTTTTTTTTTTTGCTAAATTACGGCTGATGGCCGATAGATCAGTGCACGCCTATTAAATATTCATTGTATTTAAAAAATTAAAAAAACATAATAGATACACTTTAAATTTCACGGTATATACACTGAACTTCTATAAGAATAAGGCTTCTGTCCTCTTTGCTTTTCAGTAAGCCAACTACCAAGAGCTATGATGTCCTCTACTTCTTCTCTAGAATTTAATGTACATCTGGTAGTGAAGTTTAGTGACAAACCATAGAACATCCCACCCATGTGTAGCTTTGAAGGGTGGCAAGAATTTTTTTACCATTTGTGATATGTGCATATTATCTAACATGGAATCTTCCATGGCATGAGTATTACTTTGCATGGCAAATGCTTTTCAAAAAACTATGTGGATGGAATTCTGAAGCAAAGATGTATCATTTCCTTATTTCATATTTTGTATATTAAATAATTTGCCTTCAAATTAAGCTACTCAACCTTCCTTACCAAACCATACTCACATTTTCATAGCTTTTTCCCCTGCAGGACATAAACTGTGTCAAATAATCTGCACAAGTTACGGTTGATCATAACATGACTCAGTTCACAACATTAACCTTGTATTACATTGTAAAAAAAATTATTAGAGTGAATAAAATGTGTTTTTGTGTCTATTATTGGATTTGTGTTCACCGAGCCATCAGGTCAAGAGGCTTTTCTTACCGTACATCCAAAATTCTCTCTCAGGTGAATATTGAATGACTGGAATCCAAACAATATGATGCAATAAACTGCTTTTAAATAACGTTTAATTCCAAAATGATACATAAATAACGTTCTAAATAAATCATTTTGTTTTTTTATCATAAAAAACGTTTCTAATTATTGAACTGGAATGCTCTTGGTTACATTAACTATTGTTAAAAAAAGGGGTGGGGCGCATTTCACCACAAGAGGAGTTCCCAGTCAGTCATCAGTCACTGGACAACTTGGAGGGGAGGTTGTATTGCATCACAGAATAGTGGGTCCGCCCATTCCTCCAGTCTGTTTAACAGTCTGCAGCGTTCACAATAACCATGTGACACTCACATGAACTGTATGGGGCATTAACTACACACATGTGAATTGTATTACAGTGCACACTGAGCCTTTCATTCCCTTTGGAAATTTGATTGTATTTATGCTCCTCTGGTTTAAATGACTAAAATCGTCAGGAAGCAAAAACAGCCATTACATTATTATTGTCATTATCTTTCGTCTGGTGTTATTAGTAAGGCCTAATTTCATTACCAGTTGCAGTGGTAATGGAAGTGTTAATACTTGTAGCAGTACTGGTAGTACATGTAGCAGCAGCAGCAGCGGCAGTATTCATTTAGAACTTTAAATGTTATTGTTCCAATACTGTAGCGGTGGCCGCTGCAGTAGCCTACCGCCGGTTCAAATTGCATCACTATCGTAGCCTATGACATTCTGACATAACCCGACATGTCAAATATGTATTATTATTATTATTATTATTATTATTATTATTATGTATCAACAGTAAACATCAATAATAGTCAACACTGACGATTACATTCACTGTTGTGAGCTACATCATCGCGATACTGTCACTTAGCATTTCAGGGCGAGCTTAAACATTACAGCTAGAACATGTTGGAGAGAATGCGTTAGCAATACTTTACACTACGTGTCAACATGCCGAGCGCCGTACGATATAGATAGAGATACATCAGGACATCAAAGTATTTTACCAGTTATAATATATTGGTCACGCAACACAGTTAACACTGTAAAAAGCTGCCAGTGTACTTCTGATACACATCACAAACAAAACAACGCACACCAGCAAAGTAGCTCAAATTTCAAATCAAACAACGTTACAACCCGTAGTTCCAAAGCGAAAATTAAAGTTATGTGTTCATTTTACATTGAGCTTACTGTAATTTATTACCACAGAAGTTGTGTCATCTCAGCCTACCTTGAAAGGTGTTCAAAGCATTTCGGTTATTAAATCTAACTACTGTTGCTCACAATATACTGTTTTACGCACAAAACATACATTAGACAATGAACTGTGATTATGAAAGAGAAAGAAAGTCGGAGACGAGATTCATTTTTGTACCTCTATGTCCTGGAGGTCCCTGCTCAGCATTCTAGACATGGTTCGGGTTTTTGTTTGTTTGTTCGTTTGTTTGTTTTTCGATGTATTTTCTTTTCAAGAAACAAAAGCAAAAACTTAAAATGATACAAAACTCGCGGTCTTAGTGAACTATTTGATATCCTTGGTATTACACGAGGTATGTAGGAGCACGAGCGATATCTAAAATTATCCCGATATATTTAAATAAATAAAGATCCTCTTGATCTTGATTGCTTTGCCTAGCAGCAGCTCTGGTGAGTCGAATGGGAGATTCTAAGAAGTGGGGCAGCCTGATAAAAGTTTTAAAAGGTTATTGGGGGGGGGACTTGGTTGGTTTGGCATATCTGCCTAGTGGGAGGGGTCGTGCTCAAATGTCAAATCAAACAACGTTACAACCCGTAGTTCCAAAGCGAAAATGGAAGTTATGTGTTCATTTTACATTGAGTTTACTGTAATTTATTACCACAAAAGTTGTATCATCTCAGCCTACCTTGAAAGGTGTTCAAAGCATTTCGGCTATTAAATCGAACTACTGTTGCTCACAATATAGGCTACTGTTTTACGCACAAAACATACATTAGACAATGAACTGTGATTATGTAAGAGAAAGAAAGTCGGAGACGAGATTCGTTTTTGTACCTCTATGTCCTGGAGGTCCCTGCTCAGCATTCTAGACATGGGTGGGGTTTTTGTTTGTTTTTCGATGTAATTTATTTTTAAGAAACAAAAGCAAAAACTTAAAATGCTACAAAACTCGCGGTCTTAGTGAACTGTTTGATATCCTTGGTATTACAGGAGGTATGTAGGAGCACGAGCGATATCTAAAATAATAGACTAATCCAACAATCCGGGTGCCTGGCGTTTATAATGCTGCAGTTGTTTTCAAAACTATCGCGTCCAGGTAAGGGAAGTTATTATGTGACTGCTGCTACAGTGGCGAATATGTTTGCATTACGCCTATCCCGATATGTTTAAATAAATAAAGATCCTCTTGATCTTGAACCTGATTGCTTTGCCTAGCAGCAGCTCTGGTGAGTCGAATGGGAGATTCTAAGAAGTGGGGCAGCCTGATAAAAGTTTTAAAAGGTTATGGGGGGGGGGGCCTTGGTTGGTTTGGCATACAATGGGGGAAATAAGTATTGAACACATCAACATTTTTCCCAGTAAATGTATTTCCAATGAGGCCATTCAAGTGAAATTTGCACCAGACTTTGGTATTAACTCAAGAAATCCAGACAAAAAATCGAAACATTAAAGTCCATATGTAAATAAAGTTATGTGTAATAAAGTGGAATGACATAGGAAAAAAGTATTGAACACACTAACTGAAATTAATTCAATACTTAGTGGAGAAGCCTTTGTTTGTAATGACAGCTTCAAGGCGCTTTCTGTATGAAGTAACTAATCGCCCGCAGTATTCAGGTGTGATTTTGGCCCATTCCTCTACACAGATTGTCTTTAAATCTTGAAGATTGCAGGGGGCCCTCTTGTGAATCTGGATCTTCAGATGCTTCCACAAATGTTCAATTGGGTTTAAGTCAGGTGATTGACTGGGCCATTCCAACAAGTAGATTTTCTTTCTCTGAAACCAATTGCGAGTTTCCTTTGCTGTATGCTTTGGATCGTTGTCCTGCTGGAAGGTCCATCCACGTCTCATCCTCAGCATCCTGGTGGATGGCAGCAGGTTCATCTCAAGAATCTCTCTGTACATGGCTCCATTCATTGTTCCTTCAATGATATGAAGTCTTCCAGTACCACGAGAGGAGAAACAGCCCCACATCATGATACTTCCACCTCCAAACTTCACTGTTGGTATAGTGTTATTCTGGTGATGTGCAGTGCCATTTCTCCTCCAAACATGGTGTGTTGTGTGACAGCCAAAAAGTTCGATTTTGGTCTCATCTGACCAGAGTACATGTTCCCAGTAGTTCACTGGCTTGTCCAAATGTTGTTTGGCAAACTTTAAACAAGCTTCAACATGTCTTTGTTTCAGTAGTGGAGTCTTGCGGGCTGAGCGTGCACAGAGGCCATGGCGGTGGAGTGCATTGCCTACTGTCCTTTCTGTCACAGTTGTACCTGCTGCCTCCAAGTCTTTCTGGAGCTCTTTCCTAGTGGTCCTTGGCTCTTTGGCTACTCTTTGGCTGCTTACTGGAAGATTCAGAAGTTGTGAAATACGTCTGTAGCCAATTCCATTTTCATGTTTCGCAAAAATCTGGTTGCGAAGGTCTTGGGAGAGCTCTTTGCTTTTACCCATCATTAGGTGTTTCTTGTGTGGCACCTTGGTAACAAAAAAAAACCTTTTATAGCCCATCAATATATTTTAACTCAGCTGACATTAATTAGCACAGATTGGAGGTAGAGTTGCCTCCTAATTAGTTATGGTTTTCAGCTGGTTCCTTGCCTTTCCTTGCTGTGGTGTACTGCTTTTTCTTAGTGTGTTCAATACTTTTTTCCTGTTTCATTCCACTTTATTACACATAACTTTATTTACATATGGACTTTAATGTTTAGATTTTTTTTTGTCTGGATTTTTTCAGTTAATACCAAAGTCTGGTGCAAATTTCACTTGAATAAGCTCATTGGAAATACATTTACTGGACAAAATGTTGATGTGTTCAATACTTATTTCCTCCATTGTATCTACCTAGTGGGAAGGGTCGTATAAACCTTTGTTCAGTTGGTTCATTTCAGCAAACGTATGACGGTATTTTTCTAGAGCACTCAATTCCAATAAACTCTATGTGCGTGTGTGCATGCCTGTCATATTAAAGGCAAGGCTGGTTAGTGTTTGCTAGGATTGCTAGCAAACTATCCAATAATATTTTTTCAAGCTGAAGGTGAAGTTTTAGCCCTGCAAGAAACTAATTCTTATGATTGAACACAACAGTCCTTAACATGTTTGTGATGGCCATTGGTTACTCCACAGTAATCCCCCAAATAAATCTAGAACACCACCATAATTGGTAAAAAAAAAAAAGACTTCTGAAGTCAGGTGGTCACCCGTTCTGCTTTTGGACATCCGTTGTGCAGACCAACTCAGTTGTTCTTTCAGACAACTGTTGGAAGCAGAGGAAGTCTCAACAGGAGCATGTGCATACTCGTCCTCTTGAGGGGAATTCCAGAAGCACAGGGCTCGTATTTCTAATGTCACAAAAAGGTTGTTGTGACTAAAGCTATGTTCACATGGCACTTTTGATGCATGCCATGGGTTACAGTGGGTACTGCAGCTTTTTTTGGCTGGAAGGAAGTTCGATTAAAAATTCATTAAAAATGAAAAAATTCAGAAAATTTTTGTGGTGAACTGAATTTGAATGCTTTTTGGAAGTTGAATATAACTTCCCATTAACCTGGCATAAAAGTTTGTAAATTTGATGAATGTCATCTTGAAATCGTTTTTCAAGTTAAATGTATTTGGATATTTCATGAATCTGAATGTTTTCAAGTTAATTGAAATTGAATATTGAAAAGTTGTGTAATAGATCATAATAATGACTAAATTCATTTACAAGCCATTTGTTGCAATTTCATACTGCAAAATACAGATTCAATTTTTGTATACAATTATTCAATTCAAGACTTACAAATTCAATACAATATAATTCAAATTCAATTTGTGGTGGCACTAATATCGCTCCATGTATTGTGGCCTCCCCTGGCTTCCTGTTTTACTGGGGTGTAAAAAATGAGAAGCAGTTAAACAGTTCTCCAAATACATGGTTTGTTTCATACCTTTATTCAGGGGAAAAATACAAAACAACAACAATTGCTTTTTCACTAATGCATTTGATTGAGTCAACTATAATTTAGAACATAAAGAACGTAAGAAAATTTATATTTAACATTATTTTATATAGATTAATATTAACAAGTGTTTTGCTTGCTATTAATCAGTGTTTCTTGCCATCTTGATGAAAGGAAGACTTGGCTAACTTTTACCACAAAAGGCCACTCTGTACGTTTTAACAGTTCAATCATAATTTGGAACATAAAGAATGTAAGAACATTTACTTTTAACATTATTTTAGATAGATTAATATTAACAACTGCTTTGCTAATTGCTGTTTTTAGCCATCTTGATGAAAGGAAGCCTTGGCTAACTTTTACCTCAGAAGGCTACTGTGTAAGTTTTAACATATCGATCATAATTTGGTCAAATTATAGTACACAGAGCGGGGAGTGGTATGCGAGTGCCTTTTCATTCTTATGCCATGGACATCCATTGTGCAGACTGACTCAGTTGTTCTTTCAGACAACTGTTGGAAGCAGAGGAAGTCTCAACAGGAGCACGTGCATACAGTGGGTTCGGAAAGTATTCAGACCCCCTTACATTTTTCACTCTTTGTCATATTGCAGCCATTTGCTAAAATCAATTAATTTCATTTTTTTCCTCGTTCATGCACACACAGCACCCAATATTGTCAGAAAAACACAGACTTGTAGAAATTTTTGCAGATTTATTACAAAATAAACACAGAAATATCACATGGCCATAAGTATTCAGACCCTTTGCTGTGACACTTGTATATTTAACTCAGGTGCTGTCCAATTCTTCTGATCATCCTTGAGATGGGCCTACACCTTCATTGGAGTCCAGCTGTGCTTAATTATATTGATTGGACTTGATTTGGAAAGGCACACACCTGTCTATGTAAGATCCCACAGTTGACAGTGCATGTCAGAGTAAAAACCAAGCCATGAAGTCCTAGGAACTCTCCATAGACCTCCGAGATAGAATTGTGTTGAGGCATAGATCTGGGGAAGGGTATAAAAACATTGCTAAAGCATTGAAAGCACCCAGGAGAACAGTGGGCTCCATCATTGTGAAATGGAATAAGTTTGAAACCACCACAACTCTTCTTAGAGCTGGCCGTCTGGCCAAACTAAGTAACCAGGCAAGAAGGGACATGGTCAGGGAGGTGACCAAGAACCCAATGGCCACTCTAAGAGAGCTTCAGAGTTCCTCTGCAGCGATGGGAGAACCTGGTAGAAGGACAAACATCTCTGCAGCACTCCCATCAATCAGACCTTTATGGTAGTGGCTAGACGGAAGCTACTTCTGAGTGAAAGGCATATGACAGCCCACCTGGAGTTTGCCAAATGGTACTTAAAGGACTCTAAGAGCATCAGGAAAAAGATTATCCGGTCTGATGAGACACAAATTGAAATTTGCAATTGAAGTGCTACCATAAAGGTCTGATTGATGGGAGTGCTGCAGAGATGTTTGTCCTTCTACCAGGTTCTCCCATCGCTGCAGAAGAACTCTGAAGCTCTCTTAGAGTGGCCATTGGGTTCTTGGTCACCTCCCTGACCATGTCCCTTCTTGCCCGGTTACTTAGTTTGGCCAGACGGCCAGCTCTAAGAAGAGTTGTGGTGGTTTCAAACTTATTCCATTTCACAATGATGGAGCCCACTATTCTCCTGGGTGCTTTCAATGCTTTAGCAATGTTTTTATACCCTTCCCCAGATCTATGCCTCAACACAATTCTATCTCGGAGGTCTATGGAGAGTTCCTAGGACTTCATGGCTTGGTTTTTACTCTGACATGCACTGTCAACTGTGGGACCTTACATAGACAGGTGTGTGCCTTTCCAAATCAAGTCCAATCAATATAATTAAGCACAGCTGCACTCCAATGAAGGTGTAGGCCCATCTCAAGGATGATCAGAAGAATTGGACAGCACCTGAGTTAAATATACAAGTGTCAGAGCAAAGGGTCTGAATACTTATGGCCATGTGATATTTCAGTGTTTATTTTGTAATAAATCTGCAAAAATTTCTACAAGTCTGTGTTTTTCTGACAATATTGGGTGCTGTGTGTGCATGAACGAGGAAAAAAATGAAATTAATTGATTTTAGCAAATGGCTGCAATATGACAAAGAGTGAAAAATTTAAGGGGGTCTGAATACTTTCCGAACCCACTGTACTTGTCCTCTTGAGGGGAATTCCAGAAGCACAGGGCTCGTATTTCTAATGTCACAAAAAGGTTGTTGTGACTAAAGCCATGTTCACATGGCACTTTTGATGCATGCTATGGGTTACAGTGGGTACTGCAGCTTAGTGCATTAGTTCTATTGGAGTCAAATTACAGTCAGTCCTCCACGGGCATCATTTTAACCATCCTTAATGGATCTGGATGGATGTGCTTAAAGCTAAACAAAAAATTGGCCATAAGCTAACTATCTGCATGTGCTCCGGTTCCCCGGTCCTACCAATACACCTGTTGGTAGGCACCGCTATATTTTACATTGAATGAAGGAAGTAACTCTCCAATAAAACATTTTATTGCAGACAATGTACATTTTTGCAAACTATATTCATAATGTTGACTTAAAATATGTAGGAAATGATCATATAATAACATCAAAAAACATTTTGGAATAAAATACATAATACTTTTTGGGGAGAATACCAGGTTGGGTGGCACCCGAGCACTCCTTAGTAGCGGCCGCCACTGTGGCGTCTCCTACAGCACAGTGTCCCCATCACTGCACTGGGGCATTGGGGTTTTATTTGATCCAGGGGGAATACTGCCCCCTACTGTCTTGCCAACACCACTTCCAGCAGCATCTAACCAAGTCTATACCTGCTTAGCTTCAGCCATTTGGCAGGAGCAGGGTGCATTGCTGCTGGCTGAAAATAACCAAGTACCAAGACATTTTGTCCAAAAGCCTGGTTCCCTATGCCACGAAGCTGAAACATGGCTGCAAATGGATATTTTTTCAAGACAATGATCCCAAGCATACTTATTGTTTTGCTATGGCCGTCTCAGTCTCCAAACTTGAACCCAATTGAAAATGTGTTGTTTTAAATGAAGAGAGCAGTCCACATGGCAGTCCAAAACCATTTCACATTCTTTTGAGCATACAATATAGCTCATTAACTGTATTTTTTATTTTATACAGCCTTCTTTGCTTATCTTTATCAAGGGTATGAATCATTTTGGTGTTTCACCGATAGCGGCAGAAACGTTGTCTCAGACACCGCTCCAGAAATTGTGTTGAGATCTGGTGAATGAAATGGGCATGGTTTATGTTGTTTTTAGGCTCATCAAACCATTCAGTGACCATTCATGCTCTGTGGACAGGGAATTATAATTCTGGAAGAGACCACTCCCATCCGGACAGAAATCACCACGGGATGAAGGTAATCAATCAGAATGGCTTTGTATTTCTTGGCTTTCACCTTGCCCTCTAAGGGGTTGAGTGGACCTAAACCATGCCGGAAAAATGCACCCCACGCCATAATTGTGCCACAAGTATCCCTCATTTACTTAAGTATTTCCTTTATCTTGTCAGTTACCTACATATATACACTCAGTGGCCACTTTATTAGGTACCACTTTCTAGTACTGGGTAGGACCACCCTTTGCCCCCAGAACAGCCTGAGTTCTTTGTGGTACTTTGTGGTGAACAAGTGCTGGAAACATTCCTCAGAGATTCTGGTCCATGTTGACATGATAGCCTCATGCAGTTGCTGCAGATTTGTTGGCTGCACATTCATGTTGTGAATCTCCCATTCCACCACATCCCAAAGGTGCTCTATTGGACTGAGATCTGGTTACTGTGGAGGCCATTGGAGTACACTGAACTCACTGTCATGTTCGTGGAACCAGTTTGAGATGACGTGTGCTTTGTGACATGGCGCATTATCCTGCTGGACGTAACCATTAGAAGATGGGTAGACTGTGTCCATAAAGGGATGCACATGGTCAGCAACAAGACTCAGGTAGGCTGTGGCATTTAAACGATCCTCAGTTGGTATTAAGGGGCCTAATGTTTGCCAAGAAAACATTCCCCACACCATTATACCACCACCACCAGCCTGAACCGTTGACACAAGGCAGGATGGATGCATGGATTCATGTTGTTTATGCCAAATTCTGACCCTACCATCTGCATGTTCACGATTCATCACCATTCGTCAGACCAGGCGATGTTTTTCCAATCTTCAGCTGTCTAGTTTTGGTGAGCCTGTGCCCACTATAGCCTCACTTTCCTGTTCTTAGCTGACAGGAGTGGAACCCGGTATGGTCTTCTGCTGCTGTAGCCCATCCACTTCAATGTTTGACGTGTTGTGCATTCAGAAATGCTCTTCTGAATACCACTTTTGTAATGCGTGGTTATTTTAGTTACTGTCGCCTTCCTGTCAGCTTGAACCAGTCTGGCCATTCTCCTCTGACCTCTCTCATTAACAAGGTGTTTTCGCCCACAGAACTGCCGCTCACTGGATGTTTTTTGTTTTTCGCACCATCCTCTGAAACTCTACAGACTGTTGTGCATGAAAACACTGAACAACAACTGAACCTCTTGACCATGTCTGCAGGCTTTTATGCATTGAATTGCTGCCACATGATTGGCTGATTAGATAATTGCATTAATGAGCAGGTGTACAGGTGTACCTAATAAAGTGGCCACTGAGTATATATATATATATATATATATATATATATATATAGGTAACTGACTAATGTATGGAACAAAATGAGTGCCAAAAAGATCTGAATTTAGGAACATGTTGAATTCAATACATTTGAATGTATTAACTGAATTCAACAACTTTGAATTTATTAACTGTGAATTCAATACATTTGAATTTAACTGTGCATTTTATAGTTTTGAATTTGTTGGGTGTGAATTAAAATGTTCAAAAAGCATATGGTAGATATACAGATTCTGAAAATTCACATCTCAATGTAGTTCCCCAAAATTCAAATCTTTAAAATATAATGTAATATATGCCACTTAGCAGACGCTTTTATCCAAAGTGACTTACAGTAGTGAATGCATAAATGTTTCAGTATATGTGGTCCCAGTGGAGATTGAACCCACAACCAAAACATTGCCAATGCCATGCTCTACCTACTGAGCCACACAGAACCACAAAACATCTGGTTCCCAAAATACAAATCTCTGAAATCCAAGTTCCCTTTTTCAAATGCCAAAGTAAAAGTCAAAATTCAGTTTCCAACCGTGATCCAGGTTATTCATGAAAAACAAAAGAATGTGGATGTAATTTATGCCGCTGCTAGCAAATCACAAAGCTTCCACCTGAGAACCTGGTCAACATCTCCAGACCCGTGACACTTTTTGGCACCAATTTTGTCCCATACTAATGTGTATATATATATACATGTAATTATGCACAATTCACATAGTGAAATAATTCAGTTATCAAATATATTTTGTGGGAAGTACCACTATATAGCAAAATAGATACTCTATAATATGGACAAAATAAGTGAAATAGCCGTAACTGGGCCAATCACAATTTTAAGTCTATTTACAGTTGTCAAGCACATATAAAGTGATTTATTCTACTGCCAGAAAGATTCTGGTTAAGCAATCCCATGCATATTGAAATGGCACAGTGATTTTCTAATAACCATATACAGATACTTTCTAATGTGCCTGTGTTTTTTCCTTCTGTGGAAAAACAGGAATAATCTATATATACAGACATCAAAGCAGAAAGATGGTTTACCAGATTCTGTTCCTTCAACAAATATATGCAAAATAATAATGATTTAACATGGCAGTGTCTAGCGCACCAAACACATTGCCTATTGATTCCTCAGTGACAGAAACATTCTGATGTCCAATACTATTGCATTTGTTAGAGGAGATCTTTGAATGCAAGCGGCAGAATTTGTTGATTACTACCTGCATGTTAACTTCCACATGTATAACAAATAATGGATTTGGTGTCATCTGACCTTAATGAACCTACACTTAAATTCAAGTTGATTGCTTGGGTGAATGTTTGATAGAGCAGGTAATTCACACAGACCATGCAGTACAATATATTTATTCAAAATATTAACTTAAGAAGTGATTACATTTTCTGGTATGAAGAATCAGTGATCTGAAATATAATTGGTGTATAAATGCCAACTCAATAAACCTCTGTATACAGTGATACTGACAAATACCAATGTGTACCAAAATAAAGTCTAAGAACAAAAGGAATTTACAGGAATTTATTATGGAACCATCAATACTGATGACTGATACACCCTTGCTGTAATAAAAACATAAGATTATGTATCCCTTGTTAAGAACATCTTATTTATTATTTTTTATTTGAAATACATACTCTTCCATTTCAGCAGTGTATGCCAGATTACATACATCTATATATTATATTTGTTCTTTTTGCTAATATACCATTGTGTTTATCAAAATCAGAAGAAAAAAAGGCGTATAGTGTACATTTTCTTTATACCTATACATTTAGCCTCTTATCTACCCATAAATACTGTCATTGAGAAAACTGGAGTGCAAAATCCAGACTGGTTGGTCCACTGCGGCAGTTTTCAGGATCAGAGTGACTTGGCATTCAGACGGGGTGACATGTTGTGCCAACTCAAGGTTAAAGAACAGGTCAGGGATTGATTAATGCACATTTGAACACCCTTTCCTCCCCCCACCGTCAAACACAAGTTCTCTGCATGGTTTTGACGACGCAGCATAAATTCCCTCGTGATGGGGTGTCACTCTTGTGTAAGGTGGAGTGGTGTCACATAAAGTGAATTTACAACACACACGAAAAGAGATCTGAATTACATACATTACTGTTATCACCATGTCTGGTGCCCTTTTGAACAGGATGTTACAGAATGTAGCTTTCACACACCCACAAAAAAAATGGTCCTTGAAGAAAAGTGTTGCATCATAATTATATATTCATTTTTATTTAGCATGAATTTATTTTACTTAACATTTATTTAGCTTTACAAACACAAACACAAACACACATGCACATATATACAGTATATGGCTTGATGACCTATATGCTGTATAATGCTGGTCTGAAAACAGTCTAAGCCTGGAACATAACATGTAAACCTTTATTGGTCAGCTGTAAAGATCTTTATAACAAAGTAAGTTGCACATATTCCAAAACATGACATCTAGACTAAAACAACATTACTCAAATGAGATTTGCTTGAGCTGTAAGTGTAATTTCAAGTCAATTTCTTACATATATTTGTAATATCTGGGGGGTGGGGGGGGGAAATTGACATTTTTCTTCAATTTAATATGGTTGATTGCATTTTTTAGACACAGGAAAATTGTCTGTGTATTTGTAATTTCTCCCTTAATCTTCAATTTTACTTTTTAATTATCCTGTAAAATGGATGAATTTCTAATGAGAACATAAAGGTAGATTACACTGCATATTTTATTATTTTATCAGACAAATGGAGACAATTATCCAGATGTCCTAATTTGAAAGATGAAATGATTAAATTTTTTCTGGAAGCTTCATATTTTGGCAGAATGGCCTGGATTCAATCAACTCTTGCGCTTAACTTTGACTCACGATCTTTCTGAGTTCAGTGATCACCAAAATCAACTCCCCAAACTGTGTGTGTGTTGAATAACACTAGTTATTCAATCAAGGACAAATTGTATTGATTGAATCCAGACCCATATCTCAGATATTACGGTTTAAGCATTTTTTTAATGCAGGGGGGAACAGTGCAAAGACATGGAAAACAGAAAAAGTAAACACAAGAAAAATAGAAAAAAGCATTGAAATCATTACATTTTGGCTGACGTTGCTTATATCTCCACACTTGCACTGTAGCATGAAAATTCATAGAAAGAAGCATTTGTATACGCAACCCCTCAGATGTACATAACACACACAAAATGTTTTTACACAATCAAAATGAACACAGGGCCAGTAAGGGCAATAATATACACTGTACACAGCCTCACAGCAAGCTATTCTATAAGGCTACGGGAAGATGATTATGGGGCAGCAGTGGCGGAGGATTGCTGGTTCGAATCCCAGGAAGGCTGTCGAAAAAACAATGAACTGGAAACCGGAGGGAGGGCACTGGGGCACTGCCGAAGTGCCCTTGAGTAAGGCACTGAACCCCTAAACTGCTCCAGGGGCTGACCCTGTGCTCAGACCTCTCTGATGGAATACATTATGTATAGTGGTCTATGTGTGTGTTTCTCTAGGTGAGATATGTGAAAAGACAAATTCCAATTACCTTGTGTAACATGGTAATAAAGTATATTCCTATTCCTAAAACACATTGTACACAGCCACACAGCAAGCTGTTCTATAAGACACACTGTATACAGCCTCACAGCAAACTGTTCTATAAGACACACTGCTCCAATAGCTAGATGATTAATGGTTATATCATAGTGTAGAAAGTAGAAATCAGCAGGAATCTATAGAGAGAAATAGGGTCAGAGGCTAGGCAAACATCAGATTAGAAATTAATTTAGATGCTGACACAGAGCGTTTTTGTAATGTTTAGAGTGCTCTACTTTTTGTAGTGGTCTGAAATGTCAGAGCTCGTTACTGTTTCAAGCTGCACAATACAATGCAGCAGTATACGACAGAAATGTGTCGTCCACAGCACCAGCCAATATGTGGACATTCAGTTCTTCTATGCATTGTATCGCTACAGAATAAAATGTAGCAAATAATTAACGGTGGACAAAACAGGTATTCAGATGAACAAAAACTGGAATTTGGAATGTTGATTTTCTTTTTTGTCCCTGTTTTCACTGTATTTGTAAGCCAATCTAGTTGTCTAGAATACATTCTAATGTATTTTTAAATACTTTATTGTATTACAGTATCTACCAAACTTATGTTACTGTTCAGGAATGTAGATGAATGAAGACCACCGAGACTGTGAGCACTTTTGAGTCACAATGCTTTAAAAAATGTGGAGTTTTTTCCCCAATTGTACCTTTCTGGTCACCATTGTGCCATGTGCACCCATGAAAGTAGCTTTGCAGCTGACCCAAGTGTACTCCCCCAATGCACTCACCTACAAGCCAGAAATTATTTTACACCCTACAGGGCACACAGTACTACAGGAGAGTTAATATCGGTCAGAGTGAGAGGCACACCTACTGGCAGACTGTGTTATTTTGGTGGTGTTACTCTGAAACCCTGGAACCTTGCCCAACTTACACCCACCCTACTCCTGGCAGAACGAGTCCCAGTAATAGTTGATTAAAACATACAGGTAGCTCTGACTCAAACCTGCAGCCTTTGCTGCGTGGGGTCTATCCTGTGTTCATGTGTTCATACTATTTTTACTGCATTTTATTTTTATATATTGACATTTTACGTAATTTTGTCATTTTTAAATGTGATGTATTGTGGCTTAACCACTGTGACCTGTGATGTGTCCTTATCACCTGTCCAGGAGCTACAGAGTTAGCAGTTTTGCTAACTCTGGGTTAGCAATTAACTTTGATTGATACTGGGTGGATAGCGGCAGCTTTTCGCGGCAGCCTCACCTTCCTAGCCTCACGAACGAAGACTCGGCGGACAAAGACAGAGGAGTCTACCTGCAGGAGTCCACCGAGGGGGCCAGCTAGGGAGTGCTAATGTTCCTCCCTATTTGCCCACTGTCCCTGTTAAATAAACAATTGAAATACAATTTGTAAAAATGGTGGGTGCCTTTACCATCTGAACAACTCAGTAGCCCAGGCCACAATGTTTTTTTAATGGCATTGAGATAAAACTGTAATAGGACTATAGGCTTTCAATAATAATAAATAATGTATACTCATTGTTTTTGTTTGTTTGTAGAGCATGTTTCAATGTGCATTCCAATTGTTTCTTGTTATGGAGAATGTAATCATCTACCTGTTTCTGTTTACATTCCTGTCAATAAATCAATTAATTAGCTGAATTAGCTAAATTCTTAAAATGTAAATGAATGATTAATACCAAAAAAAAAAAAAAATAGGTAAAATACCTTTTCCTTCCCGGTGTTACAGGTATGGTACGCAGATGCCTGCAATGATGTCTATTGCTGTATTCATAGCTTCCCAATAAAACTTTTATTTTGTGACAGCATTTCTTATACATCACAAAATTGGGTAGTATTTTCTTATATCTACAAATGATCAGAATCAATAATAACATTAGGTCTATAAATAAATTATATATATATATATTTATATATATATAAAATAAATATACTCTTCTCTAAATATACTCATTCTCCATGCCAAAATTAAAGGAAATTGACTTTGTAAATATCTCGTAGTATGATCTGTGCAGATCAGGCAGTTTAATATTCATGAAAAAGCACAAAGTTTCCACCAAACTGAAGTTTATTTGCTAGGCTTTATTGCGCATGTCTCAAATCTTGTGTGCTCTACAGTTAATGGAGGGATTTAAGTTGAAAGTGTAGCTGTAGACTATTCTTTGAAATAATTCCGTAGATTTTTACTCAATTAAACCCCATATTGTTATTTAGTTTCTCTAATGTGAAAGAGAATGCTACAATGTGAGACACAATTACGAGGAAGCTTTGTGATTACTTGGCAATGGATTATTCAATGAATTAGCTCGCTTGTTAATTAAGCAAAATAAATGAAAACAGGTTGGGACCAATGATCAGTTTAAATGTAAGATTCCAGCCTCCTCTATTCCCAGCTCACCAGCTGCCACTGATATATATATATACACTGTATATATATATATGTTATTGATATATAGACCTAATATTATTATTGATATAAAGACACGAAACAACATTTCTACTGCTAAAAGCTTACTATAGTGTGTCATTTAAATGTATTATGCTGTCCCCAAAAGCTCAGCGTTTCTTTAAAAAAAAAAGCTTTTTAAGTTAAATTTAAACACCTACCAAAATCAGAAGCACATATCCAGTATTAATAGGTAGGTTCAAACCAATATGAAACATATTGTTGAGAAGTGCATGTTGGTTTTTTTTTGTTGCAGGAAAACACAACTCCCTTGGGAAAAAACGTACACATATTGCCCAGCACTGATCCTTTTGCTTGAAAACCCACTGCTTCTCCATTTACTAAATTGTGGGTTGGCATGAAATGGTTTTTGCCATGATTATTGTAATTAACTGAAAATTCAAATACACAATAGTAGACCCCGTGCTGATTCACTTGTTTAATTGTTGATATGCGAACCAGGTCTCTATTGAAATTATGTCTCTCCTCTACCTAGATGCTTATTTACTGCAGTCTAATATTAACATTATGAAGACATTTTCTTTTAGCCTCTGACAAGATATATATTTTTAAATTCCTGATTAAAACTCTTAGCCCATCAAAGTGATCATTTGCATACAAGACCCATTAGTAAGCAACATAAGTTAAGAGCACATTAAAGGCAAAAAAATTGTCAGCTTGGATGCTTTTATTTTATTTAGTTACGGCTGAGTCAAATAATGCAATCCTTTTGTTTAAATTCACTGAAATATTTGAGCCTTTTTTCAGTATTGTAGACAGTTTAAACAGGGAAGGAGTACAGTTCCATTGAAAGACAGAGAGCAATTGGGACAACTGAGACAAGTTATATACTTACAGTACTTACATTGCTATAATGCCATTGAATGATCAATATTAATGTCCTCCTGATGGCTCAATTATATTTTCCCATGCATTTTTTTTATTTTTAAGTCACAGTAATTCATCCAGCATGTGTGTATGGAGTGTCCAGCAGTCTGCATAAGGATCTGCATACAATCCAAACAAAGAATACGTGTTCTCATTAAATACGGTGTCCTTTTGTAGCAGGTCCTTTTCGCTCTGTACACATGTTAAGGACTGAAGGTCGAGGCTGAGGCCTGGAAGAACCTTCGGTCACTGGCGTCCATTTTGGCTCTCCAGACCTGGACACTTCACTCACGGCACCTGGGGAAACCGTGAGGGGGGAAAGCTTGTATTGGCTCATTTGACATTTTTTTTAAATGTTCTTTTAGAAAAACAGTTTATATATGCATTCATTTCACTTTTTAATACGAAACTTTCTGTACATCAAAATGTACCTTTTTAAACAAAAGCACAGTGAAAACGAATATGCATATGGAATAATTTGATAGATGCTTGAATGAAATGTCTATATATATATATGTGTATATACATGTGTGTGTGTGTGTGTGTGTGTGTGTGTGTGTGTGTGTGTGTGTGTGTGTGTGTGTGTGTGTGTGAGACCAATCTTTCCTCTTTACAATTCAAATCGGTCAATCAGTTATTATTTTGGCCTGCCTTATCAGTCCCATCTTCTCAAGTTATTGAGCTGTAATGTAATTGGTACTGCGATCTCCTTCCACCATTAAATGTTATCAAAGTGATCTTTCCTTGACTAACATGGAGCAGATGTTGCATTTCAGCGGAGTAATCAGTCATCCACCCAGCACAAGTCAATCACAATTACCTTCATTTGTGGAATCCTGATTGTATTCCTCAGCCCATGTTCTGTTTTGGTGTGGATCAATACTCACCCCCATTGGCACGCAATGTCCAAAGGAGCTGGCCAGGGCTCTGATCATGCATTTAAATAATCTGAGGAGATCTGAAAGAATGCAGTTATAAATAAGAACTAAAAGGATCTCTGGTGATGACAATCCCCTATGGTCAAAAAACCTAAGGTTGCTGTCATCCTTTCCAATGTTCATTCATAGGCACGTTTCACCTGGAAAACAAATAAAATATTTTTTTTGCTTTTTAGGGAAGGGAAATAGTAATTATTTTTTTCATATGATAAGAATAAAAGGTGTCTTTTTCACCTTCAGGGTGGTGCTAATAAGGAATTCATGGCCACGTCCCTGGTTGAATGATAGGAGTGTGCCACGTGTATACATACAATGCTGTGCCTCTGATAGTGCTCGGCCCGTGGGCTTTGATCACAGAGGGAGAGGTTTACATGAAAGAGTCAGTCACTGCTGTGTGGCACCATGTGTAATGGAAGCACACCTAACAGCTCTGCATTTTACACACTCCATTAAATGTGACACTGTTAAATATCATAAATGCCTGTTTGTCTTGCTTGTCGGGTAAGCTGAACACTAGAGGAAGTGCATATACTTAACACTCAACAGTAGTACAGTACAATGGAAGTTCTACATAAAGATTCATTTTATTGATTTTGGTCAGGTTGTTTTGCATTGGAAGTTAATGCCACATACATTCAGCAGAAAAGCACAATTTTAATGTATTGAACACTTACATATCAATTTTTAAGGCCAAAACATACATAACATTAAACATGCAAAATTATTTTCTGTTCAAAAAGGTGTATCATCAGCATTGTCTTTGTCTTTGATGGAGAGCTTAAGAAATAAAGATATTTACAAGAGAAAATAACAAATTAATCTTGACACATTATAAGATGAAAGAAAGAATTGCACCATTCCACACATATTCAATATGTGCAGCATCAACTCAATTTTGTTGGTTTAACAAAAAAAAGCAAGAAACATAAATACAGTACAGTTCACTCAGTAAGGATGCATTGTGGCTCCATGATACTGCAGTGCAAGGAATCTAGATTAAACATACATGAAAAATACATAAATTCTGGTCAGACCGTCTGTCTCATGGTTTAATCCTATTTTCCCATATCAATTTTTCAATTTACACTATTTCATGGTAATACACGCTCATCCTCCTCTCCCAATTGTGTGATGTTTATGTGAAGCCGGTGTCTTCAATTAGCATTTCAATGAATAACAGGATTTAGTTATTACTTTTAGTTAATACTATCTTGGGAAAGTTCCTGCACACAGAATCTTATTTGGTTATCCTGCAAGAGATCTGAGATGGCTTTTTTTTCTCTTCCGTAAGACTTCATAAACAGAGCCCACTGGTATTTCAGAGTGCTTTGGATAATCAGGCCTGAAATGTCTTTCAGAAGGATAATTAAATCAAACAGTGGGATTATAACTCATGAAGTAAGGAAACCCAGATTTTGACAGTTTAGCTACTCTTTCAGAGGAACAGAGCACTCGTTTATTTAAATAGCTTTTGCCATCAATCAACTGTTGACCAAGAACCATTTTCTTCTCTTTTCAACACTGTGGCATTTCCTTAATGGTAATTGTGTCATAAGGAGAAACATGTTTTTGTGCAATATTTTGCCTTACCTCGACACTTTTATATTATGTCTATGCAAATATATTATAGCAGGAATTGTTTTGTGCCTTTGACAGTGAGAATCATGGTATGCCTACAATAAACATACTGCAATATGGATTCACAACATATAATGTATCTACAATCACAGGGTATTGTGCATTGTGGTTCTGCTACCTATATTGATGCAGGTCTTAGTTCTGTAACATATTTTATGTTATGTTATGAATTTTATGTTATGTTAAATAATATTTTGTTATTATTTTATTGTCTCTCTCTCTCTCTCTCTATATATATATATATATATATAGATTTAGCAGATAGGGGAAATATATCAATTTCAAATTTTAAAGATATAGTGAAATATAAATATAAAATATAGCCACAATTAACGGGGTCCTAGCAGCACGCTGTAAGGCCACTTATTGGATGAATGGTACAGAAATGTGCAAGCTCTGTTAGTCATGTATGCAAGTTGAATTGTGCAAAGTTTAAAATGTATCAGATTAACCGATTGTAGAACTGGAAAATAAAGTACAGCAGCGATAGTAGCTAGCTCTTACTTTTAGTACACAAAACTTGTATTATTTGTATTATGTCTTGGAGTGAGGTTAGTGCATTCGTTGTTAATAAAAAGGGTTGGAGGTTTGATTTCAGTGATAACAGTTTGTAATGTCTGAGCACAAGAAGTGCAGTCAACATGTACTCCCATTTGTCAACCATTTGATGCTTTTTCTTTTTCAGTGATTCCTATTTGTAATTATGGGTCAGTCCACAAAATGCAGCAGACTATCATAAAGTGCTGTCAGGTTCGATTACATAAATCTTACATAAATCAAAAATTCAAATAATCATTAAACACCTACCAAATTCTTATTATGTATTTAATTACTTGCAACCTTTTGACTTTGGATTATTGAATGTAAAATAACCCCTCTTTTCATTCCTGTCACCAAGCTGCTTTGAGTATTGCATCTACAGTCATCCTTGTGAAGTTTTGTGTTCAGTAATGAAAATAAATCTGATTCACAAGTAAAAATATTCATCATATGTTCATGTTCTGTTAGGTTAATGGCCAGTATGTAAAGCTATATTTATTCAACATACATACAAATATTACACTTCCCACTGAAAGAAGTGAAAGAGGTCTACAGCTTGATTCTTCATGTAAGTTTCATGATTGTACATTAAACATAGCCAGAGATATGTTTCTTGAAAACATACCTGTACTTTATTCCTATAGGGACCCCCTAATGGCCGAATGATCCCAAAGTGCGGGATTATTCCCGGGGTGCCGGTCTGTTTTGACGTGCGTGGATCGCTTGGCTGGACAGTTTTTCCATTTCCGGGACTGTTACTAACTTCCGTTAGCACCAAAGGCTAGTTGCTAGCTAAATGTAGCTTACGTTTAGAATTCTAACCAGATAGATAATGTCTTTGGGCTGAACATGTGCCATTCGCGGGTGTGCAAATAACTCCCTAAAACGTAAAAAAATATATGAATGTAGCCTGTTTTCAACACAATCAGACTCGCAAAACATGTCCTTGTCCCATCCTATGCGCTACATTCAATGCCCAAGGACGTGACGAAAACGATCTTGCAGCACTGAAGTTAAAACATGTACAGTATGTGTGTTCTTTTCATTTTTTTCACCACAAACTAATGGAGCTGTACCCGAATCCGGATTTATCCCTGAGCTATGAACGACTACCAGTTAAGAGGCGAAGGCTAACCAGGTGGTTACGGCTCAGATGAGGCAGACATTGGCTTCGACCAGCAAAGTAGAACTTGAATGGAAACTAATACTGATTATGTGAATGAATTTCTGAATTAACTCAAGACATAGTTAAAGTAAATGTGTTTTTTTTGTTACATGCATTTTAATAAACTTAAAGGAACATTTCTTTGTCATGAATTGAAATCATTTGTATAAACATTTTCATTTCATATTATTTTCTATTATTATTATTGTTTTTCTTTTTTCTTTTGGTATGGGATGGACAGGTAAAATGGGGGGGATGGAAAGTGCATACTTGTTAACATATTGACTCATTTTGTTAATATGCCATTGTACAGATGTGTCATCATTTTGTGATTTGTGCACTATTTAATAAAGTAAAAAACAAAAAAAAAAACATTTTCATTCCACCTACACTGCTCATCTGTACATGCATACACAGTCTGGTCTTTCCACTAACCACTGCATTCTGGACCTGAATCAAGATAAATAATTGTATTGTTTTTCAACCTCAAGGTATCTTTACATTATTAAAAGCCTGGACAAATACATAAACAAGTCATTATTATAGTATGGTATGTTTATTGTTTTCAGAGTTTGACATAATTTGTATAGACTGCATAAAAATGATTATGCTTCACTAACCTAGCTTTTGCTACTTAGACATGCTAACATTACCTAGCTCTAAACAGAACCTGTAATATCGAGCTGGTTATAACCTTTGTGTTAGTAAGCTGCAATAGAGCTCTCTCTTTGAGAAAGCTGCAGGAATATCAACGATGTTGCCTTGCCCTAGTGTAGATGGAATGAACCATGTATAATCCTGCAGCTAGGCTACAGGTGCTACTATTGCAGCTAGGTATTAGTGACACTTTTTATGGTTAATACAATTGCGTTACTCGAATTCAGATATCTCTACCTTCCAGATAATAGCTGCTGCATGGCTACAGGATTTCCCTAACCCTGCAATGCAGGAACAGCCGACTGTTCCTCGCCATCAATGCCCTCACTAAAAATGAAGTAGGCTAGTTGACAATGTCAACATAGATAACATCGGAACATTGTTTCATGTCGTCTACCCATTCCGTTAGGGTAGATGGATGGGGCACTTTCACAATATTGTCCCCAGTACTTGTTAAATAATCTTCTTAAACACCCAGCTACACAGATAAGCGGATATCAGTAACAGGCTTCCGCGATGACACCGCTATGAATCATGGGAAAGGTCAGAGTTCGGGAAAGTGGTCAATACATTACATAGGCTGTGTCTCAATTGCTAGGAAGCTGCCATAAAAGGTAGCATTTGCCTGTAAAGTGACTTATTTTGGCTTTTTAAAGGCAGCATCGCATGTATTTGGACCTGAGTATTGCATCTCATAATTCTCTGACGAGCTCAGAAATCTGAATTTTTACAAACAAGATGTTGTCTGGACTGAGGGGGTGAAAAATCATCGTTTTTAATGTGACTACACATTCGATGGATTTACTTTTTAATGTAAATCTTGGTTATTTCTTTTTTAAATTAATCCAGCAACCACTTTGAATAATAAGCCTGATGTCCGGGTATTCGCTGAGATTTACGCTAGAAAGCTAACACTATGTCATAGGACCACTGCACTGGCTAATGCTGCTAACTAGCCATCAATATAATAAGCTAGTTACCTACCTAGCTAACTATGAAGCTAGGCTAATCGTTAGTTATCTATGATACTGATGAGAAAAAACATGCCAACATCTCTTGTTAGCTAGCTAGCGACTTAAGTTTGGATGTCCGTGGATTCACTGATATTTAACGTTAGCTACGCTAACATTGAATCTGACCACGGTAAGAGTATCTTGTTGCGTTCCAGTCCGTGTTGGTTACCCGGCGTTAGACTTCGCGTGTAGTTCTGCGTTCTCTGCCTGTTCGCACCCGTTGAAGGAGCAGGTCTCGTTACTTTGTTAGTCTAATTAGTAGCTTGTTGCTTTTGTTCCACGGTTTATTAGTTGATTACTAGCTTCAGTCGCTGCTTAGAAGATTTAGTTCAAAGTTTGATTGATACTTAGCGTTTCAACCAGTTTTGATTAACAGGCTTAGCACCCGTGTTTGCAGTTGATTAATGTAAGGAATTGGTAATTAGTCTCTATTGTTGTCAGGGGGCATTCGCCACATATAAGCAATCATAGTTGTGGATAGCGGCAGATTTTCGTGGCAGCCTCACCTTCCTAGCCTCACCGAACGAAGACTCAGCGGACAAAGACAAAGGAGTCTACCTGCAGGAGTCCACCGAGGGGGGCCAGCTAGGGAGTGCTCGCCGCACGGTGAGTATCATAGTTTTGTATCTCCCTGTTGTACTTCCTCTGCATCTAACACTACATGCTTCCTCCCTATCCCAGTCCATGTCTCCTCTTCTAGATTGCCTAGATGGAGAGATTCTACCCACACCCGTAATCTGTCCAACCTCATCCACCCTCCTAGATCTCCCGGTGTTGACGTGGTGGTAGCTGGCGGACTATGGAACTGCCAGTCCGCTGTCCGGAAGGCCGATTTCATCTCGGCCCAGGCCTCACTACTCTCCCTGCAGTTCCTGGCGCTTACGGAGACCTGGATCACTCCGCAAAACACGGCCACCCCTGCTGCTCTCTGCCGCCTACACCTTCTCCCACACTCCACGACCCTCAGGTAGAGGTGGAGGGACAGGTATACTGATCTCCCCCTGTGGAGATTTGGTATTGTTCCTCTTCCTCACTTCTCCCCTCCTCCTTTGAATTTCATGCTGTCACTGTCACTGTTCCATGTAAACTGCACATCATTGTTCTTTACCGCCCTCCAGGTCCACTGGGGAGTTTCCTAGACGAGATGGATGCCCTACTCAGTGCCTTCCCTGAGGATGGCACTCCGTCTTACTCCTCGGGGACTTCAACCTGCAGCTAGAGTCCTCCCAGGCCTCTGCATTCCTCCCCCTGCTTCAGTCCTTTGACTTCACCATGGCTGAATCCCCATCCACCCACAAGGCCGGTAACCAACTGGACCTGGTCTTCACCAGGAACTGTGCCTCACCCAACATTACGGTATCGCCTCTACATGTGTCTGACCATTCCTTTCTGTCCTTCTCCCTCCCTCTCCCCTCTGTCCCTACACCATCTTCACCTGCTCCCTGTCCTTGTCCGTCGCAACCTCCGCACTCTCTCACCCGCTGCCCTGTCAGCTACTGTCCTATCTTCCTTCCCCCTACTGATGCCTTCTCTCAGCTACCTGCTGAAGTAGCATCATCCACCCTACTTTCCTCTCTCTCTCCTCCTTTGACTTACTCTGTCCTCTATCCGCTAAACCCGCTCGTCTCCCCCCCCGCCCTGGCTAACCGATTCCATTCGGGCTAACCGACTGAAGCTGCGTGCGGCAGAAAGGAAATGGAGAAAATCCAAATCCCCTGCAGCTCTGTCTGACTTCCACACACTCCTGGCTTCCTTCTCCGCTAACCTCTCCTCTGCTAAGTCTGCATTTTTCCTTTCTAAAATTCAATCTTCTGTTTCCAACCCATGTAAACTCTATGCTACGTTTTCTCTCTCCTCACCCCTCCTCCTCCCCACCCCCTCCTCTATAACCGCTGATGACTTCTCATCCTTCTTTCACGAGAAGGTTGAGGTCATTCGCAACTCCTTCCCCCAACCTCTCCTCTCCCATCCCGCTACCTAAACCTCCCACTCCTCTGTCCTCCTTCTCACCCTCCCTGACTCTGACATCCTTCAACTTGTTCTCTCCCACCGTCCCACCACCTGCCCTCTTGATCCCATTCCTTCCCCCTCTTCCAGTCCATTGCTATGGACATCCTCCCCTTTGTCTCTAATGTCATTAACTCCTCTCTGTCCTCTGGCTCTGTCCCCTCCTCCCTCAAATGCGCTCAGGTTGTCCCCCTCCTCAAAAAACCTCTCTGAATCCTGCTGTCATCTCTAACTACCGACCTGTCTCTCTCCTCCCATTCCTCTCCAAAACGTTAGAGCGGGCTGTCTATAATCAACTGTCTGCTCATCTCTCACAGAACGACCTGCTTGATCCTAACCAATCTGGGTTCAGAGCAGGCCACTCCACAGAGACTGCTCTCCTTGCGGTCACAGAGGCTCTTCACATCGCTAAGTCCCGATCCCTTAGCTCCGTCCTCCTTCTCCTCGACCTGTTGGCGGCATTCGACACCGTGGACCACCGGATCCTGCTCTCATCTCTCGTCGAGATGGGAATCTCTGGATCTGTGTTGACATGGTTTGAGTCCTACCTGGCTGACCGGTCCTACCAGGTGGCCTGGAGAGGATCCTCTCCTCTCCCGCACCCTCTCTACCGGTGTCCCGCAGGGCTCGGTGCTAGGCCCTGTCCTATTTTCTCTCTGTACACCAAGTCACTTGGTTCTGTTATTTCTGCTCATGGTTTTTCCTATCACTGTTATGCTGATGACACTCAACTGTTTCTCTCCTTCCTCCATCTGATACCCAGGTCCCGGCACGGATCTCTGCATGCCTGGCTGACATCTCCGCATGGATGTCCACCCACCACCTGAAGCTGAACCTGGGGAAGACAGAGCTGCTCTTCCTCCCAGCGAAGGGCTCCCGATGATTGATGCATCAATCACCGTGGAAGGCTCCATAGTGTCTCCGTCCCAGTCTGCCAGGAGTCTTGGGGTAACCCTGGACAACCAGCTGTGCTTCTCGAGCCATATTGCAGCGATCACTGGACCTGCCGTTTCTCCCTCCACAACATCCGGAGGATCCGACCGTTCACCCAAGAGGCCACTCAACTCCTGGTCCAGGCCCTGGTGATCTCACGTCTGGACTACTGCAACTCCTTGCTGGCAGGCCTTCCGGCCTGTGCCATCAAGCCACTGCAACTAGTCCAGAACGCTGCTGCTCGCCTGGTGTTCAACCAGCCGAAGTTCACCCACGCACCCCTCTACTCTCCTCTCTGCACTGGCTCCCCATCGCAGCACGCATCAGATTCAAGTCACTGGTGCTTGCTTTTCAAGCGGCCAGAGGTACTGCTCCCCATACCTCCAGTCACTCATCACGCCCTACACCCCGTCCAGACCTCCCGCTCCGCCTCCGCTGGCAGACTGTCTGCCCCATCCCTCCGGGCGCCTGGCAGCCGCTCCTCGCGGTCTCGCCTCTTCTCTGTCCTGGTCCTCGTTGGTGGAACGACCTCCCGCAATTGGTCAGGACTGCGGAATCACTTCAATCTTCCGCAAGAGACTCAAAACCCACCTCTTCAGACTCCACTACCCCTGATCTCTGTCCATCTAGCTAAATTGTCTTCACCACTGTCTACTTGTTCAACACTATACTCTTTACAAAAAAAAAAAAAAATTGTACATTTTGTAAAATGTAAAATACCTTTTCCTTCCCGGTGTTACAGGTATGGTACGCAGATGCCTGCAATGATGTCTATTGCTGTATTCCTGCACTGATCTCGTGCGCTAACTGTGATTGTTCCTACCATGTATTGATGCACATCTTGTAAGTCGCTCTGGATAAGAGCGTCTGCTAAATGCTTAAAATGTAAAATGTAAAATGATTGCTGATGTTCATATAAACTCATGAAGCTGAGGCAGAAAAGACTGACAAGGAGAAAAGGGAGGCAGATGTGGCCATTGATCATGGTAACTTTTAGGAGTTAATTCTACTGCTGAGCAAATATCAAACAAGAGTGTTCGTTTGATTAGGGAATGATTATAATCAGGTGTTAAAATAACTGGTTGGAAGTAAAACCTGAATATACTTCATGTTAAATACACGTACGCGTACGTAAAATGGGTGCCATGCGTATCCTGCTGTGTTTTGGTGCAGACCTTTAGCACGTCCTCAATAATTAATGCAACGCGTACGCGAGGTGCAATACCGGCATAAATCGTGGGGGCAGTACACCCATGTGTGGTGTTTAGTCTGCAACTGACTGAAGAAACACAGGAAGAAAGCGAAGAAGAAAACAAGGTTGACAGTGCTGGTCCGCAACATTTTAAGCCTGGACATGGAAACGTGCAAAAATAAATGGAAGCAGGTCCAAGATCGTTATATCCGAGCACAGCGGAAAATGCTGGAGAAACATTACTTTAATATTTAACACACATTTGCGGTCATTTACTTGCCAATTTTAAGGCGCTGAGCTCTGGTAGTGGATTTATGAGGCTCCCCCAATATTCAGATATGCTCAAAATGTCCCCCCCAATATATAGCCTAGATATAAAAATATAAATAAATTGATTTGCCCCCAATGTTGACTGGTTAGTTGGGATAAGGGTGTGATTAGTGCCCGGAGTTAGGGACTTGAGTCTTTAGCTCAAATCGCACTCTTGTCATGTCGAGATCCCTCGGTACGAAACTCGCTGCGGGCAGAACCAACTCTGTTACACTGACACCTAAAAGGAAATGCAGGGGGGGGGAGAGAATGTAATGGTAGGTACACTTGCGAATGTTAATCAAACTAGGTTATATGTAGCTAAAACATTGCATTACATATGCTTCCATTAAGTTGTTCTGACGTGAAATATGGCAGCTACCAATCTATCTACCCAACTAAAACGCTGACGTATCTATGTCTGTCATCCAAGCCACATGGTAAATAAACTGGCAAACCAGCAGTACCTACGCGATTTCTCTGCCACCTACTGGATATGGCTTTTAAACATCTAGACCAGGGGTCGGCAACCCGTAACACTCAAAGAGCCATTTGGACCCGGTTTCCACGGAAAAGAAAACACTGGGAGCCGCATTTTCTGTCGACGGGGGGGGGCTACGCCAAAAAACGTTTGCGCCCAATTTTGCGCCCGATTCAATTGGATACTTTTTATTTATTTTCCCAAACCACGCGGAGCCGCAACATAAGGCTGAAAGAGCCGCATGCGGCTCCGGAGCCGCAGGTTGCCGACCCCTGATCTAGACAGACGTAAAGTACGCAGTGGAGTATGTGAACAATGCCGCTGGCGTTGGGTAGGCCCTACGCATATGCCTACACGTACGCGAGTAAAGTGAAGTATATTCAGGGGTGTAAAGGTAGCCTGTATTCATACCGAACCGTTTGGTACAGGACTTTCGGTTCGGTATGCGCTGTGAACCGAACGAATGCAATCTTGCTTAAACCGCTAACACACGGGCAGAACTTAATTCAAAGCTCCGAGTTCCCCGCCCCCAAAGATATAATTTACGCAAGGGGCCGGATGTTGTTTATTCGGCGCACGCACGTCTATTGCACACCACTGAACCAAAGAGATGAATTTACCACAACCCAGTCAGTACGGCTAACGCAAATGAGAAGCCAGAGCTTGATTACCCTCCCACATAATCCCAATGTTTTTTTTTTTAAGAAAGAAAGATATGTACCTTACTTTGCTACGTAAATTATGGCCAATTAGCCACTGTTTACAATGTTAATAATAAATTAAAATGTATGTTTTACATTCATTTTTTACCCCGCTGTACCGCAAACCGAACCGTGACTTCAAAACCGAGGTATGTACCAAACAGTGATTTTTGTGTACCGTTACACCCCTAGTAGGTCTCCCCAGGATCGAGTGTGGGCACCTGGGGTTTAAAGTGAAATGGGGAATTATATGCAAATTAGTAATTGACCTTTGCATTGAATTATACTGTAACTTGAACAAGCTACACATGTTCTTATCACGAGTTGTTTTTTGATTGTGATAGGATAACTTTAAGCTTGGCAATAGTCACATTGATAACTATTGTTCTTTTGCAATAAAAAGCCCATGCAGAGCCTGAGCGGGTGTGGAGATAGAGGGAGAAAATGGAGTCAGGGTCCAGCACAGAACGAGGAAGGAGAGACAAGATGCAAACATGAAGTGAATGCAGAGGGGTCCACCGGTAATTTTCATTACTTCACACATGAATATGCTTATTTTCCTCAGTGCAAGCGGGAATCGTTCGAGTTTGCAAACACGGATTGTTCTCTGCCAAGTAGGCTACCTAAACATCGTAAAGTTAAATTGTCATTTTGCTATGTTCTTTTGACATTTTCGTGTCAACTCATTAGCCCAACCGATGTGTTTTTTCCTTCTACCACCGCAAACTTTCACGTGTGGTTCATGTAACTAGACTACCACGAATACTCTGATAAGTAGCCAAAGATCAACAAACATTTCCGGTCAGTAGGCAACACTGCCGCCGATCAAAAATGTGTGCATATAGGTCCATCCACGCCTAGACCACCTCTGATGGCTAACTATAACGTTCCGAGAGTTTTGTTTCAATGGGGGTTTCCATTCAAGTCTCAATTCATCCCTTTATGGAGTGTGTGCTTTTATTTCGAAATGTCACAGATTTGACTAGTTTACTATTGCATGGAAGTAGCTGGAAACTATGAATGGGCATGATGTCCATTCCTGCACTGAGGATATACTGTAAGGCTCTGGATAAGAGCGTCTGCTATAAAATGTAAAATGTAAAATGTAAAATGAATGGGCCATTGTGGTGTGTTTTTTTAACTACATAGTTTGAGTACATTTATTGCACTACTTTTTGTGATGGCGTGTTCCCGTGATTTCAATTAAGGAAGGTTTAAAAGGAGAAGCACAATGAGAAAATACAACAGACTATGCTAATTTAAGGCAGGCTACAGTGCGATGTCTATAGCCTACTTGAATATGCGCTAATTAATTGACCGAGGCATTGTCTGAATGAATTCAGCAGTAGATTACATCATTTGATTATTAAATACTCATTGTACTTATAATTTATAATTTATAATTCAAATCACAGTTCTTTAATATTAAATATTAAACCATGATCTATTTTCTTCTGGTGCACACCGAAAGGGTTGTCCAGGACATTTATTGTGTTTTAAAATATTTTAGTTACAGAAAAAAAATATTATTACAGACCTCCATTGGCACCACAGGAAGGCTATGTAAACATAAACAGCATTTAATTAACAAGAAACATTGTGGCTTAACCTGGATGATGGAATTAAACATTCAGGATGAATTTATGGTTTCAGGAAATTATTTTATATCAGAGTATACCATTATTATGACGTGGCATTTGTTCTCAAATGACAACAACAAGTCACGTAAACTATGTAAGTCTCTGGATAAGGTTTTGTGCTAAGTGCGTCTGCTGTCTTATAAAAGCGTCTGCTAAATGGTATATATTATATTATATATTATATTATATATTATATATTAAGAGTAAATAATTAAACACACATCACATTGCACAGGTACGCACATTTGAATCACTACAACATTGACAGGGAAAGAAAATCATATTTTCTGTGCTGTATAAAGAGAGAAAGGATTTTACAAAAGATGCTGATATTAGTGGAGTGTGTTATGTGCAAATTAAATACAGGTGATGCTGCCTAAAATTCTCAATGGTTTTGTATCACTTATTATTCAATTTGACTCAAATATTTATATTTAAATTGAGCCATTTTAATATAATTAATATTTAAATTAAATTTAAATTTAAATTTTCATATTTTAATAATAAGGCGCAGAGAAAATCTTGAGAATGTGACCATCTGGGCTGTCGAGCTAAATTTCAGCAGTTATTCTTCAGGTGTCCCTGTAGGCACTCTGAGTTCAGCACAGACGTGACTAATTGTACAATTAGGGAATAATTGTGAGGTGTTCATCAGTATAAAACAATAAAATGATCTCGTTAAGGGTAAGTGTGGAAGAGGTGAAACATGGACGCAGTAAAAACGTCAAGACGCATTTCCATCGGAGTAAAACAATATCCTACTCGTAGCCTACATTGTTGCATACTGATGGATTTAATTTATTTTGTATATCTTGTAAGTTATCTTTAGACCTCACAGCAAATATTATAATATTATTTTCAAGATGATGTACTACACATCCAAAGAGTTTTTAGCGAATTCACTGACTGCAGAAACGTCAAATCCACCAATGGCTGGCTTGATGTCCAAAAAAATCCAAGAGAGTCTGTGTACTGGACATTAGCTTGAACCCGCATGCCAAGATTACCTCTAAATAAGTCTCTGTTCCACATGGTTCATTTGAATATCAGATGATACTTGAATACTATCTTAGAAAAGTATGCTGAAATTAGACTACTGTACTCAACAATTTCTCTCCCGCTACTTCAACTCTGAACCTTTTGAAATGATGTGCTTCTATCTGGAAAAATATTATCAGCTAAGATGTCAATGAACCACATGGCGGAGCAACCTGGTTATAAGTTACTGGTCATTTTGGCATGCAGGTTAATAAACTCGGACATCATTGTTTTTGGACATCAATGCTAACAAGCTATGCGTTGGTGAATTCGCTATTTCCGTAGACAGTGAATTCACCTAGAAACTTCCTTGGACATATCGTTTTGAAAGTAAAGAAAATTATACTGGCATCAAATTTAGTGAACTATCACTTTAAAGACACAAAAACAGAAAGTTTAAGATGGGTACAGGCCAGGGGGAGACCGCTGTGAAATACGCATAAGGGGAAAAATCAGCAAAAGACGACATGATTTAATTTATCTACTTGTCACAAATCTTATGGGCAGATTTTCACACACCATGAAAGAATGTACTGTAAACCAAATGACAATGATTAACCAATGATTTAACTTCAAAATTAAGGTCAATGGACTTTTCCCTTTATTTAAATTCGTGACATCCATAGCTGCCCCTGTTTTTATTTACATGCTCCTGCTACAAACAGCTTGTTTTATTTTTTTGCCTTATAAGGCAGGTGGCTAATTTTATATAAACATTTCCCACCCCTTCAAAGAAAACCTTTTAAATGATCTTGGTGGACTTTTACATTTATTGCAGCATTGTCTAATACACTATACGTCTGACTGGTAAGTGTCAACGGACTTGAACATTGCACATTGTCACAAACATTGTCATTCTTCTCATGTGCCGGATTAAGTAGCAATTTAATTATTAACCGAGGTGATTGTCGCAATTAATTTAATGTTTGTTTGACATGTGGCTAGAAATAGAGGCACCATCAACCCCTTGGTGGTGGAGGACTGAAATACATGGAAGATAATGAAGTGTAGAGCTGGATGTCACAAACTCTTATGGGACAATACTTACCTCTGATGATTTGATTCTGTTCTATCCTGTCCTGTTATTCTGTACACTTATATAATTACTGCATATCTGCACATTCCATACGAATCACCAGCACACATATCTCACAAGTTTATAACCGAACACACCCTGTGCTCTCTTATGACTGATTAGGCCACAGAACGCTGAAGTTGTGTACATCTTAGGATGGTGCAGTACAGGCCTTGAGAGCATTTGGACCTGCTCAGTGTCTTTGCTTATGTTAAAATATTATGAAAACAATTGAACACGCCTCATTGGACCATCAAAGCGCGACCAAGATTTTCTCTGGGCCCTAATTGAAGTGTTTTTGAAGTGTTCATTGAAACCAGATTTTTCAAGGTGGGTATTATTTTTCTGATAAATGGTTCAGATATGAACAGTAGTTGCTGTTTTACTTTTACATTATTATTCTTAGGGAAGTATGAAAACGTGTTTTTTTTTCATGCAAAAAAACAACAATTTAAAATAAACAAAATGTTGATTTTCTCAAAATTGTTCAAAGTGGACTGAGTGAGTTTTGGAAAAACACTTCAATTATGACCCAACCCAATTTTGTACGTGCAAATCTGCAAAATATGCTACGTATACTTTATCCTCAAGTGCAACAAAGACAAACATTTTCATAAGTTTGTCTCTTATTTATTAGTATATTTATTCAATATACAGTCTGGTTTTATGACCATGTTCATCACTTACACTGTCTTCCATTCTTCCAAAATGTAAATGGTTGTGTTAACCCAGGCCTTCATTCCACACAATACAATACCGTGAGTAGGGGAGCATAAATCATTATGCATCAAAGTGTGTTCTATGAATGATATCCTACAATGCAGTTAATTGAGCAGGTATACAGAGGCCAGTACTCCTGTTGTGTGCTGCGGCATAGAATTTATTGGTGTCTGGAATTCTGCAGGAAGAATATAACGTTAATATACTGCAGTACATTCATGTGTTTTTTTCCCTCTAATTAAAATTGGGAGTATTTGTTCCTTTTTCAACTCACAATCATTATAGCTCTAAACTCATTTAAACTTTGAGCCATCCAGAAACATTTGAGGGAGACTATGTCTGAGAGTCATTTAGTTTAAAATATGTCCTCTGTTCCTTAAAATTATTCTGGATTTGCACTGTTCCTTAGAGACCAAAACATTAATTATAACTCCCAACTATTTCACTACTGCCAAGAAGAGGGGAGCCCCTTGCAAACATTCCAAAATTAAGCGTTGTTCTTAATTGCAGGTCAATGTGAAACTGATGTGTCAGCTGCGATGCCTGCTAATTAATTCAGTTCTAAAAAGCCATTTGTAACACCCTCCATCTGTTTGAATTTAACCTATGTGAACACATAGTGGTTGTTTGTCATGGTCTCATTATGACAAAAAAGATGGGTATAATTATGACTTTTATGTTGAACAAGAGGAAGCAAAACTTTTGTCTCTATGCAAGAAATTTGACCCAATATTATTCAGCTGTTGCAGCAACTTTGATGCTTTTGTGGCAAATATTAATATACAGTATTAACAGCAATCCTAGTAGCTCCTGTCCTCAATGTAGTTTATGAAGGATGTACACATGAAAAAAGCAAGGATGAGTGCAATTAACTGCAGGATAGCACCATACATTTCGCCATGCGAATGAGAAAGTGGTCATTATTCTTGTTTAATCTATACAAAAAAATTTATATACTTTTTTATTTCTTTAAGAAAGTTACAGAAACAAACATATATATTACGGGTGCGAAAATATGAAATTTTTACGGTATGATAATTGTACAATCCAATATCATGACTTTCAATATATTGCAGTATCTTAAAAAAATTTTTTACAGATAATTAAAAAAAGGTTTATAAAAAGTGTATAGCTCTATAAGTTTATTGGATGATTCTTTGCAGGTTTTTATACCGTTTACCTCTTAATGAACAATGAACTTCTTAATGAAATAAACTGCAGCTGAGCATGGTTATGCATACTTCGCATATTTTAGACCCTAAGCGGTCATCACATTTGTATCTGTTTAAATCAATTTGCATATACTCTCATTATGTGAAAACTGAACTAACAAATGAGTAGTACTTTCATGTAAATGTATCCTCTAAGGAAGATTGTTATGCAAGAAGACAAACAGTTTTTGAGGTCTTAGGCTTGAGCGAAAGGGTGGTCGAATATGACCAGAAGAGTATTCTTTCAGAGGCAACAAAACAAAATTGGTTTGAAAAAGACTAAATGCGAGGGAAAACATACAGTACCAGTCACACGTTTGAGTATACCTGCTGGAAACTAGGTTTATCTCATAACTGACAATGTTTTACACCATATACGTTTCTGTAAATACTTGAAAATTACAAAAAACACGTAACAATAAACAAAAGGAACATCAAAGCGATGTTCAAGAAAACTTAATTGAAAATTGAATCTTGGATTCCTCAAAATAGCAAGCCTTTGCCGTGATAACAGCCTCATAAACACGGGCCATTCGGTTAATATGTTTCAGCAGGAAATCACCCGACATGTCTTCCCAACTCTCCTGCAGTAATTCCCAGAGACACTTGTGGGTTGCTTTGCTTTGACTCTTCTGTCCAGTTCGTCCCATACCAGTTATATGGGATTGAGGTCTGAACACTGGGCAGGCCAGGTCATTAGTTTGAGTTGTCCTTCACGTTCCTCCTTCACCAGATAGTTCTTGTACAACTTCAAGGTGTGTTTCGGGTTGTCAACTTGCTGAAGAATGAAGGAGTGCCTGATTAGCCGTATTCCAGATGGAAGGTGTACTCAAACCTTTGACCAGTGCTGTATATGGTTACAAGCACTTCATAGCAGTGAGCCGTATAGCAATAGCATTTCAGTGATACACTGAGTTGTTGAGGACATTACACAGGAATACAGAGTGAAACACCTGCAAATTCAAAGGTTTGGGCTACATTTTATTCCCGCCATATAGAACACATTTAAGGCATGCCCTGCACAAGATACATAAAAAAAATGATTCTGCTACTGTACCTGGAACATTAGTCTCAATACTAATTGAGACTGCTCTCTTCCTCCTTCCTGTCCCATCACTTTAAACAACCTCATGCACTGCACTGAACTTAGATAATGATAACCAGCACCTGGGTGCACCGCCACCTTCCTGCAGTCTTAATCAAAGAGGAGGGCGGCATTAAATGACTTTAGACACTGTTTGGCTAATGGCTGGGATGCAATATCGACATGGCTATTCATACCATAACCGATCCACCACCATGTTTAACAGTTGGAAACAGGCAATGTGGGTTGAAGGCTTTCTTTGGCTTTCTCCAAACATAAACCTGGCCAAATGTAGGAAAAATGAATAAATAGACCATATTACTTTCTTCCAATGCTCAGAAGTCCAGGCTTTGTGCTCATTACACCAGTTTTTTTTTTGCATTGTTGTGCATTGGCCTTGGTTACAAGCAGTTTCGGAATGGCACTCCTACCATAAATATCAGCTTTGTGAAGCTCACGTCATACAGTTTTTCTTGAGACTGGGTCACAGAGGTGTAGATTCAGTTCTTTGGTCATTTTTGAGCCCTTGTTTTGTGGTTCTTAGCAACTATCCTGTTAAGTGTCTGTCTTTTCCTATTGGTGAGCTTTTACTTGCAACCACTGCTTCTCTTTCCTGATGCAGTTTTTCCTTGTTTGCCGTATGTCGTTGGGATTTTCGACATTGTTCCCCTTGACACATTAAATAATTTTGCCATTTCTGTGACTGACACACCAGCAATTTCAAAATGTGTTAGATCTCTCATGTTGCTTTAGATACTCACATATTAAAGTGTTGCTTTTAAAACATATTTTATAGCAGAAATACACCTGTAATTAATATTGACATTAATATGAAACATGTGTAGACTCTTCTTTTAATTCTAAGTCATTTTTTATTTGGCATTTCCATTATTTTGTCTAGCACCTGTATATATATAAACATTGAACAAAAAGTTTGAAAAAAAAGCAAGTAAACAAAAAGCCTGTTTATTTCCCTTTAAAATGGTGCCCCATTTGTAAGGAACATGCAACTGATTGGCACCTGATTGGCAGCACCTGTGAGCATGGGCCCTGCTACAGTGGTCAATTGGTGTCTGCTCCAAGAATCGGCATGCCACGTTTGTCTGATCTCGATAAGGCCCGTGCGATAGGGCAACTTCAAGCTGGTGTTCCGCAAAAACAAGTTGCGGCATTATTTGGAGTGAGCCCTAGGACCATCTCCAAACTGAAGGCCAAGTTCCATGAAACGGGGGATGTCAGAGACAGACCACAAAGTGGGCGTCCCAAGAAGACGACACCTCAAGAAGACGGGTTCCTCACCCTTTCAGCACTTAAGAACCATAGGCTGTTTTCTACAGATTTGCAGTCAAGGTTTGCAAGACAATATGGCACACAGCTCTCCGCCCAGACAATCCGGAACAGACTGCATGCAGCCAATCTCCAGGCTCATAGGCCTGCCAGGAGGCCTGCCATGACTGCCCATCACCATCAGGCCCGTTTGCGCTGGTGTCGGCAACACCTGCACTGGAACCTGAACATGTGGAGGAACGTTATGTTCAGCGATGAGTCCAGATTCTGCCTACGGAAGTTGGATCGTAGGGTCAAATTGTGGAGAAGACGGGGAGAATGCTATGCTGATTGCTGCACCGATAGAGTAACACCTTTTGGTGGAGGCAGTGTGGTGGTGTGGGGCGGCATCTCCATCACTGGAAAAATGAGGCTTGTCATCACTGGAGGCAGTCTCAATGCAGAGAGATATCGAGATGAGATTCTGCAACCAGTGGCAATCCCATATCTCCACAGTCTGGGACCGAACTCCATCCTCCAAGATGACAACGCTCGCCTCCACAGAGCGGGGTTTATCAGAGACTACCTCCAGAATTTGGGAGTAGAGAGAATGGAATGGCCTGCCAACAGTCCTGACCTCAACCCAATTGAACACTTGTGGGATCAGCTTGGGCGTGCTGTTCGTGCTAGAGTGACCAACATAACCATGTTGGCTGACTTGCGACAAATCCTGGTTGAGGAGTGGAATGCCATCCCACAGCAGTGTGTGACCACGCTGGTGACCAGCATGAGGAGGAGGTGCCAGGCTGTTGTGGCTGTGTATGGTTCTTCCACATGCTACTGAGGCTCCTGACTGTTTGTTAAATGAATAAATTGTAAAATTGCCAATATGTCTTGTTTCTTCCTTGTTACTGATAGACTTCAATCATCCAATCCACCAAACAACACCAAACAAGAGTCAATAGCAACAGCAGAATAAGCTGTTTGACATTGGCAGAGAAGATTCGGCAAATTTTTCATGGGCGCAACCCACATACTCAGCTGTGCTGCTCATCCCACAAATGCATGTTTAAATGGGGCACCATTTAAAAGGGAAATAAACAGGCTTTCCAACGGTATAAAATGTATTGCCAAGAAGCATTGTTACAACAGAGAAATAATCTACCAAACACAAATTTCCGAACTTTTTGTTCGATGTTTTATATGCTATGAAATATCCATTTACGGCCAAGTTTCAACTTCCTGGCAGAGGGAACCAGACATTCTGGTAAAAAAATATTTGTACTTGCTGGAGTTCATGATTCCATTGACCTTTACAAGAGCCCCAAGACCAGAATATCCACCGCCATATTTAACCATCACAGCTTTTCAACATAAGCATTGTTCTTCCAACACCAAACCCATGGTTAAAAAGCTACATTTTGGTCTCACCTGACCATAACACCTCTGTTCCAGTTGGAGTGCCAATGCTGTTTTTGCAAACTCCAGATGGTTATTTTTCTTGATTGCCTTCAATAGAGGCTTTTTTTCTGGCAATTCTTCCAAAACCCCTATTTGTATGGTGGTGGCATCTGATGGTAGATTTGGAGATTGTCCCCAAGATGCAACCAAGTTTTGTATATGTCCAACTGGATTTAGATTTTTCTTCACTGTGCATGGGGGTGTGCATTGCATCCTCTACCAGGCAGGTTTACCAAAGTTCCAGTGGTTTTAATCTCTTAATTATTGGCCTAATAGTGTAAAGTGGTATCTTTAGTTTTTTTTTATGTATTTGTAACCATCTCCAGACTTGTGAGGGTCAACAACCTTTGTCTTTTGTTTCTTCTGAGAGTTCTTTGCCTTTCCCCATTGTGATGGATGACTAATGGATTTTACATTTGTGTTACCTCATTGTTATACCCCAGCGAAACAGGAAGCCATGGGAGGCGCAATACAGTGCCCTAAGATTGAGATTAACTTAAAAAGTAGATTTACATTTGTTGGATTTTATGTTAAATAATTATTAGGGTTGTGAATAATTGTTACCTATTTTGGGGGAAAAAATGACTTGTTAAACAAAATATTTTTCTCTGAGCAATTGTATTAGTATAAAATAATATAATGATCCCTTTATTTGAGCATACAATATAGCTCATTAACTGTATTGTTTATTTTATGCAACCTTCTTTATCATGCTCATCTTTATCAATGAATCATTTTGGAGGATACTGTACACATATATGCTGTATATTTTGGTCTTGACACAATCCTGCCTGTCCCAATACCATTTTTTAGTTTGGCAGTGACTGAAATCAATGCAATTCAATCAATTCTTGTGCAAGATAAAAATAAATTAAAAAAACATTATTCAAAATAACGGACAATCCACACATCTAGAGGCAGGACAAAGTTACCTTGGGTTTAGTAAATTATGTTAAAATGTAGTCCACCATATGATTTTTCCTTCGTCTGTTTTCTGCTCCACGAAGAAAATAAAAAAGTAGAAAATTAGCAGAGGCCTTCTGTAGACTTCTAGAAGAACCGCACCTGACTGGTTCTCAGCACATGCACACCTGATCCAATATCTGTGTTGCATGCCTTTTGTAAATAGTTACAGCAGAAATCAATCAACGCTGAAATGAATACATACACAGGCACAGTCATGTAAGAGAACAGCAGTGAAAATGAGGCATCAGGCTCCTTTCAAACTGATGTCTCAAGATGGGCCGACGTGTTCATCATTGAAAAATATGGAACTCATCGAGTCCTACCCACCGTGTGGTCCTCACACACACGTCAGAAGGGTGAGTCATGTGCTCTGATTCTGAAAATGGTCCAATATGAAATTGAATGTTTTAAGGAGCCTCTACAGGAACCCAATATTGAAGAGGAATCACATATGAATTGAGATGTGGAGCATGAGAGAGGCCTGTACTGCAGTAAATGGGATGCTACTGTGCAGTTTGGGAAGCATGGCATTTAGGCTCTGCAAAACCGCACACTGGCATGCTGAAGCCTGCTGCTTATGAATTAGAATGATCAACCTTTGCCTCCGTGGGCAACGTCTGCCATTTCCCGTAACAGCAAAGGGAAAAAAATGATAGCAATCAAGTGCGGCTTACACGATACCAGTACAGACAACTGGGAAAACACTGATTCTGCTAATCTGTTTAATTATTGATTTGGTAAAACTGGAAGATAGTGTGTCTGGCTGATTCAACCATTTGGATATGCTGATGGAAAGCTTTGTTTGTGGCAATGGCTTATCTCCATGAATGTTAATGGAAACTCAAATGTTAGTGGTCAGCCAGATCAGACATTTAAATCTATTGAAAGTGTTCACCATGCCTGCATCATACATCTGGCATTCCCTCCTTAACTTACTGTCAAAAAAGCATAAGTTAAACATGCTCTTTACCTCCAAGACATAAACTGTACGTGAAATAATGAAATCATTTGCATATTTTCCCAAGTGTTTCTGGTCTTGATTTAAATGGGTTTATCTTTCTTTCTTGGTTTTTTTTTACCATTGGGCCCAGTGAAATAAGAAATCTTCTCAGGATAGCTCTTTTTTAAACAGAGAAAGCACAACACATTTCAAAAGATACAAAATTAATTTTACAAAGTATAAAGTACAACATAATGCATACTTGTAAACGGAAAAGAACTGGAAGTGTCATAACAGAATTTTCTAGAACTGGGTCACCTGCCATAAGAGCTTTTTGAGAACTGGGACATCTGCGTCCATTGTTCAAATTATGATTTAGAATTAATATTCCATTGATACCTTTAAAAAAAAAAAAAAAAAAAGCATATATATGTGTTCAATACAACAGAGGGAAACAGTTAAATGTTTTTGTTTGATGCATTTTGTAGCTGTGATTATTTGGAAATATTACCAAAGAGACATTTCTGGGTGAAAAGTCAAATAACGCAAGGGGCGTAACCACATATTAAATATTTAGGGGTACATAATGAAAGGGAATGTTTTATATCTACAAATTATTGGGGGGCTAATATGATTGTTTTGAATATTGGGGTGGACATGTCAAGAGTATACATGGATAGAAAGACAGACACAGTGTTCCAATTAGGTCAATAGGGCAACTTGTCGATCTAATAATGCATATAATTTACAATGTATGAATATTATAATATGAATTAATGAATGTATCTTATAATAATATTAGTATATGTGCTCCAGGACATAAAGTTTCAAAGGAAAATTTGAAATATTTGTTCCTGAAATCACCTGAAATTCACGCTAGCTATTCTGAAAGAGATTTGAACTTTTAACATGTTGAAGTTGCCTTTAACGGTGCTAATCCTCAGTTCCAGACTGTACCCATCACTGAACAATTGTTTTAATTGTAAAATAACCAGAGACTCAATGATTGCTACAAGCAGACTAGAACTTGGTTGGAAATAGGATTGTCTTTTGCTCTTGAAGTGGCTTTTTTTTTTTTTGTAAACCAGGGTACTTCGATGTCATATTAAATTGTTTTAATTGTAAAATAACCAGAGTCAGGGAACTTGGTTGTTTGTCTTTTGCCCCTTTTTTTTTACAATGACACCAGTTGCACTTTAAAAGAAACAGCAAAATCTCAAAAACTAAATATGTTTTTCCAGAGTTTATTCTGAAATGATAGTTCTTATAGTCAATTAATTGTTTTATATTTCAGAACCTCCTGATATTTAAATTAGCTATTTCTGAAATGGGAATTTCAGCATCAGGAAGAAATTTTAGTCTATACTACTATTTTATATTCAGATCATGAAAGTGTGCTTTACAAATGTTTGAAATCTAGAAAGGACTGCACAGCTTTTCCCATGTTTACATGCCTGTCATGGAATTGCTCATTGATTTTATTTATACATTTTTGTTTCAAATTTCCTTTTTCACAGGCCAGGTCTAAAAAAAAAAGCATGAAGAATACAAATCGAAAATGTGATATATCTTTGTGATATTTAATGCATTCATTATTTGGTTAAATAATTATTTTGAACAAATAATTTACATCTTTCTGTAGAAAGGCTGGTTTTCACTGACATAAAGAGACCCCTCATAAGGTGTGCATTAAATGTGCATAACTGAACAACATGTTCTGTGAATGTGCTAGGCCCCTCAATTCCATACTTCTTGTCCAGTTAATTTGGACAATATCAAATGTTAAAACTACCTGTCTCATATTGTCAGAAACTTCAGAATGCCAGCACCAATGAAGGAAGGTACATTAATTCCCTGTTCAATAAAAATGACAGAGATATTTGGAACTCTACCTTTTAAGCCACTCTGCCTGTTTGCAAGCTAATTATTTAGAGCACAGTTTGGGGGTTTCATTCATAAGCTTCTACCCTAAATCACTGGCAAGATCAATGTTTTCTCTATTATGAAAACACATACAAAAGCAAAGAGCTGTTTCAAAGCCCTCACTTTCCAATGGTTAACCTATGTTAGAGATAAACGCTTTTAGACTAGCAAGCTAGCTAATTCAGCTAATTGATGTCACAGTGTAGTATGCTGGCTAGCTAGCTGATATCCAGTCCTCCAACAGTCTGTAATGGAGTATGCTATGCAGTAAGCAGTTCTGCATAGCAAATCTAAGTAGCTAAACGATTGTCTCTCTCACATAGTTAGCTAGCCAACTAATATCTTCAGCTGTTTAAAATAACTAGCTAGCTAATTTCCTTGCCTAGACATTTTGTGCTAGCCAGTTCCTCCTTCGATCTTACTGGCTACCTAGTCAGTGTACGGGAGGGAGAAATTCAATTGATAAATTAGCAAGTTAGACCAGTGTGAGTTGAACTAATTTCTTAAATGCTAGGCTAGGAACAAATCCATGTACATACACATATATTACTGAAAGAGAAGCAGAGGTTTTGCAACCATAAACAACATATATCAGTGACCCTTGTTGTGCAGCTAGCTAGCTGGCTACCCACATTTCCCCAACAGCCACTTCAAATGGAAAAGACATTCAATTAAATACCTTGTCCTTTTGATCACATTACTCAGCAAGATCATATTACTTCACTTTATGAATCTTGTGTGATGATGGCTCCCACACAACATATCTCCCCTGCTAAGGCTAACTGAATATCATGCATATGTTCTTGTATATTAAATTAATGATATATTGTTTGAAGAATGCAATATATTTAAAGGCAGTAAATAATTGACATCACAACTATCCACTGATGAAAGTACAAAAATCTAGCAAACATGCTGCGCTATAGGTCTTGCATATCGTTCAGTATTGTTTGCCACCCATGATGTCACAACCATGTCAATTGTTATGGACAAAAGTCAATTTTGTTTCTTTTTTTTAAGTTACTACCAAACCATTTTTAATGTGAATTTACTTCCAGGCACCACTTGAATCTAAAATTGGTGGCATGATTTTTTTGACGAAACCTGGACTTTTAGAAGAGGACCCTGTGTCTGCAGATAAACAAGAGGTCATTGTGCTGGAGATGATTTTATAGGTAAAGATCAGAGGTACTGCAAAGAGCAATTTGTCATGAGGCTGACTACACATGCATAGTTTCAGCAACATTTACTGACTTCATACTTCTGCCTGAACTGAAAATGTTTCACTTGCCATTTCTCCAGCTACCTACAGCATACAATACAGCATTTATACAAACCCTGCAAATGTCCCATTTACTGCACAGATTCAATCTGGGATAATGGTGGATTTTGTTATTATAAAGGTTTACAGCACATTGGATTATTCATGTGTTTTGCAAGTAGCATTATCCAGGGCAACATAGAGGTTACATCCTGTCTATTTATACAGATGGCTAATTACTAAAGCAGTTCAGATTAAGTACATTCCTCAAGGGCAGTGCCCCACCCGAATTGTAAATCTACCCCTGCAACCTTCTGCTTACTTTATTGCTGGCACAACTTGTTTGGATGGAGTAGGGCTTGGTTAAGTAGAATACTTTGGTTAAAATACAATAATCTGTCCAAAGGGAATTGTACACAGGTTAAGAAAGATGTGTATGCCTTTACACAGGTTCATCCATGACCGTTCAATAGTCAACATTAAAGATCGAATGAAGTGTACTAAAATAAAATTACTGTTCCAGTTTGTCATGCTTAATTCAGCATCTGAATAATCTGAATGTCTTGATGGCGTTTGAACTCCAGTGCTAATAAACCTCAAGGTTTCCCAGAGGGGCGCTTCAGCAACTACCCAGCTCTATCCAGTTTTTGATCAAAAGCCGAGAAATACAGGTAATTCAACCAAGCATCAAAACCTTTAATTTCACATATGCACTAACAAGGTTTTCCTGCACACAGCTTTGACACCTGCTACAGTACTGTAGCTATGTTGGTCTACTGTACTTCAAACAACATGTAGACTACTCACCACTGGGCATAGGTTGGTTGCTTAGGATTCAGCAACCTCACCATGCAACCTAACCATTCAAAGTCAATGGGCGTGTATAATTTTAATAGTTTTAAAAGTTAAGCCACCTAAAGGTTGATGTAGAACATCCATACAACCATTTGTATGCAGCATATTTTTTGTCAGTGTTCTTGATATTTAGGTAGCCTTGACCAAAAATTTGTCTTAAAAAGTTTGCCAATTTTACAGGGGGTTTGGTTCAAGAAAACGGCTGAACGGATCAGTTTGAGCATCAGGGATATATTGTGCAGGGCTATGTGAGTAGATGTGCCAAATCTCTGCCAAATAGGTGATGAAACAGCTAAGATATGGGAGCCGTTCTCAAAACTAATGATCTAATTAATAGGTAATATTAAAATGGAAGCAGCGTATGTACAGAAAATTACACTGGAAAAGTGTATTGACCAACCTCATTGAGAAAGATAACTAACAAAATGCACACGTAATATTTTATTATGGAACTTTGGCATAGGCTAAAATAACACAAGTCCATTAACCCCTATTCAATGTCCTATCATATCTGGTTGGACACATTTTTAACTAATTTTTACTCTTATCTCCCTCCTTATCTGAAAACCTATAAAATCAAGCATTCCAACCCTAACATGAGGTACGTTCTAATCTAATTGATGTGTGCTTCATCTATTCCTTTGAACAAGTATATTTTAAATGAGACACCAAAAGGTCACAAGGCCAAACCATATCAGCAACAAAATTATTATAATATATATATTTTTTTTTTTACAGAGATTGAAATGTCTCTGGAAATGACCTGTCTGGAAAGATGCAGATGTTATGACAAATGTGATCACATCTATGTCTAAACTTTAATATCCATCCAAATGTCAAATCAAAGATTTTCCCTCCAAAATAATCCTACCATGGGCATAACCCCCCCCCCACCCACACACACACACACACACACACACTTGCTTGTCAAAATTCTTTATAACAAGTTATTCAGTTCACACACCAAAAGGCCTAAAAATGTCAGTGTATCACTCTATAATCTGTAAGACTATATCAAATTGTTAATTTTTACTAATGCTATGAATGTCCCCCACACATTAACGTAAATTCAACTACATACTGGTTTTATATAAACTCTGGTTAATTTGGTGCCAAACAGCAAAACATTTCAAATGAGGATGTTTGTTAGAAAACCCATAGACACTAATTGCATGCCTAACATCTCATATTAGATCTTATATGACCAAAATAAATTCATGTGAAAAATCTAAAGGTAAGAGTATACATTTAACCATTAACATCTCCAGAAGGCTTGTCTTCACTGATACAAAAATGTATTATATGACTGTATCCCATATGATCCTGGATAACACATGCCAAATCATGTTCAGCCAATTAGAATATGAACAGCGCTCATCACATTTAATAATATAACAGCAAACAATAATAATACATTTTATTTGTACATATTTCCATTTAGACACATTTCACACTGGAGTTTATAGTCAATAAGACAAAAATAAATAAAGTCAAATAAAAGAACAATTCTAAAATGACTGAAAAAAACAAACAAACCATAATTTTATGATACGGTGCATGGAGTTACATTCCTTGCCAGGAAATCAAGATCAGTTTGAGGATCTGTTTTTGAAGCTGCATTTTATTGGGGTGCCCTCAGGTAGTCGAGGAGGGCATTCCAGGGACGCGGAGCGGGTGACGTTTTAAAATGTTTTGGGCTATAAATGTTTGCAAGCGCATTTACCACCAACATCCAAACAATTACATGGCCACATATTCATATGTCGTGTGTCATACATTGGTGGCAAAATTAAATAAGAGACCTAACTGTCAAATCCAGTATATATCAGTTATGGAAATGGTGCCATTATATCCAAATTTCCTCAATTGTGCATGCAATACTGCCATATTTGACTGGTGTGTTTCATATCCCCTTACGATCATGGTGATATTGTTTGTATTTAGCCAATTGAACAGAAGCATTATCGTTAATCCAGTCTCAATACACCTAAAGCTGTCTAAAGCAGGCTTTCAGCATCATTGCTTCTGTCTCAAACATTCCAGAGCCAGTGCACCTGCATCCAAGCGAGTTTCGACATCAATGCTTTTTATGGCGGGTTTCATGGACACTGCACAAACATGTCAGGCTGCACTGACTGAGAACAGCCTGTGCGTACAATGAAAATGAATAACGACTAAATAAAGTCATGACTGATAACCTGGAAGATCATTTGCGATGCTCATTGACCCTGCAAGATGAATGAATGAACGGACTCAAATAATTTTGCTCAGACAAATTGCATAATGGATGTACAGTTGAGTCCCTGCGTTTAAGATCCAGAGAAACTCCGATAAATGAGTCGGAAGTGAATTTATTGTTTTCTGAGTCCAAGTGCAAGTAATCAAAAGCATCTATAATTCAGTCCCAGAGAATGGAAAATGCCATTGGTTAACACTTTCATTATTTCACTTTCATTACGTTCCCATTTTGGGCCCCCAAGCAAAATGTAAGCGAAATGATTATATTAATAGAAATGATAACAAAGATAGTTCATCACGATTGAAGGTAAACATACCGATGTTTGTGTTTTCATCCTGTTAGTCTATCATTTTGATTCTTACAATGACATAAATTAAGAGCGTGGTCTTTTTCTGCTGTCGAATGTAAAATTCACACATACACCATCTCGTAGCCCTCATAAGAAGCTAAAGCAAGGGTGGGTCTGGTCAGTACCTGGAATACCTGCATTATTTCTGCATTATTTCCTCCTAACACAAAAAACACATGGTTCTAGTATTTTGATTGGGCTGTGCTAGAAGAGGATGTTTTTCCAAACAAGATGATAAACTGAAAATGTATAGCTACCTTTCTTGCAATTATTATGAGGGGTAACATGACCAAGACCTCCAAATAATTTCCAATATTTGATTGTAACCTCAACCTTGCTCTCATCCTGTTTTCCTAGGTTGTTGTGGTGCAACATTTGAATGTCAATGAATAGTGCCAATATTTAAAGGGTATTTGAGCATGTAGTGAAAGATTATATATACTATCTTTCAGCTTGTAATTTTGGTAGCAGTGGGCTAGAAATGTGACTTGTGATTTAAAAAGCATATTAATGATCTGAATGCATAAAACACGAGCATTTAGGATGACTCACAAATGCAAATGTCCGTCATATTAAAAATAAAGGCAAAACTACAGTTTCAAAAAGCACTGCAACAAAATCAATAGAAACCATTGTCTACTGTTGACATATGAAGTGTCATTTTTAAAAGGCTTGAAACGTGATACCCTATTCCCGGATGGAACATTTTCTGGATCTGATTATTTAAAATAGATATGTTAATAATAATGCACAATATACACACACACTCACGAATACAAAAAAAGATAAGATCTCACATTGAATTCTGAAAGGTAAACAGGGAGAAATTGGTTGTTGCCTCGTGTACAGAACTGCATATACGTACATGTTTACCCAGCATCTGATTGCTTGAGTTTTAGCAATGTTGGTTTCCATCAAGATGGACAAACCCCCATCAGTCAGAAGAGAGGTTAAGAGCTCCTCACACAAGGTGGGGGAGGGGGGGGGGGTGCGCGGAAGGGGAGTCAGTTGGGAGGGAGGGGTCTCCCAAGAGAGGAGGGAGTGTTTAGGAGATCAGGTTAATCAGCCCCTGCCTGTCCTCTTCTATGCGTGAGTGAGAAGACTGTGCTCCAGAGGACCAGTGCTCTTCCTCTGCGATGGTGTGAGAGGGGAACGATGAACACGATCTCGGTCTTCTTAACATTGCATTCAGAGCCACGCTGCTTTAACGGCGCGGCCGCAGGAGATGAGCGGAGGACACGTAGAGCCCATCAGCACCCACTCTGTCTCTTCCGTAGTGCATTCATGCACTTGATTCTTTAGTGGCGTTCTTCACATTTTTTCAAGTTGAGAAAAATGGTGTTTGCTAAATCATGCCTACAGTACAATTGCTCCAGATTACTTTGTTTTGCCAAAGACAATCAAAAAGATATAGAGCCAACAGCTCTCTGGGTATTTCAGTGTAAGGTTAGTACACCCCTGAGTATACATATATATTAATAACATAGACCAAAAGACAGAGCATTCATTACAGGCTCCATGTAAAAGCTATTACCTTTACTGTAATCGGTCTTGGACTATTAACTTTAATTACATAAACTGAAAACGTATTATTTGACATACTTGGCCATGGATATTTGTTACATTGGTGTGTGAAGTGGGGCGATATGAAGAAGCAAAGGAAGAGGAAGTGACAGAGTGCCATGCGGGGGATTCCATGGAGAATCCGAAAGGAGTCGATGTGATTGTGAAACCTCCGATACATTGAAAATAAATTGCTTTTTAAATATATTGCATCTCACCAAGCAGCTGATGTGGATCACACATGTCTAATTTCATAGACCTGTATTTAACCTGCGCATGAACTTTGGTGCATTCAATAATGTAAGATTATATATTATATCTCTGACCGCTCACCCTCTCACAACTGAATGTACTACTGTACAGTATGACATAAAATATGCACTACCCTCAAAAAGTATTTACCCTTGTGATAAATATGAGCAAAGAAGACTTAATACAACAAACAATACAGGTAATGAGCTATATTGTATTCACAAAAAGTTATATAATTGTATACTAATAATGAGAAAAATATTTTGTTCAACAAGTAATATTTTTTTAACTCATAAAGATGTGTCACAGATATTCACACCCCTAACCATCTTTTTAAATAAAATCTTAACATGCTACGTTTTTAAGTCAATCTCAAACTTAGGAAACTGTATTACGGCCTCTCACAGCTTCATGTTTCACTGGACTATAAAAACGAGGTAACACACGTAAAATTCATGTGAAAACACAAAATGTCATCCATCACCATGGGGAAAGGCAAAGAACTTTCAGTATAAACAAGACAAAGTGCTGTTGACCGTCAAAAGTCAGGAGATGATTACAAACTAAAGATAGATACCACTTTCCAATAATTAAGAAGTTTAAAACCATTGGAACAGTGGTAAACCTGCCTGGTAGGGGACACAAGTGCATCTTTCCCCCATGCAGCGAGGGAGATGGTTTAGGAGGCAAAGAAAATTCCAAGGGTGGCAGTTGGAGATCTACAAAACTTACTATTGAGGACAATTTAAAAAAATGGCGGGTTTGGTGTCAGAAGGATGCTTATTTTGAAAATTATGTCATACCTATGGTGAAATATGGAGGTTGACCTTTGATGGTATTGGGTTGTTTTGCATCTACTGGTCTTGGGGCTCTTGTTAAGGTCAATGGAATAATGAAATCCAGCAAGTACCAAGACATTTTGCCAAAAGCCTGATTGTCTCTGCCAGGAATCTGAAACTTAGCTGCAAATAGATTTTTCAGAAAGACAATGATCCCAAGCATACCTCAAAATCAACAAGAAATGGTTAACTGACCACAAAATGACAATTTAGCAATGGCCATCTTAGTCTCCAGACTTGAACCCGATTAAAAATTTGTGGTTTGAATTGACGAGGGCAGTCCACAAGCAGACCACAAGCAAAGGATCTTGAAAGATTCTGCATGGAGGAATGGTGAAAGATTCCCCCTCCCCCAATACGTTCACCAATCTAATAAAACACTATAGAATATGACTTAGTAGTGTTATACTTGCAAGGGGAGGGTGCACAAAGTACTGAAGACAGGGTGTGAATAATTGACACACTTTTTTTGTGTGAACAATTGAAATGCTTAAATACTTAAACAAAACCTTTCTCTGAGCAGTCTTTATTAGTATAAAATAATATACTTTCCCATTTATTGATCATACAATATAGCTCATTACCTGTATTATTTATTTTATAATAATTTATAAATTTGTTCTTTGCTCATCTTTATCAATAGTGTGAATAATTTGGGAGGGTACTGTAAATATGAGAGAGAGAGAGAGAGAGAAAGGGAAAGAAGAGAAAGGGAAAGAGATAGATAGAGATAATATTATTTGTTTTAAACAAACATTTCAAATAAAACCAGATGACAATGAATGCAATGTTTTCTATATATCACTTCACTGCATTATAATGACGCTGCCCTTTGTGTCAATAAGCCCTAGGATATAGACCTAATGGCTCCCTTAGTCTTTGTTTTTATTTAAATAGAGACTTCTGGCTAATCTAGCATGCTGTATTTCCAATGGATTAATGCTGTAGATCTTATTAGCGGAAACCACACTGTGTTCCTGGAGGAAGATGAGGATATCCAGAGTATCGTTATAATAAATAAATATGCAATAATGGCAGTAAATGCATTTAGCCTCATTTTTCCAGCAGTGGAGATGTACTCTTATGAAACATTAACACATTCACATTTATGTACCTTTAGCCATGCATCAGCCTAATGCAGTCCACAGCATACTGTACACTGTATATTTAGTTTCCAATCATGACAGCACTTTATATATTGTGATCACTTGTAACCCTTTTAAAAGTAGGACGACAGTTTGAAGTACCGTTTCATTCATGTTCCAATGGAAAATCAGACAGGAAAGTATGTAAATTTAATGTGATTATCCACCCACTTAAAAAAGCACGTACTGTATGTGTGGATGATATCTATGGCTTTCAATATCAGTTAAAGTGCAGGTTGTAAAATAGGCTGTTATAAAATAAATCTGTTACTCATGCGTAAGTCGTATGACCAAGGGGACTATTCAATCCAACAATCCAGCAAATTGGTTTGGCCTTAACATTTCATTACAATTTGAGGATGTGCTTTTATTTATTGGGGGGGGATTTATTTTTTATTTTTAAAGAAGCAGTTTGGGAGTTATATCAACACTAACATTTGTTTACGGCACCCAAAGTACCCCCTCGATAAGAAATCGAATATGGATACACAGTAAAAGGAGCAAAGGTACTGCATTGCATGGCCAATGCCAAATCTTCCCTGCTGATGGTAGGTGTGAGTCAGTTTTGTGTTTTTCTTCCTAATGGTTAAGGTTAGGATTTTGGTAGAATGAACTGGTTCTGTGTCAGTGCTTAGAGGCAACGTCTCCCTTGAGCCTGATTGTACTCGATTGTAGTCAGTGACAACTGTAAATTATTAACATACATGAATAAATGAATAATAAAATAAATCAATGTATCTATGTAAAAAGTCATACTAAATTCATTTTAAGAGGGATTCATTTTTAATCTTGTTTACCCTTTACACATAAATTGATTGGCTTCTGAATATATTGTATTTTAATATATTATTTGTAATAGCCACCCCATGACACTTGCTATAAAGAAATATATAACAATAATAATAATAATAATAATAATAATAAAAGGCTGGTTCATGTTGAGGATCCAAAGATCACTACAGTAAACTGTAAATTATAGGTCAAAAGCCATAAATATTTTTAGGCTCTCTAGAACCTGCCATACACTTCAAAGGCTGAGCCACATGCTTTAGATTGAGAATAAAATGTCAGTGCTGGTTTGATGATCCATATCCATTGCATTAGATCCAGAAAAAATATATAAAATAAAATTCCCTCCTAATATAAGATCCAATTTCCTTGTATGCCACCAACAGTAATACGTAACATGCGGAACAAGAATATGTTCCTGTCCTCAAAACCATTTGAAAAACATGAATTTCATTGTTCAATCAAATGCATCTTTATTTTTTGAACATAGGCACAGACTATTGCTTGAATTAAATGAGACTATATTGCCTGTATACCATTAGGCCTCAGGGCATCATCTCCCCTGTTCCTGTCCAAACCTACAGGAACAGCAAAGTACAGTAAATACACGTGAATATTTCATGAGCGGCAGCCATATTGTTCCTGTGGCATTTACTTTAATTGATCCACAGTGTTCCCCCTCATTGGTTTCCATTAAGTTAATAGTGTTATAAATAACTAACGAGTGACTTGAATTTGGCTCACAAATTTCAATACTGACCTGTACTGCAACAGATCAGATCACTGTATCTAGGCAGGTGATGATTCAAGATTATTCCTATAAAGGGTCAAGCCACATATTGCTGTAGTTAAACAAATATAGCCAAACGAAATAAAAATAAACTGTCAATGTCCAAGAGGGGAACTTACCTGAGAAGAGGTTTTGATTGGACATTTGCTTTTGACATTGTTAATGGGTGGTTGCTATGTGGAAATATGACATTTAATTATGTGTTAATATTTAAAATATTAGTGCGCACCGAGATAAATCAAAATGTAATAACACAAATTAAAAATGTACTGTTCAAAAATGATAATTTCATACATAAGTATTAGGTCTAATCATCACTCACTCCAGTATTACTTTGTCACCTTATTATTATTAATACAAAAGGAAATGGTAGTATTAATCTTAACAGTACTATTTAATAACCATATACCTTTATTAATGAATTATTTTGGGGGGTTGAAATATGGTACAGTGTTTAGGAATTCCATTGGTACTGAAATATTGACCTGGGTTATTGTGGGTTGGGCTCTGCTGCCGGATTCTTGAGCAACCTCGAATTTACCTCAATTACTCTGCATTAAATGCAATACAGAATATGGAAAATCCAAAGTGCCCCTGGGTTACTGTTCAGAAAATAAATAATGCAATGATGTAATGTAATAATCTATTGAACAGTGATCAGAGGAGGTAATTACTCTGACCAGCTCATTTGTAAAGAGGGATAGACTCTGTAAATTACATCGGTCTTTGGTTTTTCCTTTAAAGCAAGCTCACATTCCTGTGACCCATTCATTGAGGAAGTATTTCCAACTGAAATATGATATGCGATCTAATTATTCTTGAAATATGACACGATATTGTTATGCACACAATAAGTAGAAAAAATATTCCACCCAGCGCCTGAATATCATGAACTGAATGCATTTTTTAAACGCATTGATACTCATTAATGCATGGATCTTCATTCAGGTAACACGCACAGGGAATTTTGTATTCTGCATTGGCAATATTACGCATTCATTTACCCGGTGAAAGTATGGCATGACATAATGTGAGATGCACGTGATTCTAAGTCACTGCTAACACTATTTTATTAAATTCATTGACAGGGATACTGTATGTAAATATTGCACTACACACACACACACACACATATACATGTATATATATATGTTAAAAACTGCATTCTCATGTCAGTTAAGAAAGTAATGATTGCAAAAAGAGGCTACTGTATGGAAGGCTGCAACTTTATCCTGTCCACTTACCCCTTCTTCACGTACATCAATACCAAGGCCCCACAGGCCAATTAACAATAGCAACTGATACCCTATGAGTATGCTGTACATCCCATGATCAAACACAGTTCTCAATATGGCTGCCTCTTTCTGCAGAGGGAATTCATCTGAGAATCCTACAATTACTCACTTTTTAAATGGATTAACAGTGCTAAAATATGATACACAAAAAAAGATATTTGATCTGTGATCTTTGATCTTTGATATAGATTGATCTCTTGCACGAACTATGATTGTTTCTACCATGCATTAATGCACATCTTGTAAGTCACTCTGGATAAGAGCATCTGCTAAATGCTTAAAATGTCAAATGTAATATAAACTGAGCCGGATAAAGGCTGATATACGATGACAACACTGTATTTTTTCTCCATACCTTGAAGCTCATATTTTAACAGAACAGAAAGCAAATTGGTTATGTGTGATCAACTGGGCAAACAGGTCAGCAGCTCAGGTAGACCTATTGAATAGGAGCCAGTTAGCTGGCAAGAATTGCATGTCCAAAGGCTAGTTCTACTGAACCTTTTGCGTGTTGTTTGCTAGCAAACAAGCTAATCTTTGGGATTGGCAAGCTATATGATGGTCCAAACCTAGTGCTAGTACCTTGGGCTCAAATGCAGTAGGCTACACTATAGAAATCACACCACAGTTTTCAAAAGCCCTTGCCCCACCAAGTTCCTCAAAATGTAACTAGTCCGCCTTTCACAAAATATGAGGGTAGCATTTAAGGTGAAAATGTTAAGATTTGTCCTAGTGTTTTGAGATGGTCATCCTTTTTTATTACATAGTTGCTTCCTGCACAGACCTGACCAGACCAGTGCATGTGCATACTGATCATTTCATGTTGGGTCATGAGGTGTCTAAATTCATCATAAGAATAAAATAATGTCAATAACTGTATTATACAGAATAAAAGAAAAAAAGTGTATTTGTATACCTAAAAAAGACTAAAATACATATTATACAATTAAATAGTATATGTATAAAGTGTAAGAAATTGTATTTGCATATACAGGTAGCTACCAAAATAAAGGAAACACCGAAAGGTTCAGAGGGCATAGGGCCACCACGAGCCCCAAAACAGCTTCAATGTGCATTGGCATAGATTCTGCAAGTGTCTGAAACTCTATTGGAGGGATGTAATCATTATTCCATGGGATATTCCATCATTTGGTGTTTTATTGATGATGGTGGAAAACGCTGTCTCAGACGGCGCTCCAGAATCTCCCATAAGTGTTCAATTGGGTTGAGATCTGGTGACTGAGACGGCCATGGCACATGGTTTACATCGTTTTCATGTTCATCGTACCATTCAGTGACCTCTCATGCCCTGTAGATGGGGCATTATCATCCTGGAAGAGACCATTCCCATCAAGATAGAAATGCTTCACCATAGGATGAAGGTGATCATTCAGAATGGCTTTGTATTTATTGGTGTTTACCTTGCCCTCTAAGGGGTTGAGTGAACTTAAAGAACTTAAACCATTGCAGGAATATCCACCCCACACCATAACAGAGCTGCAAGAACCCTTCATTTACTCAAGTGTTTCCTATATTTGGCAGTTACCTGTATATCTTGGTTTCCTGATATGCATTTCCTCTTTTGGTGTAGGCCTTCACTTGTTTTTTTTAATTGCATGCGATGAGTAGGCAAAATCTTTTTTTAGATAAATTAAGCTGTAAATTGCGCTTTAGGTAAGGGCCAACTTCAAAGAGGATTGAAGATGAAGTATAAAATGCAGTTCAGATAAATCCTGTTGATTGCTTCCCAGGTTACACACTAAATTGAAATTATGTTATCATTGTGACTCTGACTATGCAACAACAGCATTTCCTCTATACGTTTTACAAACTGTCAAATATATACATATTTTTTTACATTTTAATCAAAATAGCCATATATTTTACACAGTACCTCCTCTGATATGCTGTAGATAATAAATGAAACAAATCAAATTTTATATATATATATATATATCATACTTTAAAATAAGGCTAGGTGTATTGACCTTTTATTTCTTGCAATAGTAGGACCAGAAAGAATCTTTGAGGCTCACATGATTGTTACATCAAGATGGCAACCTCTTTTGCCTGATCTGCAGTGTGTAACAATTTGTTCAGTTCTGTACAAAACACAGGCAAAACATTGTGAATCTGTTTAGGATTTTTGGTTATTTTGTGCTTTTACTATGTGCCTGCACAGATTTGTGAGTGCATATGAGTGTGCGTGTATGTTTGTGTGTTCATCTTTGTTTAGTGTAGTTCAGAACACTGTAGAAGGAATGGTAACACATTGCGGTTTTGTCCAGGCCTGATCATTAGCTCTATGGGTCCCCTAGTGGTGAAATACAATTACAATGTATCTGGTATCTCTCCTACCTTCCTGTCATTATGAGAGAACACATAATAAATATATTATATGGTAAAAATGTGATCTTTAGATTTCAATAAAGTATTTGTTAATTTTGGTGCAAAAAATTGCTAATTATAAAGACATATTTTAAAAGGAAGCCTCCATACAGACAGTTGGAATATACCTATCTCTGAACAAATCTTTACACAAATAATTGAATCTGCAAATTTGAAAAAGTGATCGACATAAAAGCTTTATTGATTTTGACAAACATAAGTAAAATATTTAAACTTAAAATAAAAACTGTCACGATGAACATATATTGTCAAAAGAAGTGAACACGTTGTCTTTGATTACGTTTTTTATAGGCTATATGTTGGAATTGATAATAATAATAATAATAATAATTAATACATTTTATTTATAAAGCACTTTTCAAACCAGTATCTCAAAGTGCTGTACAGAATTTTCATTAACTAAAATATATTTTCCAGAAAAGGCCTCATCATAGAAAGGCGTTTTCATTACTGTGTATAATAAACCATTACATTTTGGTTGATTCCGTGTTTTAAACTGTAGTCTGTGAAAATTAAGGACAATACAAAAGCAGGTATTAAAAAATGTGCTCAAAATTCCACAGATACAGTAATCTGGAGTGCATTATTCCTTCAGACACATTGAGTAAATTGAGCTGTCGGTGGCGTGGTGGACATTTTGTTTCACGGCCCTTGTGGTACCGCAGTCCTCAGAGCAGAAACTCTGGACGGTAAATGCCATTTCAATATCAATTTGCATAAAAAGTGTGTGTGTGTGTGTGAAGGGTTTTTGGGGGTGTGTGGTCAGATAAAATGTCTGGTCTTGAGGACAGATAATGAAAAAAAAGAATACCACTTGCATTTTTCATTTCTAGCCTAAGCCACCTCTACATACAGTTCAATCATCCTTTTTAAGATTCCTTCAAATGCAAACATACAGAATATTATAATATGTAAGAACTTACTCAAGTAAGTAAAATATGGGTAAACAGCTACATAAAATGCATTGAATTCATGCGCTCAAAGTAAATGACACTCAATTGGCAGCAAAGTGAAGTCCTTACAAAATATTTATCCAAAGGAATTTTCTGTAGAAAAAAATGTTAGGAACTATGGAACTAAAAAAATGTAAAGGCAATGTTGGTACGGCTGCACTATTTACAAACAGCACAGAAATAAACAGGAAATGGTGATGCGTCTGGGTACTTGATAAATGGAACTCAGTGCTGGTTTCAATGTTTCTGTGCTGTAGCCCACAATATAAAGAGACCTGGCAGCCGGGCACTTTAGGATCATTGGATTTAAGTTCCTTGAAGTCGCTGAAGAAATGACTCTCCTCGACTACGCGTATTCTTAAGCAATAACAACGCGATCCGTATTATCCACCCAAGAATACCCGTCACCGAAGAGAGTCTTTAGGAAGGGAGCAAAACGAATTGAAAGATACTGCATGATCCTCAACCATTTGGCAACAGCGAGTGGTTTTGAAATGATTGATTGAAGATGCCTTGTATCACAAGGCAAGGCCCCATCAATGGCTTTTCTGCAAACAGAAATTAAAAAAATGCATTTTGAAGTGAAGCTAAACTTTGCTTAAATAATTCTCTTTTTTTTTTTGCTGTTACACCTTTTCCTTTCTCCTGTCTGCACATCTCCCTCTCTAGCTCTCTCGCTATCCGCAGTAATGCATTAAGTCAAGCTGAATGAGGAGGGGAAATTCGGGGCGAAGCCCTCATAGTTGGTGCTTACCTGAACCATCAGCATTCTGCAGCCAGCCTCCAGCTCCGGAGCCCTGATTTCCATCCATACGATTCCCATCGCTCCTGTCCTCAATGGCTGAGCCCGAGCTGCTTCACTGGCAGATATCCAAGAGTAATGAGCATTCCTGGAAAAGTGGCAAATGGTTAGGGTTCACTGTGGAAATCACGGCCTTTCAATCCTGCCTTAACATCACTATTGTCTACCCCATTAATAGTCAACTGGCCTTGAAAAATGTCACGCAAAAGAAAGAAAAAAAGAAAGGAAAAAAATCCATTAGCAAATTATAGATAATATGAAAAAGAAATTGTAATGAAGCCTGTCAGGACAAGGAACAATTTGTGTCATTCGCTTTTTCACTTTCTGTAGGACACATCAGCTGTCGATAGACACCAGCAACTGAAACTCAGATGATGCTCATTTGAGACGATGCATAAACGGCAAATAGCAATATCTGTAAAGTCTGTAAAGTCTTTACAATACGAAATACATCTGAACAATTTTTCCATGTCCGCGTTTCATTTTATAATAAGAAATATAGTCATAAATTAAGTAAACTCAATAGACAAAAAAAGTGAAATTAAACTGAAATGCTATTATTGTGATCATACATGTAACGGCACATCAGAATATACAAATTTGATTGATCACATATTTTATTAGACACTCCATCCTGCACTAAAAATATGTTTAGTATGATGCAAAAGATCCTAATTTGTCCTGGTATGTTGAATTTAACAGTTTCACGGTGATGCTACCAATACTAATAAAATCATTTAGAATATTTATGGAATACCAATGGTACATTTAGATAAAATATCTAAACATGAGCAATAAACAAATGCTTTGTTCTCACATGAATACAATAAATCCAGAATACATCTATATCTATCCAAAATCATTTCATTATTTTTATGAATTTTACTCATGATTACTATGTCCAATATTCATGCCTATGCCACCATTCAGATGGCGTAAAATAGACAAATGTATGTTTAAATCATGGCAATGATGAGTAAATATTTGTTAAGAGCCTTATTTTCAATGTTTTTAAAATATTACTTGTAAGTTCCTCTCACAGAATGAAACACATGAGATGGAGCTTGTCACTGAATCTCAAAGGCACAGCTATATCAAAACCTTTCATGACATTAGGGCACAGGGTCCATTTTGGAAGACATTTCGAGAATAAAAAGTTCAACTTGATATATACTATCTACATTTTAAGGAGTGCAATCAAAGCTTTAAAAAACTTCAGTCGGAAATTGCAGTAAATGTGCAGACACAAACACGCAGCATCAGTGCTGCACATCTGGAGAAAAACCCACACAACACCAATACAAAAGGCAGAGTAAAAACCCTTGCCATTTCTACTATTTCTGTTAATTTATATAAAATGTACAGCATCACTGCTAACCAATACACCCTTAAAAAAGAGCAGAAATAAGTCTCAGATACGCAGGCTATCGAGTACAGAACTACAGCAAATGAAATAAAATCACTCACTTTGTCAGATATAAGGAAACCGTATAACGCAATAACACGCTGGGTGGCTTCCACAACAGCGGATGATTGAAGGAGGGGGGTTGGGGAAAAAGGATCTTACCTAAAGTCAGCCTCTGACTGCTCCTAATGCAGACAGGGGTGTTGGACCCCGAGCGTGTCTCTCCACTACAGCGGGCGGCTGTACCGCGGCGCAGAGCGAAACAAAAGCGCCAGCGCATCACCGCCAAGCAGACGCAACTCCTCACTACAGCACCATTTCCTGTGAGACCGCCGCTCTCTGAGAGCGCAGACGTGCCCCCTCTAACCCTCCAGGCTTCTCCGCTGAAAGCATCACTGTCAGGGAGGCTGACGACAGAGACAAATTTGGTCTCACTTTCCAATCGCGCAAAAAAAAAAAAAAAAAAAGGAGTGAAAAAATGCAGATCTGATATTCCTTCTAGTGGAGTGGAATTAATTGATGCGTTCCCCATGCATATTTATTTATTCAGGTTGTAATTGGCAAAGTTCCTCAAGGTACACTAATCCTCAGTTTAAATTGCCCTGTCACTCACATGGACTTTCGCCCCTCCTTTTTGTATGGCAGTACATGAACACTATGCAGCTGGCAAAAAAAAAGAAGAAGAAAAAGAAGTAGTTGTAATATAAGGCAACAACAACAACCAAAAAAAAAATCCCTGCCGTATTTTGCCGTTTGACACCCCTGGATGAACCTGTATTCTCTTCCCCCATTCCACTCCCCCTCCTCATTTCAAGAGCTCAGCAGTGCGTTATTCTACCGGCAACCCCACAACTTGCAAGACCTGTGATTGCAATTTAATTGCAGGCATCCCATGAATATGTTAATGCCGTGCAGTACGGTGGACAGATCCCAGAAAGCTTCTGTCAGGCAACACACACGACAATGACATGCTCACAGAACTCTGGATTACAGAGCGGACAGCGCCGCACCGGTCAAATATTTGCGATTCTTACCCAGGAATAATTTCATTTTTTCCTTTTTTAAGTAAAAAAAAAAAAAAGGGAAAATATTTCCACATCCACATGTAGCGTAGCGGCTTACCCCCTCAGTCCTGCTGCAGAGGCGCCCTCCTACTGAGCGCAAAGCCAGGGTGTCGTCTGATGTTGGGCTCTGATATGCCTTGGATTATAAGCTTGCCTTGCCTCCGTCCACAGTTGTTGTATATGGGTTAGTGTGCTGGGGACGCGGCGGTGCAGGGTGCAGGCGTCACCCGTATGCCCAGAGCATGCTGGAGGGATGAGCTCCCGACTGAGTCCGAGCCAGCCGCTCAGCGGCTCCCTCAATCTGCAGGTAGATACAGCACAGCCATACAGATGCTCAACAACGACGACAACAACAACAACAACAAAAAAGAAGCAAAAAAAAAAAGAAAGAAAGGATCAGAAACACTCTCTGCTCTGAGCCAGTTGTTGCTCGCCACAGCGAATGAACTTACGCGGAGAGAAAAGGCAGAATGAGGGAGACGGTGAAAGAGACTGAGGGAGAGCGAGAGCGAGAGAGAGAGGGTGTGAGTGAGCGAGCGAGAGAGACAGAGAGAGAGAGAGAGGGGAGAGAGGGAGAGAGAGAGAAGAGAAGAAGCCCAGCATAAAAAATCAACAGCTACAAGGCTGGGTCTGCACAGAACTATCTTTTGGTCTGAGGAAGGGAGGGAATCATTTGATTTGAGCAGCACACAGTTACAAAAAGCAATGAACGGTGGGTCCCAGACATCTAATGCTGGATTAATTGTGGGAGATCTGACGTGCAGCGCGCTCCACAGTCGCGCGTTCACGACTTCCCAATGGGGAAAGGCCAGGGCCCTTTGGGACCATTGTTAATATACAATCAAAAAGCTGCTATCATGAAAATGGTCATGTGTTCACAGCCTCTGTCCCTGATCACCGACATATGTTATCTGAAGCTGTTTAGTTGGCTGTAAAAAAAAATGCAATTTTCTCTTAGAGTCGTAAAGACCCCCATTACCTCCCCTCATGGAAAAAAGTCAAATGTGACATTCTGTCTTCAGCGACTGTGCAGCACGGATACAGACAATTTGAGAATCAAGGCGCTTCGCATTAGACACAGAAGTGGGGAAAATTCCTCCGTGTGCAGTTGAGTCCTTAGCTTTCAAGAGAGAACAGAGCATTTCCTCTGAAGGAGGAAAAAAACAATTGCACCTAATTTCATTCAGGCTGATGTAAGGTCGTTTTAATGCCAACAACCCTTTTAACTTCCCGCAATGGGAATGACTTTTGAAGCTGACATTTTCAATTACTACAGCCTAAAATCATTTGAAGAAAAGTTGATCTTTTCCCCTCAAGTAATGGTCTGACTATTGTTGTCTTAAGATCAGAGACAATTCTCAATAGATCATGCAGAGAGATCAATTTCTTTAGAGAAATACATTTGTGAAAAGGAGTCCTTTAAATATAATGCTCAATACAATTTTATTATCCCCCCCTCCACAAAAATACAGCAACAACAATAATATGTGAATGCAGTACCCATGGTTTATTTCAGTATTACTCTAATCTGAATTTAAACCTGTAATTTATTTCTAGCAATTGTTTATGATGTTACAAGACCAGGTAAATTCTATAGCTCTATAGAAGTGGGAGCACTACAAATATAATTTATGTACATATAGACAAGCAAAAAGCCATGTATTATATATTAAGCATATGCTTAACATGCTCAATGTACAAACAGTTGGAAACCATATTGCCCTTAGAATGGTTTATGGATTTATTACTAAACATTTGTCATTATTATGGTTCGGCTTATATTTTTGCAATATTTGTTCTACAACTTGTATTTCAGTAGCGACATTTTTTACAAGTGGCTTAGTGTTAGTTGAAATATATCATTATTATTTAATAAAGCTTCCTCAAACAACATCTTAGAGTTCTGTACGGATGGACAAATAATGCCCACAGCTGGTGTTTCAGTTTTACAGAATAATAATCATTTCATTTTTTTTTTTTTATATAAAATCTTTATCAAAAACACATTACCTTTAACTCTATAGAGGCAAATCATTATATAGATAAAACATTTAAACTGTGACTCTTTTATGATAAATAGAAAATAATAAAGCTATCCTTGCTAATGGGCTCCTAATACAAAGCAGACAAAGGAACTGAGAATGCAGGCTTCCTCCTAATACATAGCAATTTACTGCCCCCTATTGACTCGTCTGGCTCCTCCTCTGTATATACAACATTGAGGTCTTCATTGTTCTACGCGTGTATGCCTCATTTAAATGGCACATTGAAATTATGTCAGAATGACAAATACTAACTAATTCTTCATTCAGTAGTTATTGAAGTGACAAAAAGACAACAACAAAACAGCTCCACGCAATGAGCTGCCACCGCTTAGCCTGCACATCACTAAACAAAAACACACAGAAGAGGGGAATTAAAAAAGAAAACACACACACACACACACACACATAGGCAAAAGCAGGGAAGATTGTGTATGAACAGACATCTGCTTCAGATGTTTCAAGGTGGAGTTTCAGCAGTCCTCACAAAAGGCAAGAAGAATGTCATTTTTCAACACCGCAAGGCCAAATTTCACTTGCATGATAAAGTCTTCATTCCAGAAGAAAATCTATACTCTGCTATTTTTTTTTTTTTGGGAGGCGGGGGTTTGACACAAAGTACCAATTAATGTAAGTGTGCTCTAGCCAGCTGCAGGAACATATATGGTCAAATCTTCTTTGTTGACAGTCTTTGTTTGCTCCCACTGAAGTAATTGAAATCGACTTTCAGAAGCTTGATGATCGCGATGCATTAATTGCTCTTTATTAGTAACGAGGGTCCAAAGGAAACGGTGCACTAAAATGTTGTATCCCCGCATGCTCCACTACGCTGGCCGCCAGGACAAAATCGGGAGCAATCCGTCTGTTTTCATTTGAGTGGAACCGATTGAAATAATGGTGGTGTTCTAACATCCGATCGTTTTTATAAATGCTGAATAATTTCCTTCATTTCAGTTAGTGGGGATGGGCTTCCGCAATGTTAAGGCTCTTTCAGTTGCGTCAACTTCAAAAGAGGACAGGGTGGTAAATGGCGATCTGTGCGCTGCATCCGGTGGGAACAGGTCAAATGTGACTGTGGATCATGGGAGCATACACTTTCACTCTTCTGTTAAATATCCCATCTGTCTGAGCAAATTTAGCAATTTTTTCCCCTTGAGTTGTTTGTGGGCCTGTTATTAAAGCAAATGCATTACTTCATCAGCACCTGTTAAACAGCCATAAGAGTTCCCTGACCAGTGTAGCGGAGGCGGTCCTACACAAAAAGAAAAACAAATTTATTCAAATCTTATGTGCACTATTTATTCACCACAAGTTTTTGCTGGCTGCAGGGGCATTTGCATATTTCTGCAATGCATCCATCTGAAATAAAGACCTGGTAAGGTTGTATTTATATATATATATATATATATATATATATACATATATTGTATGTATGTATGCATATATACACTGTATATGTGTGCGTGTATGTGTGTCATGACACTTTTTTGCAGTTTTATTTATTTCACTTTATGGCAGTTACATAGACTTTTAAATCTGTCTCCTATTTGTCTTACTGTATGTCTGAATAATAAGTTGCTCTAAAAAAACAATACATTTTTTAAAGAAAAGTGTAACATAGGTAATATGGGTACGAGTGTGTACACATTAATACAAATAAATGCAGTTTATGATCCCTCCAATAGCATTAATTATATAGCAACGGGACACATATAGAACAGGACACATTATGAGGATGAAGCACACACAATAAATAGAAATAAGGGTCACAAACACTATGAAGGACAACCTCTGTGCATTACATAACGTCCTCGATCTTCCCCAATATGAGAATACTTTATGTTACGGACATACCTTATTAGAAAGAAAGAGCAAAGGGCTAGTCGACAGATAAATAATCAGCAATAAACAGGTTTAAGAAAAAACACATTGTTGTGGTTCAACATACCCTGTGCCTCAGAGCGATTGTGTGTGTGCGCGTATGTGTGTGTGCATGTGTGTGTTTGTTGGTGACTCGAGCAGGTTTCTCTACAGACACTCACTTCACTGCACTGTGCTCCCAAAACAGAACACCAGGGCCCTCTGGCTGCCAGGCAACAAGCTACACATCAACAGACAGCCTATCTCACACAGTGGCTCGTCTTCACCTTTGACCTCTGAGAGACCCAATAGAGAAAGCCATATCACCTGTGATAACAGTTTCCTCTGTGACCACACACGCACACACACACACATACATGCATGCACATCGCTGTACAATTACCTTATTAAAATGCCAAATCACTGTGAAGATGGCTGAATGTGGGGGAAAATAACCCCTTGAATTCAGTGCTGAACATTGAACATTTCCTCTGTAATCTGATATTGTTACTTAACATTGAGAACTGCCATCTGAGAGGAAACCGCTGAACCACATTTTTTTTTGGTGGATTTTATGGAAAGTCTTTGTGATTGCAAACAGGGCAATTTAGAAAAGAGGTAAAGCCAGCCATGTCAGATGTCAGCAGTATACAGAAATGTATCCTCAATGAGTGATGTCTAGTGTACAGTAAAATGCTGTCATCAGCTGTCATAGCTTATTCTTGCAGTGGTAAATGATTATTGTTTATACACACTCTTAAGTCCCACAGGAGATGCATGTCTACATCTGATTTACCCAAAAAAACAACACATAGCCTATGCCTCGCCATAAACCAGTGATAGACCAGTGACTGACCATACATAGCTATAATAAGCAATGAAGTTCATATTGCAATAAATAATTGCTAGAACCACCTTGTATTTGAGTACAGAATACACTGGTGAACTGATAAAGCATTTAAAAAACATACTAAATGGCCATATGAATTATCTTAAAATAAAATAATGAGCAGCATAGTTCTGCTTTGACTACTTTACTCATCGCATTTTCCTCCATAAGGATAGCATAGTTCACTTAAGCAGGCGTGGAATCGTTTCAAATATTTCAGTTTTCTGTCAGACATTCCTGTCAGAAAATCTGCATCGTGGTGGTGTTTCCCCTATCCGGACACGATCATTTGGACCCACTCCTGACTTTGGGCAGGCTCTGCTCTCTGAGGGGCCTGAAACAGTGTGTTAAAGCTGACATGGTCTGCACATCATCAGCACTGGGCCAGGTTGTCAGATTAGAGTAAACCACAGGGAATGAAATCTCCCTGCTTATTTTCATCTCCCAGCCTATCCAGCAATGCAAATTGGTTGCTCTCTCATGCAAATTATTTCCAAGTTATTAAAAGTGCTCGAGACTTTGGACAGTTTTTTTTCAATTAGATATAACTGTGGACATGAGTGTTTTCAATGGGTAAACACATTAAAAATTCAACCTGATGGGAAAAAAAATCTATTTTAGCTCGACCGCTTTTGAAATGCTTTGAAACAGGGATGGGCAGTATTTCAAATCCATGTATTTGAAATATGTATTTGCCTGTATGTATTTTGTATGTAATACAAGTTTCTCAGATATTTTTTTGTATGGTTTATACCACTGTGCCACTTTCAAAGCAACCTATGCCTCCACCATTTTGATTGTAGTCAGGGATGGGCAAAAATACATTAAAATGTATCTTGTTACAAAAATACAAAATACCCCCCAAATCAATGTACTGTATCTACAAACTACAATCACAATGGTGGAGGCGTAGGTTGCTTTGCAGGTGGCACAGTGGTTAAAACCATACAAAAAAAGAGGTGAGAAACACGTATTACGTATGAAATGCATACATGCGGATACACATTTCAAATATATGCATTTAAATTACTGCCAATCCCTGACAACGGAGTAACCATTTCAGCCCTGTGCAAGGTAACTTCAGGTCGCCAGAGGAAACCTGTTGCGGATGCCATGACTGCATGAAAAGGACTGACCTGCTTATCCAAATGCATTGTGCGAACATACTAACTAAATAAATAAAAAAGCAGGGAGAATGGTGGATAAGTACGGCGATGAAAAGCTTTTCAAGAGCCTACTCCCTGGCACTGTCTTCTATCATTTATACGGTGAAGCGTTGTCAGGATAGCCAACCGATCTAATATCTGTAGTCATCTGTCAATACTGACAAAGTAGAGTTATTGCATGTCACTAAATATTTATAGCTAGCAAGCTTTAAGCAGACAGGATTTTTCCATATTATTTGTCTCTACTGCTCATAAATTGACCTTGAGACTGACCTCTGTCTGTTGCTATAAGTCTTTCGGCTGCAGCATTAGAGAGATGGCACCCATAAATCAAGTCACAAATTAAAGCCTTAAACCCCCGGCAATTTACACAGGACAGCAGCATCAACCACACTGTATACCTAGCTGACTTGGAAGGAATAAGAAAAGTGTTCTCATTATTTGATTCCAACCAAAAAGCCCAAAACACACGATCGTGAATGTTTTTAAGCATTGTTATTTCCTATTGTGTGACCAGGCTTTCAATGGCGATTCCTGGTGGCCACACACAGCACGCTGTCATAGAAACCGATGCGACATTATTTAGAATTCTAAATGATTATTATTATGGGCATATTTAATAATGTGCATCCTTTGAGCTGTTATTTACTTATTGATTTATTTTTTCATATGCATGGCAGATGTCTTCAGCCTACCAGCGTAGTCTGGTGTTTACACATTAGCCATTAATAAAGATGGATAATTGCCTTGCTCAAGGGTACAACAGAAGATCTTCCAGAGAACCCCCAGCCTCCTAGTTTCTAAGTTCAATCCTTTAGCTCACTGCAACCAGCATTAACTTCAGTGGTTTCCACTTGTTCCGTCACAGGAGAGAGCATAGAAGACAATACATACAGTAGTAGGTGCTACATTTTGTCTCAACTCAATCAACTCAATCGGACCTTTATGGTAGTGGCTAGACAGAAGCTACTTCTGAGTGAAAGGCATATGACAGCCCACCTGGAGTTTGCCAAATGGTACTTAAAGGACTCTAAGAGCATCAGGAAAAATGATTATCCGGTCTGATGAGACACAAATTGAAATTTTTGGCCTGAATGCCAAGTGTTACCATAAAGGTCTGATTGATGGGAGTGCTGCAGAGATGTTTGTCCTTCTACCAGGTTCTCCCATCGCTGCAGAGGAACTCTGAAGCTCTCTTAGAGTGGCCATTGGGTTCTTGGTCACCTCCCTGACCATGTCCCTTCTTGCCCGGTTACTTAGTTTGGCTAGACGGCCAGCTCTAAGAAGAGTTGTGGTGGTTTCAAACTTATTCCATTTCACAATGATGGAGCCCACTGTTCTCCTGGGTGCTTTCAATGCTTTAGCAATGTTTTTATACCCTTCCCCAGATCTATGCCTCAACACAATTCTATCTCGGAGGTCTATGGAGAGTTCCTAGGACTTCATGGCTTGGTTTTTACTCTGACATGCACTGTCAACTGTGGGACCTTACATAGACAGGTGTGTGCCTTTCCAAATCAAGTCCAATCAATATAATTAAGCACAGCTGGACTCCAATGAAGGTGTAGGCCCATCTCAAGGATGATCAGAAGAATTGGACAGCACCTGAGTTAAATATACAAGTGTCACAGCAAAGGGTCTGAATACTTATGGCCATGTGATATTTCAGTGTTTATTTTGTAATAAATCTGCAAAAATGTCTACAAGTCTGTGTTTTTCTGACAATATTGGGTGCTGTGTATGCATGAACGAGGAAAAAAATGAAATTAATTGATTTTAGCAAATGGCTGCAATATGACAAAGAGTGAAAAATGTAAGGGGGTCTGAATACTTTCCGAACCCACTGTATGTTGGGCTTCCATTGTGTAGTCTTTCTGTAATTTTATGAAAGATACATTCTCACCAGAATGCTGTAGATGTACAGTCTCTCCTGCATCATGCAGGTGTTATACTGTGGGGATTTGAAAATGGCAAAACATATAGCAAACGTGTTTTAGTGTGTGTGTGTGTGTGTGTGTGTGTGTGTACATATATATATGTATATATAGTATATATATATACATACATACACATATGGACAGGGTTTTTTCACAAAATGTTCAACAATGTGAACAATAAAACAAAAATGAATACTAAATTGGACTTAAACATTAACAATGTGATTAATTGATATTGGCATGTGATATACTGTGCAGTGTCTTTAATGATACTCATAGTGTACTGAAACAAAGGAAAAGCTTAAACTGGCAGCAAATTAAATTAATATCTGTAAATACACTTGTAGATGAGATTCCTCTTTATTCACTGTATATGTCAATTTCTCAAACCACAAACAGTGAATACAGTTGCTTGGTGTTATTATGGCACTTATTAAATTCAATAATCAATTTGTGAAAACAAAAGGGCATAAAGCTCACTTATTGATTATGATTCCCTCCAAATTTCAGTAATTCATGAACTGTCACCTTCCTAATAGTGTGTTTTTTAGTTTTTTTTTTTACTATGGCTAGTTCTGCATATTCCTGTTTCCTCAGATTCAATATTACAGTTACACATGAATTAACAGTGATCTGCCTCATTGGAGAGGCAAGAATGCAAGTCCAATCAATTCTGTGACATGTTTCTGACATGTTCTTGTGATTTCAGAAATCCAGATGATTTGTTATGCCAACAGTTCAGCATACAGATATCAGATTTCCAATACATCATAATGCACAATAACTACATAACACATATTTAAATGATCCTTTTAAAAAAAAGAAATATTTATGTTTTTTTCCCCATTTTCTCCCAATTTGGTAGCCAATTGTACCCTCTTTCTCATTCAACTGTCCCTCCCATGTACTACAAGCTTGCTGCCATGACTCTTTGCTAGTGACAAAGACGCCAAACCGCCTCCTCCCAGATGGAACTTGCCAAGCCGTCGACCGTAACTCCAATACACACAGAGACACTTTTGCACACGGCAAGCTTCCTTCCCCCCCTCCCCCTGGGGTTGACAGCCAATCGCAGCCAACCCCCGAACAGGACTCCCGGGCCTGCACTCCGGGCAAGTGCCTTTAGCGCTTGCGCATATTTAAAATATGTGAACACTTTAAAAAGTCACATTTGAACAGATGAGATCCTACAAAAGTGTACATTACATTACACACTGAAGAAAAACTATATTTGCCTTTGTTTGATATGTATTGTAATTACATAATTCATTGTAAGTCATAATCAATGAAGATGATATTATTATTATTATTATTATTATTATTATCTTAAACCAATTCATTTACTGTATAGCGCATCTCTGTGAACTGTTCCTAAGCCCTCCAAAACTTCATTATCATTGTTGAGTTTAGCTGTGCAATCAATGCAAGAAGGATGTAGGGATGTAGGGTTGTGGGATCAAAGCAGAGGGTGTCAAAAATACCAATAAGCAAAAAGCTATTTTAGACTTGAATAGAAGGTATTGACTGGGACACTACAGGCTGCTTGTTGATCTGTTGCAGGTCAGAACACATCAGTGTTTGTACATTCGTTATCGGTCAACCCAGTAATTGCTCGGACACATTTTTTTAAATACAGCGAGAGCAGGCTAGTCTTACCAAGGCGTGGTTAAACCTAGCTTTTATACTACCTGGTTTCACAATGCCATGTTTTATGTTTTTCACATTTTTTTCAATAATAATGATTTTAAGGGCCAATTTGCACGTGGTTTTTAATTTATCTGTTGACTGTTTCACTAGCATCAATGTGTCTGTCAGGAAATACTCCCAAGTATGTACAGTATACTGGAATTCGCTTTTTATTTTGATGCAATCAACTTTATTTTAGGAGATTTTCTAAAAGTTTGGGAATTCAGTTTGATGTTCATGAGAATAAAAAAGAAGGTTTTAAACCAAAGGTACCTAAAATCATTGCAAAAAATATTCCTCTTTGAGATCCTTTGAATGCTGCCACTGGGCATGAGGTTAGTGGTGTGGGAGGCTCTTAATTGATGCTTTGAAGCATTGTGGCGACGATGACGTGGTGGCCCTTACTGGAACTCACTGAGCAGTGACTCACTGAGATAGGGGTGACAGAAACATGGCACCCAAGGAATGACACTGCTGCCATCATCGTTTACTGGAGCTCGGCTGACGTACTTCCGTAGCAGAGTGTTCCCTGGCCTCGGTGTAAACTTCCCATGCAGCATTAAATCTGTGCTCTGCGGTTGATTGCCCACATCGTTAAGAAATGCTTTTAGTTTTTCTTCCATTCTTTCACATCATCTGGAGAAAGTGCTGAAATTGAAATTGGTGAGATTAAAAAAGAACTTGGGGTGGGGGGGGTATAATACTTTGAAATGTGCCACTCAAAGTTAAGGACAATTCCATGGCAGCTAAAGAGTAACCCCACTGCTCAGCCCCTTAGCTGACAGTGGGGTTTCAGACTCATGCTTTATTACAGAAATACATTTCTGCAGTCTGAATTACATACATTTTGTTCTTTAACCCTATTATTTATGAATACTCTAGACTTGCCTTTGAATTCCTTGGCTAAATGACCAAAAAAGCATTAATGATGTAATTCTTTTATTACAAAATAAAGGAGATCGAGAGCGTCTTAGTAATCAAAAATGTTATCCATGGCCTTATATAACCATCTCCCAGCTGTACCTTAATGTCTCTTATCCAATTTGGGGGATATATTTCCACACCTCTAAACATGCTATCTTAACAGGATTGTTGATGGCGAAAAAACTACACAGCCTACATTTCTGATAGCCCCCACTGATTGATCCCCTTGTTTTATCACTTCTAATTAAACATTAACAGCTCCCTGTCGATGAATAAGGTGTCCTCTAAATTCAAAAGTAAAGTCTCAATGCTGAGGAAGTTATATTATTGCTAATAAACGCGGTGTGATAATGGGCAAATGGGATGAAATACCCAGTTTAGTATGTCGACCCTGACTTCAGTATTGTGTCTGGGAGCACACTGATGACAGGAGGAGGGGCACCTGAGCTGGCTCCGGCCATGCCTCACATATTTCTTCCTGTGACAGATAGAGGATCACAAGGCTGAGCCCAGACATTACCCAAACGATGAAGAACCATATGCACACAAAAGATGATTACATCAGACCCAAGTAATGACACTAAAGCAATGTGCAAAGACTCTCCAATATGGCACGGACATGTCGTTTGCAGTGCAATTGTCTCCTCTCTTCACAACCATACACAATGTGCTTGTTGCAATGTGCTCTGTTATGAAGCTACACTTTTCAGAAAGATGCCCTGTGCAGTTTTTTTAATGCTAAAGTTACTTTCTTTTCAGATTAAACCATGGAATTTAGGAATGATAAGATACAAGCCCTAAAACAATGCCATTGTTAAGTGATCTGGGATAATGCACGTCATGGATATTAGTTTAATGCTGATGCATAGGACTTGAATCTGTTAACCCCTGGTACAGTGCAACATAAAATAAATTAAATTACTTATTTTTTTGTGTGAAGATGGTATCATTGAGGGGTTTAAATTATACTCCCACTGAGACCACATATGCTGAAAAATGTATGCATTCACTACTGTAAGTCGCTTTGGATAAAAGCGTCTGCTAAATGGCATATATTATTATTATATTACTGAACAAATGTACAACAATGTATCCTTCTACAAGAACCCCCTGCCAAGATGGATTTGACATCATTTAAATCAGTGTCTCCCAGCTGTTACTGTGGGCTGGGTATAACACATTATTTCCATAGTTAAACTGAAATTAATTGTAATGTTGGAGGTGTTGATTGTTGATTGATGGATACAGACAGATATAACAGGCTAACTAAGCATGGTACCGCAGAGAAACTAAAATGGATCTTGGAAAGAGCAGAAACCTGACTAAATTAGCAGAGCTATATATATATACAGTATACAGTATATAGTATATATATATATATATATATATATATATATTATCAGTCAAAAGTTTGAGTACACCTGCTGGAAACTAGGTTTATTTAATAATTGTTTAAATAATGAATACTAAATGTTTTACACTGTATAAGCTTCTGTAAATACTTGCAAAGAATAAATAACACATATAACAATAAACAAAACATAAGGAACATTGAACATTGAAATGTTGAAGAAAATTGAAAATTGTCTCTATATCTTGGATTCACAGTCACAGTCACACAAACACGGAACATTCGGTGAACAAGTTTCAGCAGGAAATCACCCACAACATCTTCCCAGCTCTCCTGCAGCAATTCCCAGAGACACTTGTGGGTTGCGTTGTGGGACTCTTCTGTGCAGTTTGTCCCATGCAAGTTCTATGGGATTGAGGTCTGGAGACTGCATAGGCCAGGTATTTAGTTTGAATTGTCCTTCATGTTACTCCTTCACCAGATAGTTTTTGCACAACTTTGAGGTGTGTTTCGGTTTGTTATCATGCTGGAGAATGAAAGAGTGCTGAATTAGCCATAATCCAGATGGAATGGCATGCCTCTGAAGGATGCTATGTGCTCACCCTCTCTCTGACTTACAAACACTCAGTGATGGATACAAATATTTAAAACTTGGACTCATCGGTTCATAAGACTGACTTCCACTCCTCAGATGTCCAGTTTCTGTGTTTTTGTTTGCCCAGGCAAGTATTTTCCTCTTATTCTGTACTCTTAACAGTGGTTTCTTTGCAGCGATTCTTCCAATTAGGCCAGCTTCACGCAATCTCCTCTGAGCAGTTGATGTTGAAGCATCTGTACTTCTAGAAGCATTTAGCTGAGCTTGTATTTCAGGGGCAGTTCTAATTGGCTGTTTCACAGACTTGTGACTCGGATGAACTTGTTCTCTTATTCTGACAGAGAATGGCCTGCCTGACCTTGTTCGGTCCTCATGTGTACCAGTTTCCTCAAATCGTTTGATGGTGTTGGCCACTTCAGTAACAGACACTTGTAAAGTCATTGTGATTCGTCTCAAAGATTGACCTCCTTTTTTGATGACCAAACTAAGAAAAGCTGCTGTTATCTGATTACCAGCCATCCATTGTCTTAGTGTTATGCTTACTAAATATGATAACATTAACTGTTTTTGTCAAATTTGCAGTAAGGAATGAATGTGTACCAATGTCTTGTACTGTGTCCTGAGTGTTTTCATTTTTGCCCTTGTCCTTGAGAAAATTATTTTGTGCCCTTTTGTGTACTTTTTGTTTTTGTTGAAAATTAAATGTTTTAAAAGCTAGAAATTGTTTTAAAATGCATAGGAAATGTAAAAACCAAACAAAAGGCAATGATAAATCTGGTAGCGGGATGTTTAAATCTGACGCGATGTCTCAAGTCGGCTTATTCTTTTGCCAATGCTACACTATTTTTCAGATAATTACAGCCACTGCAGTGACCATATGTATCTGTACTTTCATACTGCACTCAACTTTTTACACAACACTGGAATTAAATACATTGTTTCAGTTCCTTAGATTAAAATAACAGATAGAATCACACAAAATTGGCAATAGATCCAATTCACTTATTTGCAGTTTATGAAATCCTTTTCCAGAAGGAATAGAAAAAAAGCAATTTTTGCTAATATAGGGGAAATGTTCTCAAGGCCAAGGGCACATTTGTCAAGAAACAACTAACAATTGAGCTCAACTACCAAAAGAGCTGTTTCCATTATAAGCTGCAAATACATTTGGGTCAAATGACAATTTGTGAGCAAGCTAATGAGCATGACTTGCTAATGTTTCTTTAATAATCTTAGTCAAATTCATGCAATAACTTAAAAGTGAATAACAATATTATATTGCCAAATGGGTCCATTTATAAAAGTGTGCTCAACAGGGCCCTAAGAAGATCCTCCGTACCCCAGGCCCCATCCCGAATAATGTTGGAATTTTCATTTGTTCATTTGAAGTTAGCAATTGTATAGCTAACTTTGTGCATAAAATCTCCATTATGCCCTCAGCCCACCCACTTTACAAAAAAAAGGCAACACGGGGGGCTCTCCTAGTGGCCCTAAGCGGCCACTTGTTTCACTTATAGGAGGAAACGTTTTACATTTTACATTTACATCCAGAGCGACTTCTTTCTTTCTTTACATACAATCCATTTATACAGCTGGATATATATATATTTATTTTTTTACTTAAGCAATTCAGGCTAAGTAACTTGGTCAAGGGCACAACAGCAGTGACCCACCTGGGATTTGAACCTGCAACCTCTGAGTTACAAGCGCAGTTCCCAAACATTACAGTAAACTGCCACCCACCTGGTGCTCACCACGAGTTGCCCTACAGCTAAGACATTGTAACTTTGAGTCTTGGCTACGTCATCAGCCAGCTATGACTTCGCTATGATTTTACAATAGCGGAACACAATTGTTTTTGTCCCACTGGTGTAGGGTGGGCTTAAGTCAGCCAGGGTTCCCTCAGGTTACTCCTGCATAAGCACTTCCTATTTGCTCACTGGTACATAGAGCTGCTTTGCTAAACCAGCTCTCCTGCAGTACGCTTTGTGACTTTTAGTGTGGAAATGTTGAAAATACTGGCTAGTCAGAGGAGTGCATGCACTTCAGCTGCAGTGCTTCCTGAGTGGATGCAGGTGGCATGGCGGTGATGTGAGTGCAAAGTACAATGGGTGATTCCAACATGAGATTAAAAGGGAGGAAATTAAAAAGAAGGTTCTTACTAAATTTCCAATGTTCAATTTGTGCAGCAATACACACAGGGTTAGCAGATTAATTAATAATAATAAGAAGAAGAATAAAATAAACATTATTTATTCAGAAGTTCAAAATACTAAGGAAGTATTAAGGGATTTTTCCTTTTTTAAATTTTTAAATTTATTATTAAATATTTGTATTTATCTTATTTGTTGTTCATTTGAAAATGTTGCACTAAAGCACTTGAAGAATTGTTTCTTTAAGTGTGTGTGTTTGTGTGTGTGTGGGGCGGTTTGGCAGGGGGGCATCCAAAGAGGATTTTGCTTAGAGCCCCAAAAAGGCTAGAAACAGGCCCGGCTGTAACTTCTCGGAACTTGCGAGTAAATGACCCTTCCGTGAGCTAGTTTCAGGGCTCAGGGCCGTTGACCTGTCGTTGAGTGGCTGTCGCAGTGGGACTCTGTCGGAACATGTGAAAAATGTCCTTTTCACGTGGTTACCTGCCGATGCAGCAGAACCTTCTTGGAATGCGCAAGCTACATCCTTTCAATATCTATGGCTGCAGGACTCAAGACTGTGGATCAGGTCGTTGGAGTAGCTGCTAGAACTGCACTTTCCCGAGACACGCGAGAGAAGATCCTCCATGGGTCTGGATGCAGGCGTTCACACAGCACAGGATTCCGGAGCTTCCTTGGCTGGACTTGGAATGCTTCTGGTCAGAAAGGGATTATGACCTGCGCAGGATCAGATGTGTGTCTTCTCAGGACAGCTGTCATTTGATGTCCATATCTGGGCAGTTTGAAGCACCAGAGTGACGTCTGAAGCACTGTTCCTGTTATTCTGAGGTCATTGGTCTCTGTCCCCAGGAGATAACAGTCACAATACAACAGGCCCTGCGTGTACTACATTGTGCACCACAAATCTTATAACCCTGAATTAATTCATCCAAAAGGTCATTACTGTTAAGTAATTTATATGTTTTAATGTACAATGTGTTTATCTAAGTGCTTCATCAGGTATATTCACACAATCAAACAGCATGGTACTTTCCTTGCCAGGACCCATGCGTGAACAAAATGTAGCTTACCATGGAAACCATCCACACAGCAAAAACAAGCAAAAAACTAAAAACTAAAACCAGTGCACATACATACACACACACACACACACACACACACATATATATATATATATAGAATAAACGCGTATCATACACAATTTGGCGGGTGAAGAGACAGTCTCTCTCATTCAAGTGCATTGAACCACTCCTTACAAGTGTATTGCTGAAATACTTTGAAGTGCCTAATTGGATACAGCTTGTATTTCAAATATTCGTTGATTGAACAATTTGCCTCAGAGTGAGGTGAAATACAGTACCTCCACAACAGTCTTGTGTGATGGGGATTTATTGCTTTTTCCCTGTCTGTTCATATGTGCGCATTAATGATGGGACCAAATTAGCACATAACGGCAGTGAGTTCAGAGGTGGTCTGGGTGGATGAAAATGCGAACGAATTATCAGACAGGAAACTGGCACAGCGGCAAATGTTTTTATTGACACACCTGCCATTGCACCGTTGATGCAGACGCCTTTATTGCAGTAACTACGGAACATACCATGGAGCATCCAGACTGGGCAGAGGCGAGAAACATTCCGTTTGCAATGAACAGTCTCAACGACCAATTCCACTACCCAGGTGAATCTTTGCTACAGTTCTCACAAAAATAGAGCCCTAAATGTGTTTAGCTGTATGTCTATTCTACAGTCCTTATCAATCAAGACAAATGTATAAAAGCGCCTTGGTAGTGCCTCCCATAGGCACTCTGAGGAAGACGTCATCTACACAAAACTATCATTCAAAAGTTCAATTCTGAGGTCAGTTAATTTGATTAATATAGCAATTTGATATTCTGTATACTCCAAGCTTAAACCCATCCAAGACATGCCCTAACAAAATAACAGGACCCTCCCCCCCAAAAGCATCTCATTGCTGCTGAAGGAGGTATCTGCTATGCAGGTGTGGCAGAATCCCCAGCACCGGCCTTGCTCTCGGTTTCCCTCAGTAAGCATCGATGTACTGCCCCTCGGCTTCATTCTTACAGGATACTCAGATCACAGTGAGCACACAGTAAAGCGTTAATTCAACCCTAACAGAATTTGAGTCTAAAAGGGACTCCATGTACTCCATCAGAGTAAAATGTACTATACCATAGTCGGTTTATCAAACTTTTTGCTATTTAGCCACACCTGTGTCTCACAGCATGGTCTCTTGTCTCAAATCCAGGCAGTGTGTGGTGAAGTATCACCAGGCACACAGGAGCAGAGCAGGATAGGGGAACAGAGAGGGCCCCAGGGCTGTATAGAGCCTGCCTGTGCAAGCTTATGTAGAAGTACAAATCACACAATTGTTCTTGTTACTGGTATTGAGTGTAGTGTTATGCATTGTGAATACTTTGATATTCAAATATTCTAGAGCTGCCAAGATTGAGCATTCGGATCGTCAAACCCTCACTATTTCCACACTCACAAGGCACTGTATGAAACGGTATGTAATGGCTCACTGCAAAGAGATCTGCCCTTTCCTGCAGGTAAATAAATAATATCTATCAATTGTCTATTATTTTATGCAGTAGTCCAAGGCTACCCTCATTAATATGATTCATTGATGAGAAACAATCATTAAAAAATATATATTTTTTATGTATGATGATTATGGTCATAATTATTAAATTACTGTACAATTATTCAAGTAATTAATTAGTGATCTCACTGTCGAATATTTGAATAATCCAATACTATACTTCATGCCTAATTTACAGACTCATTGAGTACAGCCATCTTGATGTTCCGACAGAGCACTGTGTCCCAGCCAGTAGTCTTCTGTTCCACAGCAGAAGGTGCAAAGATTTTGCTGCACCGGTAAGTGGGGGTTTTACTGCATCGTTAACGTCAGACTTGAGGACAATAAATGTAAATGCAAAGTAGCATAAAAACACTATTATCATCATCAGAAAAAATAAGCACTCTCCTCAGAAATAATGGGATGGTTTGTGTCTCAATGCTGCAAAACAATGTTAACCACTGAACCACAAAACATTGCTGATATCAGTCATTGTGGCTCTTTGTCTGAGACTTTTCCCCACTACTCTTCAGTCATAAACTGCAGCACACTGACTCTCGAGAAACATTTGCTTCAGTCTTTTTATGTCTGTTTTATATTTTATAACAGCAACACCCCTGCCTAATTGCAGTTGCTATTATTATCAATATTTTATACACTGCAAATGTTCACGGCAACCGCAGACATTCACAACTCTCAAAATGTAAAAGAACCTCCCCCCACCCCCACCCCACATGCTTATACATTAATAATATTACAGGCAATCTGATGTTTCAGGGTGGAGGAAGCATTACTCATTTAAGAAGTGCACAGCGCTATCTGTCTTTATCTCTCTCAGTGTGACGCTTAATGGCTCTGATTGTTTTCAAAATTACATTTAGACAGGATATTACTGTTACATGAGCTCTCTGCAACAATGCCATTTCCCTTGCTTACACAGTACATTACCCAGCAACGTTTGTCTCCACAATTCTTTTACAAAATAAATAAATAAATGGGTAAGCGTGGCTGCAATATTACAGCACCATGAACAATGGCGACGGTGATTGGTGATTTCCAAATGTATTTAACGACAAGTAATTGAAATGTTGCTGCAAGCGCTAAATATATTTGCTTATAGTTTGCCTATTTTGGGCCATACTGATGAAAGGATTTAATCACAACAGGAATTGCATTATGAGCGACAATAATCTGCCCGCGCACACTCGCGCGTTCTCTGTTGATCACGTCCCCCCATTCTGACAAGGAAAGGAAAGAGCGGGGCTTCTAAAATAGCTCTAGGCTTGATCTTGGCAGAATTCTTTAGCAGCCATCTCTAGTGTTGTTGTTTTTTTTTTGGGGGGGGTTCATTCAATGGCTGTGACTATTTATGAGGAGGGCTTGATTTTTAAGGACCTGGGTCCCTGTGGCAGTAATGAATGAAACCACTTCATGGCTGCTTTCCATTGTATAGGCTCAGACTGCATGTTGCCTGAGCAAGGCCAGGACTGATTATTTTAACAAATTGCATTTCTATTCAAACCCCAGAAAGGTTTTCATTGACAGCCCGCATGACAAAAGGTCAGAGGAAGGCAGGCAGGCGTTAATTAAGTCAAATTGGCGAATGTGAGAACAACAAAGGTCAGCCCTAATCTTCAGTTATTGTCTCGCCAACTTCACACAATGGGAAATGCCTGGCCATATTGAAATGTTCATATGTGGCATTTACTGTACACCGTTTTCAGCATGCATGAAAGCACTACCGACCGCGAAAGTGAAAAAACACTGCAATTGAAAAGATATTCCAGGTAACTTATTACAAAATCTTTTAAAAATCTCTTCTAAAAAATGTTTTTACATTTTTCTTTAGCAGCCAATTTTGCTCTCTCATTGTTTCATCAGATAAGGAAAACGTGATTGCTCCCGTGTAACCAGTGGATTGCCTTATACAATGTAATATCAATACATTTCAATTTCAAATGATTTGTTTTTCTCCATTCCCATTGCGTACTGTATTAGGGGTTGCGTGCGTGTGTCTGCATGTTGTGCATCACCTTAATATTTTAGCACTGACATCTGCTGGGAATTCTCTGACATCATGTTGCATCATATAGTTTGCAACGAGCAATGCTTCACCTTCCCAATGGGCCTTTCCATTGATCATTTGCCTTCTATGTTCACAATCATTTCTATTATAATTGATCGTGAGGACGCCACACATCTCCTGCGGTGTGTCAGGATTGCACGGTAATTAAACGCATCTGCATTTGAATGTGTTACTTCTCGTAGTTTTTGGGTGCTTAAACCAATTAAAGTAATGTTCAGCCTGGAAGAAAGTGTAAATGCAGTTGCACTATCATTCATAATTGCTTTGAACTGATTATTCCAAACGCAGCATGAAGCAGAAATGCAAAAACAAATGAGAAGAATCAGCACACGTGTGCACTCTGCATAACAGTAGTGAACATTTCAGAAGCCTCTTTTTTGGTAAATCGGACAGAAACTCAGCAAAAAGTTAGCATTGGTTAGCATTAGTTTAAAGGGGCATGGACGCACAATAAAATTGTGGACAATAGTGGATATTTTACATGAAACGAATAGAGATCACAGAGTACCAGCTTAGCATATTGAGTACATGCTCAAAATGACTCATGAGTGATTGTGGAAGGGGGATTTTTGTGAAGTGATATCAGTGTAAGCTCAGTCCGATGTTCTGGTTATCGGTGGGGAATGTAGCTGAAGTATTGTTTGATAGTACAGCTGGGTGCCTCCAACGCTTTGCAGACCAGGCATTAACTCGTCAGGCGATCTGACAATTACACAATGCTGCGGTACCAGCTGCTGGCCAGTACCACAGTGTCTCCGTGCTAGTACAAACCTCATTTACATTACAATTAAAACATTGCCAATGGATTCGGGATGATGTTTACTCTGTGGGGGGCTAATGCACCTCCCTCATGATTTGATATTCCGGTGGTCCAGGTGGTTACCCCCCCCCCCCCCTGCTCCCCTTACCCCTCCCCACTACTGCCCTGCAGGGACTGGGCTGATCCTGCCAAACGTTGCACCTTCCCAGCAGCCCCTAGGGTAGAGAGGGGGAGGGCATATGTGTGTGTGCGTGTGCGTGTGTGTTCTCCCTGAGGTTGAATATTAATTTAATTTATAAAAATATTCCGGCAATGTTGGCACCAGAAGTTGCATGTCCATGTGTCTACAGGCGGGTCCTTTGTGACCCCCAGCAGCCTCTGTGTCCAGACCTGCGCTGCCTCATCTCAGCCAGGACAGGATCCGCCGGCTACAGCTCCATCACATCCCCTAGTTCAGCTCTCCCGAATAAGAGCAAGCCAGCCACATCTGCAATAGAGCCTCCAGATTGAGCATCGCTGCTATAATTACACATAACTGAGAACATTTCCTCCTTCCAGCAAAACAGATCCGTCTGTTTTGCTATGTTCCGGAGATATAGCAGGAATATACAGTAGTTAAGTGCGGTTATTTTTGAAAACCTCTTGTGAAATACATTTCACAATACATTGCACACAGTGTTCACTATGCGGGTTTCATGGAGGCCTAGTAATCTCAGGAAAAATAAAAACCTTTTGTATACTTTTTTGTGTCAACATACATGAGTTATATTGCTTTATTTATGTATTTTGCATCATTGAATTAACTGAACATCGAACAGGGATTAACATGCACCAGGCACGAGTGTATTTCTTTTATTCTGGTGCACGTTCAACAGTAAATTGTAAATGATCAGTTTTGGATAATAATTAGCATAGAAGGCTGCGGTACAGGAGAAACATAAAAAGATAATAATTAGCAAAGCAACGCAAATCGAATTAGAAAGAATACAGGCCAGAGTTTTGGAGAGAGAGCACGTATTAAATAGTTTAATAGCCCTAACGGTCCTCTACACAACAGGGTGTGGAGCTCCATGATTGGACTCAAATTTGGGTCATTAGGGGCATCTTTTGCAAGGCTCGCCTCCCATGCACTGAATTCCCGATTAGCTGGTGAATCTCCTGCTTGTTTAAAATCATTACTGTTCCCTGAATGCTCCAGTACTCCCTCGGCACATGGAGTACTCTGAACTGTCACGCATCGCCTGCAGGGTGGCAGATAACGCAAGGAGTGCTTGGGTTTGAAAATAAAAATCAAAGTCTACCTTCTGGAAGTGAGGTGGAGATGTATTTATTTTTTATTTCATTTCTTTCTTTATTTATTTATTTTGGTCTTAAAAAGAGCAAAGGAAGTAACTTGTGGGTGGTAGGCCAGGTCCGGTTGCCTGTAAATGAAGTCATATCACACCTAGTAATGGAAATTATTGATGGGACCAGTGATGGGGAGAGTAATTTCCAAACATTTCTGAGGAAGTATAAACAGTGAAAGCCGAGCAGAGCCAGGAATATGAAACAACCATTGCCCAGGCAACGCTATGTGTGGCCTACAGAAGGATACTGCCAAAATAAAAATAAAATCAGCTTGATGCAGACACTTTGGATAAACATGACAAACACCAACAGCTAAGGCAAGCACAGTTACCCCTGTGTCTTCTCAGCGAATGGTAAGCAAGTGTCCTCTTCTACCGCTTTGCCACCACTACCGCTTCTCAGAAATGAGAGGCTGTTCTGTTAGAGCCGTGTTAACATTGCCATTCCTGTGATTGTGGCGTAAATGCAATACCTCACCCATCTTACCTTACAATGAGTCACTCTGCCGTGACCTCACATTGACTGTGAGAAACTGACCAGCACATTACTCCAAACCGCTCTCTCTCTCTCTCTCTCTCTCTCTCTCTCTCTCTCTCTCTCTCTCTCTCTCTCTCTCTCTCTCTCTCTCTCTCTCTCTCTCTCTCTCTCTCTCTCTCTCTCTCTCTCTCTCTCTCTCTCTCTCTCTCTCTCTCTCCCCCTGTAGCACTAAAATAGACAAAAACGGGACTGGCTGTACTTCCTGGATAGAGTGATCGAGTGGATGAGAGCAATTATGCGAATTATGATTATGCACAGGCCAGGCAGGTCAGTGAAACAAGTGTTCCGCCCGGGATGACACCACATCTAATCAGAAATGTACAGTAATACATTTATTTTGCAGAGTACTTTGCAGTAAGGTATGCACCAAATGCATATTTTTTTGGCTTCTGCAGAAAATTGAATTCGGCACAGAACAATGGACTGAATACAGAAGTGAATACTGAATTCTACTTAACCAGTAATGACTGCAGCGTGTCTCGCTCTGAGCTGGCAGTCATTTGCCTTACACTGCAAAACTACCTGTGCGATCATTAGTAATCCATCGTGATATCAAGCTGACGGTAGGGTTACCAACCGCCTGGAAGTTTGAGTGCTATTCAGAATTTTCAAGCAATTCAAACTGTTTTCCCGATTAAGTGATACAGTAAACAAATATGTTCTCTTTTTAGTCACATTTCTCATATTCAAATTGGAACATAGTACTGTGAAATGGGTAACTAAAATCAGAAATGGGATTTTACTAAATGAACCAGACAGTGTAAATTCCCATTCATTTCTAGGAGAGACAGCTACTATCTAGCTTTGTAGATACATAGAAAAACAGTAAGCTGTAATTCTTTTTTTGTTTTTTTTTGTTTCTGATTTAGTTTGGTAGCCAATTACACTTGCTATTTTCGAGTCAATCCCCCCCCCTTGTAATGTGAGTTTGTTGCCGTAGCCCTGTGACTGGCAGTGACGAAGGCGAAGTATCATCTCCTCCGAGACAGCACTTGCCAGGCCATCGACCGTAACCCGGTACTACATAGCCATTCCTGTGCGCAACGAACGTCCTGTCGGCTTCCCTCCCCCCCCCCCTCCCTGGGGCGGACAGCCAATCGCCGCCCCCGGTGGCACTCCAACTCATTCTTTTGAGTTTATTGGACTTCACTTAACATAATCTTGCTATGTTGCACATTTAAATATACAAGGGATGTGTGTGTGTGTGTGTGTGTGTGTATATATATACTGCCAAAATAAAGAAAACACTTGAGGAAATGAGGGATACAAAGTATATTGAAAGCAGGTGCTTCCACACAGGTGTGGTTCCTGTGTTAATTTGCTTAATTAACATCCCATTATGCTTTGGGTCATGTATAAAAATGCTAGGCAGGCCCAGTTGCCCAATATTTTGGCTACCATGGCTTGAAGAAGAGATCTCAGTATCTTTGAAAGAGGGGTGATTTTGGGGCATGTTTGGCAGGAGCTTCAGTGCTCAACTTGCTGATGCTTCACGAGGAAGAGTGGCTAAGGTGATGTTGGAACAAAATAGACCTATAGGCCCAAATGCTTGTTTCCCATAGTGAAGGATTCTGGCAGCTCTGTTATGGTGTGGGGTGCATTTTCCTGGCATGGTTTAGGTCCACTCAACCCCTTAGAGGGCAAGGTAAATGCCATAAATACAAATCCATTCTGAGTGATCACCTTCATCCTTTGGTGAAGCATGTATATCCTGACGGGAGTGGCCTCTTCCAGGATGACAATACCCCATCCACGGGGCACGAGAGATCACTGAATTGTTTGATGAGTATGAAAACCATGTAACGCATATGCCATGACCATCTCAGTCACCAGATCTTAACCCAATTGAACACATATGGGAGATTCTGAAGCGGTACCTGAGACAGGGTATTCCCCCACCATCAACCAAACACCAATTGATCGAATTTATCATGGAAGAATAGTGATGCATCCAGCGGAGTTCCAGACACTTGTAGAATCTATGCCGAGGTGCATTTAAGCTGTTCTGATGGCTTGTGATGGCCCAATGCTTTATGTTGGTGTTCCCTTTATTTTGGCAGTTACCTGTACATATCCTTTTAGTATGTCTAGAGAAGATTAGGTTGCTGATATAATTGGGTAAACAGGTAAATGAGCAGTTGTTATTAGTTAGCGAGTATTACTGTACATTGAGTAGTCTCCATATTCCTTGCTCGAACAGGTGTCAGCTATTACTCTGTCAGAGAAATGGATGAAATGGGATGCTGTACCTTCGTTCATGTCATTGTAGCACTGAGAGTAACACATCTTCCAAAACGCAGATCACCATTAATTATGGCTGTGAGCGTCGCATTGTGTTTCCATGTTGCGCACATGATTGGGAAGCGTGTCTGCACTGATTTGCTACACCGCTGATGGATTCTTGCCCTGGTAAGATATAAGTAGCACCACAACAAAATTCTAATAAGCTGGGCGATACACAGAATGGAAAAAGTCATGTGGTGGCAGCGGTGGCAGTGAAGAAGGTACCATTGACTATAATGGAATGCAAATGCTTTTTTTTTTTTTATCCAGTAAAAAAGGCTGCTCATCCATTACCACCATCTTTCCAATAGCTGCATGAATCTCTCCATGAGAGTTGTCTGAAGTGCACTGCTGTTTTGGGGCACCAAAATATTGCAGTGTTGCTTCATTGCTGCTGTGTATAGATAGTCATTGCATTTCTAAAATTGTTGACCATTGTAGTGGGGCTTCAACTGGCATTTCAAAAAAAAAATTAAATGTTTTGTTTGTTTCAGATTCCCCCCCCATTATTTTATAAAATATATCTAGCAGTATTTCACAAAATAAACAATTTACAACGACAAAACATTTTTGTTATATTTTGTATAGCCTAACGTTACCTCAGCTGACAGTAGTGTGGTCTCTTGAATTCGCTAAGCACACCTCACGTTACTTCCACATTTTGAGTTTTTGATGAAATCTCTTTTTTTTTTGGCACGACAGTATTTATGCATCGGTCTTACTGTGAAGAGGCTGAGCACACGGCTCACCCCTGAATACGTGGATATGCTGATATTCTTAAATAAAAACCAGTAAGGGGACGAGTCGGGACTCGAAAGTTAGGCAGGTAGGCTTTTAAAAAATATATATATATTTGCCAAACCTCCGCAGCCCTTTTCATTTCAAAACAAATATTGTTTTCATTGTTAGGCCTACTGAATGGTGTTTAATTTCCTAATAATTCTTATTGTTTTATGCTGTTAAAATTGGCATGTGCCTCAAAAGTTTGAATAAAGCTTTGATTGAGGGGAAAAAAACACGCATTTTGTATTCTCTGTTATACCTTACATTTTGCTGTTTCGTTTTTTTCAAGATGAATCGATTAATTGTTTGTTAAACGTGGGCAAGGATCGATCAAGGACATTTCTTTAAAATTAGCATCCCTAATTCATACCGATCCAAAACTGAACCCTGGATTCAGCACATTGCTTCTATTAATTTGGACAGGGAGGGTTTCCTTCTTACTTATTTTGTAATGTTTTTCATTTGTTTGCTTTATCCGTTCAGCCACGGAACGATGAACTTATTCTTTCTCGAAGATGTCCCGCATGCTAACATGATATGAACCCTGATACAATCATATGACTGATGTTTATTTGCTCTTTTACATACAAAACATGTAATGGTAACGGGACACTCCAGAGGGAGCTTACAGTGGCCCTTGTGTCAGAAGGAAGCGGCCTGTTTTTGGAAGGGGGTAAGCGATATTCTCTGAAGGCCTGCGGATGATGTGCCCAACGCACTTCTGCGGCTGCTTTCCTTTCATAAATAATGCACAGAGTGCTCTACTCATTTCCATCCAAGACAGCACAGTGTTATGAAGTGCAAGTTAATGGGTAAACTAATTGCAATAAACAGGAGTGGTGTTTAATGTGGTGAGCACTTTAATGGGGAAAACAGTGCTAATTAGTGAGTGTAACTGATGTGACAGAGAGTGCAGCACAGTTCTGCATTCATCAATGGGAAAGGGTGGGGGTGGGGTGGGGTATGCTTATGGCAGTTTTTATGATCATCCTCCACACCCCCAGACCTGCAAGTGACATCAAAAAGATCCACTCCCATTGATCTGCAGTCCAGGAGAAAATCTGAGAGGCTGCATGGGACACAAAAGATACTCCCCGTTACCCACACACGCCATCACGCTTCCTTCTTCATGAAGCATGCACACACACACACACGCACACGCACACACATGTGCGCACACGCACCCACACACAATATGCTCAACAAAGGCACCTGGGTTCCAGCTTGGCTATTTGAGTAAGAAAAATGCAGACAGATAGCAATAGCCACCACGATGCAGTCTCACAATGAGTCTCCTATTTGCATTACAGCCAGCGGTTGCTGCAGGCCTGGCTTTTGTACTGAAGCAATGGATGCCTTTGATGCTGACAAAACAACGCGCCACTTCAGGAAATATGAACACATCTTTCAAGATTGCGGGACATTTCCCTGCACCTGCTAAGGCATTGCCATGGAGCCTGTTGTGCTGCATATAGGAGAAAAACACAGGGTGATTTCTTTCACAACAGCCCAAGGCAGTGTTTTTCCAAGTCATGCTGTAGAAAAAGTTAAATGTTTCATATCAACTCTAAACTGAATATTAATCCTCTATGTTCCCTGAGTAGATAAGAAAACCCTACAGATGTCCAAGTCAAACTTAAACCTGAACATGAATATTCAACTATTTAATGTGGGTATATCAACAGGCACACGTCATCGTGAATGTTGTACCCATAATTCTGCGGTCTTCCTCACCGTTTGTGAATATGTACTAGCTTATGTTTCTTGCCCTCCCTTCAGGGGTCCCAGAGAAATCATTTCCTTCAATATTCATCACAAATGCGACATGGATTGATGCTTGAATAAAAGCTTATGGGTTTTGTTATGTTTTAGGAAAAATACAGCAAGCAGCCACTTCATAGAATCCTCATACGGTCGCTTTTTTCTTGAGGGAAGGCTTATGTAGTTAGCAGGGGGGGAAAGATGAAACCGTTTCAATGTCTTCAAATACCCTATACACCCCCCCCCCCCGCCCACAATCTTCTGTCCTAATTCGACCCGTTGTAAGAATTCTCTAAGACACACCATACACTATTAAGTTGCACCATGTCAGGAGCTGCATAATATTGACCACAAAAGAAATTAAATAAATACACTACACATTGTTGATTGTCTGATTATGGCCCATTGATAAAGTCAACAAATTTGAATTGTTCAAGGTAGTTATTTAGTGACTAGAGACCATGACCTATAAAAATAAAAATAAACTTCTGGAGAATGTTGGATGCGAAAGATCTGAAGGTAATTCGAAGAATAGAAAGTGACGGTTAGTCGGTACACTCATCAAAGAGAATACCAGAAAACGACCCATGGCAGGTCCGGTGACCACACTGAGATAGGATGTCAACCTCGGAGGAAAAAGGTAGCAAAATGTAACCTTAATAATTTGTTGCTTTGTTTGTTTCCCCCCACCCCCACCCCATCCCTCCCGAAGCCAGAACGCTGTGTCATAATGTTGGTGGCAGCTTCGTAAATACCAATTCAAACGGATAATAATTAGAATTCAAGCATCATTTCGCTAAAAAAGAACAAAGAAACCCCCAATGGACATGTTGGGTCGCAGCATCGCGGTGGATTAACATAACTGAGACAACATGCCAACTTATGAATGTTCCCTGGGTTGCTAATTACAGTCAGAGTTTAAATCAATACCTCAGAGGACCCGCTGCTACAAAATCCCACCAAATTGCTGTTCCCTTTTCAGGAGGCCTCATTAGGGAGAGACCGCGTTATCATTGTGCTGCCGCCGCTGCCGCTGCTGCTGCTGCTGATGCAGCCGCCACCCAGTTCGCTGTGTTTACTGAAAAATCCTGCAATGGCCTCCTAATGCAATGGCTTTAAATTTTAATGCCCTGCGTTCACACTCGAGGGTCCGGGGGCCATCAGACAGAGCAGAGCCAGATGCCCATCTCTCCAGAAGATGTTGAAGTATTACATTAGACAGTAAATCAACACTGCTTGTTAATTATTTAGGAAAACAAAGTGCTGCAGTCATAGACACTCCAGTGCACGGCTGCAATGTTTAATCTACATAATGTATCTGGAGGGAGAGGCCGGGGAGGGAGCGACAGAGGCAAGGGCCTCGGTCTCATGCCTTCTGATGCCAGACGGCGGTAGCCTTCCCCTCCTTAATCCTGCCATTGTGTTGGGTCTTCAGAAGCCTCTTGTTGTCTCGCCTCAATGGCCAGAGACAAATAATTGGCAATAAGTCTAATGGTAACATTAATAATAATGGCATGAAAAAGTAAACAAAAAAGTAATAATCTCTGGGAGAGTGCGTCTGCTTTAAACATTTCATTTTTTATTATTACTTTTTTGTTCTGCTTTACATCTTTCAGCACTTTGTTCCTATGTTCATAGAACTTAATTCTGATATTATGCAGACCATAAAATTAATTTCATAGTGTTTCTCTTTTGTTCCAGTCACACTGGGCAAATGCTTATGCAAGTTTCCATACAGCAAATATTACATTTCTCTGTGTGGTACTGGCTTGGAAATGACTATGGATATAATCCACAATTGAGGCTGAAGTCTTAAGAAGCAAGTATGATTTTCTGCACACGTATATATTAAGGACCAAAAGAGAGAGAGAGAGAGAGAGAGAGAGAGAGGGAGAGAGAGGGAGGGGAGGGAGAGGAGGGAGAGAGAGAGAAATAGTAATCTAATGACTTTTTAATGTGACATGTATTACCACCGCACATTGTACAGACACTCTATTTGTGCACTTGTAGACAGTGCTGGTGCCGCTGCTGTTTGTCAAACTGATGCGCGCGGGCTGAATGGAAAATACAGGAAAGATAGAAGTGGGAGGATTTGGCATAAGGTCTAGAAATAATAGTGTAACGTGCGCTGCACAGCAACCATAAGCCTAATTATTTAAATAGGCTCTCTTTCCCCGGGAAGCACAGCTCTGCTCTGTGTCTCGCTACATGTAGCGCAATCCTTCTGTTGCCTGTGCCTCACGTCAGCTTGCAGTGACCCCTTCCTTCTGTCTCACATTACAGCAGCGCTAGCCACAGTAATTGAGGGGAGAAAGATGAGGTGAAGTTTGTCCGTCTGGATGTACTATTTTAACGCTGCAAAGCTTCGTGTTAAAATCGGTAGCACACCTTGCCCCATCTGTAAATACAATGCTGGCTCCAAATAGGAGCAGACTTCAGTCAGAATCATGGCAGGAATTTGTGCTAAATTTGTGCCTATTTAGGCTTATGAGCTTCTGTCAGATTCACTGCTGCGTTTCAACTGTATATCAACGCCTTTACAATTACTATCAATACATATTTAATATTGTGAATCCAGTGCCATCCTTTCATTTTATTTCCAATTATTTATATTTGCAAAGCACTTCAGCTGGAACTCTGTATAACCCTGTGTGTTACTCAGTTAATCATGTGTAGCACAAGATATCACATACAGCATTTTCTTCAAGAACAAGGTTGTTGAGTTCAAAGTAATCTAATCTTGCTTGAAAAATGTTCTGTAAAACTCATCTTTTCCTCTGTGTGCGCATATAATACTGCAATTGCTGTGTATGTATTTTTTCTTTTAGAAAATGTTGATGGGTACTTCTAATACTTAAATCAAGATCAATTTGATTGAAGTTATTTAGAATCACTGTTTGGAATTGTGCAGAAAAAAGGCATTGATTCAATCAGGATGTGTCCTTAATTACTTACAAGTAGATGTAAGAAAGAAACAGTTTGGCAGTTTCTTTATGGTGTCTGTGAAGAAGAAAAAAAACCACTTGCATTTATTGTACATGGAATAACACATTTCCTAAGGTAAGACCCAGCTAGCCAATTCAGTGCTTTCTATGTAAAGAGCAGAACTTTGAAGTATGTCCAGTTAGGGAAGCCAGAGAAGAGAGGCTTGCATAGGTAATATGGCATCAATTTATTTTAGTTAAAATCTTTTACAGCAGCATGCCATTGCAATAATCCATCCAAAAAGGCATGGACAAGCTTTACTGCATCTGCAATGCTCATTAGATGAAAATGAGATTATAGATGGAGATCAGGCTGTGCTGTTACACCCATGTCTTTAACCTCTGCTTTTGGACTTCTGGAAAAGCCATTCACTTTTAGGATGAACCATTGTAAATGACATCCTACCACAGAGCTGCTGGGACCAAAAAGCACTTTCACACCTAATTTGTTTGACTGCGTAATTTGAATGCAAGTGCAGTGTGGTCTGTTTGGAGCTAGTGTGTGAAATGTGTGATGGCAATTGTGTAATTGCACTTGGGAACTTGGAATTAAAGCAATCAAACTGAGACCACTATGGAGAAAGGATCTCGGACTGCTCTGGAAGTGAACTGGGTATGTGGACCTAACAAAACAAACAAGAATTTTTTTGCAAACAAAATTCAAGCTTCATCGAATCTTCCTGGTCTGAAATTAAGCAAACCTCAATTTTTCTCTCTCTTCTGATTTCATCGAGACATAAAGTTGCATGGGGTCAGCATTTACACCCTGTTCCCACATAACCTCTTCAAAAGGCAACATGTACAGGAAGAAAGGTGGAGGCCCAAGAACAGGACCTTGCTCAAGTATGATCCAAAGCTAGTTGATTTGCACAAAAAGTAATCTGTCTGATTGTTATGATACATGTACGACATGGGAGTGCATCTCCCATGAAGTTAACTAGACAAGTGTTCAATTTAGATGAATGTGGTGATCAACTGCTGCACTTAATACCAGCACAAGTGTGGAGTGTCTTGATGCTAGCGTTGGAAGTGTGAAGTACAGTCATTATATGTGGAACTGTAGTATATTGGCAACAGTTCAGTATATATAACACAAGCTCCTAACAAAGGCAAATAATGTTGTGCTCTACTCTACCTTCTGAATCTGAAGTGTCATTTGTTTTGCTTTACACACATTTTTGATAAAATTCCATTTTTGGACCCCTTTTTCAGGCTGAATAAATTCAATATACTGAACAGTCTATCACTGTATGAACTGGGATAACTGTGCAATGTGTTTTTTAAGACTTGTTTCAAATAATCTACAGTACACAGAGTAAATGTCAATCCAACATGGCATGAAATAATTAATGCATTTGCGACCGGAGAAAATAAACACCTTGGTATATCAGTAAGCTACCTGATGCACTGCATGTGTACATTACAGTCATTTAGTATTCCAAGGAGCAAGACTTTGGCATGTGTGTTCTGTTATCTCTCCAGTTCAGCACTCAATCGCTCTCTGTTTTAATTTCTCTTATTTCTGGCTGATTGGCTTGTAATGTGTTTTTTTTTTGTTTCTTGAGAAAACTTAATTAGATTTCACAGGTTAAAGGTGACTACTTGCTGAAAGTTCAAGATAATTACTTTTTAATTACAGGATGCAATTAAATGCTATGTATGTTTTCCAGGGACCTTGTCAATTCCTGTGTGAGACGGGTGCCATTCTAGGAAGAGGTCAAGTTTGCCATAATACAGTACTGAAAAAGGTGGCCTATTGAAGAGGAGGGGCATTTGAAGAGGTCTGGGTATGTGTGATTTGCGCGAGTGTGTATCCTTTGGTTGGGTGAGGTTCCTAAACATTACAAGTAAACAATGAGGATTTAGGAAATTAAATGAAGCTATTCAAATAAACCGTCAAAGCAAATCACAAAAAAATAGCGAGAAACCAAACACATTTCAATTCTGACACGCAAATCATCACATTTATGTGGCTGTCACACTCAGATTTCCCCCCCCCCCTCATTCAATAGTTTAATCCATCTTAAACTATTGTATACACACATGAATATAAAAATAAATATGCAATTCTTTAAATTTGCTGTAATATTATGTACTCAGTGACGAATCACAACAGCAGATTAAGTCAATGCTATTTCACCAACCAATTCTTTGATTGTATTCTTTGAACCAAGTTCTGCATTAATTACACGTTCATAAAATATTAATAGAATATTGTGCCATTTTATTCACCATTGGATTTAAGCATGACCAGTAGATAAGATTATCATCAAATAAATTGTTCTTTCCCACTCCTCATTAGCCTTACCCAAGGGTAATACACTTGGTTTAATAAATCTGTCCGTCTGTAGGAATATCCATCTGTCTGCCTATTTGCATCAAAGGGGTGTAGAAATGACAATTTACAACTAGAAGCCAAGTTTGCATGAAAGAAGTGTGGGTCTGAAGTCTGGGATAGCATGGTTTTTTGAATGAGAAATGTAGCATAAACTGATATGTTACAAGAAAAGTGGCAACTGATACTGACACTAACTGTGTAAAGGAGAAAGCAGTACACCCATAAAAAACAACAACAAAAAACAAAACAATGGGTTCTATTCAGAGGGGGGTGATAAGGTCATGTACAAAGGAGTGTGCTGGGGGCAGTAATAAACAAGAGTACAAAAATGTGCACTTGATGACAAGCCCCATCCAAGTCAGGTACACACAGGGAGCATGGACAGAGGTATCACCAAAATATCTCTCTTTTTTACTTATTTATCTCTCCTCTCGTACAAAACTCCAACGTCTTCAAGGAAACCCTTTGAATTTGCCCGCTGGAAGGAAAAAGGAATTACTCACACACATGATCAATTTCATAGTATATGGTTTATTGCCCCTAGTATGAATATGAGAAATCTACATAAATGCTTAAATATGTAAATATTGTATTAAGATTAGGTAGGTCAACTGAGAACTGTCTTTCACAGTGATGACCTGGGACATCACAGTGGGGAGGGATTGCAAGGGATTGTGTAACCAATCAGATGTAGGGGATGATTAGGTGGCCCGATGTGGAGAGACCGTTTTAGCAGGACAGCGGGGTTAACGCCCCTACTCTTTTGAGAAGTGCCATTCTGGATCTTTAATAGCGGTAAAGACCTCAGTTTAACGTCTCATCCGAAAGACGGCATCTCCTACAGCACAGTGTCTCCATCACTACACTGGGGAATTTGGTTTCCTGCCTGGTCCAAAGGAAAGACTGTCCCCTACTGGCACGCCAACGCCTCTTCCAGCAGCAATTTAGTTTTCCCAGGAGATCTCCCATCCCAGCATTAATAGAGCCCATATCTGTTTTGCTTCAGCAGTTGCCTTGAGAAGGATACAGAGTGGTATTGGCTGGTACATCCTGAATGCATTCTTACATTGAGGCTAGAGGCCTTGGGTTTTAGTTCCTGAGCCTCCAAGAACAAACTCATCCTTCATTTTTTCCAATGATTTTCCACGATAGGACAGAGCCAAAGTCTTCTCTTGGCAGTGTGCACACAATTGAGAATTTAGCTGTCCAATCAGAAACAGAGCTTTATTTGTGTAGTGAATTCTGGTCATAATTTTGTACTGTGTGAGGTTTATTTTTATGTTTTATCATACACTGTTTTAGTTGAGGATTTGTTTTTCCTGGGTGTCACTGTCTTCGCAGGTTGAGGTTGATGGACTTTATAAAGGTATGTTTTCTTTAGTTTTTCCAATGTCTATTTAAATACATTTTTATCGCTTATTTTTGTTATCCCCTATTTCCTAGCATGTCCGTGCGCCCATCCAGTTCTGTCATTCCAACACCCTCTGTCAATGCGGGAGACCACAAACAAGCGCACTGACCATTCCTTTCTGTCCTTCTCCCTCCCCCTCCCCTCTGTCCCTAAACCATCTTCACCTGCTCCCACTGTCCTTGTCCGTCGCAACCTCCGCTCTCTCTCACCCGCTGCCTTGTCAGCTACTGTCCTATCTTCCCTTCCCCCTACTGATGCCTTCTCTCAGCTACCTGCTGAAGTAGCATCATCCACCCTACTTTCCTCTCTCTCCTCCTCCTTTGACTTACTCTGTCCTCTATCCGCTAAACCCGCTCCGTCTCCGCCCCCCCGCCCCTGGCTAACCGATTCCTTTCGGGCTAACCGACTGAAGCTGCGTGCGGCAGAAAGGAAATGGAGAAAATCCAAATCCCCTGTAGCTCTGTCTGACTTCCACGCACTCCTGACTTCCTTCTCCGCTAAACTCTCCTCTGCTAAGTCTGCATTTTTCCTTTCTAAAATTCAATCTTCTGTTTCCAACCCACGTAAACTCTATGCTACGTTTTCCTCTCTCCTCACCCCTCCTCCTCCCCCACCCCCTCTCTAAACCGCCGATGACTTCTCATCCTTCTTTCACGAGAAGGTTGAGGTCATTCGCAACTCCTTCCCCCAACCTCTCCCTCTCCCATCCCGCTACCTAAACCTCCCACTCCTCTGTCCTCCTTCTCACCCCTCCCTGACTCGGACATCCTTCAACTTGTTCTCTCCCACCGTCCCACCACCTGCCCTCTTGATCCCATTCCTTCCCCCTCTTCCAGTCCATTGCTATGGACATCCTCCCTTTGTCTCTAATGTCATTAACTCCTCTCTTTCCTCTGGCTCTGTCCCCTCCTCCCTCAAATGCGCTCAGGTTGTCCCCTCCTCAAAAAACCCTCTCTGAATCCTGCTGTCATCTCTAACTACCGACCTGTCTCTCTCCTCCCTTTCCTCTCCAAAACGTTAGAACGGGCTGTCTATAATCAACTGTCTGCTCATCTCTCACAGAACGACCTGCTTGATCCTAACCAATCTGGGTTCAGAGCAGGCCACTCCACAGAGACTGCTCTCCTTGCGGTCACAGAGGCTCTTCACGTCGCTAAGTCCCGATCCCTTAGCTCTGTCCTCCTTCTCCTCGACCTGTCGGCGGCATTCGACACCGTGGACCACCGGATCCTGCTCTCATCTCTCGTCGAGATGGGAATCTCTGGATCTGTGTTGACATGGTTTGAGTCCTACCTGGCTGACCGGTCCTACCAGGTGGCCTGGAGAGGATCCCTCTCCTCTCCCCGCACCCTCTCTACCGGTGTCCCACAGGGCTCGGTGCTAGGCCCTGTCCTATTTTCTCTGTACACCAAGTCACTTAGCTCTGTTATTTCTGCTCATGGTTTTTCCTATCACTGTTATGCTGATGACACTCAACTGTTTCTCTCCTTCCCTCCATCTGATACCCAGGTCCCGGCACGGATCTCTGCATGCCTGGCTGACATCTCCGCATGGATGTCCACCCACCACCTGAAGCTGAACCTGGGGAAGACAGAGCTGCTCTTCCTCCCAGCGAAGGGCTCCCCGATGATTGATGCGTCAATCACCGTGGAAGGCTCCATAGTGTCTCCGTCCCAGTCTGCTAGGAGTCTTGGGGTAACCCTGGACAACCAGCTGTGCTTCTCGAGCCATATTGCAGCGATCACTCGGACCTGCCGTTTCTCCCTCCACAACATCCGGAGGATCTGACCGTTCCTCACCCAAGAGGCCACTCAACTCCTGGTCCAGGCCCTGGTGATCTCACGTCTGGACTACTGCAATTCCTTGCTGGCAGGCCTTCCGGCCTGTGCCATCAAGCCACTGCAACTAGTCCAGAACGCTGCTGCTCGCCTGGTGTTCAACCAGCCAAAGTTCACCCACGTCACCCCTCTACTCTCCTCTCTGCACTGGCTCCCCATCGCAGCACGCACCAGATTCAAGTCACTGGTGCTTGCTTTTCAAGCGGCAGAGGTACTGCTCCCCATACCTCCAGTCACTCATCACGCCCTACACCCCGTCCAGACCTCTCCGCTCCGCCTCCGCTGGCAGACTGACTGCCCCATCCCTCCGGGCGCCTGGCAGCCGCTCCTCGCGGTCTCGCCTCTTCTCTGTCCTGGTCCCTCGTTGGTGGAACGACCTCCTGCAATTGGTCAGGACTGCGGAATCACTTCCAATCTTCCGCAAGAGACTCAAAACCCACCTCTTCAGACTCCACTACCCCTGATCTCTGTCCATCTAGCTAAATTGTCTTCACCACTGTCTACTTGTTCAACACTATACTCTTTATTTAAAAATAAAAAATAAAAAATAAAAATAAAAATTGAAATGTAAAATACCTTTTCCTTCCCGGTGTTACAGGTATGGTACGCAGATGCCTGCAATGATGTTTATTGCTGTATTCCTGCACTGATCTCGTGCGTTAACTATGATTGTTCCTACCATGTATTGATGCACATCTTGTAAGTCGCTCTGGATAAGAGCGTCTGCTAAATGCTTAAAATGTAAAAAATGTAAAATGTAAATGCACAGCACAACAAGCATCGACAGGATCAAAATGTTTGTAAGGTATGTCTGAAAATAATCTTTTCATGGAGTGTCATCAAATTAATTTGATGAATTTGAATATGCTCCACACAGAATCATTCATACAGGAACTATTCATTCCTGTATGGAATTGAATTGGGCACCATACAATGCCAGATAGATTATATAATCTCAATGCTGTTTTGCTAATAACTGACCGTTCTTAGCTTCAAGTGACTGCTAGAATACATGGAGGCCAAAGGTAGAAGAGGGAAAAGAGTATGGACTACAGGGGATTAGGATAATGTATTCTGATGGAGATGAACTGATATATATGAGAGTAAAGGCTGGTAATATAACTGAGGGGAAAAATGGAGAAGGAGGAGTGGAACCTTTAAAAGCTCATGAATGTGCAACAATATTATTAATGATTTTTATGAATCAATCTCATACATTAGCTGTCTTAGCATGAGACATTTAACAGGAGTCTATAAATGGCAGTCACGTTTAAATGCAGCAAACAGAAAGAAAAACAAATTCCCAAATTTGTTATTTAAAAAATGTGCGAATTCATTGTTTGGTGTACTGTGTAGTGCTTTTGACTAAAAAAGGAACAAAAAAGTTAAAATGAATGAAAATCATAGTAAAAATGAAACCCTACGAATATATTTGAAAGGGCAAAAATCTGGGATGCAACCATGCCCGATTCATTGCCATGCATGCAATTTCTCTTCTCCCGCACAGCGGCAGAGTATCTGTGTGGTTATAATTAGAAAGCAGCAGTTTTTTTGACAGCAAATTGATTTTTTTAATTGTTCCCTCCTGCATCCATCCAGGTGGCCAAGCCTTCCACATTTTCTTTATTGCAATGGGTTAGAAGCTCGCACATTCCTAAAGCTGAGTTTCTACAAAAAAAAGATCACAGGAGAGTTTGGGCATAATTGGCTCTAATGTCTCCTGCATTATCCATTTTAGGAGCTTCATTCAGAAACAGCAGCAATAAGGAATTTTCTAAAGGCAGTCTGGTTTACAACACTAATGGACCTAACAGGAAGGAAATGCAATTTGAAAGAAGCTGATCTATGTAGCCTATTGTTGAGGGGTAATGTTGATCTAATTATTAACCGCCTGTGATGGAACAGTAGTGCTCCTCAGTCTCCAGTCTGACAGTTTTTGGGATGATGCCACCGGGTAGAACTGGAGGCCAGCATGTGCAGGCGCTTCCTGCACATCATAGGCAAGGTGCACACCCCTCCACGGGACACAGTTTCTCCTCTCATCCTTTGTCATATAAAGAATCTTTCCACCCATGTTAAATATGACAGGGAGAGCTGGTTTTTTTTTTTTTTCCCTTCTTCTTTTCTCCCCAATGTGATTGATAGGGGGTGCAAATGAAAACAAACTTTCATCCCTTAAATCAAAGGCAGCTCTGCAATTGGGTAATGAGTGTGCAGTGCTGATTGCGCTAAAACTCTGCTTGTTAGTGCTGTGTTGCATTATGGACAGTCGGATGTTAGTTTGTTAGTGTTATTGTGTCTGCCAGCAAGGTTACCGCTGCACACAAATGAATGGTCCGAGAAGATGACAGTCTTGGACAAAGCCTGGATAGTTCATTAGAGCTTGGTGCAAAGGCCTGTGGAGGCATTTTGTTCTTGTAGACACTACTTGTAGACACTACAGAGAACAACCCCCTGACCCTCACACACACTTTAATTGCTTTTCTCTTCTGTCAGTATTTTTAGAGCCAAAACTCTCATTATATTGCATTTCCATGGAAATGGAAAGCTCGGATGCAGACTTTCTATTCTGCATTTAATTGTATTATTTTTCTAACTAGAGACGCCGAATAAATGGTAGAAAACAACAGCAGGTTGCAGCCCGCAGCCCTTCACTGTGGAAAGAATACGGTGACAAACGTAATGGCTCTGATAAATGGCAGTGCATATCATATAATAAGACAGTGACCAATGGTCAAGTGGTGCTGGGACTTTTACGACATCACAGTAATTAGTTTACAGTGTGATATGTTTTTTAAAATACAAGAGGGGAATGCAGCACTAGGTTTACAATAAACACAGAGAACTAACACTGAATTGCTATCACAAAATGTAGACTGTGTGTGTGTGTGTGTGTGTGTGTGTGTGTGTGTGTGTGTGTGTGTGTGTGTGTGTGTGTGTGTGTGTGTGTGTGTGTGTGTGTGTGTGTGTGTGTGTGTGTGTGTGTGTGTGTGTGTGCGTGCGCAACCCCGAGGATTCTCCTAAACCCATGAGCAGTAATGATGGAACGTCATGGAATATGCAATAGAATATGAATCATACAACAGATTATATTTGGGGAATTTCCTCAAAGGTTGTGCATGTAGCCTTTTACTATAGCCTTTAAATGGTAAAACTCCAACAGTCATTAGAATATGAGTTGAAAGTGTCCCTAACCATTCACAACTGTACCTGTTTTGTATTTAAATATTAAGCAATGCTGGGTGAATGTGCACATCCAGAGGTTAGCTACAGGTGCTGGGCAAAAAAAGTACCACAGGAAAAAGAGAAGAATACCCGCACACCGTTTAAATGCTCCCAAAGCGTTTTAATTCTTAGATAACATTTCAACCCGGCGGGGTCTTCGCCAGGCTGTTGCATTTAAATATTGCCATCGGTAGTCCATCTGTGGAGAAGCTCTTAGTCAAGCAAAGAGACATTGGGTTTTTTTGCATACAAGAATGAATGTTTAATATTAAGTTTACATCAATCAGGCTAACAAATGATATTAAATGGCAGCAAGCTAATACAATTCTGGGGGAAGTGACCTTTACTGCGCTCTGTGCTTTTACTTGTCTGGATCCCACACAGCAAAGGCTTGACCTTTGGAGAATTATAATAATATTGTCTCATCTCAATGGCTGAGGAGCGCATTTCCCTCCTGCATGTATGAAAGGTTGCACGATGCACATTATAATGACAACATCTCCAGGACTTGCACACACGTGCATTCAAGTCAGAATGGGCACAGCATTAATACATGCCGTTGTTACACGCGTTTCAGAACAGGCAATCTCGAGAATTTCTTGTGCTCTGATATACTCCATTGAACAGATTGATCCCTGGTCCATTCCACTATGGTCTGAACATAAGTTTTATCTGGTCTTATCTTAAACGGCCTAAAAAATCCTATTAATATTTCATGTCAGTACTCAGCAAGTAGGAAACCAATTTGATGGATAGAATGATATCGGTAAAATTGATTTCAGGTGGTCCTCCATATAATTACCAAAACTGATGCAATTATATTTCAACATTCACACAATTTGTGGAAAAGACATTGATATGTACACGTGTGGTTATGTCCAACAAATGAATATGTATTGCATCCGTCTGGCTATACGTTATGGTTGATATGACTAATTCGATCAGCATTATACAGCAATTAATTTTCCAAAAACATCCAAACCTAACTTCAATATTCAAAAAAGCTTTTTTTTGGTTCTGCATTATGACCTGTTTTAGTCTTGTGAAGTCTGAGCATTTATAATTACCTGAATTGGGATTTTACCATAAAATGTCATTTGAAAATTCAAGGTTCAGTAGATATGGCCTTTGTGATTAAAATGTAATATACATTTAAATGCAGATTCAGAAATGTGGCACATAGTATGTACATTATATGCCATGATCTGTACATATACAGAAATGGAGTAGCTTTTGTTTGTGCAACAGTGACATCTTTTGGCTGAAGACGTGATGGCCTGAATACATTGAAAATACATATACAGTTATACCTTATAACAGATCTGTTTTTGTATGTTCACTGTTTTTGGTTCATTCAATCATCACTGTGATTCATCTGGTTGATCTGCTTAGGTTGCAACACCTTAGCTAATTATGATTCGCATTCATTGTGACTGACTGTATATATCACTGAATTTTTTATCTCTGCTTCATTCCCTGACGAAGGATTTGATGAAACAACAAGTTTTTAACTGTTTGAGTGCCTTGGTTTTTTCTTCCTAGTTAACCCCATAGCTATCACCAGCCTGCCGGCGGACCGTCTACATTATATAGCATGTTCTTCTTTAAATATCATGGTTAAATGTACCAAAAATATAAACATGTATTATATGCACAGATCAGGTGGAATCTTGTCTTTTCCACAGTGGAGTCCAATTTGCATCAACAGGAGAATAGCTGCTCCTTACCTTCGGTGATGTCTGGAAGACCCAAAATATGACAGATAGTTGATAATGTGGGTGGGTATGTGGGTGGGTACCTGATCACTGTAAGGGTCTAACAAACAAAAGTAGTGACCCTGTTTTGTGACAAGAGCAACCCAAATAGAGAGAGTTCCAATGTTTACTATGTGCTTCATATCGCCAACAACAGCAAAGATGTAATTCTCCTGGGTCTACGAGATATGTGATTATGTTTCACATAGGAAAGTTTGTATCCTCGTGATGGTAAATCTTTGCTGCAAAATAGGCCCACTCCCATCATTCTCCAATAAGTATTGGACAAACAGCCCCCCTGAATGTCCAACCAGCGCCACCAGTAACATGATCATGTGGCATAATCGATTCTACTTCCCTCCATATATGCTGAAATTGGTCTCAGGTTCTAGCCAATGGGATATCCTTTACAACAATATAAGGATTATTTTGGTTTGCATTTACTATCATGAATTAACTTTGTGTACACATGATGCTAGTGAAGATGCATGCGATTGAAGAGAATGCACACACTTCAGAGTTTTGGAAATTCTTTATACTTTTCTCTTAGTTTTCTTTGGATTTATTATTTGGTTTTACAATGCCAAAAGCCCCAAAGAAGACCTGTCCCATGACCAGGATCCTGTTTACGACTGGTGAGTAACTAATGGTCTGTTGGTCTCATAGGAAACAACATGCTGTAGTGTGATTCTCAGTGTCACAGAAGTGAATTGGGCCACTTGGAGATATTAGGAGACACTTTGAGCCATCACATTATCTGTTTTGTGAGCAAAATAATGATCCATAATGGTTTGGGTGATAGAAAAAGCTTTAATAGTCAATCAAACATTTAGTGTGTTTTCCAGTGTCACAGAATTGAATAGAAACCATTGGACCAATTTGGACACCTTGGATAGGTTTTGGGACACCATCACTAAAAGGCCTCTGATTCATGAACACTTGGGTGTAAAAGTCTGTTGTTTTGCACAGTTAGTTATCATATTTTACAAGGCATGCACAAACATTCATAACTCTATCATGAAATGTGACTTTTTATTGATTTTCAAACAAGTGTTTCTACACAAGAAAACTATACAGCGCCTATTTTGTTGTATGTTTGATCTTCAGTCCTTTAGGGTGTGTTGTGTCCACATGTTACCTGATGTTACCACATCCTAATAAACCATAAGGTGTTTCCTTTCAAATGATACCAATTGATGTGGTCATCACTGTTCTTGAGCTATATTTGGGTATGTCTAAATAGGCGGGAATGTCAAAAATAGGAGGTGACTGTTAAGGGGTTAATTTACTGTAACTAAAGATTTAAATTCCCTGATTTCCAAAATGCAGAGCATGACTGTTGCAAGCATTTAAGGCAACTAGACAACTATTTGTCAATGTAGCCTATTAATCCAAAAATATAAAATACAAAAGATGACATTTGTTTTCAGTCTGAATTGTTGTTCAAGACAAATGTAAACTTACTAAATTGAAATCAGGACAAAACAGAAAACTGTCAAAATATTTTTCAATGCTGAAAATGACTATTTAATTTGTTTTATGAATGTTTCCAAATGTTTTAATCAGTTTTAAAACCTGTTTTAAAAATGTTTTAATGTTTTTGCCCAATGGACAGCCAGACACAACATGAAGGAATGTCATATCATTCCCTACTACTGTATACTCAAATGCAGAGAATTGTCCAACAGTGATTGAATGCTGTTCCTTTCCATTGGTTATGGCAATTTAGTCACTTCAATCGGTGTCTTTTGCATTTTTTTCATTACCAAAATTACTTTTGAAGATTCACATTCTGGCAACAGATTACTGTGGTGTTAATCCAAATCCTGGGAATCAGTATCCCACTCTCCCCCAAAATCTGCATACTTGGTCACCCTGTTAAACTAGATCTCACTCCCTGCCAGTCCAGAGTGCTGATCCCACCTCTAGTTATTGCCACAAAAACAATCTTACAAAACTGTAAAAATAAAAACAACATCATTCTAGCTCAATGGTACAATCTTATGATCACCTTACAGAAACAAACTCCATGAACATGAAAACACATGGTCCGTCTTTATTGAACATTCGGAAACATAATCCATAAACTTCATCATCCATAAATGTAATACTCACGTATGCTTCATATTATTAATTCACAAATCATATTATTAATCATTTGTAAAAAAACAAAAAACAATAACAAATCTTTTCCCCCTCTCCTTTCATATTCCACAGGCATGCTCTCTTGGCAAAACATTCAAGTAACCAATTATATCTTACAGTACTGGAAGAATTTTCACAATCTAATATGCTTCTCTGCATGTTAACCTTCTACGACTGTGTATGTCGACCTTTGTTTGTCTCCCTATCTGTCGGTGTATTTGTTCATGTTCCCCTTTGGGGGTGGATGAGGACGGGTAGCATGGTTAGGGAACTTGGCTGAATACAGTGTGTGTTTTTGGTGAGTGCAGTACCAACAGCGTCTGCTGCTGGGCTGTTATTATAATATTGTTTTCAGATACGTTACTGTAATACTTATAATTTTCATTTTTCAAAATATAATTTTTAATAATATATTGTAAGATATCATATTGATTCCACCTGTATGCCACCTTTACATTCTCCTTCTCTTCTCTTCATGAGAAACATAGAGACAATACTGATATGTTTACTACTGTGAATTGTGTGAGGCACCATTAGCTACAATGGACGCCCACACCCAATGTGCTCACTGCCTTGGGCTGGAGCATATCGTCCAGGCTGTGGAGGCCCCATCCAACTGTGCATCTTGCGCTGTTCTGGGTGGCCGCTTATGTGAGGCCCGATTGGCAGCATTAAAGCCTTCACCGGGGCACCAAGAGCATCTTCCTCCCTCAGGCACTGCGCCTGGCGGCAACGCTCTCCCCTCGGATTTGGGGGCCTGTCCCACCAAACGGAGCCCTCCTAGCTTGGAGGCTCAGCTTGACGATATGGAACTACAGACCGCAGCCCTGCTTCAGCATTTCAGAGGAGATGACTGCACTTGGCATCGAGCCAGAGGATGTAGTACAGGGCCGTATGCTGGAGGCCAGCTTGGCCTCATTTCTCACTGGCGCTGAGCAGCTGGGCCAAGGTGGAGGAATGCTTCTCTGCTTTCCCCCAGGTCAGGCCTTGGGCATTTATGGCATCCTCAGAGGCTCTGGGCATACCCTCTGATGGATCCCATGGTGGTGGCTATGGTACTCCCAGACAAGGAGATTATTGGGAAGATGCCACGCTGCCCTCCGGGCCCTGCATGTACAACTAACAATCTCCTCAAGGGCACGTTCACAGCCCTTGCCCTCCAGGCCCAACTACTGAATGCCGACTCGCTGTTGCAGAGATTCCAGGCCACGCTCATCATGCCTGCTTGACGGGGACCTGGAGCTGGCCGATGACCTCAATCAGGTGTCGACCCGACTCTCCCTTCTGCAAGTAAATGCAAGAATGCCGAAAATAGTCGCCTGGCACACTCCCAGGTCTATGATCATCGACTCATCACGCATGACAGCACGCCCCCACAGGCAAGGGTTATGACCATCTTGACCCATGCAACAGCACATCAACATCCTAGAGCTCAGGGCAGTTTACCTAGCTCTCTTACCAGTTCCTCCCTCTGCAACAGCAGACGGGTCTTGATAAAGGCAGACAACACTGCTGTGATAGCTAACATAAACCAACAGGGTGGCCTGGGTTCCCTCGGCCTGCACAGGCTGGCTCGGGAACTGCTGTTGTGGTCACAGAACCAGCTCGCATTGCACGCTAGTACAGCACACGCTGTAGGTGTATGTCGCACAAACCCATGCAATGCGCAGGACTGACCAATCGTTCACCTGCTATGGCGATGGAGTTCTGGGCATGCGCGTTTCAAAGCAGAGACTGTCACATTGGGTTGCGAACACCAGAGTCACTGCCTCGTGTGCTCTTCTCAAAGGAGTTCCCTTAGCTGGCATATGTGCTGCGGCCAGTTGGGCGTCTTCCAGCACCTTTATCAGGCTGTATTGTGTTAATGTGGCTGCCCCCAGTTTGGTGAGTTCAGCCGTCCTTGGGGTGGCCCCTCACTACCCTAAGAGTGATGGTGGCATAAGGGTGTTTGACCATCATGGGTTTTCCCGTTAGGGTGTAGCTCTTGCAACCTGGCCATGTCATAGCTCACTGTAATGATCTGGTATAGGGGGGATACCAAGCTGCAGTGATCAAAGCAAATGAAACATAACAACGGTTATCACTGTAACCTTGGTTATATGAATTCACAGATCACTACAGACCTCGGCAGCTACGGGGTCTATTACAGGTGGGTAGCCAGCCCTCACGGGACTACCCTTTCTCTTACCTCAATCCTTATGTGCGTGGGAGAATATGCCAAGCTGTCCAAGAGTTCACATAACCGTGGTTACAGTAATAACCATCTTCATTTTCCTGCCATCATCAGAAATGCTTCATTAATTCTCCCCATTAGGCAATATGTGCTGTAATCAAAAATATAATCTGTTCAGATATATTGAAACAAATAACATTATCTCTTCATAGTAGCAAATTGTAGGCCATGCAGCAGGTGATATCATTATTTAGACATATAAGGATGTATACATGCAACAACATTTTAGTCAATAGAACAAACATAAAAGACACCGTATTGCTTTTCTGTGGGGAGTAGCTTGCTTGCTAATATTGTCCAAAAGATTATTACTATTGCTTTTATAATTTCTACTGCTAACACAAATAGGGTATATGAAGTATGTGTTCATATGGGATGGTGCTCATGTTATATAATGTAGTAAATGTCAGTATTATCTGTCATGTTTTAGGACTTTTAGGTTGTAATGTCAAATATCAAGCAACACCTTAGGAAGGACCTACAATGCTTCATGAAATGTGCTATTTTCAAAAACAGAATATTAAACTCAAATAGTGCCGGCAGTGTGGTATAATGGTTAGGGAACTGGGCTTGTAACGTTAAGGTTGCAGGTTCAATCCCCAGGTGGGACACTGCTGTTGTACCCTTGAGCAAGGTACTTAACCTGAATTGTTTAAGTTAATATCCAGCTGTATAAATGGATTGTATGTAAATAAATGTAAACTGTAAGTCGCTCTGGATAAGAGCGTCTGCTAAATGCCTAAAATGTAAAATGTAAATGTAAAATGCAAATACAAATTATTTCATGTACCCTTGGACATTTTGGGACGTGTCATAATATTTGAAGAAATCTAATGAGAGATGAAATGGCAAAATTCCCTAAATGTGAGGAAGTACACACAAACCTTTCAGTTTCAAACTATACTATGCAAAGAACCAACCATCCAGAACAACACATCATTATTATGAACACATATAAGGACCACAGGCTTTGCATAACAATAATTACAGAAATATGTATTTTTATTCTGTAATACATTTTATACTGTATGGAGCTACTTGATGTTCTATTATTTGCTTTACAATGCACAAACATAAGACTGATCCTTCATTAATAGACAATAAATCAGTGCTTTGAGGGAGAGAAAAAAAATAAAAAATAAAAATAAAAAGCACTTACTTTGTTTTTCATGTAACACAAACACTGTATATATGCTACATGAGGTGGAAATGTAGAAGATTTGTTAAGAGTTCAAATAGTGTATAACTTGAAAACACAAGCAGTCCATCATTCATCACAGACTTCTGCTGGCACTTGGCAAGATTGCACACATTGATCACACTCAAAGAGTAAATTCTCTTGAGATGGGAAGATGAAACCAAGATGGGCCAAGTTACTCAAATGAATGTAGGGAAATATGGGAAGCACTGGTTTGGAGAAGTGCTTGTTTAGTCTGTGAGATATATTGAAGAAAGATTTGTTGTAACCTGGCATGATTTTGATATCAATAATTTGGTATGGAGAGCGAATTTGTATTTTATAGTAGATGTACAGAGTATATGCTTTGTGAGTAGCTTTTTTTTCCCTTTGATAACATTTTTGTTGCGATAAACATCTACCTCCCTGCAAGGGTTTTTGTGAGTTTTGGGAACCACTTGTGGTTCATAGCCATTTATCTCAAATTAAGGAATTATAAAAAAAATTCATTCCTCCCAATTACTACACACTAAAATGTGAACTTAAATGTACTCATTAATATACCTAGCCTTGGCATTATGACTCCAATCAGTGTCAAGTGCCCTTGTTTCATTACAGCAAATAAGAAAGCCTTTTCCTATACATAGTAGGTGCTGTGTGCAAAATAAATACAAATAAAAAAGCTTTCCACGCATAATTAAGACAAGTTACATGCGCTTCCATTTAGAGCATAAAATGACCTACACAAAAGAATTCAACCGCTCATTAAGAAGCCTTTCACAAATAGCAGCAGCATTCAAATGTTGCTCTGTTTTGTGCTCAGAATGTGGATGGAGTGGATCATGCCAGTATTAATGCAGGTGCACTCAACAGCAGTGATGAGCCCCACGCTGTGGGTGCTCATGCGAAAAGGAGCACAATGGGTCGATGCAAATTGAAAGTTGTGCGAATCGACCTGAGGAATCATAGCCAATGCTAGGAAGCGGTGGGATATATTATGAAGTGACACAAATTGAAGTTGTGTTAATGGACCTGAGAACGCATATGTTATGATGTGATGTAAAATGTAATGAAGTGATGCAAACTCTAGACATACTACTGGAGCTGCTGCTGCATGAGTTGATATGATGTGACTAGAAATATTGTCAAGCCATGCAAACTGTGAACACACAGTATGGGATATTATGTGATGCAAGCTATTATTTAGTGATGCGAGTTGAAGCTATGTGATACGCATTTCTGTGATGGTTTGTGAAATGTTGCGAAGTGACACACGTTGAAGTTGTGTAACTTGACCCAAGAAAGTACAGGAATGTATGTTCCATTATTAACCTATTCGCAAGAGTTGAGGGCTATCAGTTATGTGAGTCTCGGCTATATAAAAAAAACTATTCTAGCCATTTGCCATACACACGTCAAAGCATGTGGCCCACCCAACATTCATGCACTATATAAGGCTCATGCCAATGTGAACATGCCTGCAACATCTCTGGTTTAAGTAAACCATATACAAGGACCTACATCATATTGCACATACCAGCTATATGAAAATTGACAACAATAACATGTGAGAAAGCATAGTTTAATTTATATATCAAAAGTGTGCTGTTGCAATACTGTCAAGAGTTATGCATGCCAGAAAACCAGGATTAGCAAAACACAGCTATTTTGTGTGGTAGTGCACCTGTACATTATGTGGTATAGCCTCCACCCTAAATTACAGATCACAGCACATTATATACCAAGTATAGCCATACTGGGTGTGAGCTTAGAGCGCCACCTCCCAAAATTGAATATGTCTCATAATTTACACCAAGTTTCATCAAAATTTTGGATGACTGATATAATTTTGACATGGGCAAGAGCAAAAATTGGAATAGAGAGACAACTCCAGCTGGAAAAATATGAGGGATCTATGCTTGGGGGGGAGGAAGCTCCCGGGGGCTTTGGGACCCCCTTTGGGACCCCAGGCTTTGGCATTCTTAAGTAAAGCTAAGGCAATGTGTTTTCTTACTCTTATAGCACAAACCATTGGTGACATTTGAAGTGGATTATTTTAGGATTGTTGATTTTAGGTTACTGCTTATTCACGTTAGACCTCTAGATGCAATTTCAGAAGCAATTCTTTCTGCTTTAATGGTAAATGCTCTTTTGTGGTTTATCAAGTTAGGAATCATCTTGTGCGTTCAGATGAAACATCCTTTGTCAATTTAAATTACTTGTGTTACATATTCAGAAGACAAGTCAATTTAAGTCCAGGACATAAAGAACTTTGCAAAAAAAACATGTTAGATAAACAATACTTCAATCCTATTACAATGTGGTGCTAATGTTTTGTAGATGATGAAAATGTGTTCATTCAAATTAATACTCATTTAGAAATTGCGTAGCACCCACATTTGTGTTGCCAAATGTAACATCTACTTGCATTGTAATCAGAATTACCATCACAAGATTACTAGATGGTGTAGTTACATAGTTCATTAATACTTCTGGTAATGCTCTCAAACTGGACTTTGCACTGAACTTTAAATTCCAGCTTAGAAAGTTAAGACCAACCTGGTTGGATTCAACTGTAACAAAAAATTAAGCTAGCAGCCTTTTGTCAAAAAAAGAAACATTTACACATTTGTTTTCCAAAAATGTAATGCTACAATGCAGTCATCCCAGTATAGATTTTTAAATACCAGTCATCTGGACTATACTTATTTTATGATAAGGCTTAGTTTAGCTAAAGCCCTGATTCTCATTTATGACCATCTCAGTTTCAGATTCCTCAGGCTCTTTCGTAAGATGTTTAAAGAGGGAAAGGGTCTAATGCTTTCCTACAGTAAGACATCCAAGAGATGTGGTTACAGTGATACCTTTAGCAAACCTCAGTTGGGGATGAAGGTGAAGCAAATGCAGTGTTCTATGGATGAAGTATGAAGGAAGATGAGATATACGGGTAAGGATGGCAGTGTAGTGTAATGGTTACGGAGCTGGGCTTGTAACTCAGAGGTTGCAGGTTCAATTCCCAGGTGGGGCACTGCTGTTGTACCCTTGAGCAAGGTACTTAACCTGAATTGCTTCAGAAAAATATGCTGTATAAATGGATTGTATGTAAAGAAATGTAAACTGGATAAGAGATAAGAGCGTCTGCTAAATGCCTAAAAATTAAAAAAAATATTGACTGATGAGAGCTCAATTGATTGAGGTCGTATTTGCCCTTTCCATTATAGTGTTTTCAGTTTCAAAACAATAGGCTAAGTGATGAGGAAAATGTATGATGTATACGGCAGAATGCAGTTTACAGGATGCGGTTAGCAAGGCTGCGGGAGTGTAGGGACCATATAGGCCTGAAGTGGTGTATGTTCAGGGTTAATGGTATTATTGCTTTTGGAGGATGTGAAGCCAAATTAATTGGGAGGTGCCACAGTACACAGTGACAAATAAAGTACCATGTGCTGAAGTAATGACAGTTCCCAAGCATTTCGGATCCAATATTTGTCTTAAACAAATTATGAATATCAATTAAAATTGCAAATTGTTGTGAATATTAAGTTCAAAAACAAGAGAGGCTGCCTTGGTATTCAACGTCCGACGCTGGCCACGGAGACCGGGGTTCAATTCCCCATCTCGCCAAGTGTCGGCTCTGGCGGGAGTGCCACCAGGGGGCACTGTCCGCCCCAGGGAGGGGGAGGGAGCAACGTTCGCTGCGTATAAGAGTGGCCCTGTAGTACCAGCAATGGTTCCTGACTACCGAGCAGGACCTTACTAGGGGGATTGACATAAAATAGCGGGTCCAATTGGTACCAAATTGGGAGAAAATGGGATAAAAATATTTTTAAAAAGGGTCAAAAACAAGAGAGGCTGTCAAGGGTGAAAGTTGGTGAAAAAAAGCCTTGTAATAAAAGTGGTAGGCCTATATTACAGTATGATAGAACTCTCTACACCTTTTGCGTCAATTCGCAGATCGAACTAGATATTGACGTTTAACAGCTATTTGAGCAAGCATTGGCTAAACTGTAATTGGAAGCTAGATGCTCCAAGATAGATCAGTTAGCTAGAAAGATCATAAACAGCGTCACCCAGGGAGTGAGGTTTTCTGTCCCCAGGAAATTCTCGGCTGCATCAGGTGACACATTCGGTCAGTCGAGCGTCTGCAGTCTGCCTGTGTGAGCTGGCAGAAAGATCTGGAACAACGACCATGTAGGGACTGCACGTTCCATCATGGAATTATATGTTTGAAATGCAATTTCAGTTAATATAATTTTTAGTGCTTAGTTACCCCATTACTATCCAACCTCCTGACACAGTTATACAACGCACCAGGGAATCCCGATGACGTAATTCGGTCCCGCCTCCTAGGATCGCATTTCCACGTACAGTGACGATACTGTATTCAACGCAACATATAAAATCAGAGAACATTTGCTCTGTCCCTCGGGTTTCCCTGCTATTCCTGTCCTTCTATCACCAGGACCTTGTGTCGCTCTCCCTTACCCTCACCAGCGCCCTGAACAGCAGTGGAATCCACAGAGCGCCGATTCCACGAATGTAGCTGCAAGCAACGCTAATTCATGAAGAGCTGTGAAATAATACAGCTAACAATATCGGACATTTGAGTGAACACAGAAGCGGCCAGCTCCCTTCGTTCAAAACCCATCTCCAATAATCAACTTCAACTTCAACTGGAAAACTACCCAGAGGCTTCACTTCAAACATGAACATTTGCCAGACACAGATTCCCATGTCTCCTCCAAATCCGAAATGCATGGAACCCCACCGACCGCGGAACAAACGAAACAATAGTAAAGCTGTAATAATCTGGGTATAGTACAATTAGCAACTAACTGTTTGTTCTGTACTGACTGTACAAATGGTTGGTACTGTACTGCTGTAAGATGTATCATAGTTCATGACTGTGTACAATAGCTTTGACAATTGTTTTTGTAGCTATCATAGCTGCTTATTGACTGCCTGTGTTAGTGATAAAATACACCACGCATAGACCCAGGTCTTGCATGTATTGTTATCTACTAACCAGGCATTTCGATCTCAAAATACGCAATAACGCCAGTTATTCTGGTGTGCGCAGTAAGCACCATCTTTTATTTAACCTCAGTTACAACCTAGGTTCAAACTTCCCTCCATCTTGTTTCTCCGTCTTGTTTCTTTATTCTCCATGCCCACATAGTTAAAGCGTCCACGCACACGGTAGAGAACACACACACACATGCAGGCCCGGCCACGTGCCTCATCAAGCTTGCGCACAGACGCGCCACACACACATACAGATACATACACGCATTCACACATACAGTGTTGTTCATTAATGTATTGATATTGTGCTTTGCTATTTTCATACGTTATGTTCAATAAATGTCATATTATTTTTCTACATGGTTGTTTGTCTTAATGTTGCACTTGTATTGAATTGAGCCAACCTCTTCTAATAAAGAACTCCTTGATGCCTTCAACCCCTTGGTTAGGTCATCAATATTATCGATTTGGTATTAACTAAATATATAATGTTGTGATCTGATTAAGATAAATTAACTATTAATATTGTAATTTAATTGTAATTATTAATTTAATTACTAATTGGAATTCCAATTTCATAGTTAAGTATATTTTTATGAGACTGATATACAAAGCCTAATATTATAAGAATACAATTTTTGGCTGCTACCGTGTTGGGAATTAACAAGCCTTACATTGTGCTGTCAACTATATTAGAATTCTAACTTCTAGATAGGCGCCACTTGCAGAACCCCAGGGGATCAATAAGTTGCACTGTACTGCCCTACAGTCTAACCACTAGCTCTGATAAACAGAGAAATAGGGAAGGAACGAACAAAAGGGAGGAACAGAAAATATCACCAAATGGGTGGCTATGTGTCACACTGACACAAACAAAAGAAATAAAGAAAACTCTGCAGAGTTAATAAGGTGAGGGTAGCAAAACACCCGACAAACAAAATACCTTATACTAATTTCTTTGCAGAAAACAAAACACACGGTGGTGGAAATACATCCACCGGATTACCAAATGGTAATAGAAAACAATCAAATAAACCAAAGACACCGAGTGTCCGAAAACAAGAAAAGGGCTAGGAGAGCCAAAAGAACAAGAATGTAACCCAAAACACAATCGAACCGACTGAACAAAAGAAACCAAACGGACGCTCCTAATAGAGAGCAAGGTGTTACGATGAGTGAATGCAGACCTGGACCCAAATGCAGACTCGAAACGTGATGGATTTGCGCTCCACACAGGAGGCGTTTAATGCACCGAATAAACAAAAGGTGACGGGAGAACACCGTCAAAACACTGGCAAAAACAAAGTTAGCCGGGTGGCTACAAAACTAGAGAACAAGTTAACTAACAAGCGAACAAACCGAAAATAAAACAGACAGAGAAACGAACAGGCAAGGCTGACAGGCTAGGGAAACGAGCGAGAGTGATACGAGAGAAACAAGTACGGATCGGCACTAGAGTGAGTGCGTGCTGAACATAAATAGGCAGGTGAAATAACTAAATTGGAACAGCGTGCAGAATGTGCAAGGGAATGGTTGTGACAGGCTGAAAACATAACGAGGGAACACAAGACAGAATGTGGAAGCGCGGTCCGCCCATAAGACACATAACACAGGGTGAACGAAAACAAGACATGGCACGCAAGGAAAGAACTGGCAGGAAACACAAGGGAGGTGGACAGGACGGGACGGAGACGGAGACGTAACAGTACCCCCTCAACGGGAGCCTCCTGGCGACCCACCAGGCCTATTCTTCTGAGGGTGGGTCCGGTGGAAGTCCCGAATGAGGGGAAGGGTCGAGATGAGCTGGCGGGACAACCAGCTCCTCTCCTCGGGCCATAACCCTCCCAGTCCACCAAATACTGGTAGCCCCGACCCCTGCGACGAATGTCCAGGATGCGCCGGACAGTGTAGGCTGGGGCGTTGTCGATGATCCGGGGGTGGAGGGGTGTGGTCGGAGGGCACAGAGGACTGGACGTGACGGGCTTGATCTTGGAGACGTGGAAGACGGGGTGAATCTTGAGGGCTGGAGGGAGCTTGAGTTTGACGGCAGAGGGGTTAATGATGGACTGTACCTTGTATGGACCGATGTAGCGTGGCTGGAGTTTCTTGGAGGTGGACTGGAGGAATGTCAGTGGTGGAGAGCCAGACCTGCTGTCCCGGAGAATACTGGGGGGCTGTGGCGCGGTGGCGGTCCGCCAGACGCTGAGTGCGCGCGGTGGAGCGGCGGAGTGCAGTGCAGGTGTCTTCCCAAATCCTCTTGCAGCGACGGATGTGGGCCTGCACCGAAGGGACGGAAACCTCCACCTCCTGGGCTGGGAACAGGGGGGGCTGATACCCCAGGGAGCATTCAAAGGGGGAGAGACCGGTGGCAGAACTAGTTAGTGCATTATGGGAATACTCAACCCAGGGTAGCAGCTTACTCCAGGAGGAGGGATTCCGGTCCGTGACGCAACGTAGCGCTGTTCCCAGGTCTTGGTTGGCCCTCTCGGTCTGTCCATTCGTCTGGGGATGGTAGCCGGAGGATAGGCTGACAGAGGCCCCCAGGGCCTGGCAAAATGATTTCCAGACTTGGGAGGAAAATTGAGGGCCACGGTCAGACACCACGTCGACGGGGATCCCATGCAGACGAACCACGTGCTGGACCAGGAGCTCTGCGGTCTCTGAGGCTGAGGGAAGTTTGGGAAGGGGAACGAAATGGACCGCCTTGGAGAAACGGTCGACAATGGTTAGGATGGTGTCGTTACCTTCCGAGGGGGGAAGTCCACAGACGAAATCCAGTCAATGTGACTCAAGGACGACCTGGGATAGGCAGGGGACGGAGGAGACCGCTGGCGGGCTGGTGGGATGCCTTGCTCCTGGCGCAGATGGTACAGGCCAGTACAAACGCCCGGGCGTCCGCGTCCATGGTCGGCCACCAAAAGCTGCGTTTGAGCAGAGACTGGGTGCGCTGGATACCGGGATGGCAGGCTAGATGGGAGGAGTGTGTCCATTGCAGGACCTGGGAACGGACAGAATCGGGGACAAACAGGTGAGAATTAGGGTTAGGTCTGGGGTCAGGTTGAGTGGTTTGGGCGTCCTTGATCAGGCTTTCAATCTCCCAGGTCACAGCAGCCACCACACAAGAGGGGACAGGATGGTGTCAGGGCTCGCCTGTCTGGTTTCGGAGGAGAATTGGCGGGAGAGAGCGTCAGGTTTCAGGTTGCGGGATCCGGGTCTGTATGTGATGGAAAAGTTGAATCGGCCAAAAAAAAGTGCCCACCGGCCCTGGCGAAATTAAGTCTCTTGGCAGACTGGATATAGGCCAGATTTTTGTGGTCAGTCCAGACAATGAAGGGTTGTTCAGTTCCTTCCAGCAGATGTCGCCACTCCTCCAGGGCGAGCTTGACTGCCAGCAACTCCCGATTCCTACATCATAGTTGCGCTCGGCGGGGACAGCCGACGGGAGTAGAAGGCACAGGGATGGAGCTTTTGGTCCTTACCCGAGCGTTGGGACAAGATGGCCCCCACCCCGGAGTCCGAGGCATCCACCTCCACAACGAACTGACGGAAACGTCAGGATGGACCAGGACAGGAGCAGATGTGAAGCGGTCTTTTAGGTCGGCGGCGGCTTCTGCTTCAGGGGTCCAGGAGAAAGGGATGGATGAGGAGGTGAGCCTGGTGAGGGATTCGGCTACCCTACTGTAGTCCCGAATGAACCGTCGATAGAAGTTGGCGAATCCTAAGAATCGTTGCAACTCCTTTAATGACGACGGCTGAGGCCACTCCACCACCGCCTGGATCTTGGCCGGGTCTGGTTTCACCTGCCCACACTCCACAATGTATCCCAGGAAGCTCACCGAAGTGACGTGAAATTCGCACTTCTCCGCCTTGACGAACAATTGGTTCTCCCACAGCCTCTCCAAGACCTGCCGGACATGGGTTGTGTGTTCCTGCAGGTTGCGGGAGAAAATTAAGATGTCGTCAAGATAGACGAATACGGAGCGGTTGAGAAAGTCCCGGAGAACATCGTTGACCAATGCCTGGAACACAGCAGGGGCGTTGGTAAGCCCGAACGGCATCACCATGTACTCGAAGTGGCCCAGGGGGGTGTTGAATGCCGTCTTCCACTCGTCCCCCTCCCGGATTCGAACAAGGTGGTAGGCATTCCGGAGATCAATTTTGAGAATATGGTGGCCTCCTGTAGAGGTTCGAATACGGAGTTGATGAGGGGCAGAGGGTATTTGTTCTTTATGGTGATGGAGTTGAGGCTACGGTAGTCGATGCAGGGACGGAGTGATTTGTCCTTCTTGGCGACGAAGAAGAATCCTGCACCGACTGGGGATGAGGAGGGTCGGATGATACCTGCAGCAAGCGAGTCGTGAATGTAGGTCTCCATAGCTGCTCTCTCTGGCCGAGAGAGGTTGAAGAGACGACTGGAAGGCAGGGGAGCCCCGGGAAGCAGGTCGATGCCGCAGTCGTAGGGCCTATGAGGTGGCAATGAAGATGCTCGGCTCTTGCTAAACACCTCCGCTAGGTCGTGGTACACGGGGGGAACCGAGGACAGGTCCGGAGGAGTCAACCTGGCAGGAGGTGAAGCGCCCTCCGCGGGTGCTCGAGCAGACTGGAGACAAGTGGCGTGGCAGTAGGGGCTCCAGCTCTGGACCTTGCTAGTGACCCAGTCCAGGTGAGGGTTATGGAGTCTGAGCCAGGGTTGACCGAGGACCAGAGGGGACTGGGGTGAGGAGATGACCAGGAGTTGGATGGTTTCCCGGTGGTTACCGGAAAGAATGAGCTGCAGGGGTACGGTAGAGTGCGTGACCTGGGCCAGGAGGTGCCCATCCAGTCCGTGGGCCCGGAGAGGGACGGCAAGGGAACGGGTGGCGATGCCAGTCTGTTGCACCAGCTGGGCATCAATAAAATTTCCATCCGCCCCGGAGTCCACCAGGGCGCACAACGGCAGGGGTTGACTGTTCCAGATGAGCGTGGCCCTCAACTGGAAACGAGGCTGGGCGGCTGCGGAAGACACGGTGTGGCTCACCAGTACGCCCAGCTGCATGGGCTCTTCAGCTACTAGCCCCGGGACGGATTGTTGCTTGGTGGTCGGAAAGAGGGATCAGGATGAGGAGGAGGAAAAGAGCTTGTCGAGGTGAGGTGACCGGTCTTCTCCTCCGACGCTCCCGCAGCGGTTGTCGACCCTGATGGCGAGGGACCCAGGGCGTCGAGGAGTCAGGGTAGTCCCTCGTAGCCAGCTCGTCCTTCACCATCTCTCCTAACCCGTTACGGAAGGCCCCTTGAAGCGACGCGTCGTTCCATCCTGATTCCGCAGCCAGGGTCCTGAACTCCACCGCGTGCTCCGCCACACTGCGGTCCCCCTGGCGGAGATGGAACAGGCGTTGGGAGGCATCTCTTCCACCCACCGGGTGATCGAAGACCCTTCTTATCTCCGCGACAAACACGGAGTACTGGGAGCTGGCTGGGAGCTGACTGTCCCAGATGGCAGTGGCCCAATCCAGCGCCCTCCCCCCAAGGCAGCCCATGATAAAGGCGATCTTCGCCTGATCAGAGCAGTAGGAGGAGGGTTGTAAGCGAAAAATGAGGTCGCACTGCATCAGGAACCCCTTGCAGTTCCCCAAATCGCCATAGTAGCGATCCGGGTGGGGAATGCGGGGTTCCCTGGATTGCCCAACCAGCAGGCTGGCAGGTAGAGTTGGCGCAGGGGGTTGGAAGAAGCTGTCTGCGCAGGAAGAGGAACGCTGGTGCGGAGCTGGGACATCTGTTCCCCCAACTGGGAGATATGGCAGTTCAGATCCCTCAGTGCCTCCTTCGTCCCCCTTATGCGTTGCTCCTGCTGGTTGATGCGAGTCTCTTGGCAGGCAAGTAGATATTGGAGCGCAGCCGAGTCCGCTGGGTCCATAATGGCCGATCCGTTCTGTTACGATGAGTGAATGCAGACCTGGACCCAAATGCAGACTCGAAACGTGATGGATTTGCTCCCACACAGGAGGCGTTTAATGCACCGAATAAACAAAAGGTGACGGGAGAACACCGTCAAAACACTGGCAAAAACAAAGTTAGCCGGGTGGCTACAAAACTAGAGAACAAGTTAACTAACAAGCGAACAAACCGAAAATAAAACAGACAGAGAACGAACAGGCAAGGCTGACAGGCTAGGGAAGCGAGCGAGAGTGATACGAGAGAAACAAGTACGGATCGGCACTAGAGTGAGTGCGTGCTGAACATAAATAGGCAGGGTGAAATAACTAAATTGGAACAGCGTGCAGAATGTGCAAGGGAATGGTTGTGACAGGCTGAAAACATAACGAGGAACACAAGACAGAATGCGGAAGCGGCGAAGCCCATAAGACACATAACACAGGGTGAACGCGAAAACAAGACATGGCACGCAAGGAAAGAACTGGCAGGAAACACAAGGGAGGTGGACAGGACGGGACGGAGACGGAGACGTAACACAAGGTTCTTATTGAAGGTACAATAAAGATGTTCTTAGTTAGAGATGGTTTCGGACAGAAAGAGTCTTTTCTAAAATAAGTCTTTATGTTAAATTACTTTAAAAAGACACAACTACCTTACTGGCTAAATCGCAAAGATGGCTTACGATTTCGCCCAGATCACCTACAGGTGCGGGCTTAAATAGGAAGGTAATTACTAAATGAACCCCACCTGTGCGCCTCCCACAAGGAAGGCGCAACACCGCCACCCAGCGGTGAGTCTGGGGAAAAACCATGACACTAGTGGGATAGCACCCTACAACCGTGAAGGTCAGATGGATTTTCAGAGGACATTCATGCTCAATCGCCTTTTCTTCCAATTAAGGAGGACCATACACATATGTGCAAATACGATTGGGTATAACAAAAACTTGTTAAAGAGGTGCAGTACAGTAGAGTCCATTTTTATTCACACCCTTGATAAAGATGAACAAAAGACATCGTATAAAATAAACTGTATAAGTATTGAACTTTATTTTATGCTCAACAAATGTGGAACATTCCAAACCTACAATACTAATACAATTGTTCAGAAAAACATATTTTGTTTTATTATTAATATTTATTTTCTGAGAAAACATCTGGATCCCAATTAATCACACCCTAACTATTCTTTTAATTCTAATCCAACAAAAACTAATATTCATAAATATACAACTTATTTGAAGTTCATTGGAAGGTTATGGAACTGTACAGTGGCCTACAATGGTTTCCTGTTTCCCTAGGTAATAAAAAGGGAACACATGTTTGAAATACTGTGGTCAGCCATCATCATGGTGAAAAGCAAAGAACTCCCTGAAAGCATCAGACAAAAGGTTATTGACCCAGATCAGTAGATGGCTACAAAAAAATCACTAAAAAGTTAAAGATACCGCTTTCCACTGTTCTGTCAATTATTAGGCCGTTAAGGCCACTGGAACAGTGGCTAACCTGCCAGGTAGAGGACACAATCTTGCCCCCACGTGTAGTGAGACGGATGGTACAAGGGACACAGTTCAAGATCTCCAAAACAACCTGGCATCTTGGGGTTAAAAGGTGTCTAAAGCTAACATTCGACGACGCCTACATGAAATTGGCCTTTATAGCAGAGTTGCAAGAAGGAAGCCTCTTTTGAAGACAATTCACCAAAAAAGGCGTCTTGAATTCACTAAACTACATCTGAACGACAATTGGAACCGTGTCTTGTGGTCAGATGAAACAAAAATCAAGCTTTTTGGACATGCACATCAGCATTATGTTTGGCGCCCAAAGAATGCAAGTAATGTTGAAAACCTTATATGACACTACAGTAGATAACTACTTGCTGTTATAATGGCCAAGGGAGGAACCACAAAGTACTGATAACGGGTGTGAATTCCAGACGCTGGTAGTCTCTATGCCATCGGCACAAACAGGCCACACTGGCCACATGTGGTGGTCCAACACCCTATTAAGTGACTTTACAGTGGTGTTTCCATTTTTGTTCACTAACTATATGGGAAAAAATTAAAGAAAGAGAAGAAAAAAACCTTCTGCACTATGTCAACTCATCCCCAGATACAGGGTTTTGAATGATCAGGGCTAATACACTTCCTCCCTTGAGCCAGCACCACCTACCTTAGCTTGAGGGCACACAGGTGAAATCAGAGCAGAGATATAATACGATCCACTTTATTAATCCCCAGAGGGGAAAACTAGATTGTCACCAAACATATAGGACATGACAACAGGCAGGACAATAACAAGAACAGGCATACAACACAAGGCAGTAAACCTAGTGTAGTGGATGGGCTCTGGTACGTGAGCGCCCGCTGCAGAGAGTGACGTGGATAAGAGTACGATTAGGTCCCGGAGTTAGGGACTTGAGTCTTTCGCTCGGCGAGCTAAATCGCTCTCTTGTCGCGTCAAAGATCCTCAGTTCGAAACTCGCTGCGGGCAGAACCAACTCAGTTACAGTGGTGCTGTGACACGGATCATACAACTGATGGTAATCGGTTGGGCCATGGTTGCTGCCGCAGGAGTTTCGAGGGGGAGAATGTAGCGGATGGGCTCTGGTACGTGAGCGCCCGCTGCAGAGAGTGACGTGGATAAGAGTACAATAGTTCCCGGAGTTAGGGACTTGAGTCTTTAGCTCGGCGATCTAAATCGCTCTCTTGTCGCGTCAAAGATCCTCAGTTCGAAACTTCCTACACTAGGATTAACCTGTCAGTTTAAAAGTGAAAAAACAATATCAACATCAGCTGATAGTCATCGTCATCATCATCATCATCATCAAGAAACTCCATCAACAACAACAATGCCTGTTGAAATACCTGACTGCTGCCAGTACAAAAGACTTCCTAAATCTTTTGTAAGAACGCTTAGATTTAGCATTTGTTTGTTTTTTGTGTGTGTGAGGAATTCTAACTTCTAGTGGGATAGCACCCTATATAATTGGTGCCCCATGTGAGGAATAGTATCGTTGGCTTTTTATTCATACTTGTGTGATATTAACACTAAAAACCTTAATAATAATCTCAGAATTTAAATTCTGGACACCAGAATTGAACAATTACAGACCCGCAACTAGGTGGCGCCATTTCCACCACAGCAAGCCTGGCACAGAGCAGAATCAAATTGTGGTTATAAACAAGTGCATTGTGGTGATCGTTGTTTAATTAATTTAAATTCAGATTTAGCTAAAAGCTATTAGTTTGAGATCAATACAGTGATAACCATCACTTATGTTAACACCTCTTCATCATTAATAGTGTTACCAATCCGGATCAATTAACAGTTGCTGTTGCTGCCCCACAATTAATACAGTTATGCTTTAGAGCCAACAGAAACTGAAAGAATTTCTGTCCTACATTTGAATACCGTGATATTCAGTGCAAGTAAAGCCGTTAGGATTCACCGTGTTAATTCAACCGCTTGTTTAATTAAGCTTGTTTATTTTAGCTACCGGCCCTGTGAAGCTAAACAAGGTCGCCTAGCTGTCACTACCTTGTATTTCAGCTCGCGTAAACCCTTAAACACTAGGCTTTGTGCCGCCTAGCTGTTACTACGCCATATTTAATCTCGCGCCCAATCAACCGTTAAGCATACGCACCATCAAGTTGTTACTTCCATAATTCAGCTTGCGTGTAATCATAGTGGTCTCCCCACTCCCCACTGCTACTGTAACTAAAGCCACGAGCTGGTGCTGTAGTTACCACGTACTACAGTTTGTGAACACCTCAACAAGTGTTCAAATTGTGAGTGCAAACAATCCACTCCTTTTTAACTTAAACAGTGTAGTGACACCGCAAGGCACTTGCCACTGCAACACCTTTGGTAAACCCCAGAGGTACCCTTTACAACCACATTAAACACTTGTACGTTAAGGTACACTGCCCTCCATTCCAGCCACAGAGATGCAGCGCCCCATAACCGAACAGTATATTTCTTCCTTAGCCAAGACCTAGCCCCGGCTACCTTGAGTTTATAAACAAGTTTAGCTTCAGTGACTGTAGGAAAGAAATAGCTGCCTTAATTAACAAGAGTGACCCGCTTACCGTGTCCAAAGGCCCACTGCTCCCCTGCTTGCTCTTGAACTTCCACAGGCAGACCAACCTTGCCCTCCAAAGCAATGCAGAGATAGCAGGTGAGAAAACTGTGCTTAGAGCACAAAATGCCAGTCTCCTCCAAGAGGTCCTGACCGCTAATAAAAAAATGATACTCTATTTAAATGATTTGCATTCTGCCAAATCAAATCTCTGCTCCTATAGGGAGGAGCTATTAAAACTTCGAAGTGAATGACTCGTGCTACCACCATCGTACAACGCTTCACCTCCACAAGGAGACAATGACGGTCTGACAAAGAGAAACCTCTCATCTTGTTTCACTTTGGAAAACCCATCCCATCATGTGCCATCTCACATTCCATCTTTTGCTGTGAGCTCCACCTGTGAACTTGCACAGTCACGCTTAGCTCACATCAGCAAGGACAATTGGTCAAAACACGACCACCATCAACTGATAGGCACAACATATTCTTCTTCACATGAAAATGGGAAAAGGGGGTCCAATCGTGACTCAGGCTACTCTGATCGACACTCGCCTGCTTATTTGGACCATGACTTTCCAGGTCATTCAGCTATGTCTGAATTCCCTACCAGAAGTTCATCTGTCTGGTCTCCTCAAAGCAAAGCCGGGAGGAGAGGAGCTATGCTCCAGCCTCGGACCCAGGGTACAGAAGGCAGACAGATGAGCATGATCATGTCGCTTCCCGTCCTCAACAGGACACTGACGAAGCACATCCCACAACTTATTTTCCTCCATGACACCAAGGAGAAAGCTAGCAGATCCACAGGGACCCTCACAACACAAATGACCTTTCGCCAAGCCCCATCTCTGCTCACTCAGCAGAAGGACTTCCTGTTTCAGCTTCTGGCTCTTACAGAGCAAAAGAGATGCCTGACTCAGATGCTTATCATTCCATGAACAATCCCCCAGCAACAACACATTGCAGAGAAATAAATCAGTCAAGACATTTTCACCACTAGACAAGGAGCCTATCTCCAGATCACTGTCCAACACATTTAAGGTTCCTACCTCATCAGGTGACCCACAGGCTCACTGATGATGAATTCCACTTTAGCGATGACCAGCATCGTTACAAGCCTAGCACGCAACAGCCGCTCAAAGATTTAAAAATCTTCCTCCAAAGAGGAAAGACGTTTAACACCTCCACAGAGAGATAAGAACAACCACTTTCTCCCGACCACATGTCACATCGAAGACATCTCACTTCTTGTTCTTCCCTACTACAAGAAAACAAAACCAGGTTCTCCACTTATCACTCCAAAGGGAGGCCCAGAAAGTCTTATGACTATTCTGCCTCATCTCTGAACCATCAGGAAAGAGATGACCGCTTTTCAGCTTTGGCCTGTCAGCCAGAGAGAGGACACTGTCAGTGCAAACTTTCAATGTGGGGAATCCACAAAATAACACAGATAGCTTGGGAAATTGTTATCCATCCCAGCATGGAAAGGGAGGAAGACAAGACTGTCCACTTGGAGCCGACGGACTCAAGTAACTTTGCTGCAAAAACCACCAGTTCGCATGCTTCACAAGAAAACCCTTTGCATCTCAAAACAACCAAGAAGGGTTAGAGCCGCTCACAAATGAATGCCCAATCTAAACGCCTCGGTCACAACCAATGTTGTGATTGTAGGCCCAAAAGCTTGCGAAGAAGGCCAGATTCCAACATCTCGGCCCAGATCACAACGGACATGATTTTCACCAACCTTTGACCGAACATTCCAGAACTTCATCAGATGATGCTCAAGGCATGCATTCTTTCAGAGGCAGGAATGGACGTTCTTAGGAACCATGTTCTAAAAACCGATCCTTCCATTTAATTTTGAACACCTACCTGACCAAAGGGGGTGCATAACCTTGCGTAAAATAACTAGTAAAATTTGTTGACGCAGCTCCACTCACTGTCATTGCAAACTTTCAGCAGTCATACACAAAATAACACAGATCAAACTTGGGAAATTGTTGGATCCATCCCAGCATGGAAAGGAGGAAGACAAGACTGTCCACTTAGGAGCCTTCCAGAAGGGCTCAAGTAACTTAACTAGTTAAAACTCACCACAGTTCAAAACCACCAGTTCATAATGCATTAAGGCAAACAAGACCACCCTTTGCATCTGTCAGGATTTCTCATGTCTTGAGCTCAAACTAGATGACATGCTTCCACAGCAGTATCTGCCTGAAGGGACTAAACTCTGTCTGCCCAGACCAGACCAAATCACTACATCCTGTAGTCCAACTGTCATCTGAAATGTAGAGCCCTATCAACATGGTTGCCTTCGGACCTCCTTAAATGGCTATATCACAACCGGTCACCCTGTTGCCTTTGAACTACATCCATCTAACCCCAACATCCTTAACACCAATTGGCTTACTAACATTCCTATTCCTTTCTAACCCTGATGAATAGATATTCAAACACTCATTGGTATTTGTTTGGTGCTATTTTCCATCATCGTCATATTTTGTTTATTTAGACCCTGTCTTTGTAACTGTTGTGACGTTCTTACTTAGCCAAGTTTAATAGTACCAACAATATGCCCAGAATTTTACAGCCAATATGAACTGCCCAGAATGTTTACAGCCAATATGAACTGCCCAGATGTTTACAGCCAATATGAACTGCCCAGATGTTTACAAGCCTGAATGAACTGCTCAAATAACCTTTCAGTTGTGGACTGTAGACTGGACTCATGTGCTCTCAGGGATTATACCAGACGTGGAATCCTGAGACCAAAGGGGGGATGTAGGGACTGCACATTCCATCATGAAGTTATATGTTTGAAATGCAATTTCAGTTAATATAATTTTGAGTGCTTAGTTCATCCACCACATATCCAACCTCCTGACACAGTTATACAACGCACCAGGGAATCCCTGTAATAATCTGGGTATAGCACAATTAGCAACAAACTGTTTGTTCTGTACTGACTGTACAAACTGTTGGTACTATACTGCTGTGAAATGTATCATAGTTCATGACTGTGTACAATAGTTTTTACCATTGTTTTTGTAGCTATCATAGCTGCTCACTGACTGACTGTGTTAGTGATAAAATACACCACACATAGACCCAGGTCTTGCATGTATTGTTATCTACTAACCCGGCATTCCGATCTCAAAATATGCAATAACACCACAGTTAATACGGTGTGCACAGTAAGCGCCATCTTTTATTTAACCTCGGTTCCAACCTAGGTTCAAACTTCCCTCCATCTTGTTTCTTTGTTCTTTGTTCACGTGGTTAAAGCGTGCACGCACATGCGCGCGACCCCCACACACACACACACACACACACACACACACACACACACACATGCAGGCACGGCCACGTGCCTCATCAAGCTTACACATACAGATACATACACGCATTCACACATACATCAATACAACACGTTCATTAATGTATTGAATTGTGCTTTGCTATTTTCATACGTTATGTTCAATAAATGTCATATTATTTTTCTACATAGTTAATAGATGAATTAACTATTAATATTGTCATTTAATTGTAATTATTAATTTAATTACTCATTGGAATTCCAATTTGATAGTTAAGTATATTTTTATGAGACTGATATACAAAACCTAATATTATAAGAATACTTGTATTTTGGGCTGCTACCGTGTTGGGAATTAACAAGCCTTATATTGTGCTGTCAACTATATTAGAATTCTAACTTCTAGTGGGATAGCACCCTCCAACCGTGAAGGTCAGATGGATTTTCAGAGGACATTCATGCTCACTCGCCTTTTCTTCTAATTAAGGAGGACCATACATATGTACAAATACGATTGGGTATTACAAAAACTTGTTAAAGAGGTGCAGTAGAGTCCATTTTTATTCACACCCTTGATAAAGATGAACAAAAGACATCGTATAAAATAAACTGTATAAGTATTGAACTTTATTTTATGGTTTACAATGGTTTCCTGTTTCCCTAGGTAATAAAAAGGAGGGAACAAATGTTTGAAATACTGTGGTCAGCCATCATCATGGTGAAAAGCAAAGAACTTCCTGAAAGCATCAGACAAAAGGTTATTGACCCAGATCAGTAGATGGCTACAAAAAAATCACTAAAAGGTTAAAGATACCACTTTCCACTGTTCTGTCAATTATTATGACGTTTAAGGCCACTGGAACAGTGGCTAACCTGCCAGGTAGAGGACACAATCTTGCCCCCACGTGTAGTGAGACAGATGGTCCAAGGGGCACAGTTCAAGAGCTCCAAAACAACCTGGCATCTTGGGGTTAAAAGGTGTCTAAAGCTAACATTCGACGACGCCTACATGAAATTGGCCTTTATAGCAGAGTTGCAAGAAGGACGCCTCTTTTGAAGACAATTCACCAAAAAAGGCATCTTGAATTCGCTAAACTACATCTGAACGACAATTGGAACTATGTCTTGTGGTCAGATGAAACAAAAATCAAGCTTTTTGGACATGCACATCAGCGTTAAGTTTGGCGCCCAAAGAATGTAAGTAATGTTGAAAAGCACCTCATACCTACAGTGAAACATAGTGGGGAATCTTTAATGCTTTTGGGTTGTTTTGCATCCACAGGCCCTGTGGTACTTATTCAAATAGATGGAAACATGCATGTACCAAGACATTTTGTCCAAAACTCTTGTTCCCTCTGCCAGGAAGCTACACCTTGGCCGCTCAGTCAACCTCTAGAATGGTTGACAGAGCACAAGATCAATATCCTGACGTGGCCATCTGTCTCCAGACTTAAATCCAATTGAACATTTGTGGTTTGAACTAAAAAAGCAGTCCACAAACGTCAATCCAATAATCTGAAGGAACTAGAACAATTCTGCATGGGCGAATGGTTGAGGATCCTCCCCAAGAAGTTCTATAACCTTATATGACACTACAGTAGGTAACTACTTGCTGTTATAATGGGCAAGGTAGGAACCACAAAGTACTGATAACAGGTGTGAATTCCAGACGCTGGTAGTCTCTATGCCATCGGCAAAACAGGCCACGTGGTGGTCCAACACCCTATTAAGTGACTTTACAGTGGTGTTTCCATTTTTGTTCACTAACTATATGGGGGAGGGGGAAGAGAAGAAAAACCTTCTGCACTATGTCAACTCATCCCCAGATACAGGGTTTTGAATGATCAGGGCTAATACACTTCCTGCCTTAGCTTGAGGGCACACAGGTGAAATCAGAGCAGAGATATAATACGATCCACTTTATTAATCCCCAGAGGGGAAACTAGATTATCACAGACATGACAACAGGCAGGACAATAACAAGAACAGGCATACAACACAAGGCAGTAAACCTAGGATTAACCTGTCAATTTAAAAGTGAAAAAACAATATCAACATCAGCTGATAGTCAAGAAACTCCATCAACAACAATGCACGTTGAAATACCTGACTGCTGCTGGTACAAAAGTCTTCCTAAATCTTTCTTAAGAACGCTTAGATTTAGATTTGGCATTTGTTAGTTTTTTGTGTGTGTGAGGGCAATAACCATAGCGTGCCTTCCTGCCCAGCTAATTCTCAAGAGTTTAAAAGTGCATGGTGGTGACTTCATCATTTAATAAACGTGTTGACTGGAACCCGGTCGCCTCTCTTTGCCTGAGATACGTGCTGATCACTGTGCATTTCCTACCGCCATTTACCTAGCTACAGTTCAAAGCCGGTTAGCTTTTAGATATTTTTAACAACTTAATGTAGGTGGAGTACTCGCTTTTGTAATATTTAACTGACCGATTCAAACGATATAAAGAGAAATTCAGTTATGAAAGTGATAGGAAAACGACGCAGAACAGCCCAAAATGCGCGACAGTGCTGTAACGTTACGTGCTGGGTTTTGTAAATGGCTTTCCCACATTTTTCGCAGCGTGCGCCCTGTTTTCCTGTCTGCGATATTTCCGTTTCTGCGCAGTGAGTTCAATTTGCTCTGGTCACAAACTGAAGTTGAGATTGCTGATGAAGTCCTACCCTGTTGGCATTCTGAGTTTCTCAAGCTATGAGTGGAATAGTTGTCAACCCCGCTGTCTCCTGCACCCCAGCACAAGAAATAACAGCAGACCTCTCAGGACAAATGCTAGAGCTAGATGAGGATGATGATTTGGAGGTTTTCAGCAAGGTAACTGGGACAAAAACTAAATGAGCCGCAGTAAAAAGCTGGGACACATACAGTGAGAAGTTAGTGTAACGTTAACTAACTGGGTTTGATTTGGATACTTGCTACGTGGATCTTGTGCCTTCGTTGCTAATCGAACGCAGATTCAAAATGGCTAGCTAACTAACATTAACATTAATCTTACAATATTTTGGTTGATTGACCAAAACGTTCTAATTTATTCACTGCTACATGTGCAGGACTTCTACCTGGGTGACTTCCCTACCTTTATAGTATTTTTTGTGGGGCGGGTGGATGGGCGGTTGCTTGATTTAGAAGACACCGAATAACTCGGACAACAATACAGAAATTACATGTTGCATTGTCCTGCGGCGTATCAAAGTTCACTCATTCAGGTGCTGTCATGCTCTGTCGATACTTCCCTGTTCAATAGGCTTCTGGTCTTTCAATGGGCATAAATTGTTCCAAATAATCAAGCTGTTTAACGTTATGGGTATTTATTTGGCCGTCGTTTTTCCATTTAGTTTGTAAGGAATGTGCTCCTGAAACAGCGGTCTTTTGTGTCTTCCATCATAAAGTTATGTTTGGTCGTTAGCACATCGATTGTTAGCAAGCTGGCTAATTCATTTCATTTGTTTGAGAGTTTGGTGCTTTTTATGTGCGTTGCTTTAGATTTGGGACCGTTAACGTTACTTGTAACGGCAGAACTATATGCCTCAAACTGCTGTTTAATGGTATGCTGTGCTATCCTAGCCGCTGGAAAAAAAGTTAAACTTGTGTACCCAGCAGCTATAGCGTTCTACCTCTCTTGTTCGATGTGAATCGCCACTGGGGGATTTTTTGTTCTGCTGACAGATGACTCGGTTTGTTATTACAGGATTCCATTATGAAAGAACAAAGATGAAGAAAAAAAAAAAAAAAAAACTTGTCCTGACCTACGGAAAAAGACGGCATCAGTTTCGAGGCGGAAAAAGTTTGCATATAGCCACCACATGTTTAATAAGAAGGCAGGGACATGGTTAGCATTCAAATGTATATGCAGTAGTTACCTAATGTATTTGACATTTTTATACGCGTGAAAGAGATGGGCCATAATATTTTTTTGTTATAACAAAATGTTTAACTCCGAGGTTCCCAAGCTGGGGTGAGTGAAGTCAGACTAGGTCCTCAGCAAAAATGTATGAAATATTTTCATTTATTATTTTGTTTATATTTTCGTATTCCATCAATTACATATTTCCGAATTTCTGATAAAATAAACCTTGATGTCTGATGTAAGCATCCTTAAAAATATTGTTATCATTGTGATTAAATATTTATAATGTACTAAATCTGTACACGTCTTATGTCGAACCATAATATAATGACCCCACGGTTTAGACGTGCTTCCATGCACTCTATGTTAAACAGCACTCTACATTGCAGCCTGTATATGGCTGGCGGATGAAGATGTTACAAGTTTGCAAAGTGCAAGAAGTTGGGGTCCTAAGCCACAGGGTAGTCGTTTACCTTCCTCGTTACTTTCCTCTATGGCAGATACAGTGAACAGCCAAGAGTTAGCAGAGCAGACCCCATGCCAGTGCATATCACAATAGCCCTTAAGGGTATCGCTGGCATCATCGGTGAGTTCTGGTGATGCTACATCAAAAGGGATCATTGTAATAAATGAATATTGGTAAGGGTTACTTTTGTTAATATTATGACCATTGCCTCAAACATAACTGGGTAAACAAAACACGCAAGTACACACTTTGAAAATGAAGGGATGTTTAACCATGTGCTCTCTAATCCAATTAACCAGTTTTGTGGCTAAAATTCACATCCTTACTATTCTGTTTTGTTACTGTTAGTTGTAAAATTGTCAGTTACGACCTGTGGCTTGTATGCATTTCAATGGAGGTAATCCTGCTTCTGTGTGTGTGTGTATGTATGTATGTACTGTGCATGTTCAGGATACAACGCTGACTGATGGGAGCCTCTTCAATGCCTCCATGCCCACCTCTCCAGCCTCCATGATCAATCAGTTTGAGGAGGACGCAGACGACAAAGACATTTTTGTCACAGTGGATAATCCGGAGAGTCACGTGACGGCCATAGAGACATTCATCACATACAGGGTCTTAACCAAGGTAGGGTTGTGCAGGCAAAGGCAGATTGCTCTGCAATGAAGCAGATTGGCTCCTGACTTACTCAATCAACATGACTCCGGCTAATCTTGCTAATCGCAAGTTCCGGCTTGGCCCTGTAGTCCCAGGTCTGAGCGTTGGCTATGGCATTAACTAACTATGAGTGGGGGTCCGTAGCAGAAGGACACCATTTCCCTCATCTCACCAGGAGTAGGGTAGGTTTAAGTTGGTAGGGTTTCTTCGGTTACCACTGCATTAGATCTTCCCACCGACACGCCAGGCACCTACAGGCTACCAGTTAACCTTAGTGAGAGATGCACCTCTCCTCCGATTGGTGCAAGCACTCTCCTGTAGTACCGTACGGACTGTAGGGTGTAAAATAGTCACTGGTTTGCAGAGACGTTCACACACACTTCAGCTGCAACGCTCCTGGTGTTTTGAGTGGCACAGCGGTAACTTCAGAGGCACTTTTAGCCTTTGAAAATTGGGGGTGAAAAGAACAAAGGGGGGGAATAAAACAATGTAAGAAAATAAATTGTAAAAAATTGTTAATATGGATTTAGCTTTTTTCATCTAAAGTTGTGCAGCCACAGATCAACCATTTGTGTTGATGGGTGAGAGGAGTGTCTCTTTTTCCTTAGACCACGCGGAGTGAGTTTGATTCGTGTGAGTACGAGGTCCGCAGACGCTATCAAGATTTCTTCTGGCTTAAAGGGAAATTGGAGGAGGCCCATCCCACAATCATAGTTCATGTATGTAATCTGTCCCTTGGGCATTTCTTCAAAAGAAATTACTGTCATAAATGTAGAATTATAATTTGTTCCTGTGTTTATGCCTCTGGTAAAATTGCACCTGGGTGATAAAGGGAAATCAAAGTGTTTTGGGAAAATTGTCATTGGGAAAATTGCTGTTTGAGACACTTTCCATGTCAGTATTACCAGCATTTGCCATTTTCAGATTTTATTTATATTTAATGGGAAAATTAATCAGAAAATACAAAAATATACTCTTAAGCAATGCTGGGTAAAGTTGTTTGGGTATGCAATACTTGAGTAAGCAATTTGAAAATGTATTTTTTTATTTTTTTATTTTTTTATTTTTTGCTTAGTTTTCTTTCCTGGCTGGGGGGAAGGAAGGGGCTGTTTTTGTGTTTAAGTATGGTTCTCTTTTCAGCCTCTACCTGAGAAGTTTGTGATGAAGGGCATGGTGGAGCGGTTCAATGAGGACTTCATTGAGACGCGCAGGAGAGCTCTTCACAAGTTTCTCAACAGAATCGCAGATCACCCCATTCTGTCCTGTAGTGACGACTTCAAGATATTCCTCAGCGCGCAAGCCTGGGTAAAGCACCAAACAGTCGGCTTCACTGCTGTCATTGTCACCCAGATGAGGGAAGACCTGAGTAATAGAGTGCTCTCAGTAAATTCACTTGCTGGGATTAAACATGATTATGTGACAAGGCACAGGCTGTTTGCGTGCATGTGTGCGTGTGTCTGTCTGTGTCTGTGTGTGCGCGTGTGCCTATGAATTCTTTACTTGTGCTCTAGTTTCTATATTCAGTTACATATTTTTTCTATAGAATTATGCTTAACCACCACAAATGATACAGGGGCCCCTTTTATGAGATTGTGCTCTGTATTTTTAGATGTGAATGCCATCCAGTGTTGAATATACTAAATGGTCTTCTGCTCTGTATTACTTTGCGTTGTGGTATCATATACCTAGTTTTAGAATATGGTATACAAGAGAGGGAGGGTATGTTGATATTAGGTTATTGGTTCATGGTCCTAAAATATTTCATTGTAACGCAGTGCCCTAGGCTAAATCTCCAACTGGTGTCTCTCGCTCCCTCTCTCCCTCTCTCCCTCTCCCCAAACATCAAAGGGAACTCCTTAGGCAGCTAAAAGACAGACTGATTGCCCTAATGTACATAAACAAACGTGCGCTGTTCTTGTGTTACCACTGGCAGGTTTTTATTTCACACCAGAGCACTTCGGAATGTGGGCTATCGGCACCAGTTTAGCCAGCATGACCCATAGGGTTACCACCTTGTCGATTTGGAATTCCCTAAAGTTGAATGCCATAAAGTTGTTTAACTTTGAATCTGTAACATTCCATTGACAATATCAGTTGAACGTCTTCGTCACAAGTCAGTGGTAGCCTAGTTGTTGAGGCTTCCCAGGTTGGAATTCACATTTTCCAGGCCACACCAGACAAAACAGGAGGCCCGCTTGTCAAGAATGGCCTTGTCACATGGTAGAGGCCTTGTCACATTCTTTGCCTGAAAATGGAAATTCCACTACTGGGTGAACTTGACAATTATTATTTACAAACATCACCTCTGAAAGTAGGTGTCATTTTCCCATTTTTGTTTGAGGTATTTAATAGCTAAAGGGGAATTATCTCGTAAACTATCCCAAGTTTGGTCTCCTTCAAAAGGGCTTTAAATTATGAATATTTTGATAACAATGCTTTGCGTGTAAGCTATTCAATAAACATTTAATCTTAAATCCGAATTGGAGTTAGTTTTGATTTGCAGATTGATTCCACCCATTCACTTTTTGACTACCTGTCAACAAATAATTAATAATGGACATTGGCTTGATTCAGAGCTGCCTTGTCCTAAATTTGAGAAACTTGCTCAACAGCGCTGTTGAAGTTGTGTGAGATCAGTGGAAACCCATTCACATCTCCGGAATGTTCTTTCCATCCATGCTCAGTTCAGATACCAGGGGCCCATCTTGTTAAATATATCTGACTGTAAGTGCACTGCATTTTCCTTTCTGTTTTACTGGTTTACAGTATGAGGTCCTTTGTCTTGTGCACAGGAGTTTAGATTTTGGGGGTAGGATTGCTCCCGTATGTGTGACCCCTGTGCTCTCTGCAGGAGCTCACCTCGCATAAGAAGCAGGGCCCCGGCTTCCTGAGCAGAATGGGGGACACCGTCAGGGCTGTGGCTGCCACCGTCAGGGGAGTCCGTAACCGCCCGGAGGAGTTCACCGCCATGCAGGAGTACGTCGACACCTTCAGCCAAAAGATCACCTCGCTGGACAAAGTCACCCAGAGGATCCTCAAAGAACAGAAGGGTGGGCTGCACGTTGCCATGGACTTTCTGCATAAATAGAAGGATATCGCAGTGTCATGGAGACTAAAGTTTAAAGTAATGATATTTAATGTAGTCTTTAATATTGAGGAGTTTATTCCATCATTGAGGGGTTATTATTACCATGCAAATGTTCCATGCACGCAAGGAAAGTATTGACATTTATACGCCATTTAGCAGACGCTTTTATCCAAAGCGACTTACAGTAGTGAGTGCATACATTTTCAGTATATGTGGCCCCATTGAGGATTGAACCCACAACCTAAGCGTTGCCAACGCTGTGCTCTACCAACTGAGCCACAGAGAACCACATGTTAACAAGGATAACATTCTCGTGTTATTTCAATTTGTAAACTGCACTTATTTGTAAACTGGGCCGCGATTGACGTACGGCCCATGTGTTCCCTGATCACGGTCCTAAGAGGCCGAAAGGGCACTGGCCGCAACTCCGGCCTCTGGAACAGAGAGCATTGTGGGCATTGGCATGGAAACCGCTCTCTCTTGCAGAGTACCTGGAGGAGCTGAAGGAGTGTGGCCCCGCCTACACGCTGTGGTCTGGGTCCGAGGAGGAGCTGGCCGAGCCCCTCAAGGGCGTGGCCAGCTGCATTGAGAGGTGCTGCAGAGAGACCGAGGGGCAGGTCGACCAGCTGTCCGACAGCCTGGTGCCGGGCCTGCACGAGTACGTCCTGTGCACTGAGACCCTGAAGGTACGGCCGCTCGCTCCAGATGACGCGTTTCACTCGGAAACGGCGAAACGGTGAATTGGCATTGCCGTTTAAAGCCAACTAAATCAACTGGACACTAAACTCTAGTGACATTTTATGAATGGGCTGATTAATAATCATCACAATGTAAAATAAGTTCGAACTGTGCAAGGAAGCATTTGGGCGATGTTGGTTAAGGGATGGAGAGTTTTTTAACCTTGTGTTATGTCTGATTGTTGGGTAATCCTCATAATCGGTGTCTGATGTCAGTGAGGGATGCATAGATTGGACTTCTAATATGATTTTTTTACAGTCTGTTGACAGACTAGTTCCTTCACATGTTTCTGTGTTCACAATGTCTAGGGCGGTGCTGATAACAAAGCTTGCCACCTTGCTATTTGTTGTTTTACAACAGTTATTATGGATTTGGTGCTTACGCTTAATTAATACCTTTTTTTTAGGCAGTACTGAAAAGAAGAGACAATATTCAGGCAGAATTTGAGGCTAAAAACGACACTCTAGCCAACAAGAAGACGGACAGAGACGCTGTAAGTCTAGCACTGCCTCCTCCTTCACTCGTTTCCTGCCGCTGATTTTCTTTAGCCTTTTCCGAAAGATTATTAGTAGTAAGCCTCTTTCTAGCTGCCACCTCTCCTTTCATTTTAAAGCAATCCGTTTTAAGCCCAAAGAGGACTATGGTTATATTGAAAATGTCTTCTGAAATTTATCTAAATATCTCAAGATAGTTTGAGATGATCTTATGAGATCTGGCGTGCTCCTTAAGCGGAGTATAAATATTATTGAATATTGTCAAGCTAATCGTGGTATAATTAAACCTGGAAGTGGCGTGTCTTTTCAGTGTCGGGAGTGTGGAGCTCACGGTCAGGGCTGGTGAGGCAGGGGAGGGGGAAGCCATTTTAAGAAGATATTGCTTTACAAATCCTGAGGTGTCCCCCAGCTTATCAGTGACCTTTCGCAGACTTTAATTATGAACTGGGAATGAGCAGCGCCCCAGTGGACTCCCACAATGCACTTTAATGGGGGTGGTGATGAGGAACAGATTCCCCGTGGCGCAGAATCATAAAAGAGATCGCTCAGGCCAAATCCCGCACCTTGCACGACTTGCTTTCGATCATTCTCTTTTGGAAAGTACACAGAAAGTTGAGAAGTAGATCGTAGCACTGCAGATTTAGATATCTGGAACAGCGTTGCGTACATGCATTTCACTCAGTAATGAACTGGATGTGGGTTATATGGAGGGCACATTTTCGAGTGCAGATTGAAATCTCGAGTCACTTTACTAATGACAGCCATTTTTTGCATAAATGTGTAGTTAACAGGAGATTCAATCAGAGGAGGACTCGCCTGATTTATGTACAGTTATTATCCACCAATTAGAAACGCAGTCATTTTAAGGCAAATTTGAGTCCTATTCAGCTGTGCCTTGATGTGAGCACTCCTCTTTGTTATACAGAAAGATTCAAGACAGCCGATCAGACGGCTGAAGCTGAAAAGTGCCCATTTAACAAAAGCCTTCAAATGTTATTCTCATAAAAGTTCACTTTCTGTGCCCTGGTAGCGTAATTGCCACATAAGAGAGTTTCATTCCCTTTTAGACTCTGCCTGGAAAAGGTCATTGTGATGTAGGTTTTTCAATGTATTTATGACACAGCTTACATTGTGTCAAATAGTTGAAACAATGTAAGTGTGGCTATGCAAACCTGAGCTCATAATCTGAAACCCGAGTCCTCTCGCTACTGAGGCTCCCTACTAATGCGTGCACTGTGTCATCTGATGAAGGACTCTAAGGACCTAGGTTTTGTATTGGGGAGTTTCCTTGGCAAAAACCCAGAAGAGGCCAAGCGGCAGAGGCAGCAGAGGCTTGATTTGGAAATTGAAGAGGTACGGTACAGAGATAGCGCAGGCCTCACCTTTCCGCTCCGGCTTCCTGAGCAACATTAATGTTGAGATGGTAACATTTTAAATAGTACGCCATGGAAACGATTTTGTGCAAGGCCTGTGCGAAGGGGTTGGTTTGTGATAGTGCAGGGCCATACCCTCATCCCGGAAACATTTATTTATAACGATAGCCAGAGGTTAGGAGGAGCAACACGTGTGTGAGGGCTTGTTGGAAACAATCAATCAGTGCTGTTACAAGTTTTCTCAAAGGTTTTTTTTCTTTCTTTTGGTCATTTTCTGTTAAACAAATCTCATTGGAAAGTTTCTGTATTTACTATTTGAAATGTTACCAGTTCAGCATAGTTGAGAGGCATGTCTTTGAAACCAGGGTGTGGGCACAACTTCTTTTGAAAGACGGGGGTGTTTGTTTTTTGTCAACTAAAGCTTTCATATCTTTGTATATGGGCAGTCTCACTCTCTCTAGCCTGGCTTTGTCTTATGAGTCACCCAGCCTAGTACAGTAACATGGCCCTGTGAGTTCTGTGTGAAAACTGCCAGATTAACTCTGCTTTTGTCTGTGTGAGTATATTCCCATGTTAAACTCATAATGTGACTAACTGGTGTGCAGGTCAATGTACTGTATATTGATTGAAGTGAATGATATTGGTCCATGGATGTTTTATATGTGCATTTTTTTCTTTGCATTTAGTTCTCTTTTCTGAACTGATTTTCACCAAAACAATTCTGCAAGAGTCACAGAGCTGTTTGCTAAAACTGGTTTAATTGTTGGTGGCGTAAATTAAATGCACTATCCTTGCCAACTATTTTGAACAGATGCAATATTGTGTTTGACCACTGGATGGCAGAAAAGTCCAAGTCACATAATAGACAGCGGTAGCACCGCAACTTAAATAATAACTGGAGTCAAATTTTCCGTTTGGTGTATTGTGTGTCAGATGCTTACAATCCATAGGTGACAGGTTCCAATTCAGTTCCAGAGTTGAATCTTGCCCAAAATTAAAAGTATAAATATAGGTGTTTGATTTTGAAGCTTTGAAGAACATTCAAAATATAAGAAGAAATTGTCTCGTGTCAGATGAGTTTTATTTTTCATTGTGTAAGATCTTTGATTGCTTAGAAATACAACATGTAGATAAAATGTGTTGGAAATGGTGCATATGCATGGCCTGTTCATTGGGACAGTGTCAGGCGACAGGAAATGCATGTTGAGCCAGGTGATGTCATTATTAGTGTCATCATCATCATCAAGAGGGTTTGTTAGGATTAAATTCTGGAAATTATCTTTATTATCTTCATCTCATAATTGTAAATTAGGATTTTTGCTGCCTTTTTTGTGAACATAGCCCTTTTTCTACTGTATTTGTTGCAACATTCCATCCACCATATTTAGCCCAAGTAATGTACAATAGTGGAGAGCACTGGTCATTTGCAGAAGCTTTCTGTGTGCGCTTTGTCCGTACACCGTCGTGGCAGTAGGGACCAATCACTGTCACTAATGAAATGTCCTGAGTGTTAGTGGAGATGCTGCAGTGGCCAATCGTAGCAGCAAATCCTCTGACACTCCTTGTTCCACATGAAAGCTCCTTGTAATCACCTCCTCTGTGCTGGAAAGTAAACACACACTTGAGGCCTGTGGAGCTTCTTATTGATTTTTGAATTGAGAAGCAAACAAAACCGAGCCCCAAAACACCACAGTGTTGATGGGTAGCTAATTTTAAAGGGCTTCCTGAGGATTTAAAATAGGATATGAGAACCATACCTCCTCCAGTACCTGAAGGATCCGGTTTTTTTAAGGACAGCACTACTTTTTTCAAGACCTGTACTAGTCATTTTTAACGCATAAATTCTTAAGAAGTCCTTCAGAAATGGCCTTGGTTGATAAATCAATAATCCCAGAGTAACAGGATACTTGTAGGCACAGGGATTTCCAGGGCTGTGACTCATGTAATTGGGTTCTTAATCAGTGTCACTAGAATACTTCCCTGTGTGCTCTTTATGCTGTGAGAATGCATCACCAAGCTCCGCCGCACCTCTAGCACCCCTGGTGGTCATGGCAGGAAATCAATATGAAAGGGGAATGCTCCCAGATATCTAGAATTTGGTTTTTTTCCTTGCCTCCAAAAGTGTTGATTTTTGCAGTGGTCTCATAGCTGCTCCAGTAGCCAGGTCTGTCAAGCACTGTCTACCTAGTTGAAATCAGGAAGTCATGTCTACTCTCTGTGAATATATGGAATCTGTTAGAAGCAGAGCAACAGCATGCAAATGCGTACTCTCACAGGGAAGCCCAAGGCTTGTATTTCATGCATAACAAAAAAGTTTGTTGTGACTAAGAAAATTGTGCGTAATGACTATAACTCTGTTTCTACTCTCACTGTAGCTGGGGACTATATCTCCCTCCCCTACATTTCAATAATAAAGTGATGTGTGAATTATGAGCCCTGCGCTTCTGGGATTCATGAGCAGCTATGAGACCCCCACAAAAATCAAAACACTTTTTTTGAGATAAGAAAATACACTACCGGTCAAAAGTTTTAGAACACCCCCATTTTCCAGTTTTTACTGAAATGTAAGCAGTGTCAAGTGTTAAGTCCAGTGAATAACCTAAAATAGTACAAAGGTAAGCGGTAAACTGCCAGAGGTTAAAATAAAAAGTTTAGGTTACCAAAAACTGAAACATAATGTCAATTTCAGAGTTCTAAAACAAGGCCCTTTTCAGGGAACAAGTAATGGGTTGACATGGGTTAACAGTCACTCTGTGCAAGTCGCCAACTCTGGATCCAGCAAAAGAGCCCCAGACCATCACGCTTCCTCCTCCATGTTTGACAGCTGGTGTCACACACTGAGGAACCATCCTTTCGCCTACTCGACGGCCTACAAAAACCCTGCTTGATGAACCGAAGATTTCAAATCTTGATTCATTGTTCTATAAGAAGTTATATTCTTCCAGTCTTCAGTAGTCCACTGGCGGTGCTTCATGGCCCAGGCAAGCCTCTTTTTCTTATTTTGCCATCTTAGCAATGGCTTTCTTACTTTGACTAGTGTTAAGCTGTGCTTGAAGCTGTTGTCCTGTGAGCTGCCTATCACGCAAGCTGTTGACTCTCAGAAACTTGTCTTCTGATTTTGTTGTGGCTTTGGGTCTGCCAGACCTCTTCCTGTCAGAGTTTCTTCCAGTTTCCAAGTGCCTTTTGATGGTGTAGGAAACTACTCACTGCCAAAAAATTAACATTATTTTTCCGTTTTTGGTAACCTAAACCTTTTTTTATTTAACCTCTGGCAGTTTACCACTGACCTTTGTACCATTTTAGGTTATTCACTGGACTTGAACTGCTTAAATTTCAGTAAAAACTAGAAAGTGGGGGTCCACGTTTCAAACTCTTTCTGATTTCTTTCTCTTTCTAATAATTATAGTCCAGTGGTGTTGGTGCTTTTCACCGTAAGCTGGAATAAGTTTAATGGTAATTAAAAATGCAGTTCATTTGACAAAACAGCAATATTATTTAAAACGAGGATCAAGTTTCCGTTTGAGCTTCTGTGTATGTGGCCAATGAATTTGCTTCAATAGTTTTTTTGTTTTTTTAAATAACTTTTAAATAATGCTTCCTTTCCATTTTGGACAATGAACGGTGAAAATGCGATCTGTACCTTTTCTGTGAAGGTGTTTACTTATTATATGTAGAAAACGCCCCTGTTGAATATTGTTATCCATTCATTTTGGCATGCCAGAAAGAGAATTTCACACAACTTTGTCATATTACTTTTCTCCATTTCATTTGCAGTTTTTCTTTTTCTTCTTTCGTTGCCTTTTGCTCTTTGTACTTCATGGGGATTGTTCTATGAGCCCTTTATTCTATTATTATTTATAATTTTGTTTATTTGTCAGGGACATGGCAAAAGCATTGTTATAATGTTAAAGCATTTACAAGCATCAGTTGCATTGCATTAACTATTGTATAGCCAAAGGATAATTCCAGCAGCTGTTGCCAATAAACTACATAAAAAGAAAAGGATGTATCAAAAAAGAAAAACAAGGCAAAATACATGCCCAAACACATTAGAAAAAGTACATCCACTTTCTACAGAAGAGAGATTGAGCGAATAATTCAAATGAGACTATGCAAGGTTGATATCAGAGGGGGGAAGTGCATATAACTTCAGACTTTTAGCATTTTAGGAGAGTCACATGTCTGTGGTGACTCTTATCATGCATATTGAAGGTTGTTCACCTTGTGCCAATACTATGCACTAGAGAGGATTTACAGACTGTGTTAGTCTGTATTTTCTTCATAACTTTGGAAACCTTTAGTATTTTCAACAGTGTAAGTTACAACAAGTAAGTTGTAATAATATCCAATGTGTTGTTGGTTGACATTTACTTCTGTTGCATGAATGTGGCCTAATCAACCATTTTGAACAAACTCTTGCCGTAATGTTTTGTTACACAACCAGTTAGCAGCCAGAGACCGGTTTCAGTACCATATCTGTTTTGATACAATTTGCTTCTGTCAACAGCTCAAGGAGGAGATTGATAAGTTGGAAAACAAAATGGAGTGTGCCAACAATGCCCTGAAAGTCGACTGGGCGAGGTGGCAGAAAAACATGAGGGGAGACATCAAGGCTGCCTTCCTGAGCACGGCGGAGAGGAACGTTGACTATTATGAGAAGGTAAGACTGGGGGACATAGAGCCCCCCCCATAGATTCAGGGGTGATGTCAGCTCTTTTGGGCCAGAGATACAGAGAGAGCCTCTGAAAAGCCACATTTGTTTATTCATTTCTTAATTTCTTCTTCCAATGATAACTTTGGCAGACATTTAAGGCTTTACCTTCTAAATACTATGGCCAATGCACTTAAGGGAACAAATTGAAGACGCTTTCAGTTCTTGGACAACATTTTTTTTCAATTGTTCATTTTAGTGTTTGTGAAACTCACCATTGTGTGAGGAATTTTTTTTTTCTGTTTACTTAATTTAAATTTTTTTACTTGGCTTTTACTGTTCACATAAAATGTTATTAGTAAATCGTAGTGTGATTGAATCCGGACTTAAGAGGCCTTTCACATATATGCCATCAGAATTGGAATGTGCCTCCGTTTTGCACTCAGAATGCAGATACCGAGGCTAATATTACAGCCCGGGGAGTCCCAGGCATTCATATTCTATCCTCCTGGAGAGCAGGATTAGAAAATGGATTCGGTGGCAAACAAATTCTGAAGAGGAAGTACTGTAGTCCACACACCCCAGGGTAGGTTATAATGGAGTTATTTGAGTTATATGAGATTTGGGACCTTCTAATAAATGCACTGAAAAAGAAGACATAGCTGTGCCACACACCACTCCGCCCCAATACGGATGTGTTACTAACACAATTTTTGTCAGAATAGGAAATTGCTAGAACCTTTACTTTTAAGATGTGGATTATTTGTACACCGGCTAGTTTAAACATTTGAAAAATTATATTTATATTTGTTTCCCCGTTTTCCCGTTTTTAGTAGCCAATTAATTTATTTCATTTCCCTCCCCACACGAAAAGCTATTATATTTATATTTTCCATCCACGTTCTGGAGACTCCCTTATGTGCTTCACGTCGGACCCGAGCCAGCTCCCCCTCCCCCTTCCCCCTAGCGGACAGGGGACAGCCAAATGCCACCCCCAATCGGGGCTGACTTCCAGGGCTGGTCTGGTAGAGATGGGTTTCGAACCGCGTCCCTGACAGGCAGCGAATACCGAATCGGACCAGCCACAATACAGTGCGTTAGACCACTACGCTATCCACCGCCCCCCAACGGCTAGTTCAAAATTTCAGACATTTAGCGCAGTGTGGTAACATAGCTTAATGTCACGCCGGACCACACGGGATAAAAGCATGATCCGGCTGTAAGTGGTTGATTTGTCCTGTGGAACCACAGCGAGAACATCGTGGAGTAAGAGAGAGTATATGCAAAGGACGTGAGTGGAATGCGGAAAATACACGCCGGACAGAAGCAGGAGATTATGAATCCACCGAGCTGTGAGGTTCAGTTAATCCGCATCTGTTTATTTAAACCGCAAGCGCCACAAATAATGCAGGGGAACACGATAAGTGGAGCAGAATATCCTGGCAGGCTGATTGCAGTAGTGTGAATGTGTGTCTTTGAGGCTCTTACCTTTACAGGGGAGCATCTGTGACTGGTGACTGGTGGGTGGGTAAGTGGGTGGCACTGCGTGGCTCTGAAATGATCCCTCAGTCATGAAGCCGTATGTCAGCATCGACTCCCCCGGTCCTGAAGCAGTTTTGTCTATTTGTAACGCGTTCCGGGGTCACCCACAACCACTTTCGATTCTCAGGAATTGCAGTATGTGTATTAGGATGTGGTCTAGTTAAGCTCTTGAAAAGATTAAGATGCATATTTCTGGATTTTAAGTAATGCGCTTCTACACAAGACATAATGGTTCTGGTTGTGCGTTTACATTTTACACAAACAAGTTCTATATTTGATTGATGCTTTGAAGAGGCTATTTCAGTTTTGATGCAAAGCAAAAAGCCTCAACAGTTTCAATTCACCTCAACCACGATATTGCATTTACTGTCCCTAATATGTATTTGCTCCATATTTAAACAGAGATATCAAGCTGAATGTTTCAACTGTTCTAATTGAACTAACTGGGTAATATAAGGGGAATTAACAGCTTCTTGCTTGTATGTATTTTGGAGTGAATACATCAGTCATTTGATGATTAACCACCAGAGGGTGGTAGTAGTCATTTTTTCCCCTCTTCTGATAATTAAAATGACCATATTGAAATAAGATAAGATATAATAGAGGTATGGATGTGTCCTGTTTATTTTGGTGAGAAGGGTGGGTTTTTATAACAGATGTCCACAAATCAGAGTTCTCTTCATTTGACACCCCCATGGGAAAAATGTGATATCCCCACCACGCAAGGATGACATTACATCAGCAGCGGCACACCCACTAACCACACACTAAAAACACAAAACGGGCACCGGGGAATGGCTCCCCGTCTGAAACGAAATCAGGAGAAAATAAGAACGGTTGATCAACGTTTCCGCTTTTAAAACGAATCCCCCACCGAAGGGAAAACGACGAGCAAAGCGTTTTAATTCGAAGGAGCAGATGCGCCGCGTCGAGAGTTTATGAACCCTAATCGCGCTCTCCGTATTCCCTCGGAGGTTATTCTGCACTGTGACACGACACGAAAACGATATGGCATGAGCTAATGGAGACAAATGTGAATATCGCAGGGCCACTGACACAAATCCACCGGCACAATCTAGACCAGTTAACAAATGCTAATGAGGACATGCTGGGTGTCCATACGCCAAATGGTCAGTGTCCAAGAGCGCGCGTGTGGAAAGGCTGGCTTTATGCAGAAGAGTCCCGTGTGTTCTTAGTCCTGGCGCACGCTCGCCGTACGTTTGACACAACGCAAGGAATATTTGAATCAAGGCAGATATTAGAGATGCATAAGGGGTTCAGCCCAGTGCCCGTGTATTATCACAGTCAGAAATGTCCTCAGCCTAAAAGGCCTCTTTGTCGCCGCATCGTGCCCTGTGTTCCGTCACCCAGGGCCGCGTTTGTGTCGAGCGCAGCAAACGCGCCCGGAGGACGGCGCCGACAGCTATAATCGGAAGCGATAATTACCGCAGGAAATAAAATCTCCCGAGCGACTGAGTCGTCAGGCCAGCCTCGAACGGCTCTGTGCGTGCGGCCGCCGAGGCGGACGTGTGAACTGGCCTCGATGTGCGCCAATTTGCGCGGAGCCCAGTGCGCCGGGCACGTACAGCGCCGCGGGCCGGGACACAGGCGAGGCCCGGCCGCCTGCAGGCGCTTTAATGATTCATGGGAGCCGCGGTGACCCCAATAAGGAGCGGCGCGGAGCCGTCGCCGGAGAATCCGGGATTAGGGACGCGGTTCACCGCACCGCCAAGCCTCGGAGGAGACGCACGCTGGCGCCGGCACATTCACATGCCCCAGCGAGGGCTCACCCCTGCCAGGCCCGGAATATTAAAGCCACATTACAGGCATGAGTAAGCCACGTACTCTGAAGCCCCCCATGCTGGCCACAGCTGTCTCCCCAGAGCCCGGTAAAGCGTGCTCATCCAGCTATGCGTGCAATAGGGCCGTCCCCCCCTCCTCCTCCTCCTCCTCCCCTCCCCTTCCCCCTCCCCCCCCCTCCATCGCCGCATATGTCCAGTGGCAGGCGTCGCGCTTCACGCGCCCCATTATCCCAAAACAAAAGCTCTGCTGCATTCTCGGAGGCATCCTTTTCACAGGGACCTCAGCATCGGGCGATTGGACTCGAGTGTTCGGGATGCGCTATGTCAGTGATTGCAGTCACTGCTTTTCAGCTTATCGCAGTGTTTGCTTACTTCCTGGGCTTTTTTTTGAGCAGCGAATCTCTCAAACTGCTTAAGCCATCTTTCACCAGATATGGCTTACCGCCGATGTCATGTGCCGCACAAGCCCGTAACACCAGCTAACGGACACGCGAGGCAGACGCTCGCGATTTTTAAACGTTCTTTACTAGCCGCACACTGCAAACACAGCAGCTATATGCTGCACAATGGCAACCTCGGCGGATTGCCATGGAGACGCCATAGCAACAAGAAATTTGCTGGAAGATGAGGAAGACGAGTCTCGTGTTTGTTCAGCGTACGGTGTTATTCAGACCATTCAGAATTTTCTGTCAGGGTTTCAGAGTGGGATGGGACATTTATTATTAGTGATAAATGTATCGTATAAAGAGGACAGCTCGTTGTAGCAACATATTGCACCTTTTTTACTTAGGCGCCGTTTTCTAAATATAATCAGGACGACCTCCTATTTTACATTTATTTCTTCAGATTTTCAGAAAATGAAAATAAAGGCGGAAACTATGCATTGGTCATGTGGGGATAATGCATGTTAGGGCCATGTTTTGCCCCCCTGATCAAAGACGGACACAGAGAGAGAAAGAGACTCGCTGCTGTGAAATTCTCAGCAGTGCTTCAAAAGGAGGGCGCTGCAAATGCGTTCCCGCTGAGCGGGTCTCAAACACGGGGCCGTTCGCAGAGAAAAAAAGCCCTCCTGATCCCGGTCCGATCCTTCTCCCTAAAAAGGGAGCGCGCAGCTGGAGGACAGGACGGGCGGCTGGACGCGGTCCACGCCGCTGAATGAGAGGCGTAATTACAGCATTTGCAAACTATCGTTTCCACCACCAAATATGCAGGGGCCATTACCTCCGCGGGATCCGTCATCCGCAGTGTCACAATACAGCATGGATGTCACCGTCATCCACTCCCCCCCCCCTCGGCTTGCCGTAGCTTCCCGCCCATGAGTCTCCCTCCTCTTGATCAGCACAGTGATGAGCCGTGGGGGGGGAAGGTTTTTTCATATTGCAATTTCATGGCCTATATCTGAATTAGATACGATGTGAGGGCGTTGCACAGGACATCATTTCAACATGCGTACTTAAAACGTTGCCTTCAGGGCTACATCTTGTGTTTAAGAACAGCGAACGCTGTATGTTACTTTCCGTATGTATAATGTTCTCGTACTCACTTGAGCAGTCGTAAAAGCTAGAAACGAGAGAATGCATTTGCATCGCAAAGTAGATTAAGTTCAATGTCAGAACAACGAGAAATCCAAAAGGCGCCTGCCTATTGCAGCATCAAGAGAAATGTGTTTCCCGACGTTGAAGAAGCTGAAAAGGGGGGGCATGACAGGATGATTCTGCGTGAAATGACCCAGTAGGGCATTTGAAGCTGGGGAGCAGCTCATCAGACTAATCCATTTCGAGCTGCCTCACATTAATGCAGAATACTTCTCTTTTCCCGTCTCTCTCTCGTCGTCACTTTTTCACAACTAGATGAGATTCGCATCTGTACAAGTTTAAACTTTTGAATGTCACATTATTTTTATTGCCCTGTGTCGATGATGGGTGCCTGACTTATGCAAGTTGGTGTGTCTGCCATTTCTTCTGTAGAAGCGCTTAAGATTTAAATGCAGCCTGTATTCTTGTGTACTGATCTACAGCACCCTTGATAAGAAGAGTTCCCTAATACAGTCCCTGCTTTGGCCCACCCATCCGCACATAATTTCTCCTCTGTGTTTCTAAACTGCATCATGAACAAAAGATGCTGGATGCCGATTGTGTAGTAGATGGGGTCTTTCATTTAAGTGCATTTGTTAAATTATGGTGCCATTAACAATGTGCAGCTGTCTTCCGCTAATGTGAAAAGAGCCCGTAGCCAAAGTGAAAAGGATGCACGTGCCCATTTGGAAAACTTAGTACACAACTTCAGTCACTTGGTACACACTCTATTCATTTGCTATCTAACTGAAGCCCTCATCTTGATGATGTGCTTTCCGATAGTTCTCATCGCAATCATCATAATTCTGGAGGGGGATTCCGCTTTCGCACAACCAATATGACATCTATCTATGTGTAGGCTTATTCACTTTTAAAAGCCCAACTAGGGACGAACATTGAAAATTAGGGCAAGCTACAAATGTTTTGATACAGGGCATTTGTATCTGTCCCTACTCAAATAAACATGAAATAAATAAATAAATAATATCGCTGAGTAATTTCCCAGAGAGTAGCTTCTCCGCTTGACCCACGCTGCACTATTTTTGTGGGGGACGCTAGCGTGACGTTAGCCAAAGGATAATGAATATGTCGATATAGAAGGCGCTCGCTCGTTTCGACAGCGCAACAGATGGACATGCGGGGACTGGACAGACGCCATGTAGTTTGAGCCTGTGCTCATCGCAGACTCCCATTTGGCACAGTGGTTAAGGAGTTGGGCCCAAAATCAAACAAATACTTAGTCTCTCCAGGAAGTATCCACCAAATCCATGATATGTCAGACATGAGCTGCGTGGATGAGGTAAAGTGGGCGCAGATAAATAATGTAACGTAACATAGCAGATGTCTTAATGAAGAGACAGCCCTGCTCGCCCCCCCACCCCCCGCTGTGTTGCAGCACTTGTTTAAGACTTTGAAGCCGAGCTGCCAGGGGAAGTTCCTGAACCATAGGGCTCCAGCATGCCTGCACATCTGACTGACTATAAAGAGCTTCGGCGATGAGTCTCCTCTCTCCTCTTCCATCCCTTGGTATCGTGCGGAGGATTCTTGAATTACCAAGGCTTTTACCCTCTTAAATGCTCGTTGGATTTTATTCTCGTTCTTTCCCCCGGTCGCCTCGCTTTGCCAGAAAGTAATGGTGGAAAACTTGGATAGCCAGGCCCAAATGCTACAGATGTTTAGAAATGTCATAGCCGTGTCATCGAGTGTTTTAGCCAGAAGGAATGCGTTTGGCATATAACGGCAACATACAGCAAAGCGATTGTGTTAAGGAACAGATGAAGGGAGGTGGCATTATAAAAACATCTGCGTAGGTGTGTCGTACACAATGTTGCCTCTGTCAGTGACACTTTTTGAATTGACCTATCAAGGCGTGGTCAAAATATGTGTTGGTGGCTATTGGTATAAGACAAAAGAAATGGCTTTCAAACTGTTTAGTGTATATTTTCCATATAAAATGTCTGCCAAGGTGTATGGCACATGCAATTATAATGATAATATAATTGTGTATTACAATATACTTCATAATATATTATATACTTAGAATATATTGATGGACAACTATAATATACTTATCAGAGCAATGTCGCGTTATGAAATTGTCTGGCATTTCAGAGGAAGAACAAGAAGTATGGCAATGAACACAATTATTTTTGCCCTCATGCACTATAATTGTAAGGGGAGTGGCAAAACATTGGAAGCAAGCCATGTAATCCAACTAATTACAATTGATATAGAATTCTGAACCCACTTGCAACATTTGAGAATACTGCAAGTGACAGATGAGGAAAAATGGTTATACACAATAGTTAATGCAGTTTAGTCAAAAAAGGTGTATACAAAAAAACAATGTTGATTCCCTGGTCTTTTGGCTCAAGAGGCTTACAGGTTTGGTTTCTGAAACTCAGGGAACATGCTTAATGACACAGAATTTCACATTGAGTTACATGAGGAAGAAAAACAGATTGGAAACAACTGGTTTCCCAATCCTCTGTGCCTGGAAGCCGAATGTAGAAGCCATAAAAAGCCTCATATACAGTACTTCTGTTTGTAGTTCCAGTGTATCCCGAATTCAAGTTGTATCTCTTCAGTTTACAAGCGAATGAACAACATCGTAAAGTTTTTTGTTCTATAGGCATCGATAAACAGTTCAAATTGTCACATTAAATTGGACTATTCGAGGGCATTTTTCCACATTCCGATATAGAAGTGGCCCAGTCGTAATTATAAAGTTGTGCGTCTCGGGCCCAAGCCCTGTCAGAAGCCATGTAATAAAGGTCGGCAGCCGGCAAGCTCTTATGGGAGAAGTGCCGTCTTGATTAAGTGCCTGAGTAAGACAGCCTGTCAGCTTTTGAATCTCTCACATCCAGTCTTCATGTGAGAGATTCAAAAAGCGGTGGAGTATTTGGGCCACAGACAGAAAGGGTTCTGCGAGGGCATTAATCAAAAACTTAGCAAGTTACATATAACTGACCCTCGTGCTCCTGGCCTAAGTGGACTGAATGCCATTCCATGCAAAGCCGAAAGTTGCTTTGTGTCCGAGTTGCTGTACGGTAGGTATTGAAGGGACTCTTGCTCCTTTTAGGGCTTGCTGCAGTTGTATTAATGCATGAAATGGATCGGGTTTGAAGTCTGGGTAGGGCCGGTTCATATCTTCTCGATTCTTACAAGTACAAGAGTTTAAATCGACCTCTTCCATCTGAAGCAAGGTAACTGAAACCACTAATGCCTCCGAGCGAGCATCCAAGCAGCGAGCATGTGAGGGAGGGGAAAACACCTTTTTTTTTTTTTTTTTAAAGGAAATCGGAGTCCTCCATGATGGCACGCGTTCATCTTTCACGACGATTGAACGATCTCAGTGTTGCCTATTCAGGGTATATTTCAAATATAACTTGTAAGTTGCTGCATGAAGATGGATGAGGTACGAAGGTTGTTTCCAGACTTGTATTGATCATTAATTGGATGACTTATTTTGGATATCTCAGCCATCCCTTCACACAAAAGCATTACAGGTGGTGTTAAAAATGTATATCTATCATGGTACTATATGTATTAAGGATTTGTGTATCCCAAAAAACCTAAACCTGTCCTGTCAATGGCGCAAGCTAGTCCTACAACTAAATATAGCTTTTGATTGGAGCTGAATTTCGTGGCCTGTTTTCCCCACAGATCACTGAATGACACTAAGACTTCACGGGTTCATATCAGTGTCCAGTTGCATGGTGATGATTTAATTGTTTAGACGCTGAGAGAACAGCTAAATTAAAAGTAAGTTATACATTAATGCTCACAAAGCCTTGCTTTGTTTTTTTTGGGGGGTTTACAAATACTTAAACATTTAATTTAAACTCATTCAACTCATTACATTTATTCACAGATAATTTGGCATGTAATCGAGCATGTTTCCTGAGGATGTTAAAAACCAACCATAAGGCTATATTTCTGAACATCTTTTTAGCTGTATGTATTCTGAATTTATACAACTGATATGTTGACAAGGTAGTAGTGTTATGTCAGTGAAGGTGCATTACTTAGCATTACCCATTAAATATTTTTACGAATAGGGGTGTGTGTGCGTGCATGCTAATGCTGTATTGACAGCAGAGTTGTGACCAAGTCACTGTTATGCAATTCATAAGTAAGTCCCAAGTCATGAAGGGTAAGTCGCAAGTAAAGTCCCAAGTCACCGTGTTCTGGTCAAGTCAAGTAACAAGTCCCAAATTTCCGGTGTCAAGTCCTCAAGTCACATTCAAAACAAGTCTCTGGAGTCATCCAGCTCAAGTCCAAGTCTAGTCCAAGTCATAGAAATCAAGTCTAAGTCAAGTCTCGAGTACTTTTTGCAAGTGAACTCTGAAGTCATCAAAACTGTGACTCGAGTCACACACGTGTCCAAGTCATGTGACTCAATTACACAACTCTGATAAACAGAACAAATTGAGTGATCCCTGATATGCTGTGTTTATGCTTTCAGTGCCTGGCAGTGTGGGAGTCCTTCCTCCTGTCCCAGAGATCTGACCTCAGCGCGGAGAGCAGCAGGGAGCAACCTCTGGACCCGCAGGAAACAACCAAAGATGCATCTCCACAGGCCACCTAAAGACATTCCCACTGCGTCTCATCTCCCCCACACCCCATTCATTTTTTACATCTTAATATCTCAGCCAATATTGCATTTGCCAAGAATTCTCTGCATATCTCTGCCTCAGGGTGTCGGCCTGACACACTACATTGGATCAAGGTGCAGTTAATTTCACAGAATGGGCCTTGAAGAATATCTGTATTCTGTACAATCCATGACCGCTTTTAGTAAATCATAATGAAATGCCTTGATATAGCCCTGCTTTACAGTCCTTGACAGCGGCGTTTTTGGCAATATAGTAAAATTGCTACAAAGCCATGTTTGTTTGTTTTTTGTTTTTTATCAGATATGCCTTTATTTGTTCTTTACTGTAGTGGCATCGGCTGTTAAATTGACTTTTTTATGACACATAATTATTTGTTATCCACTGAAGTCTGCCCTGGCTAAAGGACACGCATCATTGATTTTATAACAATGCCGGGGTGAATGTTTTGACTGGAAGATGGGTTGTCAACATTTTATGGCCTTTGACTTTGTTTTTGATCATCTTGCCTTTTGCGTCTTTCATTTAAAATACGAAATGAAATATGAAATTATTTCATCTTGCCTGCTTTTTTATTTTCCCGCCCATTGCTCGTACATATACAAACGCATTAATAAAACGTTTTAAGCAGGAGTCAGACCACACTTGCTCAGAAAGGTTTGAATAGACTTAGTTTATTTGAGTATCGGAAGAACAGCCCTGAACCTCATGCATACTTGCTGTTTTTTATTGGTGTTACTCAACAAACAAACAGTTAATAGGGAACTCCACTTGTTGTCATATAGTCATAGGTTTGAGCTCTAGTTGGCGTATGCTCATACGTTAACCTCAAGAAACATAGTTGCACTAATTTGTATTAGTAAATAACCACGTGTAAGCTGAAGGAATCCAGAGAAAAAACGGAAGTCTCCTTGGACAATGCTATTTGCTAAACAAATAGGTGATATAACCTGCCTCCAGCTCTATTTTCTAAAATTAGTTCCATCAAGCAGACTTGCAGGTGTGCATTTGAGATAAATAGGTAATCAAACCTTGGTGCTCATACAGTATGTGGGTTTATTACAAGCAAGCGGTTATATATGCTGTATATATTGAAGCACCACCAAGCTGCTGGGAAGTGATTTTGAGCCAAACCATGCTATGATACTAAGTGTTCTGTACATGGATATGTATGATTTGGTATACTTGGTTCAGTTTATAATTAACCAGACACAGGGTGTGTGACAAGGCTAGGGGTTTGTTAGTTTTTTAAATTTTCATTCGATTTTACGATGAAAAGAAAATCCCAGCGGTTTGTTTGTAGAAGACCGGTTACACATACAGTGTGTATACAGGAATGAGATGGTATACAGTTCAAAAATGTTGAGGCCTTATACATTTCCATAATTTAAGAAGCTGTAAACAACTGACACATTTCTAAGAGCTTTTGTGTAAATAAACTTTTGCAAGGATTACGTTTTTCAATGAAGACAAATGTTTTGCATGTAATAATAAAAATAAGATTTCATTTTATACACTTATTTATATGAATTCAATGAAACTTGTATTGTTTTTATATCAAATGGGTATTTTAGCCTTAAGGATGATTGTTAAGCATTAAGTTAAAAAGTCCCTGCCTGACATTTTGCTATGACTAAATGCAAATGTTGCTTTCTGAAATGATTTGTCATAGCTACATTCATGAAAGAAAAGAGTCAGTTTGAACATCATGTTAGAACTTAAAATAGGTTACCCACTTGGCTTAATCACATTAAATATTTAACTGCTCTCTTTAAATAACATGGAGCTTTGAAATTGCCTTTATCAGCAATTTATTTAATATCAAATTTATACTGAGAAATGCTTTCGCTCTAACAGAATTGCTACTTCTCTTCCTGTTTGAGAACCCAGATATCACAATGTATCAACGTCACTAAATGATTGGTTCTGCAAATTAAATTTGAAAAAATAGATTAGACTTTTGAACGTTTTATTAAATCAATTTTCTGTCCATTGTGAGCAATTCTCACCCATTGTGAGCTTGAAAAAAAGTATGTAACACTGCAACAATGCTCTCTATGATAATGTCCATGGAATGGAAATGGATATTCTAGCAAGAAACATTTGAATCTGTTGGTGGTGTGTCCAGCTACAGCGCTGATTCTCAGTCCAGTGAAGCACCCCGCACTCTGGGTCAAATCCTGACCATGTCTGTGCCGACTCTGATTTGGGCGGTGCACAGGAAGGGAGGGTTTCGATCAGTAAGGTTCTACCCACCTCGGGTGACTCCTCAGTAATCAGTGCAGTCGTCCGGGTCAATGATGCAGTCAGGTGGACTAGAGTGAAAATAACCACCGGCTGGCTACACGCATGTGCTAGTTTGCTTTGTCCCGAATTGACAGAGGATGTTGCAGTGAACAGGTTGGGCCTATAAGTACTACTGGGCATTTGAAATTTGTAGAAAGTACAAATGGATTCAGGGGGATAAAAATATGTTTGAAAAAATAATTTAAAGGTCCTCGCTATAGACAGCCAACTAGATAACACGTGAGTCCCACGTTTGCAATCAGAGTGGTTTGTGCATCAGGAAATTGTGGAAAAGTCGTTTTACAATCCAATCAGGTGTGCAGTCAGGCGTCACTCCAGATTCTGGTGAGATAAACTCATCAATGCCACACAGCAATCATTGTCATACGCCCAGCTCAGCTGTTGACTCCTCGTTACAGATAATGGGACATCGTAAAACATACTGTCAAATCACCAGTCTGGGATTGTCACTGGCAATCCGCATGAATGTAAGTACTGTCAGCGGATACTTGAAGTGCCAAGAGTAGCATACTAAAATGCCGCCTTTGCAAAAATTGTCTTCGTTTTATGCACTTTTATAGTCACTCAGTGTCAGTACTACATATGTCAGAACTGTCATTAAAATAAAAGAAATGGCACTGTCGTCGCTGTATGATGCTTTTCTGATTTCCCTCTTGTCACCTTTTCATACAGCTGTTCTTAAGATTAAACATCTGGGCTTGGTGTTTGAGCCCCTCAGAATTGTGCCCCGCTGAATTACATAATGTCCTCATGTCAGAAAAGTGGCAAGTCAAGACATTGTAAACCTGGAGTGTTGGGATAAAGCATCTGTCCTTCTCCCCAAATCCCTTCTCAGCATGGCTAATCTCATTTCCACACAGGTAGTGTCAGCCGACCATGAATGCCTTCACCCATAATAAAGCATTGGCCTCCGCTTTGTAGTATTTCCCGATTCACGAAGCACAAAAAGGTGACAGTAGAAACATAAGCTACATATCTACTTTGGGAACTGGAGCCAGATGTTGAAAACATCAGGAAGCAGAATTGCATTGTTCTGCCTGGTTACAGTACTGATTGGATTTTTCGGGGGGGTTTGCATATGTGTGTGGTGTGACTGCGGTTTGTGTGTGTGCCTCAGAGAGAGAGAACTGAGACATTAAACTAAGTGGACACACCTGTGTGGGGGATGTTCACAGTCTTTTCCAAGTCAGACTAGGCAAGGTATCTTAAAAAAACAAAACTACAAAAAAAATCATGTTTTAATGGTTAAACTGAAATGTCTTAGTTTTTCGTAAACTTTAGATATTTTGTTTTTGTTGTAGATTTAGACGTGTTCAAAAAATGTCTTCGAGCCTGACGTGGCCCCATTTTCTTGGCTCTGTCAGAACTCCTTTTACTACATCACTGCTTTGTTTCTTCTGGATATTTCTGCCTCTTAACTGAAGTGTGGACAGTTCCCTCCTTTACACAGCGATCCAGTTTAAGGTAAGCATACCTGGCTTTGTGAAACCAGACAAACTGGTTTACATACTGCTCCATAGATACTGTTGCCAAAATAAATAGCTAACAGAATACGTTTTGCTCAATGGCTTCTTTTTGGTTGGAAGAGTAGTGAGTAATGACTAGGTATGTTCTTAATCATCTGTGCCTTTAAAACGTTCTTGAAATATACTCAAATAAAATAAAAGCAAAACGTGGCATAGAGTGGACAGCAGTTTTATTCAGGCTGTCGTTCTGAGAGGTCAGTGTAATCCTCTATTTCCTTGATACTTCTATGAAATACCTTGAATAGAGTGCATGGTTAGGCTTTGCTAAAAATATTTGCTGCAGGTCTAAAAATGTTCTTAGAACTTATTTTCTTCTCATTCTCTATTTGGCTTATGGAAATACCCCTGACCGGCTCTATTGTTGATTCCGAGTATTCAAATAAACTAGTGAACCATGCCAAAGTTCCTGGTTACTGTTGTGTAGCACCGTAATTACAACAATGCGAATGGAATCAATGCCTGATTCTCCTTGAATTCCTTGCTTGTTTCACATCTTTTAAATTAGGATTCACAGGCAGGGGAATTATGAAAGAGAGGCAGCATCCAAGAAAACCTAACCCACCAGGGAACAGGTAGAATTTTATTTTTTGGATTCGTTTGTTTTTTTATGCTAATATAACTGTTATTTTCCATTTCAAATGTAGCGATCTTCCTCTGCAAGGAACGGTGCAGAGCAATGATTTACTTTGAGTAAGGCATATAGGAGACTGTTTGTTTCCCCTTTTATCTTGTTCTTGTTCTGGAGATTTATTTTGTATCGAGCTGAAATGTTACGGTACTTTCATAGAATCCCCAGCCCTCTGTTTTTGGCATGGCATTAAATGTTATTTCATTTAAAAAAGAAAATGTGAGATGCCGTCAAACCACGAAACTTCCCTATAGGCGCGAGCAGATTTGGAGTCAAATGTAAAAAAAGAAGAAAAAAAGCTAATTTAATAAACAGACTCTTCAGTAGATCTGTTAGCAATGATGTAACATTGGCTTATTATTATTCCACATTCCCATTTCTCGAAGTTCTCGCGTGGCCCTGTGAAAAGGGCTGCCTGTGCCTCAACTCAGCAGATGCTGTGTTACCGCAGTCTCTTGACATCTGACAGCAGGAGTAGGAACATGGCGCTCACTTTGACTCCCGGTATAAACCATCCCGAATTCATCTGCCACCTTTTTTCCAGCTGATCACTGCATTGGAAAACTGGATTCGGTAATATCGTGCCAGTATATCGCGACACTACAAGTTCAGTGAATCATTTTCTGTGAAGGGACTTTTATGGTAGAGGATTTCCTGTGGGGGTTGGAGTTTTCTCCTGCAGAGAATCCTCTGAAAGAACTTGATAACTTGAAAAGCTAGAGTGCATTATAAGATTGCAACATACAGGCTAATAAGAAACCTAATAAATGCAACTTCACATTGCAAAGGCTTAAGTTTAAGTAAAGACTTACAGTACCTGTTCTATTGTGTGTACTTTTTACAGTATAATTAATTGTGTGTGATTCCAATGCATAATGACACAAATACTGCTTTATTCAGGTAGTTCTTCTATACTGAAGTATTGAGAGGAGTTGATTGATGGTATTTAAACAGGTGCACAGTATGCGGTAAACCCAATCAATACTGTACCAATACTGTAGTGACATTTGCCAAGTAATTGTGAAGTTACCTAATCGATAAAGGGAATGCCACAGTCACAGATTCTTGTATGTCTATAACACAATAGTACAGCTGTAGTTGCTGTATGCTGTACATTCATTACAGGGAATCGGCTCACGTGCTTCCTCTTCATAAGGGGGGCGACGTCAAAGACATTAACAATTACCGCCCAATCTCAAAGCTCTCCTGTTTAGCCAAGATCCTGGAGTCCCTAGTTAATGGTCAAATCCAGTTTTACCTAGCTACCAATGGTATTTTAAATCCAGTTCAGTCTGGTTTTAGATCTGGTCATAGCACCATTTCAGCCTCAGCTTTGGTTATAAATGATATTGTATGTGCACGTGACAAAGGGTTGAGCTGTGCAGCACTCTTTGTTGACCTTTCCAAAGCTTTCGACACAGTTGACCATGCACTTTTAATTTGTAGACTAGGCCTGGCTGGCTTTGATCAGAAAGCATGTCAGTGGTTTACAAGCTACCTTACTAATAGATCACAATGCATTGTAGCCAGGGCTGGACTGGGACAAAAAATAGGCCCTGCCATTTGGCTCAGACCGGCCCATCCAGTGGCGCCCCATTTTCTGTCGACGGGGGGGTGCTACGCGAAAAAATAATTGCGCCCCTCGGAATACCCGGTCCGTGGTATAATATATATATAGGCTATATAAAATAATTCTACCGGCCCTACCGGCCCTACCGGCCCAAAACTAGACCGGCCCACCGGGCATCTGCCCGGTAGACTACATAGCCAGTCCAGCCCTGATTGTAGCTGACTCCATTAAATCCCCTTCCTTGGAGGTCACTAGAGGTGTTCCACAGGCTTCAATCCTTGGTCCTCTACTCTTTACTTTATACATCAACAACATTGCCTCATTTACAAATGACTGTAAGGTACATTTTTATGCTGACGATACAGTAATTTATTCATCTGCTCCTTCATTGGGTGGTGCATTATCCATTTTACAGTCAGCTTTTAACTCATGTCAGTGCTCACTTCTAGAGCTGAAACTTGTTTTAAATGCATCGAAAACAAAAGTCATGCATTTTTCAAATCACCGCTCCATGAAGGAATCTACTGATAAGATGTACACTTTAGATGGGTCTATAATTGAAAGAGTATCCTTTTATAAATACCTTGGAATTTTTATTGATGATAAGTTTTTATCAGTCAAGAACTCAGGATTGGATTACTCTTGAAGTCCCATGTGTCAGAACTGAGTTAGGTAAAACTGCTTTTAGCTATTATGGGCCTAGAGCTTTTAATGAGCTTCAGGAGACCTTTAAACTGGACTCTGTGGTCTCCATAGGAACTTTTAAAAATATGCTTAAGGATATAGAGTTAGTGGTATGTGAGTGTTTCTAAATTTATCGTAACTATTGTAATTACTTCTATTGTAACACTAGTTCCTCTTATTATTGTTATTTTGTATGATGCTTTCATCTATTTTTATTGTCCTTGTCTTATTGTTTGTTTATGTGTAATGTATATAATTGTTTTGTAATCAGGGCACCATTGTAAATGAGACTTGGTCTCAATGGGCTCCCCTGGCTAAATAAAGGTAAAATAAATAAAAATTAGCTTATGTGTAAGAACTAATCATCCAAATCAAAACATCCTGGAAACAATGGTTTTTGATGTGTTACCTTACAGCTCAGCAAGACTAAAGATCAATAGGACTCTTTCTGTAGGACAGCATGGCATTTCGGCTCTTGGCCTTGCATAAATTAATTGTCACCCTTTCATCTGAGTTGAGTATGTGAATAGCCTACGTACTTTTGCAACACAGGAACACTGATCTGAACTGAATGGCATCTAAAGCTATCATGCTATTTCAAACACATTTGAATGCATGTTTTCTCTGTCTTTGTGTGATTTGTTTTTAAATAAGCTAGCTCTTCACACTGGCTAACAGCAGTTTTTAGAATATAAATTGTTTTATTGTATTGAGTACAAACCGTATAAAGCAGTGCATCACTTAGCTCCCAATTACATAGCAGAGCTATTACAGATTTGGGAAATGGAACAAGCTTAAATGATCGCATAACAGGCTAGTCTCTGACTGTGCGTTTCAGGCTCCTAAACTGTGGATGCCTTTTCTGTTCAATTTTGATTTTGCTTTACATGCATTTTAACTTTAAAGAGAAGGGTTAAGTTTCAATCCATTACAGAATTGTCATGATTCAATATTATGATTTAATATATGTATTGTTGTGCAGGAGAAGGGTCAACCATTTATCTAGCTAGCTGTAATCATGTTGGGTTTTTGATGATGCATGTCTTGACTGACACACTATAGTACAGTATTTGCGTGAGTTGGGCTTCAGAGGAGATTAAGCTGGTCTCAAACTTCTATATGCATCTTGCAGCCTCATTAGAGCATGTTTGGAGATTTCCCCTTTAGCCCACAGCTCTGAGTCCAACTGAATGTTAGAGTTTAAGGCGTAAAGCCCATTGATTAATGCATTCGATTATAATCAACAATCACAAAATAAACAATCTTTTCACAGAAGTGGCAACACAAACCCTCACTACAGTGCTTGGGAGGTATTTGATGCGGTTGATGATCTCAGCGGTAAGTAAACATTAATGGCTATAGATTTATCATAGTTTTATACTGTAGTATTTACACTCAACAAGTAAATATTTTCAAAACTTCTCTTATACTGTCAGGATAATATATATGGCATATTTACACTTAACAAGTAAATATTTTCAAAACATTTCTTATACTGTCAGGACAATATATATATAAGGAATGAAATACGACAAATCGTGCATTCTCAGGATACAGGCATGCCTGGAGTGGTACTCCGTTCCCATCCCAGAGGTTTTCTATATGTCCTGACAATGCTCAGTTTTTGTGTACTTAGTAACTTCTCAGTACACAAAACATCTGGAAAGATAGTTAGCTAGCTTACTGATTTACTAGCCATTGCTAACTAAAAACGTTTGCAAGAAACTATTTAATACCGCCAAGGCAGTTGCAGATAGTTTACCAGATGTTACTAGCCAGACATGTTAGCAATCTATGTTATACATACAATATTACTACCTATATTATTGCTACCACCACTATTAGCTTTTTGTAGCTCGTTGGCTATGGTACTTGTCCCACAAACCCTAATAGCAACCTTCTTTATGCATCATTGGGTTACTAATCTAGCTAGCTAGCTAACTAAGTTAGCTCATTATGACATCATACTTTACTTTGCTAGTTTACAAGCTTGTTAAGTTAGGTCTATATATATTAGCTAGCTAGTGCTGTTAACTTACATCTGTTTTATCGTACCCTTCATTGTTAATGTTACTTTGAGCTAATCTTGGCTCAAGATAACAGGCTTTTTGCTATAATTCTGTCTGCGTTCTTGACAACAAGGATGTGACAGAAATAAATGTCTGTTTCCAACACAGTTTACAAATATCTCTCTATCTACATATTGAATATTGCCATCTACCGTGCAAGTAATGAGCGTTTTCATTTCTTCCTGAACCTCGGCAAATGAGGAACTATATTTCTTTGTGGCAAAACAGTTAAAAACACATGCACAATACACGTGCAAAAATATGTACCATTTGTACATGGTAACAGGTTTAATTTTAAATACTTTTGCATTTTAATATTTTTTTGTGGCAAGTAGCCATGGTATAAGCAGAATAAACCACTCCAAGCCATGCGTTCTCAGGATATATACATAACAGCCTTGTGCCACAGCACCACCGCAGGCGTGCGTATACAGTATTATCCTGAGAACACACGGCTTGTCATGGTTTATTCCTTATATATATACTACAGTATATATTGTTATACTTATGGTTTTATCATTCCTTTAATTTAATTTGCTGGCAGTTTCCATTTTGTGTATGTGTGTGCATTCATACCACAAGAAGTGATCTTATTAAGAGACCTAAAAATGTCATCTAAACTGGGAAAGACAGCTTTTCCATTTGTGGCACTCGTTCAAAATCATTGTCCCTGCTTGTTCAGCTAGGGTCAATGCTCCGGAAGGAAGCTTCGAGTGTATTATTGATCAGCGTTTGCAGGGGGTGGACTTGGACCTGACATTTATAGTTATTGCCTCTGATTAATCATAGCCATAACATGCCGAAGCCGTCTCAGCAATTCTAATGTGCTGGCTCTGTGACCGGGCTGAGCTAAGGAGGAAATACTGCTATGGAAGGGACCTACTGCTCCTGCACGAGGAAGGCTATAAATAGGGCATGTGAAATCAGAATGGAAAACAACGTCAGATGACAGAAAAATCACTGAGCGTAAATTTTTAAGTGCAAATCCCCTGCATTATGTGCTTGCTTTAGGATATGTTTTAATGTTTAATTATATATATATATATATATATATATATATATATATTTAGGCCATAATATATATTCAACTAAGGAGCTAGGTCTGACATGGTGAATAACTATTGCTGTGAGCTATGAACATGTGTTATTCCTTCATTAATTTCTTAATGAAAGTAAATTATTTTCTTCTGAGATTTTCAGAATGTGTTTGGATATACAATGAATGTAGTACAGTGAATGTGGACTCTTGCTAATATCCTTGGCAAAAATCAATGCATTTTGCAATTTGGTAAACAGTCACATTTTCTCATTTATTATAGATGATGGTGAATTTCACAGAATCCAGAGTGGAAAAATTGTGGGTAAACTGAAATGCGAAAGCCTTGACGAGAGGAATATTGTGATATCGCCTCATTTACTGGCTCAAACCTCATCTACCATTGAAGAGGTGGGCTGGGGCCCAGAGGAATGTCCGGGAGGGGATTTATCTGAGAAGATTCTTCAGCCAATCAGCTCATCCAGCAAAGCCTTGAAAGAGCACAACAAGGATGAGCAGTTTGGTCCAGGTTCCAGCGCTAGACCTTTTCACAGGAAATCAGGTTTGTCCACACGCTATCCAGCTTGTAAACAATGTGCTGTCCCAAACCCTGACCCTGCCTCTTTCGATATCTCAAGAGTGAAGCGCCTGATACCATTGACCCAGAGACTCTTCTCTGCTTCATGTACCGAGCCAAAAAAAGCAACAGCTTTTGGGAGACAGCAGGAAACTTCAGCAACGCCACACTGCCTGGCCCCAGCTGGCCACATGCTTCGGCCATGCAAAACAACATGCCTCAAGAACAGAGCATCCGGCAAGTCACTGGTCCTGTGCCACGAGAACACTGTTTCCAGGGGGCGCCAGAGGGCAAGGCCACACAGCGCCGCTGGGTCTGTTGATGAAGTCAGACTGGTCAGCCGGAGGTCGTCTAGACCGGCTCCGGACTGTGGAGGAGTGCAGGCGCGGGACAGTCATGCGTATCAGCAGGCGCACCTCGGGTGACCCATCACCGCCCCCCAGACTGCGGCTGGGGACCAGGTCTGCGCCACACTGATTACTGGCCGCCTCTTTCCAGCGGGGTTGGCCGCACTCTTCCCAGCACGTACCTCTATCTCTGGACAAGATGCAGTGGAGATTCCAGCCGGCACGATTGTTCTCCGTCCAGAGCAGCTGTGAGGAAGAAGGATACGCAAGATGAAAGGGGAACAGGAGGACCTTCAGGACCCTGCCCTACTGCCAGGCAGCCCAGGGTAAGCTGTTACTTCCTATTGTTCTGATGTAGTGCACATTCCCACTGGTTAGACTGGGCACGCTCCTTATCACATTACGATTACCCTGGTTCCAGAATACACTCAGTGACATTTCTTTGTGTGTGACCATGTGCGTAATGCCACATGACTTCAGTTCCAGAGTCATGGCATTATACTAAAAAGGAGTGTATTTGGTATGCAAAGACACTACCTGATGCCTTTGTTTTAAAAGGAGAGCTGTGCGCTTCTACTGCAAAAGGTGTTATCAGAAAGATGGCATTAAATTACTTTACAGTAGAAGTCTATTGAAGGTGAAATGTCCAATTAAAGGTGAAAAGTGTATATAAGTGTAAGTCTCTGTAAGTTTGCAGTTAAAATGCATTCACATCCCTGGATTCCGTGTCCTATATAAAATACAATACCCTTTCACAGCTCTGCAGAAGCGCCTCAACTTGTATAAATGCTCAGCTAACAGTTGTTGCTTTTTTCACAGGAATCAGTGGAATAACACCTGTTCCCTCCCTATCAATACATAATGAACATCAAATACACAATAAAGATTCAAAATTTAATGGAAACAATGTGCAATAAGTGAGCTGGCTAATTTGGAAAGGCAGCCAGTAAAGTCGAACTGTCCATGCGAGTATTGGTCCAGGTATTGGACCATCCCCCATTGGCTGGCATCGCTGCAAACTGTATTTTAACCCTTCAGATATTTCCTTGCCCATCTGTTCCCACACCGCCTAGCCCTGTGCTGTGTTCTTTTCGACATCTTTAGTAACTGACAAGCCGTGACTTCAAGTCCTCTGCTAACACGTACCTCCGCACCATTCCCACTCTTCCCTTCTGTCTGCCCCCTCCGCCACCCACTACTGCTGCTGGCCCATCTGTCATTTCCTTTCCCTCTGTATACTCTGTTCATTCTCACCCCTGACCTATGCTGAGGGAGTGCACCGCCCACCACCATCAGAGCAGCAAAGTCACACAACCTTCCTGTCTGAAGACTCGCCTCTCCAGGCTGTATTTGGCTCTCCCGAACCTCGATCTGTCCTCAAGAGATCATACTACTTAATCACCACTGTTCTGTACCCAGCTGGCACATATGTATTTTAATGTGCTGTAAGTAATTAATGCAAAGAAGAAAAAAACCATAATAATGGGTCCAAGTGTGAACATTAATTAGTTGTTTTACCCTAAGTACACAAACACAAACATACTCAAAATGGAGTACTTTTTCCCCAGCTGTGCCAGAATCGGCTCTGGCGGGGAATGCCACCGGGGGCGGCAATTGGCTGTCCGCTCCAGGGAGGGGTGAGCCGTTCACAGGAGTGGCTCTGGGATGCCGGAGTTGCGGTCATCGGCTTGGCGAGTGCTGTCTCGGAGGAGTCTTCGCCATCGTCGCCGCCAGTCACATGGCTAGGGCAGCGAACTATGAGGGAGAGATTGACCTGAAACTTTTTTTTTTTACTTTATCAACAATCTTTTAATCTCTTAAGTTCAATAGAGGAGCATTCCACAAAATGTTTATCTATGAAAGAGTCTCTATCTTCTCTTTCATTCACTAAATTAATAGCAGTATCCCATGGTTACATTATATTTTGAACACATGTTGAAGCATTTTGTAGATGAGGTGCCTGAAGCATTTTCTTAACTTTGAGCATGATTTGTTTGATGACTTTTCCCTGTGAGCTGTTCAAATGCCAGTTGGAACCTCTGCCAGTTTCTTTTCTATGAAAAATTACAGAAAATAAATGACCAAGCTTGGTAGGACAATTGATCCTGATCCTGTTTGTATTCAGCACTGGAGTTTTTAAAATAAACTAGAGACAGCTTTGTGGAATATTCGTATTCTCTGATTACATTTGTCATCATAACTTGTTCATGATCTGGTTCAGTGCAAGGGTAACCATATTGAGGCATGACAGAAAAATGCATTACTATTTAGTTGACAAAAAATAATTATGTTGGAATGCTGAAATGATAGCCCTATAATAAATATCAGTGTTACAATGATAAACATTATCTACCTCTAATTCCAAGTTGTAATATTGTAAAACTCGTTGTGCATTCATTTTTAAACAAGGAGCACATCTGTGTAAAACTACCCTCTCTGAATGGCTGTAATACAGGGGGTTCAGGCTAATCAACCCATGGAAAATTGGGAACACATTTGTGGGAAAACTGTTCAATTCTTAAATTTGGTACTCAATTGCAAAGCACCATGGCTGTTAGAATCTGGGTCTAAGCACGCCACCCAAGGGAAAATTGTAATGCACCTGTTCCACTGGAGAACAAAATAATAATGTCTGCAACTTAAGGAATCCATTTTCTTCCCGCTACTGTAATATACAAGCTGAACCATCTTACTGCACTGGAAGACCGATACAAATGGTTTCTCACAATTCTCCCTCCATCTCTTTGCTTCCTCTTTTATTCCTTTCCTTCAGGACACACGGTGGCCACCACTACGGCAGCAGAACCCTGAGTGCCCAGAAACTGAGCTACAGCGGGGTCATGACTTCACCATCAAACATATTCTACAGGCTCTACAAGGTGGATTAACCCATTCCAATGCTCTCAGGGCCCAGATATAAAGAAACGAAGACAATTAATTTCAGTCTACTGGATCCACATACAGGTAACTGCCAAAATAAATGAAACACTTGAGCAAATGAAGGGTTCTGGCAGCTTTGTCATGGTCATGCATTTTCCTGGCATGGCTTTTGGTTCACTCAACCCCATAGAGGGCAAGGTGAAAGCCAATAAATGCAAAGCTATTCTGAGTGATCATCTTCGTCCTACGGTGAAGCCTTTCTATCCTGATGGGAGTGGTCTCTTCCAGGATGACAATGCCCCCATCTACAGAGGACGAATGGCACTGAATGGTTTAATGAGCATGAAAATGATGTAAACCATATGTCATGGTCATCTCAGGCACCACATCTCACCACCCAATTGAACACTTATGGGAGATTCTGAAGCAGCGCCAGTGTTTTCCACCATCAACACCAAATGATGAAAATTCTTGTGGAAGAATGGAGTTGTATCCCTCAAGTAGAATGTCAGACTCTTCTATGCCAAGGCACATTGAAACCATTTATGGTGGCCCAATTCCCTATTAAGACACTTTATGTTGGTGTTTCCTTTATTTTGTCAATTACCTATACATGTACTGATAAACCTGGTACTTCATGCAAAGCAAAATGCTGTTAGGAATTCCCAGGGTAGCATCACTTACACACTCCACTGGTGCACAGTTTTGTTGGTTTTCTTTCTTTGATTTGGGCATGTAACTGCATGACGTAGTTCCTCCCCCTGTGAGGGCTTTAAAGGGAGGTTCCGGAAGAAGGAAAGGAGGAGGAATGGTGGCAGCAGTTTGAAGAGGTGTTTGGCGTGTGAGTAAATGAAATAGTGCTCGCTAACGAGTTAACCAAAGACCTATGGCCGGGTTTGTTAGTTCGACGGCTTCCGGAAAGGGGTCGCTCCCCTAACAGTACCGTCAGGGTGTTAGGTTGTGGCCATTCCATCTGTTTGTGAAAAAGGACTTTGAGTGAAACCTGCTTTTTGTATGTGTGGCTGATCCTCGCCATCTCCTTGTGTGCCTCCATGTTTTGTTTTGTGTTCATTATTTATTTTTCCCCATTTATAAAACTAAAAACTAAACAAAAAAGAAGAAAACCACGAGCCGGCCACAGGGCCTCGGATTGAGCTGGCCAAGGTCGGGCGTCATGTCTTCCTCCTCCCACAACAGCCTGGAGAAAGTGACTCGTACGCCCCACTGGAAAGCTAATAAGAGGGTGGGGGGGGCTCGTTGTATGCAGAGGTGCCTATTTGTTTTATTTACGCTTTTGGTAAAACATCATCGCATAACATACACCAGGTCAGGGCCTTATTTTATGCTATCAGGTTTCCTAGCTGTCCCTAGCGGGGTAGGTACAGTCTGTCTCGGGTTAGTTAGTTAGCTCGGAGGTTGTGGCCAGGTGCACAAGTCACCTGAGAATTGGGTTTGTGAGTTACTTCTCTTGATGCAGCTACAAAGTTAAAATCTTGATCAACCCTTTATGCCCTGAACAAAATGAGATGATTCACCAAGCAAATAATGTGCTGGTGTGTGCCAAATGTAAGTGTGTGAATGTAATGGAGGCATCATTTTAATCAACATAAAACCTTTTTTTTATAGAAAGACAAGGAAAGTGGCTTTTGTTTACCCAAATGCAAAACAAAAAATGCTAAAATATCATAAATGTCAAAACAGAAATTACAAAAATGTCTTATGGGTGCAGTGTGCCTTCTGTTTTATACATCATAACCATAAATCTTGCAAAAAACGAATCTTTACCTTTCATTTTACCATTTGTTTACGATTATTTTCCTTGTCGTGGGCTTTGTTTAGCCAGTTTTTCAGTATGGCAGTAAAGCTTCCAAGTAATTTTATTTGCAGGTCATATATTTGCAACACACATTTATGTCTAGATTTTGTTTTTATTCAAAGACTGTACATTTTTCTACAGTGTAAAAGGTCATAATTTAATAAAATTATCACATAAGTTAACATGATAAATTATTGTAATGATTTGATAATATAAAAAAAACACCTGGTGACCAGAATTTCAATAACATCCTCACAAAACGATTAGCTACCCAAGAAACAATGTAACAGTCTAAATCATGAACAAATCATTTAAAGGACAAAAACCAACAAAAAATGTTGTATGGATACCGTATGTGACAACCCAGAATTCTGTACAATTTACTGAAGAATTTGTGACGTTTTCTGCGTTTTTGCAGCGACTATGATGAAAAATGAAGGAACTCAAATAAACATGATATTAACAAACCAGAGAATAAAATGCTGCCAACAATGCCATTGGTACTCAACATTGACAGTTATCATTTACATGAGTAGAAGTTATCAAAGTAACAACCAAGGGGATGTAGAGTATGCACCCTCTGTGGACACACACAGACTTTGCACAACTGTAAGAAAATAAACCTACAAGAAAGTTAATAAAAAACATAATATTAAGACCTGTATTAATTATTATTCTTTATATTATATTGACACTGCAACATGTAAGAACTGCTATGCACATTTTGTGTTTGACTTTAAAAAAATCACATTTTAGGTATATATATTTTTAAGCAGCAGTCTTATGGTTATTTGTTATTGTCGGTATCTGAGATGAAGCCGGAGATGTTGAAATCGGCTTAAGTTAAAGTGCTATCTTAACTATATTTCAGTTTAATGACCAATACGAGAGCTAAATATACATTATTTATATTTCAATAAACTGAATAGGGATAAGGAGAGCTGAATAGAAAACTCAATATTTTCATCAGTTATTGGATTCGTTTTTGCTTTTCAAATTGATGTCATTACATGAATTCGAATTTGGGTGACTATGCATACTATTTGTAAGTGACGAACAAAAACTCTGATCTGATCAGTATATATGTATATATATACTGTTTTCTTGGGCACAACTTTTGTCTATTGCATCTGAATATGCATTCCTTTTCTGCATATCCTTTTGGCAATATTCTTTTGGAGGAATACTATAGTCTAAAGCATGATGCCTTATTTGACACTGTATGTCAGTTTCCATCTGTACTGTTGAGGTATCTTTTTAAAGTGTTAAGGAATAATCTCTTATCTTATCTCACCTCTCACACTTTGCAGTAGAACAAAACTATACCGAGTTGCTTTTTCAAACGCATCTGACATTTATGTAAATGGGGAAATTTCAAACAATTTTAATATGAACAAACATGAGCACAATACCTTCACGTATAACACATATTACCTCTGATTTATATCAAATATGAATACTAGCTTGTGGTCAATGTACAGACAGATGAGGATAATTCCCTCCAGTGCTATAAATACATCAACACCATTAATGAGTCTGTTAAAATTCACGTAAAACATCTGGGGAAATGCAGATCCAATTCTTGCACATTAAAGACCCCTTGATCTGTAAACCAAGCCTGGAAATAGACCGTGCTCTCTTTCACTGTAAGGTAAGTCTTTTGCAGCATACCTGCAATGGGAACCAAAATAGCAAACAATTTGAAAATTGCTTGAAGTAATTGACAGAAGCATGTTGAAGCACAGGACTTTGAGACATGATGCTTGAGATCCAGTCATACTGGTTTTCTCAAGGCTTCTGTTTGCACACACCCGTGCACCCACACACACACGCACACAGAAACACATATTCAACCTTTAAGGTGATGGTGTATTAATTGCCACATGAAACAACATGCATCATATTTTCATTCACACGGCGAAATCATCAAAGTCCATTGACCATGTGTGGTGTACAGCACAGTATTGACATGATAACCCAGTATTGACATGATGAACAGAGTCTTCATCCTTCTTATCAAATTAACCTGAATAAATAGTTTAATTTTCAAACATAAAAAGCTTATAACATAAAAACATAATGCCCTATATTTAGGGGGATCATACTTCATGTACCAATACAAAAGAATCATAAGTTATTGAAATAAATACTTGAACTCATAAATGCAAGATCATTGAATAATTTTTCTTTTTAATGTATTGACCTACATGCATAAAAATATATGAATCTGACTGTGTCTTTGTGGTGTTGTACGGTAATTCCATTTCTAAAGCTGCAGGAGAAACTAGGGTCAGGAGTCTTTATTGATTGTCTGTCTCAGACATGGTCTAAAACGACACAGTCTAAAACTTCTGTTAAAAAACAAGCATAATTTAAAAAATAATTAATACATTTCCATCTGTGTTAAAGCAGGAACAGTCTCTTAAATGCACTGTGATTTCACATCAGGACTGAGGACCTTTGAACACTGATATGGATGAAGAAACTGAGCAAAAACATAATATACAAAGGGAATTAGCATTGCACTATGGTGACTGGACAGTGAACAGCGATGATGTCCAGTGTGTCTGGCAAACGGTCGCTTCAGCGTCATGTGACTTCTGCGAAGGCAATGTGATTCTGTGGGGCAAACAAAGAAACAAACAAACGTGAGAGCCTCACAGAAATGACACATTTACTGGCTTTACCTTGACATGAAATGCATTGCTGTCTAGAAGATCAAGTTGACATTCATGCAGATGGTCATAAGATAAAACATGTTGTTTTAGTTGAAATTGAAATATTAGACAGGAGAATGTACTGTGGTGTATATGTATAGAGCTTTTAAGCAGGTCTGGCAGGAAAGAAGGGTAAGCATACTGGTGTGTGGAGGCACTCCTTTGCGTCTTAAAGCAGCCAAACCTGCCATCTTTAGATTAATGCCATGGCCTTGTAAGAACCCATCATAACAAGAGAAGCAGCCATGCATTGCTCGCAGAAATACTGTATCTCTGTGCTACCTTGATAATCTTGTTCATCTGCCATATAACCCCTGTCTGCTCCCCAAACCTGAAACCAAATGTGGTGAGATGATATTGAGCCATTTATACATAAAAAGGATGGTGGAGCTATTGTAAATATTTAACCCCAAATATTGTGAGTTAACATGCCGGTGATATCACATAGTAGTCAAATATTTCAACATCAACCGGCGCTTATGGTTCTGTGAGGTCTGCAGGTTGTGATGCTCATGATTATCCTGGTAACGACTCTCTAATATTAAAGCAGTGTTTCCACAGCAACAAATGTAGCCAGTGAACACTGTTTAGAAAAAAATATTGCGGTATGATATTCAGTCCCAATTTTGCATAGATTCAATTGTGGTCTTGAGATTAAAACATTTCTGCACACAATTACTTTACCAATGGCTCAATTGATACAATTGTTTTCTCATATTCTGAACCTACAAAATGAATGGCGGTCTCAACACTATTTCTCACTTTGAGATGAATCAGATAGCTTTCTAGCTCGACTGCATCATGTTCCAGAATACATTTAATTTGACAGTGAAATTGTATAGTTTTACAGTATCGGTTTGATATACAGTACACTTTGGACATCAACTGTCTTCAGCTTCCTCATAGGTGGATGTTTTATTTTCTGGGAACGTGTAGTAAAATCTTTTTATTAATTAATTATTAAAATTTACAAATTTACAATTTGCTTTTGAAAATCGAACAATGGCTATGAAATCAACATTTTATACCATTTGTTTAAATCTGCATCCTGGAATCAGAAAAACAATCAAAAATATACCTTTCACTACTGGAAATGGAGAAAACGTAAACACTTTTCACAAATTCCACAACATGCATTTTCACACAATCAATCAGTCAAACATAGCTTGTTTTTTTTTTTACTGAACAAGTGAACCATACATTTTATATGTTAAATATTCACACAAGCAATCTATATTTAAAAGATTTGCTCGTTTAAAAAAAAATTGACTGTGAAAATGATTTAAAGGACAGTGCTTATCAGAGTTAATGACAAACCTTTATTAGTTTTGCACAGGTTTTTATCAAAAACGTCACGTCTGAGAAGGCTGTGAATTAAACAAGCAGTTCAGAGGCTGCCTGATATTTGCTGAGCACAGGAGTCCAAATGAGACCTTGAAGCTTGTTTTTTTGTTTGTTTGTTTGTTTTTTTACCTCAGCTGCGTGTAGTCTTATGCTTGTAAACCACCGTCACTGTGCGGAGCTTGTGAGGCTATTATAGCCATTTTATTTGTAGACAAAACAGCAAAGCTTTATAGTCTTGAGGCAAGCAAGGCCCCTATGACCTCCTAGAAAGTTATACAACAAAGTGGATAAAAACAAGCAAATATACAGAAAACGCTTCACAAAAACAGACAAGGGCTTCACCCATGAGTGCCAACTACTCTGGATAACTGAGTGAGAATAAAATGAATCCATAAAATTGATTTTTGTTTTGTTTTGTTTTGTTTTAAATGAAATCAGTTGTACCGTTTCTTTTAATAAAGGAAACTGGGCCAGATCAAATATCAGCATTCTCCAGAGCCTTGGCAGCCTTCTTCCCTCCACACAGGTGCGCATACGTTTATTGCCTTGTGTGATGCAGGTGTTCAAACCGACTCTTCCCTGTGATCCAGCTAAAGAACCTCATGAGCCGTGCTTTGAATGAGGTGGCTGGGAGTGCCTCTTCTTCCCTAAGGTCTGAAACCTAAAGGATATATGTATACACACAGTATATATCATGAATGGCCTAGCACTTTACACAGCTTGATTGTGGACAACTTGAATCAATGAGGGTGCACTTAGTTGCATTAACACTGAAGGTCCAGTATACAGTACCTGTGAGGCTATGTATTTTTCCAACGGGCTCTCTACTCTAGGAAGGTTGATCATGGGGGTGTCGGCCATGTTGTCCTGCGGTGGATTTTCAGTCAGCAACAGCTTGCCTTTGAAGTTGTGTACCACACACACAACCTTTAATAGAATGGAGACAAAAAAAACCCAGAGAGGATTCGGTTTCATGAGCTCATACGAACAGTGATGTTCCTGCTTATTCATTGTGAGAAATTGTGCATATCGTCTCTCTCAATGCAATGGCTTACAATAACTCTTCCTTACACATAATGGCTTGCCCAGCTCCTCCACCAAGAAGAAATCAGTATATAAATATGTGTGTGCGTGTGCACGTGTGCATGTGTGCCACGAAGGGAGTTAAACCATACAACAAATGATGCATAACAATCTCCAATAAGAAGAAAAACCAAGCATTGAAAAGACTCAAATGATGTCATCAGTCAGAGTTAACACAGCAGAATATTTCTGTTCAGCTGCTGCCCAATTTACTTTGCTCTCATACAATGCACCGTGACACTGCCCTGCAGTGTTCTAATGAATTGAATACTTATTAATGTTTTCTGTTACTATACATTAATTCCTTCCATCTGAGCTACTTCAGTGGCTCCATTCAGCACACTCATTCCAAACTCATTAAAGATATTCAACACTATGATTATGGTATGTGATTTGTGATGTGATTTCTGTGCTAGACATGTTGGCTATTGTTAAAACTTGAATCCACAAAAAGTCCTCAATGGTGTCAGTGAAATGGAGCAGGAAAATTTGATGTGTGATCCGAACAACACTTTTACTCTGATAGTAATACCTGTATATATTCATGTTTTTTCTAATCAAACGTTTTCTGTTCATTTTCTTTTTAAAAATGCCAGGCCCTGTGCATTGATCTGGTTATTTGTATTAGTATTCTGTAGTGTGAACTTCTAAAGGGATAGGAAGCATCACACTAACATCACACTCAAACAGATTCATTACAGTGATGGCTAGCTAGCTATTTTTCCCCCCATTCATCTTATGAGTGAAAACCTTTTTTTTTTGTTTTGTCACAAGAATATCTTAACTGCTCAACACCTTAAATCGTGAACAGACCTTATCACTGAGACTTCTTAGCTCCTAAACACCTTAAAATATGACCAGAACTCTTTCGTTGACTAAAAGGGGAGAGCAGAGCACAGTCTCCCAAGTGATTAACGGCTCTTCCTGTAAAAAAATGACAGTGCTGTCTACTGCTCTCTCTGCTACCCAGTGGCTGTTGCCAAGGCAACGGTTGAATAAATGGTGGCACTGCCTCATAGAGGAAGGATAAATAACTGCAACAGGCAGCAAATGTAATGGCTGAGCCAGTTCAGCAGATACATTTGGGAACTTGCAAAATATATGCTCTGTTATGGAGTGGGGTGCATTTTCCTGGCATGGTTTAGGTCCACTCAACACCTTAGATGGTGCGGTATCGCCAATAAATACAAAGCCATTCTGAGTGATCACCTTCATCCTGTGGTGAAGCATTTCTATCCTGGGTGGTCTGTCCAGGATGACAATGCTCCATCCACAGGGCACGAGTGGTCACTGAATGGTTTGATGAGCATGAAAACAATGTAAACCATATGCCATGGTTGACTCAGTCACCAGATCTCTCAACAGTCATCTACCTAAACTAGAATAAGGAGCATTAAAGGTATTCTAAGCAATTTGACATCACTGCACGAGAGGTAGTGCTAGTGCTAGTGCTAGCACATGACAACGGAAGTGCTTGTAGTACTTTGGCGCATAGTCTCATGTTGCCAGTTGACTGTCCATAAAGGAAATATCAAGCAATTTTCTTTAGAAAGGAAATTCATTCATAAATACAGTATATTTGATTCTAGATTTACTATATTGGTGTTTAGACATTCCACAATTTGCAGACCCATACAATCTACTATAGCTAGACCTGCTCAGCTGTGGCAAGTGTGCCCATCAGGCACTGCTTGGTTGTAGCAATTGCAACTGCAGAAAACATGTTGCAGTAGGCTTGTTACAGGTGATAGCAATCCTAGCAAACGCTAACCAGCCTTGCTTACATGCCAAGGAGGAAAGATGCCATCTCCATCCTGCCATCGGTGTTCATAAGCACATTCAGCTCTTGCCATTTTGAAAAGCAATGATGTCAAATGGCTTAGTATACCTTTATGATCAAATCAATAACTTTTTAAGAGACTACCACTACCACAAGTTTTACGTATAATGTACATAGAACGGCCACAGATGGCTGTACTAATATTGCAGATATTTAAATAAATAAATAAAACACTTTCTCTGCCACTCCAGTGTTAATGAGAATTGGGCTTAGTGGAGCTCTTTACAATAAGCCCAACCCCTTTATAGCACTGTATCAGTGAATCCCGCTGTGAGCTTTTTCCCTGCTCCCCTGCAAATGATGTGAAAGCCTTGTTGGTTTGATCTTATCTGACTGTATTCCCTTTCTTTCATACGTCCCCACACTTGATCTGAGTATGAAAATGATTAGTGTCACACACACATACATACACCATTTCCCAGCAGGCTCTCAAGATGGATTTTCATAATGTTACAACAACATGCAAGCAACTTTACTGCATGAACAGTATAGGTGGCTGTATAAATATACAAATTAAAATAAGGACAAAACAAGACTTGCGTTGACAACATTTGGCATGCGAATTGAACCATTGTCATAATTTGACATGACAAGTGGTAATGTAAAGAAGGTTTGGTCCCCTCATTATCGGAATCCTCTTCCTTCAGGGGACACAAGCAGCCCTGCAGCACTGTGCCAAGCCAGGAGCTTATAGAGCAAGCATGGAGACGGCTGTCCACCCACATGCTGCATTGCAAGCTGGGTGCGGCACAGACGTTCCTGCGTTAATATCAGAACCACAGACACCTGGAGCTCCCAGTAGTTCAACCGGCCTTCCATCAGCTCCCTGCGGAGCCTAAACCAAAGCCATGTCACCGCCAAGAAGGATCGTCCAAATACTTTCCAGCGGCAGTTTTTGGGCAGAAAAACTCTGATTCCACCATGCACGTGTATAGGTTCTACACGGCAAAAAAAAAGCCTTGCTGTGTGGGGTGTAAACAGAAAAAGAAATCATGCCCAGTGCGCCTTATCTGCTGAGCCACATTTCCATCTGAGCTAAGCTGAGCCCATTGTAAATGTCTATTGCCTGGTTGTGACACAGTGGTCTAAACTCAGACAGATACGTTTTTGTTTTTTTCCTGGAGTGGAGCATAAGAATGAGAGGAAATCTCATGCCTATTCCCACTCTGCAGCTCACAATCGGCTTGGCGGGAGTTTGCAGACTGCGCCGTGGAAAGTCTATTAAGCGCAGTAGGTGAAAGCGGCCGGGGAGCCATGGAGCTATGGCTAATGGGAGTAGCAAGAGACTGCAAATTGTGTCGCTCCTTTCAGTAGCAAAGTGCTTCTGTTTGCTTTTGGCAAAAATAAAAATCAGTTTGATAAGTTGGAGTTGGAAGACTGGCTGAGGAACCCACAGTAGATTCTGTGCACGTTATCATAAGGCACTATTTATGGTGAGCACTAAAGTCGACAGTTAAATTGACTTATTTTTGGGGAAAGCTGTGACTGGTATATTGTTTAATTTATCCAATCCATCCTCATGGGATGTAGCATAAATAGTTCCTACATTTTTTCTGTTGACTGGCATGCTGTTTGAATTGCATATCTAAATACAATTGTTTGGCAGTATAAAATGTTGTTAAACAAGTTACAAGTGTTCTGTAGGTTATTGTGGTCATTTGCTTTGTATGTATTATTTGTCACTAGTATTTATTATTCAATCTTATTTAATTGATCAAAGTGTGCTTCTTGAATATTGTCAATGAATTGTCACTGAGTTTGAAATCATTCAATTTAGATTCAATAAAACATTGAACAACATATCTCTTACACACTCCCGAATGGGTGAAGATAGCTTATCGACTGGTTAATGGGTTATCAATTGGCTTGGACTGAAAAAATTCAAGAAGTCATTAGGCTATCAGATACAGAAAACAAACCAGAAAAAATTTACTTCTATTTCATGCCCAAATAAACGTATAAGAAATGCACAGAAATAGGTTCTTACCAGAAAAGTAGCTATAGCCACCCCTATAATGAACCCTGCAATGACGTCAGACCAGTGGTTCCGGTATTCAGCCACTCTGTTTATCCCAGTCAGAAAGGCGAGGCACATGAGGCCCAGAGACAGGACAGGCTTTGCTAGTCTGGTCCCCTTGGCTTTCACCGTGCAGGTGATATACATCTACAGGAATAAACAGAAGACAGATAATACATCATTATAATTGTTACCATCACATCAGTTCATCACCCAAAAAATTATATATTATGTTTTCAATTGCATAGATGAGAGCACACACATTAAGTCTCAATCTAACATCTAGGTTTCACTAACACGGCCCCCGTCTGGCTCACAGGGAGTGGATTTATGCATGCCCACAGTGTGCGGGCTTGTTGTCTAACGGTTTGTGCCTCCCTGCCCCCTCTGTCTGTGCCGCGGGGAGTGAAGAGGAAGTGCAGCTGCCGATGACTCCCAGCTAAATCGGGAAGGCTGAATAAAATAGAGATGAAGCGCCTTCAGCAGAAGATGTCCACCTGCCAGCTGGACAGGAGAGGCAGGGCTGAAGGGCTCTTCAAACATCTTTAAACAGCTGCCTTTGATTTAGCTCAGCGTTCATTTTTGGATTTATTTATCCTGAAAAGAGAAATGATTACTGAAAAATGCCTACGACTTTAAGTACTTAAGCTATTTTTTCTCAACAAAACCTAAACACAGATTTCTTCATTGAAGTGACAATTTCAATGTTGTTTAGCACTGCACAGAAACACCATACATACTACATAATTCTCCCCAACTCACATGCGTCTATAAATATACAGCCAAATATGGACTAGCATAATTTTTCTATCTAGTAGCTACTGTAGTTAACCATATTACGAGAGGATTTCATGAACAACAAATTCAATTCCACATCATCTGGCTATACTCTAAGCAATATGAGAATGCCGTCGGTGTCATCCAAAAACCTTTTGCGTCCATTTTGGGCCATTTTTTAAATTTTTTATACACATTGAATTCAGCTCTATGTACTCTAAAGGTCTCAAAAAACTAAAACATAAATAAAGTAGGTTCAAACCTCCATGAGACAAAACCATAATGCTGTGTTGGTAAAAGTAAAAAAGAAACAGTTTTTTTGAGGAATAAATTAAAAGATTTTTGCATAACATCGACATTGTGCAGAAATGTGAGCCTCCTCTATTTATGGTAGCCATAACTACCATAACATATCATTAACTATTTAACTAGTTAGGTAAACAATGTCCACATGGTGAAAACCATGTATCTTAGGATCTGATTTGGAGATGCAGTCGGAGATGTCGGTAATCTGTAGCTTTATTTTTTTTAAATATATGACATGATTACATTTCTATTTGTTTGTTGTTGATCCTAGTTTATGACACCGATACAGTTTAGTAAGGTATATTTTTATTACTCCCACCCCTAAAAATAAGAATGAATAAATAGATAAATAACTGGAAGAATTTCCAACATCTCTGAAAAGCTGGCTGGGTATCAAGCAGAAACCCCTTGTGATGACACTGTTTACCATAATATGCAATAATATTATTTCAAATATGTTCAACATTAATATAACTGAGGTATAGTACAAAGTGACTTTAAATTTACTACTACTGTGGCTAGATACAGTGTTGGTACATTTTGAGATCTAAGCAACAGCTTTGTTTTCAGGAATACTTTGAATTTACAACAGCAATCCCTGCACTTTCCCCTGGGGAGTACACTTCCTCAGGCATGCTATTCAAAATCGTATTCCTGATTTGTTGGATTCTAGGGCAGGGCCAATCAAATGCCAGCTTAAGCTATTTACATTTTAAATATTGATACACTCTTACAAACATGTGGGAGCACCATGCTAATGATGAGCTGTCATCTGTTGTTATTTAGGAAAACCTCATTCAAGAGTCTAAGAACCCTAATCATCGTGATTTGACCTGATGTTTTTTTTATACAGTTAGAATACTCGACCTCTGATACAGGCACAAAATGGCATCAGGACATTGTAACACAAATGGCACAACATAACATGGCACAACAAAACAAACAGCACAACAGCAACATTAAGGCATATTTTAATGAGGTGATAGTGAATATTCAGTGTCCTTGTTTATCAGGCTGATTGTGATTGGCCCAATGATTTGCACGCCCTGTTTGTTCTGCAAAGTGGCACCCTGAATATTTGGCCAGACAGCAGAAGTTGATATTGCTCCAGCGATTATACAATCTAGATGACCCTTCCCCTCTCTGATGTTTTCGGACGCGTCCAGCTCTGTCCCCCCCTGTGCACACTTCCTGTGTTCCCAGGGCTCTTTAGGGCCCTATTAGGACCCATGTGTTTTGGCAGTGGCAGGATGTACCGTAGCTGACTTTTAGAACAAAATCTCAGATTAAATTAACGTATGTTCTTAACACTGACCTGTAACATTAAACACAAGTGCTCTTGCTTTTTCTTAAGCAAGTTAGGCATTCACCAAAACGAAGGAGAAAAACAGTGTTTGCACTGAAAGAAGGAGCACTGGCATTGATGCATTTTTGGAAGTTTGGCAAATGTGAATTTAATCCAGGCCAACGGTTCCTTATCACCAATTCCATCCGTGTACAAAATAGTCCTCCCCCGCTGGTGATATTACTGCTATGCCTTTCCGATTTCACTCTTGTCTTTGCAGAAAAATGAAGTGAATATGGTTGGTTGGCCCCACAGCTGCCAAAAAGCTATTGATACTCTGTTGGGAGACTGCTTACACTCTCCCCTGGAAGCATTGGGCCCCAGTGTTTTTCGGTATCATTTAATTGGAAATGTCTACTGCACATGGCGCCAGGTGGAGAACTGCAGGGGCTTTGCAGTGACTAGAAAAAATGAAGCCACATTTACTGAATGTAACTTATTTAATTCATTTTCATAAACAGGGATCACCTCTAGTGAGGTCATGTGGCTGGTAATAAATTACATATATTTATATTTTTTTCATAGTTAAAAAAGTATACATTTAAAAATAAAATTCTATTGGATATTGCTGAATTCCTGAGACAAGATTTTTATCCATTTTTTTATCAAGTATTTTCCTTGCTACACAGCTTAGCTTTGAAGGCAATGCAAATATAAGTATGTAAGTATGCAAATCACATTCAATCTTACGCAACTGCTTCAGTTTGATTTCATATGGATGCAGTTTATGACTAAGAAATATCACTCTTTGAAAACGTTGGCCCAAAATGTCCAACAGAACAAGGACATTGTATAGATTAAGCTGCTAGAGGATCTCGTAGTCCTTTAGAACGCTTGCTGTATGTAAGGCCTAGGACTTTGATATGATTCACAATCGAAACCTTAAAATTTTGGAATGCCGGGTAGCCGGTCCTGCTAAAACACTACGTTTCAGTGTAGTGATGCACCCCACAGTCTAATATTGAATCCTGATTGACCAGGGTGGACATCAGAGTGGAAAGAAGCTGTGGCCGTCAGCAAGCACTTCAAATTGGCAGAGTATGTTTCAGCAATGAGATGGGCCTGTGAATAGAATTGGGCATTCCAAAGAAAAAAGTCAGGGATATAAATTGGTTTAAAAAAAATCCCTTTGCTAAGAAAAATGTAAAAGAAAGCCAGAGTTAGTTAAATGGCTATGAGAAACACTGTAAGCGGGCTCATTGAAACATATGAAACATTGTCCTTTTACAATACAATACAAACGCTCCTATGACTTGCCACCGTGCATCAGTAAAGAGAATGCAGTCAGCCAGAACAATGAACTGAGTCAGAATTATGTTGTACACCTGGGAGACAAATCTCCTGTCTTGTCTCCAGCATTTACATTTTTTCACCAGGCTGCAGATTTGTACAAGAAGGATTGTTCACTGAATCCTTAATGTTCAGGCAGGAACAGCTCTTTAAGGATGATGCATAAGCAAATGCTGAATGCATGAAAATGTACATTAAAAAAAGTGAACATTTTTTCTAATCTATATTTTTTAAGTAGAATCTACACACCCCTAACATCTATAAAAGATACATTTGGTAAATACATTTTTAAAAACGACTGGTTTGGTAGATTTGTTTCTTAAAAGTCATGAAAAAAATGTCACCTTTTTATGGGGATAATTAGCTTTTTTCTGAAAGCATAGCTTTATCTTGACAGTGTACAATGTCAAATATAAAAAATATATACAGCATTTACTTGGCTGTACACAATTTCCCTTGGCAAACAGCATTCTTTAGGTTTACAACACACATGCAGATGTGTGTGCAGTCCCTAATCCCTAGTGTGCACCTAAATTGAAACCCACTCTGTTGAATACTATACCAGCTTGTAGGGATGAACTTCCCAAAAGGAAAAGTATCTGTCTGATTTTCCTATTGCATGGGCTCTGCTTGCCCCTAGCTTCTCCCCAAAGTCCTGCCCTTGATCCTAGGCTTACTGCTAACATGCTGCAATGATAAGTACAATAATAATAAATGAACAGAAAATAATTGTAATCATACATTGGTGGCTTAACCAGCCAAAAATATAAACAAAGGGGAAATGCTGGCCTACGTACAACCTGATCTGCTTAGTTTACAAGATTAAATAGTCCATGGAAATATAGCCGCTGGGCGAGAAATCAAAGACGCCAAGCTCTGTGTCCTAAGAGTCTCCTCAGAAAGCGCGCGGTCAGACTTCAGCCTCTAGCCTCGCCCTTTCTGAATGACTGGTGGGGTTTCATGTGTACACATAGCAGCAAATTTTGAAACACTACACATTTCAACTGACATTAGAAATAATGGAGGCTCGATTCTTTGGAGGGCCTTTTTCCCTCCGCAATCACTTTTCTCAAGGGTACAAAAGCACCTGGCCAAGGATTCCAACCTGCTGCTGTTTGACTAATAGGCTTGCCTCCCTTACCACTATGTCACAGTGCCACCTTGAGCGGGAGTCTTTAGCTCAGCTGCTCCAAATCAGTGTATACATGTCTATACACTTTTCTCAAAGGGCAAATTAGTGCTTTCCTGTGTACAAACACACATATATATATATATATAATTTTTCTTTACATTGTATATATAGAGAGGACACTGCAGACAGTGGGATTACTTTAAATCTAGTGATGTCCCCCAAATTCCAACTAGCTGGTTTTTCAGATTGGAAATGCATCAACAGGATCATCTTTACAGAAGTCAATGTGCTCAGTCTGCTTTTGAGTTTGGTGTTATCACATGAAGCTTAGCCTAGCTTTAACAGAAACATTCAAGTTGTCATACTTATTTCTACACATTTATTTTTTCAAACACCCTTCGTGCCTAAAATAAAGAACACCACCATTTCATATATGCTGTACATTCACATTGCATTTAAATGTATTGCTGTTCTCAGTTTACAGCTGAGGGTGATGTCACTTTCAATGAGTGTAAAATTGGGATGGAAACACAGAATCCAAACTGCTTTGAAACTTGGGAATGCAAAGTAAAGCTTGTCGTGCACAGCTGTCAGAATAAATGAATAGATTTTCATGAAGACAAAACAACAGCACATTTTCCCTTAGAAAACATGTGAGGCACAAGACTGCTGACATTAGCAGCATTATTAGTAGAGTGTAATTCTCCATAACTAATTGTGTCTGTCAGAGCAACAGTCAAATGCAGCTGAAATGCCTCAAACAAACAAAAAAAAGAGTAACCTTTGGGCAAACAAAAAGAAAAGGTCCCTGAACACCATGGCAGATGGCAAACAATCAACACTACACGTTTGAGACTTAAGTAAGCGGACTAATTGCTGCATTGTAAGGTTGTTGGCCAAGCCTGGTGTTGCGGAGCAGCCACTGAGGGGTAAGAGCACGAGCGGCTGGCATACTCACGGCGAGATAGAGCGCGGCGTATACACTCAGGGCAGCCTCTTTGGAGGGGAAGGTTTTGCGCGCGCGCAGGATGTCGTCCTCGTTGCCCGTGCAGGCCTCCTGGTGGCTGATGAAGCGCAGGGCCTGCTGGCAGCCCAGGGCCGTGTAATTGGGTTTACACACCGTGAGGAAGTGAGGGGCCAGATTTCCTGTCACCACCTGGCCCGCGTTCACGAAGATATCAGTGGTGAACAGGCCGAACGTGTACACACCTGCAGAGAGAGAGGGGGAGAGCGGGAGAGGGAGAGGGAGATTCAGTTAGCAGATGCATTTTGCATGGCCGCTACACATTTCACTGCAGCATTCAGGTGTGCCTGTTAGCAAGAGCAGCTTGCGCATTAATCTCGCTCAGCTGAAACATTGTTCATTGTATAGTATGAAAATTAATCAAACCAAAATGAAATGCACTATAGCCCCTGACACTATAATATTTTTAACTTTGTGAAAAACACACAATAATACATCATACAATAACAGGATGTATGATGTATCATACAATCTTCTGGTTGCCCTTAGAGGACATTGAAAGTTCCAAAGCAACAGTCTTGTCATCAGACATCACTGCTAAAAAGTGAAAATTGCATATCTGACCAAGGATAAAATATAAATTAGTATTCTCATCAGAGAAACAGCTAATTCACAGTTCAGAATGACCTATATACTGTATACAGTGTATATATATATATATACAATCAGGTCCAGAATTATTGGTAATTATTGGTCATGAGAATGAGCAAAAAAGGCTCCATTCCTCCATACTGAATCTTTCATGATCCTTAGAAATCCTGATAATATATATGTTAATACTCAATATATAAATGTGAATCCTGAATATATAAATGCAACTTTATGCTCAGGCATATCAAAAGACAGCTGCTTTGTCTCTTTGCAATTTATTGTGATGGAACAATTCCTTTGTTGTTATATTTGTTGTTATAAAGTTTTTATTTGTAATTGTCATTATTCGGAATCAAAAATACATTATTTAGCATTTTAATATTAATTTTAAATGCCAATATTGGACTGTATAAAGGGGTCCTTATTTTCTGGAGCCTTCCCCTTTGCTGGTTAATTGTGCTGATCTACAATAGCTAGGGTAATTGTAAATGGTGGTACACAAACAAGGCAGCCTACTAGTAGAAAAATGTGATACATTTATTTGCTCAACATGGCAGATTTACATGGTCAATCATTCCATAAAAATAAATTGTGGAGAGACCAAAGCAGCTGCCTTTTGATATGCCTGAGCATAGAGTTACATTCATATATTCAAGATGAACTTCTATATACTCAAATATACATTCAGGATGAACTTATATATATACACACATATAAACACAACATATAAACCGAAAGAGTCAAACAGATTGAATTTATATTGAAAAAATATATAACCCATAACAGCCCATAACCGTTACAGTGAGGGGCCTTACAGCCAAGAGGGGCCTTCCAATCACTGTCAGATATGCACTCTGCATTCTATCGTAGCCACTCTAGTGCACATCTTATAGTTAAACGAGCATCAAGGTAAAATGCAGCAAAGCGTCACCGCTGAAAGAGAAATTGTCACTTTTCAGTTACTGATTGTTTGGACCTATTTTCACAATGTTCCCTGCTGTCAAGCCCATCGCACCCACGATGAGTCACTGTGTAAACAATTGGGAAAACTGTTCAGAGCACACAAGCATGACATTTTGTTTTTCATTGCCAATTTTTGCCCGGCAAACTGAACATTCTTATGAACACTGTAGGATTACTTTTTTATGCAAGCCTTGTTAGGCTGGTAAACTTAATTTAATTATCTTGCTTCAAATAACTTCAAAAGGTAATCTCTGGAAGTCATGGTAAGCTTAATTAAATGATGTTTACAGTTACTTGAATACCATTATTGCAGCCATCCATGTTGCCTTGATAACCTTGACACTGACTGGAGTCACAGGCACTGTAATTCGCACTGTAGCAGTGAGGGGTATGGATTTCCATCAGAGTGTAATTCTCTTCTGACATTCAAATCCACTGACTTAACTAGTCTGACGAAGAGCCACAGGCTCAAAACGTTACTTGTTTGGTGTAAATAAATCAATGGGGGCATTGGCAGAGCATACTTAACACTTAAGAGCATGTGCAGTGTGCGGATTCTGTTGTTCTTCATAGTATCCATCAGTCAGATAGTTCTGCCCATCTATCTAGCTGTCACTAGCTTCAGGATTCTATCTTAGAGTGCTATTTACATATCTTTGCATTCAGATCGCTTGGTAAGACATTGAGAATTGTCATAGGTAGCTAGTTTGTCCTTTCTTGCCATTAGTTGCAGGAGAGCAGCAGCAATAATTGCTGGTTAGCTATTTTCAAAAGCTTATTTTGACCTATGCACAGTCATGGAAATCGCCATAGTGTTAGCCAGAGCACTCTGTCGTGCTCCTATTCCAACAGACAGGCAGAGACTATGGTGCTGCCTATAACAGGGATGCCGCGACTTGAGGGTCTGTGAAGCACAAACTGTTTGCTGTTAGTCCAGTTCCCCAAAATATTTATCTTGTCTCATTAGCTAATTTGCCTCATAGTCTTTAGTACAACATAGCTAACGTTTGCTAGCTATCCAACCAAGCAAGGGTGGTGATAAAAGATCTGTTTTACATTGCTATCATTGTACACACTATGATTTCTGTCAACAATGTAATGGAATTGAACATATATTCTCACATGTTTAATGATGATTAAGGAGTTCAGCATTTTAGCAGGTGTCATAGATACTATGTAATGTAGCTTGCACCTGGTTAAAACAGTTAGCATTTACAGTAACTCTCTGAAGAAGACCACACTGATTGAAATGTGTTTCCATATACTGCACCGCGCTGAGAGATTGTTCCTTCATCGGACACCTAGTGCCACATACTAATAAACAGACACATCTTTGTTTCACCTAATAAGTATTGCTCGCCATGTTTGCTTATAGCATTAAAGAAGAGCAGGCATACGATATCATGCATCTCTAAATCAACCAATGCCACGGTCATGGATCCACAGGTCTGTCATGAACAAAATATCTAGCATGCAGACGGAAATTACATTTATTCAAAAAACTGCACAACATTTAAATCCAAGTGCATTAAAAAATGTTCACGTCTTTAAACCGTGCTAGATAAAATTACATTTGTAACGAACACAAACAGTGGGTTTTACCTGGCTCTGGCAAGATGTACGAACAAAAATGTTTTTTATGTAAAGTTGCCATCTGGTTTCCCTGACTTCAAATGACCATTATGCTCGTTTTTTTGTTTGTTTGAAATCATGCACAGCAATAATGCCATGCACAACTCATTAGGAACATATTTACAAAGTGTAGTTTTCGTGCAGTAAGAAAAACTATTTACAGTGTAATCAAAATATGGCATATAATTAAGAAGTATACGATAAATCATTGGCATCAGTTTAACTTTCTTTTTCTTTTTGTTGAATATATTTAGTTTTTCAAAATAATGTTTTTTTTTATTTATTAGGTTTTTTTTTATTACATTAGCAGTTTAAAGTAGCAACAATCTATTTTCCCACAGTGGAATATATTCATAATGCTGTACTATACAGATGTGATCACTGACCTAGATATAGCATGAGTTGAACCCAAAAAAGTGCAACCCAGTGTCCAAACAGACACTTTTAGCATGAAAAGATTGCAGCTTTTTTGACTGCCCGATCAATCAATTGCAACCCATGAGTACAATACACTATTGTACATTGGCTACAATCTCTTATTTCTGCTGCCATAGAGAGATATGGCACGTTAAACAGACTTTATTGAGATATGGCGCCGGGAGGCTGGGGGTTGCATTTTTCCTTAAACAGGCTGAATTCATTACATTGCGCTTTTGGTTTCTTTACTGATTGAGGAAACATTTGTTCTCTGGATGGTTACACATATTTGTGGAGAGATTGGGCCATTGTATTAATGAGGTGATCAAGTGCCATATTGTAACTGATCCATCAGTTACAATTAAGATGGTGCCTCACAAAAGATTCCAGGTCAGGTGCTGAGCCCAAAAACAACAAAGAATATCATAAAGAGTAAAGAATAGAGTTCCACTATTTCCTGCTGTGAGATTGGTTTACTGCACGAATTAGATGATCAAGTCTTGTGCTGTAGCTGAGGATTAAGACACAGGGTCTTCGTCTGATCTCCCTCTCTGCAACCGCTCACTAACGCCCTCGGATCCCTCACAATGAAATCCTCCGCTCATACAGACTCAACAGTCAACACCCCTGGCACCTGGAAAACCACAGCCTATTAGTGCACTCAGCTGCAGACAGGGAGCACAATGTCTGAGGTGTGGGTGAGAGGAGACACAAACAATCAAATTTCAAGGGAACAGAGGACAACTGACACACTACCCTGCTGGCAGGAATACAAAAATATGATATGTATACAATTCAAAAAGGCGCAGTAAGGTGAAAATTAAGAATGAGGAACGCTGAGATGGGTAAATGCGGATTTTAATTGGAGTCACTGTAGGATTTTCTTCAAGGATCCCAGTAATAACCTTGTTTGGATCTGTGCCCTTGATGAAGGCACTTAAAGAAACGAGGGCACTGCAAGCATCTCCTCTCACTTAAAGGTATACTAAGCAATTTGACATCACTCCACAAGAGGTAGTGTTAGTAAACGCATAACAACCGAAGTGCTTTGGACCATACTCTTGCATTGCCAGTTGACTGTTCAAAACTGATAATGATAGTTTTTTTTTTCACAGAAAAATCCATTCATAAATATATTTGGTTTTAGATTTCCTGAACTGGTATTTAGGCATTCACTCATTTGTGGACCTATACAATCCACTGTAGCTATACCTGATCAGCTGTGGCAAGTGTGCCCATCAGCCACTCCATGGTCGTAGCCATTGCAACTGCAGAAAAGTGTCATGGTAGGCTTGTTACAAGTGATATCTTTGGTGTTATTCCATAGTTAGTATTTGGAGTTATTATTTTATTTTTCCTAGTCTAACATAAGCTAGGTGGTGGACAGGGACAACTAGCGCCAGAGGATGGTGTGGCTAATGGTTTGGATTGCAGTTTGTATGCATTCTGAGCGATTAAATAAAATCGCTATGTATACATTTAAAGCCCCTCCAGGCCCCAAGGTCAGGTGCTTCTATTTGTACTGCTAATGGAGGAGGTGTGGGAGACATGAAACCATGGCGGGACAAAGGTCTATGGAGTTACCCTTTGACCTCTTGGTGGAAGGAGTCTGGCAGTGTAGAAAACAACAAAGACAAAATTTGTACCAAATTAAAAAGTAAAACGTGTTTGCGACATACCCAGGAAGCGGAACGTCCTGCGCACGAGAGGGTTGAGGTAACAACAGTCTCCTGTGACGATGGTCTTCTCACGGCTATCTAGAGCTTTAGAGGTGTATTGCAGCAAAAACAGGACAGACTCTGTAACGGTTATCTAAAAAAAGAGAACACATGGGAATGCATTATTCAAAAACTTATTTGAAATAACCAGAAAGTTACTGTTGAAAAAAATACCCCATCTTAATATACAGACTCCATCTGTGCACAATAGTACCTGATGCTTTCAATTCAACATGTTGGGGGGAAAAAGCTCCCTCGAGTATCCAGTCAGCTCATATTTCCAGTGTAAGAAAGAAAAATATGCAGGTGCCAGGTGTTTCAGTTAAATGCCCAGAGGCTGGGTCCAGGATGAGGTATCAGTCACAAATCATTGCTTGCTTTTCAATGGGGAAATGATCACATGGCTCACTCTGGAATCTTTTCACATTTGTCCTGTTCTGTGCATTACAGTCAAACCACAAAATTGAACCAGAGCCAGCACCTTGTTGAGCCATACGAAGTGAACAGAAAACACAGTTGCATGCATAGTAGTTTGCGCTAGAAATTATGTAGCCCAACAACTTTATTCATAGAGTGAACCATCCCTTTAAAGTGGAAAGAGAGGCCTCCCGCGTGGTCCAGTGGTTACAACGTCCGACGCTGGCCACGGAGACCGGGGTTCAATTCCCCGCCTCGCCAGAGTCAGCTCTGGCCGGGAGCGCCACCATCGATTGGCTGTCCGCCTCAGGGAGGGGGGAGGGAAGCCGACATGATAAGAGTGGCACTGTAGTACCGGGTTATGGTCGACAGCTTGGTGAGTGCCGTCTCAGAAGAGGCGTTACTACTAGAACTACGGCAGCGAACTCACATTACTAGGGGGGGATTGACATAAAAATAGCGGGTCTAATTGGCTACCAAATTAGGAGAAAATGGGATAAAATCAGAAAAAAAAGTGGAAAGAGTGCATTGAAGAAGGCAATGAGCATTTTTAACATTGTTACAAAACGTTGTTAAATACATAATGTGGGCTTAGAGTTATCAGAAAGTGTGCAGATAGTGTAATTGTGGCATATCAAGCTTTAGAATGATCAAGTCCTAGTCCTTACATCATTGCATTAAAATTGCATCAATGTTAGTTTTGACATGCCTACAAAAAACGATTTTAGGTGTTTTTTAGGTCAATTTTTAGGTGGCAAAGAGTATTTCCATGTTAACTCTTAAAAAAAAAAATAGTTTCTGATTTTGTCCCAATTTAGTAGCCAATTACACCGTTTCTTTTTCATGTCAATCTCACCCTTTGTATTGTGAGTTCGCTGCCGTAGCCCTGTGACCGGCAGTGACAAAGGCACTCCAGAACCACTCCTATACGCAGTGAACTCATGTTGGCTTCCCTCCCCCCTCCCTGGGGTGGACAGCCAATTGCTGCCCCCTAGTGGCACTCCCGGCCAGAGCCGACACTGGCACGCCCGGTGGAATCGAACCCTGGTCGCAGTGGCCAGCATCGAATGCTGTAACCGCTAGACCACACGGGAGGCCCATGTTAACTCATTTTTTATTTCAAATGTCAGATAGAAACCTATAATTCTAAGATTATAAGATTGATAAATAAATTATCATTTGTCAAATTAAATACTATGAGTCACACATAGACATTTGGGGAAATTTTAAAATATTTATCAAATTCTTATCATTTAAATAGTAAATGATTAACATCCATAATTACACTTACTACCCACAAAACATGGACAAATTGTCATGTTGCGAGCTTGAAATGATCATACTGCCAACCACATGTTGTTGATTGGTAACACAAAATCAAGCCAACTGAAATGACAACTGACAAATAAAAACATTGTGTATGAATTTTTTTAACATTAGCACAATTTCGAGGTAGAAGCAATGTTTCGTATGGCCACTTGTTAAAGGAATCAGAATGCATCAGAATTCTGATTATTGATGATATTATCTTTGGTTTTGGTACTTTCTGTACTGATCGCTTAAAATGATTTGAAAACAGGCAAAGTATATATAAAACTGCATGTTACAACATACTGTACGATGCACAAGATAAATGTGATAAATCAAGATAATGAGGAGCATGAGATGATGCATAATTGGTGGCAGCGTCGTCCAGGGAGGGAGGGACCCAATCAGCTGGGTTGTCCATGTCTCCTTGCACACCAGCGAACCCCACTGGTCAATCAGGCGCCAACAGCCTGCCTGTATAACGCTGCACAAAGTTTCTTCCTCGGACTCATGCCGGTGCAAACTTGTGACTTGCGGTGTAAAAAGAAGCAATGGCTGACATCACGTGCTTCAGAGGAGGGCGCAAGGTCTGCATATGCATATGATATACATACTATGCACATACACACATATACTGGATAATACTACATCAATTACACAATTATTTTAATGGTACAGCAGCTTTTTACTATGAATGCAGATTTTTGAAATGTTTTTGTTTTTAGTCATTTGTATATGTACAGTACTGTATTTGGATGTTCGAAGAAAATCATTTTTACTCAATTTTTAATTAAAAGATAGTTATTGTGATTTTTTCTTTAAACAAACTGTACTTTGCATTTTCATTCCATTTACTATTAAAGCTTCAAATGTATTCATGAAAAGGCTATGGATTTCCACCTCTGGGAAAATCCTAGGCCTACCCGAAAGCACCACAAATTTGATATTTACCACTGGTTAAACCCGAAGCTGACCTCAATATCAGCCCATGTTCTTGCATGGTTAACACTTTTCTGTTTTACCTCTTTGTCTTCATTCATTCATGGAAGGCCATTCCAATCTAGCATGGCTGAAAGCTGTTTTTCAGTTACTTCTGGTCCATTTAGTAAGCACTTGCAAAAGCTGCGTGGGTTATAAGTTTGACAGATCTGTTGCATGAAGGACAACTCAATGTGCGTCATTTAACTCGTCTTGTCAGCTGTCTAAATAGCTGTCTATAGAAGCTGAATTGGATGGAGCGTTTGATCCTTGGTGCTGTCTGATATATCTGTCACTTAGAGGGTCAAAAGTGACACATTGCATTGTACTAAACATAAATGTTTACAATGTTTAGTCTCTCCATACAATGCAGTTGTTCCCGTTCTGGAAAAATTATCTCTACATATTTGTTAAACGTCACCAGGTAACACTTACTTTTAGTTATTTCCAGTGGACAGGGCAATGAGGCCAAGGTGGGCAGTGTTTTCAGTTAACATTATGACACAATTATTGACAGAATGTTGGTGGCTTTCAGGAATTATTGGCCATTTAAGTTTATATTGTGAGTAGCCAAGGAGTTTGGATTTCTTCTACAGTGAATCTCTGCATTATGAACTGCAGTACAGTATCAGAAACAAAGGTGGATTTATTTACAGAGGAGTAGCATGCATCAGCTCACAGACAGTATTTCTTCATTACTAGTGTTTCAATATTTCTGCCATATTAAATCAGAAATATATGACCTGCAAATTTACAGTAATCCAATAGCATATGTAGGTCTTCCACAGTGTTCAACTTCCTGTAAAATGTATAGATGAATGTGCATAAATATGGTGCAGATATGCAAGATAAGCACATTTACATGACTTAAATAAACCACTATCATTATCACCTTGATTTTGACCTTGAAAGAACAAAGGAATTATTTTCCACACATCCCTGCAATTCCATACAAATAGTTAAGTACCCAGCTAATTATTTCGAGCTCCCAACATGTTATGGCAAATCTATGGTCTTCCCCAGGACCTGCACAGTTTTAAGTTACCATATATTTAAAAAAATCTACGGAGCAGAGTGAATGAATATTTTATGTGCAATAAGGACTAAATACTGTATATGTGCATTGTATTCAACATCTTACAAACACTTATCCAGATTTTCTGAGGCTTCCTGAGCCATAGGGGATACCTCATGCAAGGAAATTCTTGAAAACACACTTAGATATCTGGGCTCCAAGTATAGAAAAACATGAAAGATACATTATCATTCATCGTGGCTAACAAAATCTCTGGTGCCCATTGCACAAGATCTGCCTTATAGGCTAAGGAACCTCTGCAAATCTAGGGCATACGTATGTCTGAAGATATTTACCCGACAGCATCATTTCAGTACAAAATAGGCAACTGAAATGAAGGGTACGTTCAAAGAACAGTCCGATTTCAGTTTTCCTCCTCCAGTCTGAGTTCCTATGCCACTGTCTGGCCATGTCACTCCACTTACCCCTGGCTGCATTTCAAAGTTAGTCCTTAAAGCCCTTAAGCCCCCAGTGAGTTGTCACTCCTTGTGGTGTGGCATGTGATGCTACAAAATATGTATTCCAGAGCCCATGAGGGCAAAGGGTGAATGGGTCAAATGCACCAGAATGGAATCCTTCGGTTCAAGAGTCCATAAGTCCATGGCATTACATTCATCCATGCCAGAGAATGGCAAAGATATATTTTCAATAGTAAACATATAATGTAATTGTTTACTAAGTTTTACAATTTCAGTCTGTTCATTGACCTTTTTGGTAATTGGCAGCCTAATAGATGTGCATTCAATGTTTTGTCAGCCTGAATTAATGTGTAGCAATTAAATATATTGAAATGAGCTATTTGTGAGTGCAATTTTGTGGTTTAATTTATTATTCCCAATACTGTTGTTTATTGTTATCTCTACTGACTTATAAAGCAGACAGGGGCAGAGGTTTAGGTGCGTGTTTGGCATTTTCTACCAGGGAGATAAATCTCTAATGAGCCCTCTGTGGTTTGTAGGACAATGGCATTTTTTGATTGCTATTTTTTGTGCCACCTAACCTCACAAACTAAGAAATTGAACATTTCTTACAGATGGGGTGTGTTCGTTCCCACTCCCAAACTGAAGGCTAAAAGGCTTAACTTTCAAATTGAGGATATTTTTGGTGCATATTTTGATGATGCTGTCCATCTTCTTGGAATTATTATCATTTTAAAAGTAAAAGTTTCTAAATCATTTTTTTCCAGTGAAATGCTGCTTATTTCAGTTTAGCCATATATTTGATTATTGAATATTCACAAATAGTCCTTTTGGCTGTTAAACACTTATTTACTTTCTTTAACAAGAAAAGGACTTAGCACCTCTAACAGACTTATATGCTTTACAAATATAAAATGAATGAAATATGCATAACATTGTGAGTGTTTGTGAGTGTGTTAGGTAAAGCATTCTGACAGATTCTGTGAAGACAGATTCTGGAGCAGATGTGGAATACACATCTGCTACGTTTTGCTTTAAACACATATTTTGAGCTTTCTGACAAGCTTAATAATAACCATATGAATAGGACTTCACATTATGATGCAAAGTCAATAGAAAGTAAGGCCAAAACAGGCACAAGTATAGGAAAGAAAAACAAGAATATATCCAAATGAGATTATTCCATCTTTGTATCATTGCAGTTCTTGCACTCTATAAGCAACACAGATGCACTATGGTATCAACTCTAATACTACTGCGAATAAAGCCGGGCAGCTAGAGCCAGGAACAACAACTGAGCATTACTCACAAGTCACTGATAATAGCAATCGTGCCATCTTGGCCCACAAACGTCAAACAGCATAGCGCTGATGAGACTCCATGACACTAACCAGCAGAGGAAATGCGCCTCTCCCGGTCTCCTTATCAACAGCAAGGAAAGGAGCCTATTAACACCGCAACACTCAAACAGAACTCCTGATGATTCTGACAGCTACCTCATATTAATCAGAGTCCTGCATTAAGGGACGTTGTTTGATCCAGAGTGAAGATAAATGAATGTGTGTTTAGATCATTTGCTGTATCTAACTAACCATGCCTCTATGCCAGAACATCACTTCAGCCCGACACCGACCACTTGCTCATCTTGTCGCGAACCACCATAACTGAAAATGAAAGGCAGCCTAATCTCAAATTCTAAATGGCCTGCAATGTCCTCTTCACTCTTTACTGAACACTGATAACATTAGAGGATCACATTTTTTACTGGCTAAGGGGTTATGAGAGTATATGTGTATATATGGATAAATCTCCCTCTTTGAATTCTAATCTCTTAAACTTCTCCTACCTCTACGGGGTGGGCTATCATGGCTCCTAGAAATGTACCTCCGGGATTACTTTCCGGGATGTCAGACAAGAAACCACTGTGCGCACTGCAAAGCAACGCAATGAATGAAAACATATAATCAAAAATAAACGATGGCTAATGATATGGAATAGTTCGGAATTAACTACAAGAGAGCCTCAGAGGTGCTGAATATCCAGCAGAACTTGCTGAAATAGCCAGGACTGCCACAAGGCTGTAACATACAATCTCAGATTGTCAAAAATGAGTCAAAAATCCATGATCAAAGCCAAATGAACTACAGGGGAAATATCCCAAAATGGTCTTAAAAGTAATTAGAGTAAAAAATGATAGTAAAAAATACCTGCTGGAATATGAACCTTTTTCATTTTTAATGACTCATTTCGCAATAATTCCCACGTTTGATTTGACTTTAAATAGATGTTGATTTTCTCCCCATAGTGTTTCTGAGACAGATCACTTTTGGTAACTTAAGAAAAAGAAAAGCAGTTATACAAAAAAACTGGTATGATAGAATCGCTGTTATCAACAATTCACATTATTTTTTGCAGAAAGATTTTTTGGTGTGGAAACAAGTACAATTCAAGTAAAAATGTGAAAAAAACAGATAAAGGGATAATGCACAGCAATAAACATTTCAAATACTGTTTGATATTTTGCAAAAGGTGCTTATGGTGAGTAGTTAAGGAAGTGGGCCCAAGTGTTTAGTTTGCATGTTGTCTTTGAAGGAAGCACTAAACAGTGAGCCTTTTTAGAAGGACACTTATAAACACACTTACTTGCACAGTCTTTCTACTTAAGTAATGTGATTTTTTGGCAACTCACAGGGCAAGGCTCTAGTGTTGGGATGCTGTAAACAAAGACATACGCATTTATCATTAACTAGAATGTATTATTAGATAGCCAGGGCCTTAGGGCAATGATTTAGTTGACAGCTATGTTATTGCTGCAGTAAATACAAGTGTCTCAATCTGTGCACGCCGTTGTAAATCAGTTGTTTGGTGAGATGTGTTCTTTAACTGAACTAATTGGATCCTTGGATTTCAAGACATGAAGAAGAGAAGGTGTTCTTGCAGATAATTTTCCAGGTATTGGCATATTGTGTACTGGGTACAAAGCTGAGTGCATATTTTGGATCATTTATTTCTGGCGTTTAGGTTTTGCCTCTTGAATGACTCTTTCTCTATGCCTTGGGTTATGATAGAACTCATGGCAACCTCCATGCCTCAAAAAAGGGAGAATTACTGTTGTTTATATTTAAACATGGAGTCTTTTGGGAGATTATATTTCTCATTTATTTTTCCAAAGGTCACGACAGAGTTGTTTTTTAATAGGGTGTGTAAGGGAGTTATGCTTCATTTACAGAATGAAATTGGCTTGTTGTTTATCAGAAACATGGGGTAAGACCAGATGGAAGTGACTTTGGCAGGGAATTGTTTACATTTCCCGATTGACTTGTTCATTTTGGTATTATTCATGGAGAAACAATGCTCTTTTGTTTTTTTCTTAACATACGTGAAAGGATTCCAGACAATGACCATTTCAAATGGAGATCTTCTGCTAAAGCATCTGTTGAGACAGGATCCCAATCTAAACCAATTACTGGAGACTGTAGACTGAAGGCAGTCAGACTAATGACATTTCTGTACATCATATAATTTCATCACAGTGTAAAAACAGATTTTATGGTGAGATGTTTTTGTTTAGATTCCCAAGACTTTCTTTATGCATGGAGGTTGCTATGGGTTCTATCAGAACCCAAGGCATAGAGAAAGAGTGAAAGGCAAAGAGTGAGGGGGGTAATGGATATCGTTGCCTGGTTCCTCTGTGTCATTTAAAGGGTTGTGACATGTATCCATTCGTAATCATTGAGGCAGGGGGAGGGGGACCTATACAATTCTAATCCAAGTAGGCAGTTTCCTATATCAAAATATTTTTTGCATCAAGTGATGCTATTACTGCGGATGTATCACGTGTTACCAATTGTAATCAAGCAAAAATAATCTGCATCTTAACATTGTTCACCTTTTATGAAAGGTGTCAGGTCAGTGTGAATTGAAGTGGGGACAGCTCATTTAAACGTAATGCCCTCAATAAGTGGACAAGTGGCAGGGGACTATTACTACAATTTATTTGGTTTCTACATGAGCGGATGTGTAAAAGATGTACGCTTGATACTGTACCGTAGAAAAACGGAAGAGATATTAAGAGACAGAAATGTTTAAAGAATTCAGCATGGTAGTCATCTGGTCCTAGGCATTATGGACAGTGATCACTGGAGATATTCTTATGATATGTATTTATGTGGGAAGCTGGCTGTTTGCTTGGTATGGAAATGTAGAAATATTTTACTATCATCACGTTTGGTGTCATGTTCTGGAATGTTACTGTTTAATTTATTATTATTAAATTCAAATAAAATGTTTAACATTTTTCTGTCGTTTTCTTTTTTAATGTAAAGTGTTTCCTGATTAATCTTTAGAAGCTGCATTAAATGATGTCCTTTACATTTAAAATTGCTGAACAGTTGCTGCATAATTCAATCCCTTAATTAAAACAGTTTCTGTCTAAGGCCATGGATTCAATCAACATTTTGACTTTTGAGTAATGAATGCCAAACTGTGTTTGTGGAAAGGAAAAAAACTAACACTTGCATTAAATCATGAGTCAAATTTAAGGACATTGATTGTATCCAGGCCATAGTCAGCAATCACCAAAATTAAGTTGCCAAACTGTTTTTAAACTCACTCTGTGTTTTAAAGTCAAAAAACGTATTTATTTAAAGCAGGGGTGGGCAATTCCGGTCCTGGAAGGTCGGTGAGTGTGAAAGTTTTAGTTTCTACCAATTACCCTGGCTCAATTAGGTAATTAGTTGTACGCATTAATGCAGGTTCACTCTCAGATTAGATTACAGTAAACATTTCATACGGGGACACAAGAACAGTCTTCAGCTGTCATTCATGAGCTTAACAGAAAATAGCTCAAATGTCAGATCATGTAAATGATTGGGCTAATTAAATAATTAAGAACAGGAGTTGACATGAAATCCAGAAAGAGATACGGCCCTCTTTGCCCACCCCTGATTTAAAGCCAAGGTTAAGGAGAGAGATTGATTGAATCCAGGCCTCAGCATGACGAAACATGTCTTTTGATCGATTACGTTCCTAGGTTTACGTTTGGTGTTCAAACGTCTGCTTTCAATTGCGTCCATTATTTAGTGGCTAAATAACAGGTCTAGTCTCTTGCTCGTTTTCTAGTTCTGATACATTTTTCTCATTCTATGTGAGGAGTAGAAGATAATTCTTCCCTTGGGGACTATTTTAGCAGTCTCCCAAAGTGTGGTGGGGGGATTTCTGGTGAACCATTGGTCCCCTGGAAGGATTTCCATTCTTTATCAATAGCAGTTAAGTGAAGTGTCAAGAGATACACTCACTCTTTAGAGCCTCTTACATCACAGCCTCCACTAACGAGAGGCCTAGATATTGTCAGCACGTTTGCAAAGAATTGTGCACGTCTCAAATGACTATCCTTTACATCGAATTGCAAAGCCAATACAGTGTTTGTGATAAGAGCAAGAGTAAGACCTCTACAAACAGACCTAAGTCAGAGTGTGCCCCACAAAGGTGGTCCTTTATCACAGGCTACCCTCTATGTGCTTGGATTCTAGGCTTCGGTATCACCACACACAAAAACTGCTCAAATTGTGAGGAATCTGGGACTGCAGAAACTGTAAATGAGATATTACTATGTCCCCAGGGGCCAGCAAGCTCATGCCCTCAAACCCCACAAAAATGTGGAACTGGTTTAACTTCCCCTGCATGGCAGACAAGACCAGGCAGCAGACACGCACCAGGCTGAGAAATCTGGAATTAAATATAGGATTACTTCTCCAGGAAAAAAAAACACCTTCAAAGACAAATCCAAGGTGAATATCCTTTCAATATCAGCAGCAAGTTCTAACACATAGACGATCTGCTCTTTTCTCCCCTCAGGCTGCTACTGTCTACATAGTGCAAAGTGTGCATGATCAATCTCACTTTATTGGCTCTACAGATTCAATGTTTATTTGTTGACTGAGGAGTCATCAATTTCAATACCTTCTTTTCATGAGTCACCCTCACTCAGTTGTAAAGTGTAACTTGTAGAAAGAATATTATATTATTTCCCCAGCAGTAACCCAATCGCCTTCACCTGTAAACACGGCAATGTATCATAAAGAAAGCCCACCTCCCAGTCATGATGCATCTTCACTCCATGCTTAGAACATAAAGCCATAACATGGTTTACTAGGATCATATATACAGTATTATCATTTCAATGATTTAAGTTGCAGGTGCATTCAAGAATCTTTACTTGACAACACAGATACTTGGATGAACTCAAATTAAAATGGTCTTTTCAAAATATAAGAAAACAGACATAAAACCTGGCTTGGTGGGGTGGCTGGACATGAAAGTGTTTTCTTTAGTATGTTGTGTAACCTAGGATGCACCAAATTCATATTTCAGCCAAAAATCTAATACATAATTCAATACATTTTATTAGCGCTAACATCAAATGTACTGTATAGTCAAAAACAATAATAAAATTAAGAATAACAAATTGCAGGCCTCCCGGTTGGTGTAATGGCCCGACTGGGAATTGCCCACTGCAGCTGCAGTTCGTAACCCACCGGCTGCGTCAGTCCGACCCTGACCTGGAGTGCTGCTAGGGGGAGGGAGAGGGAGGGGGGAGGGAGAGCCAGCACAAGCTCGCCGAGGAGTGGTAAGGTGACCTGGTAAACATAGTTGGTCAAGTCCTGTTTCAAAAGAGGTGGATCATTGCCTCAAGGTAACTTCATAACTTATCCCGTGGGGGCGGGTGGTAGAGTTTGTGGGGGAGGGTGAATCGAAAGAAAAAGGGTATAATTGGCCATTCAATTTGGGAGAAAAACGGGGAAAAAATCTGAGACAAAATAATCATTTCAAAAAAGAATAACGAATTGCTCTTATATACATTCATCTTTTTATTTTCACCTGAATACTTTATTATTCACAATAACAAATCCACAATGCATGTTGCCTTGTCATCGAAACCCAAACACTAAAAGCTGTATTTCTAGGATTTTTATCATTATCATTCCCCTGTGAAGTTTCAGTGTACATGTAAAACTATTTCCTTCCTGCAGGAATATTGCATTTTTGCAATATTGCATTTTACTTGAATAAAATCAGCTTTTTTTCACTGTGAATTATTGCCACACAAGAAAATCAAATTTTCCCATGAAAACATTTACTGCAACAGACAAAAATATAATTGTCAATGGGGCTTGTAATAGCTTTTGAAAAATGAAAACCCATATCAGCAGCAGGCATGTAAGAATTGGGTTCACTTCACCAATTCCTAAGGATTTAGCCAAACTCAAATCCCTCTAACAATATATATATATATATGGCACATCCTTACTATGCAATAGATTACCAACTAAAAAGTCAAAAGTAAATACCTTAATCCAACTCCAGAAATTCCAAATTTCTCACTGGATAAAGTAGATCAGTCACACTATTCTGTTTCCCTATGCCATAGAGGAACAATTACAATGAGACTGTATTCATGGCCAAAGGTAGTTTTCATAATATGTCTGGCAGAACCTTTGATGTTAGCCGTGATTCAGAAAATCAGGCAATTTACAACAGTAAATTTACAGGCAATTTATTTCATTTAATATGCTTGCCTATTTATAATTGTATTCAATGATTTCCTTCAACAGTGACAAATGATCTGTTATGTGTAATGTTCTTTATGTGCTCAGCTGCAAGCAGGGTGATCACAGTAACTTGAGAACGGTGAATGACGTTTTCCTTTCATTCCTGCTCTCAGAAATCACTCAAACTTGTCGGTCATCTTCGACCTCCCCTGTGTTCTCTTGGCTCCTTTTCCTTCAGATTTCTGAGCCTTTATCGGATTCTTGTTAGACACTTGTTTGATCATCATGCTATGTACATGACCAAATAGCTTGATCAGTCTTTTCACCGCTGATGTGCAGAAGCTCCATCTCCATCCACAATATGCTCCATACCCACAGTTCCTACTATATATTTGCCCCTTCCTGCACCCACCTGATAATCTGCATTACCCTAATGCACCACATCTCACAACTAACAAGCCTTTTGTCAATCTAGGTCTTCAGCTCTAACCCCCCATATTGGTCACCCATAGCACTTGTGGATTTGATCCTTGTGTTCGTGCTAGTATGTTACAGTAAGCTAATTCGTCTAATTCATTGCAGTAACGGTTTATTTGATATTTTCCCGGTCTCACTTTGATTTCAGTTTCTCTTCTTGCATGCACTGTTTTTGTGCTTTGAAAGTAACGTTTAATCTGTTTCTTTGTGTATGTGTACATGTGTGCGTCTATGTGTGTGTGAGACACAGAGACAGAGAAAGAGTGGGGGGGTGAGAGAGAGAGAGAGAGAGGCTTGGACCAACTAATTAGATATCCCTATGATTTAGGTATTTTTTACTCCAGTGAAGTGCAGTGAATACTGCTGTTGCTCTATTGCCCTCTGAGTACCATATTATCAGCATAGAGAGCATATACAGATGATACACTTATTAAAATAGGTTTCAAACTCTGAATAAGGGTGTGCCTCTGGATCCACCATTCTATTTCTGCTATTGGGCTCTCCTGCAAAAAAGAGGTATACTGCAACTTGTAGTGAGCTCTCAGTGAGCAGTACATTTTTAATGGAGACCATCACAATCAATACCTGGGCTCTCAGCGTCAAATTGTAGGTTATATCTTTTTGCAGACCTGTACTCACCACTGAGCTGCGTGTTTCTCAGCTATTTTGAACACTCATATTTACTGCATGACAATGTTTTTGCTTTTCAGTCTTCATTTTCCTGGCGGATATGCCCAATCAATGAAGGCTCTTTTAAACAAACTTCCCTGTAAATGTTCCTTGGACTTTCGGGATGTGCTAAGCTTGGCCTTCCAGTTTTGTTTGTTTTTTGGCAAATGAACCTTGTATCCAAAGAGCACATTTTTTCTCCACACCACCTTGAAGTCAAAGAGCAGCAAATTATGCAAACTAAAAGCAAAGGTATATGAGGCTAATGACAAGTATGTGATATGATGTTTTCATTTGCAGATTTTAAGGGGTCAAATTTTACCACGCACGTATATTGCTTGGCTTAACATAGTAACACTTGATTCTCAACTCAACATTACATGGGGACACAACTGTAGTGTATAACGTTAAAATGTATATTGAGTCTGGAATCTGGAATCTCGTACTTCAAATACAAAATATCATAAAGTGTTATATTATGGTAGTGCAAAATATAATAATGCCAATTTGCATGATAGAACCAGTGCATCAACATAATTTAAATGCATGTACAACATTATTTTACACTGAAGAGTAGACACAGATGTCAAATGGATGTAACACCACCCATTAACAATGATTTTGATGGTATTCTTTAGAAAAGCTGACATTCTATAAAAGCCTGATACAACATGTGGGACTGTGGCAGCCAATACTGTATATACAGTAGTAGAACTTCAACATGCAATGTCTTTTAGCTCCTGGTGTGTGGGCTGTATAGGGTGGGAGTCATTTACAGACAGCGAGGTGGTATTCTTAGCTCCACTGCGTAGGTGTCATTAGGGTGACACCACCTATTTTCAGAATACTGTGCTAGTAAGTTACCATAGGCTTCATACTGTATATCTTGTAAAACAAACAAAAAAACATCCACAGATTAATTGAAAGACCCTATGTGCTCTGAATCGTGATGAATCTTGCCATGGAAGATGAGTAGCAATTTTGCAAAAACACAACACCGATTCAGAGGTGTAATCACACACAACCTAATATGGTTTAAAAGGATAAAAGGATTTACACATTTATGAAATGACATTTTTGTCTGTGCAACTCAAAGCCTACTGCTTTGGCTTTACAATATATATATATATACTGCACGTGCATTTTTTCTGTGATGTAGGGTATTTCCTTTACCAGAGAGGGTAGTACAGAAATGAACAGAATTGTTTTTGTTGTGGACCTTAATATGAATAAATTTAACAGTTAATTTAAAAAAAATCTTAATTAATTAATTAATAAACAGTTGATGGGGCTCAACTGTTGGACTAATATGTAGGCAAACATTTGACTGCAAAATCTAAATGTACCTTTGGGACACAAAGTAAAATTAAAATGTGTAAAACGACATCCAACAATTTTCCAGTTTCCAATTTTTCCAGAAAACTAGGCCATGTGTAAATCGTCACTTCATGTTCATCTCCATAAACAGATATCAGACGAAACGTAAAATAGTGAAATGTGAATTATGAAATAAAGAATAAAGATATTGTGACAATTTAGACCTAACACTGTTGCAACTTGATGGTCGATGTTGCAATACATCTACCATAAGATAAAACTGAAGTGGGTATCGCGTTTATATTTCTGATATGCTCAGCATCGTGTTAATCAATCGATTCGACTACATATCGCCATCAGTTTATAATCAACGTTTTCGAGCATAGTCTACTTGTAAAACCCTTTTTATAATAATAAGGCATTGACCCTTGCTTTGAGGTCTATCTGGTTGAATAGCCCACACAGTATATTAAAATCCATCCCTCTAGAGTTGACACAGTATATACAGCGAGAGCACAACTTACCACAAGTGTGGGCACTCCGGCGACCACCGCATACAGAAGGGCTGGAGGAATAGCACTCGACTCTTCAGGTCCATGATAGGGCTTCGTATAGGAATTATCATAGCAGAAAAATCCTTGTACGTGCACGTTGAAAGTGTCGGTGTACTCGAAGTAATATGCCAGCATGACAGTCCCAGCCATTATCACCAGCTGAAAATAAAGCATGATCGTCAACGGTAAAGGAAATAACATTTATCAATCCACTTTCATCAGAAAAGCCCTGTCGTCTCTTTTCCTCCTCGTCCTCCTAGCGCAACCTGGTCATTGCTCCCTCCTGCTCCGCGCTCTTTCTGCATCTAATACTCCGTAGGATACAGTGAATGGTGTTGAAAAAACCGCTCTCTGACATGGCACAGCACCGTGGCGCGAGATACAGTGAGCAAGATGACTGAAATGAGCGAGTACAAGAGAGAGCTCGCACGCGTCTGCACGTATGAGAGAGATCTGTACAGGCACCACACGCTCCGAGCAGTAATGAGTGGCACAGCGCTAAGCCTCATTCGCGGAACATTCGTGCTCAGCAAATGACTCTCAGCAACTTGTCTGAGCAATAGGCTTGTCCTCCAACATCAGCATCGCCGCTCATTGGATCCGGTTGCCCTTTGATGTTTAGCTTATGTTGCGGACGACTCTCCCCCTGCATTTTAAGGGATACATCTCTTGTCACCCCTTATTTAATATAGAAACCATACTGTACCACCATACTGCACTTAGGAATTTTTCAGCTCATCAGACTGTCTTGTTAATCTGTCCGATGAGGTGTGCATTATAAGTAACAAATGTGTGGCGAACATATAGCGAGTTCATGATTTTAACGAAATGTGCAGGGTTCCAAAATATAAAATGACATTAAAACAGAGGCTTATTACCGACAATTCTGACAGCCCTTGATTGGTACAATAACACACAAGAAAGTACTGTCACAAAACAAGGACACAGATGTGCGTCCTCTAACACTTTACAGTCTGATTCAACTTTATATCTAAATCACAAAGCTTGGAATTCCAGATTTATATCACACCACGTTTGAACATTCACAATGAACAGGTGCGTTTTCCAACACCCCTTACATACCCATTTTGGGAAGATGGCTTTAAAGCAGAACAGATTGCAATTGCAAAATTGCAAAATGAAGATATGGAATAGACCAAAATAAAATGAGAAGTTGCAACCAGATTTGAAGGGGCAAAGGTAAAGAATGCTCATACCCATGTGACTAAATGCTATTTTTGCTAAGAAATGATTGCCTATGGGTATAGATTATCTAACCAAATGCCATGATAGTAGCTCAAAAGGCTTTGCAGTTTGTCCCACATACATACATACATACATACATACCTGCAGATTTTTTAAGATTAATTTGGTTAGCAGAACAAGAGGCCACAGGTGGAATTAGTTAATTCAGGCAATTTTTTCAGAATTAATTAGGCAAACGCTGCATGGATATATAAGGATTTTGTTTTACACAGAGAGTTGTCAATGCCTGGAACAGCTTGTCGGGTCAGATAGTTGAGGCAGAAACACTTGGGCTATTCAAGTCCAGTCTAGATGCAGTACTAGATACATTTACATTAACATTTTAAGCATTTAGCAGATGCTCTTATCCAGAGCGACTTACAATATGTGCATTAATACATGGTAGGAACAATCATAATTCGTGCAAGAGATCAGTGCAGTAATACAGTAATAGACATCATTGTAGGCATCTGCATACCATACCTGTAACACTGGGAAGGAAAATGTTAGTATTTTTAATTTTTTTAAGGAGTAAGCAGGGATACATATACAAAATGTATTGAACAAGTAGGCAGTGGTGATGACAATTGGCTAGATGTACAGAATTCAGTGGTAGTAGAGTCTGAAAAGGTGGGTTTTGAGTCTCTTGCAGAAGATCGCATGTGATTCCGCGATCCTGACCAATTGCGGAAGGTCATTCCACCACCGAGGGGTCAGGACAGAGAAGAGGCGAGACCGCGAGGAGCGGCTGCTGGGCGCCTCGAGGGGTGGGACAGTCAGTTTGCCAGAGGAGGCGGAGCGGAGGGGTCTGGCTGGGGTGTAGGGTGATACTCTTTAGATTAGGACATGAGGAGCCAGATGGGCTGAGTGGCCCGTTGTCGCCATTATGTATTCTTATGTTCTTACATCACCATTTTGAAAACCTGCAATTTTATTGTTGAAAATACTCTGGCCAACCTTATATAACTCCAAAATGTCACAAGTGTCCAAGTTAATTAAAGAGGAATTTTCAGTAAGATAATTGACAAGTTATTAACTTATGGTAGCAAATCCAAAAAGGATTAAATTTTTTTTTTTTTTTATAGAAATGGATTGCACTCTTTATCTGTCTAGCGAAGACAGTTCAGCTAAACAGATTGCTAGTTACCAACAAGAACATAGCTCTCAATGCATTTGCCATGTAGCTGCCAATACATTGCATATCATGAGCTAGTTAAAATAGCTAGTTCATTACTTAAACAGTCATTTGAATGTGAGTAGCTAGTTAGCTAACAAAACAGGACCCGCATCGATTCCTCACTTGACTTATTGACACATTGTAATTGGGTAGTACCCATTGGACCACAAATTTATATTTATATATGTACTGTATATATATGTATAAAAACAGAAACAGAAAATTACTTAGTCTCTTTCCAAATTATTAAAGTAATTATTTTACCTTTGCTAATTTGAGGTTATTTCACCTGTAAAATGAGCCATTGGCAGTGTAATATATACAATATATGGCCATGCAAAGCAGAAAGACACATTTAACAAGGGTAAAGAACTGTCAAGGGAAATGAATGGTTAGAACATGGTTGAAATATAAAATACAGAAGTTTCAACCTCGAGGGCCCTGATTCATGACCATGAGCAAAATTGAAATGTGAATATTTCACTCAAACTTCTCAATTCCCTGCCCTAAATTGTGAATGATTGCAGTCATTATTTACTCTGAAAGAGCTGGATTCATGCAGTGCCTGGGGGGAATAGTGAGTTGCGGGGGTTGATAATTTAAATAATCTTTTGCATTCATAGAACATTCCAATGTATAATTATTGCATATGCACATACCAAATATAGACACATACTTGAACCATTTCCATATTATTTCAACAAATATGATGTCCTAAAATGAAACAATTCAGTTGGTGTGAATATGTGTACAAAATAGTTTATTTGTTAGCTATTGTTACAATTTAGGTCATTTTCATTTCCTATTAGGGCATTTTTTTTTTACATTAAACAGAAATTAACATTGTTCTGTCCTTTTATTATAACAAAAACTCAACTTTGTTTCCATCTCCCCCTGAGTTCTGCTCCCAATTAAAATTAATATTTTTTTACCTAATCACATTGCCATGTCAGAAATAATTAATAGAGACATGGCACTACAGATCAGCAATAATCCGCCATCTAACTCCCACAAAGTAACATAATTGTTCAGGTGTTAAATTTGAATAACTGAGCTTTTTCCAAAATAATTTTTATTGATCAATATTCACAGTGATGGGTTTCTGTCACAATCTATTGCACATAATTCAAAGGCAGCTATGTATTTCTACAGGGAGGGAACGAAGCTGTTAATGTGACATTTGCTCCAAGGTTCTAATTAATGTTGGGTATGAATGGTTTTCAGTAAGGGGTATATTTCTTCACACAGTAAGTAGGTTAAGCCCTGGGTGTTGCTGTGGCATTATTGCAGATGTCTGAATGTGTATTACAGTTTGGGAGCCTTTCATTCAACTGAAAGCTCTGCAGGGGGACCCACACAGGAAAATAGGAACAGCGGAAATTTCCTTGAGCCATGCTGTCATGCCACAGCTTCAGTCATGTGGAAGGATCAACCAGCACACTTCTAACAACACAGGAATGTCAACCCTCAACCGCTTACTTTCACAGGAGCCTACTGTGATCCACAGCTCTTCTGTCACTTCGCTAGCATCTGGTATTGGGGGAAGGGGGCGTTTTTCTTGTTTGTTTTATAATTCAGCAAATGCACAGACAAATCTTTGATCAGAGGTCATCGCATCAGAGCTTTGACTAATATGCTAACAAGCTAACGACTGAGCAGAAGGCTAATAGTGTTTTTTTTTTAGGCTTGATCCAAACATGTTTCTAATCCCTCATGTATTTTTAGTTGGGTCAGAGTTTGAGCTTCAGAAATGAAATGTTTTGTTTCTCTGCTGGATTATATGGGGACCTTGTTCATCACTCACATAAAATAGCTCAGATTTCCAACATTCTATGTTTGGGTTTTTTCTACTATCTCATTCAAATCTGTATTTTTCTGTTTTCGCTTATCAGTGCTGCACCTAGGCAAGAGATCTTAAGTTTAACTGTCTTGAACAGATAATAAATAGGAACAATTCCCTCTACTATGCACCTATAATCATCTGCGTCTCATATTTAAAGGGTATCTCATATATCAGTGTTCATATTGTTTTATTTTAACAAGATAAAACTAAAGAGGTTATGGTGATAATACATTATTATTGTTATTATGCTGACCCACCACATATTTTATTATCAAATTGCTGTAATAATCTTACCGAAATACCATTAATAAAACATATGTACCGATGTGTGGGAATAAATAATCGTGCAGTTAGAGAAGCACATCTTCAAATAGATTTTGCTCTGCATCTATAAACGCTCCAAATAATATGTGATGAGGTCATTTATAATGGCAAGTCATGCACTTTAACAGCTGTTTCATTCAAACTTGGGTGGAAATGATAACATTTATGAGCTGTTATTTACTCCTTTGCAACTATCATAAAGATGATTTCATATTTATGCTAGAGTGCATCCTAAACCCGGGGCTGATGACCACAGCCTGAATATGAATTGACATAAATGTAATACAGTACATTGCTGAAAGTGAATTTATGAAAATTGCGGTTTGCAGAGGGACCAGGAGGTCAAACAGTTTAGTATTTGTGAAAAATAAAACATTTTGTGTTGCCTAAAACCTACTTACATTTCAACCTTCACATGTTAGGCAAGGATATTATGAACAGGTTTTTAATCTAATGGTAACACATAGTACAGCTAACAGATGATGTGAAAAGACAAAGCAAACATTTTTTGACTTCCACCATGAATATTGATGATACCTGATTGCCAATTTAAAAAGAAAGACAGACAATAGAACATTGAACACAAATGTCTGAAGGCTTCTTCCTGTCACATCTCTCTGTAGGGGGTATCTGGGATGTAAGTCCCTGTGGGCCAACTAATGAGGTCAGCCTTATTAAAAAATGAACACGAAACAAAAAGTGATCAAACTTCTCTGCCTTCACCGACTTCATTACATAAAGACCTCCATTGTGCTTTTATCACGTTGGTGCACAAGTGCAGAAATGACAAAATGTTAAAAAACATGACTCGTTGATTGATAGGACACATTTTTGACAGCTAAAAAACGTTAAAAACATTTTGTTATTTTTTCATCTGATCTGAGCAAATCTTATATCATCATCATATATCTTACATCATTATATCATGCCTTAGTATGACCAGAGGTTAGTAAATGTATAGGAACATACTATGGAGCTTATGACATGGTGCTGCTTTTGGTTTTTAATAGAACTCCAATGTCTCTACCTTCTTTGCAACACACAGCATCTTCCAATACATAAATATTGTTTATGGGCCACCACGTGCATTACTGTAGGAACTGCCTCACTTTTATATTTGCATATAATTAAAGTAATTCATGAGATGAAAACACACAGGTAAGGAGGTGGTCTAAGGCAGGCAAGATATTCCCACTATTTCATGGATTAATGTACATGTACTTTTGTGCAGCTGGATTGAAATGTGGTTTACATATTGCAGAGGGCTTCCTCATTTAGAATCACACTGAATTACAAATACCTGCACAGAGAAGTGTTTATTTTCTTGCAAACCGTTATGACATTGCACGCTCAAATTTTTATTTGCAATTAGGTTGCAATGGAACAGTGTTTAAACATAGAAGTCTGCTGTATATATTTCCCAAATAATTAGGATGAGTTTTCCCATGACCACCAGTCTTGTTCTGTGGTAGAGAATTTCAGTTTTATCTGACAGTCCTTCAAGATTTGACCGTAACGATCCGTTTCATTGGCAGCCAGGGCATGGTACATATCATACCCCTCAAAATCATGCTAGAAACGATCTGAAACACCTAATAGAACAGTATTTAGTTTTAAACAACTGTAGATGCAAGATTAGGGCAGCAGTCTAGTACAATGGTTAAGGATCTGGGCTCATAATGCAAAGGTTGCAGGTTCAATTCCCAGGTGGGGGCACTGCCATGGTACCCTTAAGCAAGGTACTTAACCTGAATCACTTCAGTAAATATCCAGCTGTATAAAGAAATGTAAAGTGTGTAAGTCGCTCTGGATAACAGCATCTGCTAAATGCCTAGTAAGTAAGATTGCACTTGTTGTTACCTGCATGTTACTGTACAATAAAGAGTAAGCCAACAATAAGCAGACAGTGTCACAGTAATAATTTGGATACTACTTTTATGAATCTGTAAAAACTGCTCACACGGATTTAGGAAAAAGCTGAGATGCTACCAGCAAGTTTTTATGAATATCCCAGATACGCCTTTGGAATATCGCTATATTGAGTTATTTAACTGGTGGACACCCACATTCCTTGCTTACATAGTAAATATGGGGCATTTATGGCCCGAGCTGATGCAGTTCAGCTGAATCACCTTTCTTGACAGACTTGACCTTTAGGTATTTTGATTGTGATCTGCTTTTGATAAAGAGGTGATTAATGTAGAGTACTTTAATGATCAGTTCATGTTGTTTAATTGAAATGTCCCACAATCTTCTATAAATACAGGTCCTGCACTAAGCATATAAAAAATGCTTACTATACATTTTGCATAGAAACCTTTTTGTACGCCCAGAGCTACACACTGACCTAGATCACACCACTACAGTGTGTGTGAATAAGTGTAGCTATACAGACCATCAACAAAGAAATCCATCAACATCTCAGTTCTAAGCATGCCGTTTTTGCTAAACATTACAACAAAATAATAGCCAAAGACTATATTAGTATATAAAAGTAAAGTCACAAAGTACAATGTAATGAAAATGCTAAATAACAAAAGCAGATCAAATACGGCATCCCTTATAGGCAGACAACGAATGCATTTGATGCATCTAAATAAATGCTTGTTATTAGAAGGCAACGCAACAACTAGACAACTTCAAAGTGCTGAGCTTCAAGCAGCAGAGGCTTATCTTGTGTGCCACGCTTCATAAGAAATTCATGCACTGTCTTCATCATGGCCCTGAAGATTTGAGAGGATCCTGCTAGCTTTTTTGAATGAAAATATCTGTGGTGGCCTGAAAAATATTTAAATCTGTCCATTTCCTCAGTGCAGGATTGACAGAGAGGAGGAGGGAATGCCCTTGCTGTGATCTGAAATCAGGTAGCCCACATTTTCATATATACATAAAACACAAGACAGGCTCTGCCTGGCACAGATGCACTGATATTTGACACACCTGAACTGCTGCAATCTGTCATTTTGGCCACATGGAATTAATCGCAGTAATGCATGCAGGAAATATCAATGTTCCATCTTTGACAGTCTCCATGTTTTTTTAGGTCACATGCAGTGCAGAGTCTTACATAACATAATTATTTAATCACATGTTAATCTTCCCCGCATGAACAGTATGGTTTGAATAATACACAAGATAGATCTAAAAATAAATAATGTTAAAAACGTACGAGGGTTGGGAAAGAATTCAATGTGTTTAGTTTTTTTGTTGCAAACTAAACTACCTTGACATATCCTTTAGGCCTATAAAAGACACTTATGACCAAAAAAAGACAAGAATAATAATAACGATTGCACTTAAGTAAAAGCGAGAGTAGAGTATTAAAACGTGCAAAATTGAGGCCAATTGCCTCTGTACAACAAGGTTATCTCTTTTCACACCGGGCTGTTTCCTGGTGACTGATGAAAAGATCATTACAAAGTATATCGAGCTCATCAAGGCCCTCCCTGGAGTCATTACTGTTTTAATTAATAAAACATGCAAATATCCTGAATAGCTGTGAGCATATTCCTCGTATGTTTATTTAAGCACCGTGTCTCGTTATTTGCACAAGCTAGCTTTTGGGTGAACATAGATATGGTTTGTATATAAAATTCTGGGAGTACACAGTGATGCAATTTGGAAGCCTGCACGTAAAAGACGATAAAACCTAATTTGCTGAATCAATACTTCAGTAGGGATTATAATGGGAGTCCTCAATATCAACATCGTAGGGACAGTGTCTGTCTATAAGTGCATAAACAATGCCCAGACACATTAGTATATCCATCCGAATGTCATTTCATTGCATCGGATATTCAATCTAACCTGTGAATGCCAAATGTCAAATAATTGCAAACGTCACCTTTCTTGCCCATTCATACTCTTTAACTTCACACTCGTGATGTCATATAAATCAAGATCAAGATCAACCTCCCACAGAGACCTTCACCAGAAGGCAACATGGAGCTTTGGGATTATGAAACCTTCCCTTATAGTGAGCTAGTGCTCCCACCTCGCAGGAAAGCAGTGGCACAGCATGTGGCACATTTCCTTAGCGCTAAACAGCCTTTTTTTGCTGAGAGGTGCTGCTATTCTAACTCAAATGTAATGGAAATGCAAACGGAAACTGCAATGCCTTGCAGGAGCAAACTTTGTAGCCAATTCATACATTATCTTCTGATCAGGCAATCAGCTCCAGGTCCCTAATTAATTGATTCCACTCCACTCTCAAAGGACTGAATCCTTTATTACTTTCCAGACAGAGAAGAGAGGACAAGTGCTTTAAGATAAGATGTTCCTGTCATGGAAAGGTTTATGAATGGCATCCAAGCTCACTATGAACATGCAGCCTACATGCTTAAGAGGCACTGCAGCAACAACTCTCAGTCTAAAGGTTTGGTTATGTTAAATGAGCTGGATGTTCTATCGTTTATTCAGCGTACTCATGATTTTTTTAAAGGATCCTAGTAATTAGGACATGTCTGTGAATCTTTTAAATTATTGGGGCTATTATAAAGACACTACTGTAAACAACAGATATTATAAGGACAAAATATGACCTTAAAATGACTACCAATGGCATGAAATGAATTAAAAGCCAGAAAGGTGCATTTCTGTGATGATGAGGATGACTTTGTGTGTATTTCTTTGCAACGTGCTATTTTGCTGGCACAATGTTAGTCACAAATGATGGATGCAACCCCTTATTACGAAGAACACTCATTACCAGGGAGGGATAACTCACTAGTGTTAGACAGAAGAATTTCTTTCTGATGGACTTTTAGATTTTATTGAATAAGCCGTTCTGCACATGTAAATTAGCTGTCAAACAATAATGAGGTACAGATTCACAGCTAAGATTCAAATAACAGGAACAGGGCATGTTCTGAGCTAACCATAAAATACAAGGCTGTTCAGAAGCCACATATATCTACACTCTTTTGGACACAATACAATGCAACATACAGTAGAACCTGTGAGTTACATTCAATGACAATATTTGAAAGACATAAAATTTGTATTGTCCTTTGCTGAATCTCGGAGATCAAGCAATGATGTCACTCCTCAACTGATCTGTACATCCAAGTTCAAATGGCTTCAAATGTTAAATCACAGTGGTACTCACTCACTCCCATCAGTATACTTATATTCTCACAAATGACTGTTCTTAACAGTTTTTTATTTATTTATTTGTTTGATAAATGTAAATAAAAAATCTCAAAAAACAAATACATGCCAGACAAGTTTTTGTGTTGCATATTGTGTATTGGTTGACAGAAATGTATAGTATAATTTTTCTTGTTTTGGGCCTGTGATAATCAAGTATTTTTTGGACTGGGTTCCACAAAGCTTGATTTACAACTATGCTTTACCTTCCCTGTGATGTAGTCAATTTAACAAGCATGTCTCAACAGTGTTTTATGTTGTGATTTCCGTAAATATGTCTATAAAAACTAAAGTACAATGGGAATACAGTAGGGCTGACCCCATTTAGTCAACTGGTCGATTGTTTGGTCGATGGGCTGTTGGTCGACCAAGATTTGTTTAGCTGCGCGAAAAAAAGAAAAAAATAAAACCTTCTCCACGCAGTATGAGACACCTAGATTTGCACCACAGTTCAGCGCGCTTGCCAGTAGAATAATCCATTGTGGATGCCACGGGTATGGCAGTGACAGTCCTTCACTCTTAACATAGCTAGGCCTATATATGTTCTCTTTAAATTATACTAGACAGTTAAGGTAATAGTAATGTTGTGAATAATTCTCTCTCTATCATCTTATAATAAATGTGTTTTGCTAATTGTATGGTTTTTGCTAATTATATACATATAACTAACATGCGTAACACCCCCTTTCATGTAGCCTATATTGTATCCTTCTTGTTTCAGGCACGCGAATGTGCATTTTAATTGTAGCCTAAGATTTGCCTACAGTTAAGATTAGTGATATAGGCATACTTTAATTACTCATTTCGATATAACCTAAGAACATAATGTCAAAGAAAAAATCGGGGGTATGGCAGCATTTCGTTTTAGTCGCGGACGATCCCAAAAAAGTGGAATGTAATCTTTGCAAGCGCAGGGTTTATCGTTAATGAAACGAGGAGCAGCCTTTTGCCCAAAAATGTGGACAAGCTAGTGTTCCTGTGCCATAACATGACGACTGGGGAAGTAGGATGGTCTCAGACTCCAGTAAGTTATTTTCGATAGGCTATAGCCACTTTATGTTCAGCTTTAGGCTATAATTTAAGACATTAGGCTATGTGTGATCATTTGTTTTTTTAGCCTATTTTTTTGGCAAAAGAGATTTTAAATCCCAATGAGACCAACCTGGTTAATTAAATAAAACATAGCCTACGCATTAGAATGTGTTATGGTTGTGGTCAAATAAAAGCATCAGCCTATTATGTGGCCACACCGCAACTTCACAAGCGCAATGGCAGAATCTGCAAGGGCAGCATGAGCTGGGAACGGAGAGGTTTTTTTTTCTTTCAGGTAATCTTGAACTCCGGCTCCATAAAGTTGTAGACTATTGTTACTCACTTGTGTCATTCACTTAAGAAAGTTCTAAAATACAAGTGCAGTGTGCTTAAAGTTGTATTTATTAAAACAAATTAGGTGTGTCATATTTTTATTTTTTTTTGTTTCGACCAATCGACCAATCGGAAAAAACGGACGACTGTTGGTCGACCAAGATTTGTTTTAGTCGGGGACAGCCCTAGAATACAGGACAATACTCCATAAAACACATATTAAGACAAAATTACATTTTAACAGAGGTTTAAAATTGCATTAAACAGTCAATGGAATGCCATTAGGCTTATCGTTTGTCAGTCTGAGAGGAAAATTGAATATGTTGGGAAATGGGGAATCTGTTCAGTCTAGACTACAAGAATCAGTCTGGTTTGATGCGTGTGTTCTCCTCACTGGTGCGAGATTGTCTCCAACAGCTTTTCACATTTCATATTCTAATCCTGTTTGTTCACTTTAAATTGTCTAATTTGTCAAAACAGAATTGATTTATGCATGCCGTGAGGGGGGTGGTGTAGATAAGTTTGGCTTCAACTTTCAATGACTGATTCAAGGCTGTTACTGTTTCTTTGTTTGTGTCAGCTTGAACCGAGTCGCTGTGATTGAATCGTCTCCTGTTCTTGAATCAATCTTTTTTAATTGAAACAATTGTAACAGAGAACGTAGAAGCAAAGGCATAACCAGCTTCTCAATGATCTCAAGAGAGGCAAGGAGGCCTTCCTCGGACACAACAGCAGTTCAACACAAGCTCCAATGGGAAGAAGCAAATAACATTTGAAGACTGCGTCATCTAGTGGAGCAAAAACATCATTCGGATTTTGTGCTCCTCCACGAGATTTAGGCAAAGGAGGCGCAGATTAATTAGTCACCGAGCCTCAAATAAATCCAGAAACTGTATGTAGGATATTAATAAAAACATTCCATTAAATGCTGGTAATTATAAATGTGTGATATGAATATTGCATGAGAATACACGTAGTCCTTGGGGCCACACCCAAATGTATTATTAAGTGACCCCCACCAACCACAAAAATCAATCCTCTTAGCTTAAAAGTTTTGCTGGATGGATAAGCTGAATAGAAGCAGACTGCTCATTAAACAAACAATTAAACAAGGTTGAACGCATCTTGTTCGCTTTTGAGGATTAGTATTTACTCTGAATTTGCAGGAATGTGTTTTTCACAGTGCCAAGCCAACTCTACGATAATCATCGCCACACATCGAGCATATCTGTGGGTCACAAATATTTAGAAGCTATTATCCCGCTTGTACACATTTTAAACACACACCACATTCCAAAAGGCCTGTCACCCAGTGTTGTGAATAACAAGAGTGAGCAATGATCAAGCATTCTATTATGCTGTACGGTCTTGTGGCTAAAGCAAAGGCAAAATGGTAAAGTTTCCTGGGCGTTTGTTCAACATATACTTTGCATTTTTGGCCAGCTTAATGCTATATACCAAAATATACAATACAGCAAAACCTGTATCAAAATGTTCATATAGTATATTACAGAATCCAGAGACAAATAATTTGAATTTGTTTAGATAATTAAACACCCTTTATTTTTAGAAGAAGAAGTCACTGAGTCGTGTATAGGTTAACAAGTTGACAAGTTAACAAGATCTGAAATTCATTCACTTTCACCTCTTAAAACCACAATTCACAATTCAATGAAGGCTGTGTCTTTTCAGTTGAACATTTTCGCTAAAACAACAGGGCTTTTTGGTAGGCTTGCAGCGCAAAGGTTCCAGCAGAGTACCAGAGTACAAAGGGGGGGCAGGGGCTCATGCCCTGCGTTGTCTCGACATTTCCCCGAGAAACAGTTGTGCGTTTTGGCTGTTAACCTTGCCCAGCGAATCTTCCCATTAAATATCATTCCAAACTGGCTGATGTGAAAGAGAGGAATGGGTTTCGGTGCAGCCCCCGTTCCTCCTGGGCCACATGCACCAGTGCGTCGCGCACTTTGAAGTGCATTACCAGCACGGCGGGTTCATGATTGAATGCTGCGGGACCAGACTGAGCACCGCGCTGTCTTTGACAGAAGGAAAGAACATCTTGTGCGCTTTGAGGGAGGCCTGAAGTCCGCGGTAGCCTCATTCTTCATGCAGCATAGACTGAGAGGAACCTCGCCAACCTCTGCCAGCCACTCGCTTGCAGAGGGCCGATTCCCTACCCTACATTGCCGAACACGTCCAGTATTAACTGTGCAATCCAACAGTAGCACCAAAGCCTCTGGTGTCAGTTGGCTGTTAGATTATGCTACTAATTCCAAATTAATCTATAGGATATTTTTCATATCAGATGGTTGCCATAGATGCGCGCTGTTTGAAAGTGTCTTCCCAATGACAAGTGTTTCACTCGGGGAAGTCACTCACCGTGAGCACAGGCATAGTTTGGGTTATGCTATTAGCCAACCACGGCCAGGAGTCCATAACGGAGGGATGCGATTGGCTTCATGCCCCCAGGGGCAGAGTTGGCTGAAACCACGCAGGGTCTCTCGGGTTACTGCTGCATAAGCTCCTCCCAACAACAGGCTAGCAGCTGATGTCAGTGAGAGATAGGCCTCTCCTCCGATTGGTGCTAGCTCTCCTGTAGCATTGTATGGTCTGCAGTATGGAAAAATGGGCACTGCCTCATTGGCAAGTGCAATAGGAGAATACACATATACTTTTTCTGCAGTGCTTCTTGTGCGGGTGTGGGTGGCACAGTGGCACAACTGACAATTCAAAATTGGGGAGGAAAAGAAATATGTTTAAAGAAAGAGCAATGAAGCAATAAGTAATATGGCACAATTGTAATAAGTAATATGGCATGATGGTTGAAATTTTACCTGCCCAATGGCTGTCTCCCTGGGCAGGAAGCCTGGTTTGTTAGAGTATCCTGATACGCTCAATCAATACATGCATCAATATCGTTCAATCGTGTAACGTTTTGATTTGAAACGAGAAGGCTTGGTTTCTGGTTCACCTCCTGTCTCCCTGGCAACCTCCATTATGGTGCAATTAATCACCCTCTTTTAGTGGAAGGCAATTATAATGTATAATACTCCCGCATTGTATTTTTGTGATGATGGGAGTCATAATTACCAGGCTTCTGTTTTTCCAGGTAAAATCCCATCTCTCTCCAATTTGGCTGCTGGTTTAATTCACTATCAGCCCCAGGCTTCCTGGCTTCTTTTATCCGATATTTGATGAGCACTGGAACACCCTCTCAAGAGTGACAAACAGCACCGCCAGGTCTATGCGCATTCAATTAACATTTGAGCTTTTGAGAAAAACTGTGATTACCTCCCAAGCCTGAACTAGTGGTACGATTGGAAGAATATCATGCCATCGACGATTTCTCTTGCCGATGTTTATTCCATAGACATTTCAAATAGAAATAGAAAGGTGCGTAGATCACCAAGTACACTTGGAAAATATCCACACTCAATGTTTTTTCGTTAAGATGACACCAAAATATTCAAACATTTCAGGATAATCACTTCATCAGTGAAATGGTGCTATATGCATACATGTATAGCCTCATAATCCTAACTGTCACCACAGGTGTACAAGCTAATTAGAGTTTAACGAGCAATCAGACCCTCTACTGAAATTGGTAGTCCCTCTCAATTAGGTTATACACCTAGAATTAAGTAGATACAACTTTCATCAGCATATAATACAATTTCACTGATGAAGGCAATATAACGAAATTGTTTGAATCTTTTAGCCTCAACCTAACTAAAAAAGGTGAGTAAAAGGTGAATGTGGACCTTTTACAAATATAGTTCTCTTGGCTATAAGCCATGGATATGGGATATATTTACGCTGTATAAATACAATAAATGTCCTATTACTCTGATATGGTTGGGATTACTTTCAACGTCCTGGTGATGTTTGTCACGCGGTGTCTGACTAAGTTCTGTCTCTTTTGTCTTGTGGTTTACTGCAGTCACAGTGAACTGCCAATGTACGAGTGCATGCTCCCAGTAGAGTGTGAATAAAATATATGGGAAGAATAATCTGCTGTAAAAAATAATGTATCTCATTCTGTAGAGTGGAGCTACATATGGTCTATAAATAACAGCTCTGCCTCCTATACAAGCAATACAACACGAGTGATGGCAGAGCACTCATAGGTAGTAGCACAATAAGACAGATGTATTGACATGTTTTTCCTCATGTGTTCTTCTTGATCTTCATAGGTAACTGTGCCGAATGCCATTATGTTCATTACTATTATTTGCTTTGTTTTCTACTGTATTTATTTTGCATTGTTAATTCAGCCTAGACAGCTTGTATTTTGAATGGCGCATTTGTTCATTTATACAGCTAGATAACATATTCAAGTCACGTGCCTTTCTCAAAAGTTACAACAGAAGTTCAGTTCAGTCCATACAATAGCCACTGAGCCACACTGCGGAAAGCTAAGCTTACCTCAATGAGAACAAAACTGTAGATGATCCACTGACTTCTGTGTAGGTGTCTTTCTGAGGGCATTTTCCTTTATCGCTAATACCTGCACAGAGTGGAGAAGGAAAGTTATATTTATAGATGTATCAAAACAATCACATGAAAAATGTACACAGTGCTTACTAATCTCCGTTATTGTCAGACTTCTTATTAGGAAAGTAAATTATTATTATTATTATTCATAATATTTTTTTGGTTGCACTTTATTTTACGGTATGCTAATTACCTACTATTTACTAGGTAAGTATCTATGAATAATAAACTTCATAATTCATATGAAACTAATTCATTGGTAACCCAATAATCCCAATAATATGATTATTTAGTTATTCATTTCATGTGTAGAAAGGGTAATAAGATAATACATTCAAAGTAAATATGGTTAAGGTAAGTAAGGTATCATTTTATTTTACAGTCCTATTCCTTCATGCTACCATTAATTACTTTTTTAAAGATGTTTTCACCAGGTAAGATTTGATAAACAAGCACTACATACTTGAACACTTACCTGGCTTACATATTGTTAGTACCAAAGACACATAATTATCCAAAGTGGATAATTACTGCAAAATAATTAGATTAAATGTTTCCGTTTCTTTGACCAGTTAGTTGCAAAATAGTTTTAAAAAATTGATTTAAAATGAGTACCAGTTATTGCCTATTGTTGCCACAAAATTATTACAAAGTATGAGCTGCATAATACACCATATTTACTTTGAACTTACTATCTTATTATCCTGTCAAAATATGTAATTACTAAGTAAATACTCATATTATTGTTATTTGTTCGCAAATAATAAAATGTTAATTGCACATGTTTTGTTTAAAACAATTACCAGTTATTAATAATTATTACCACATACGTAGTACATACTAGTAAATAGTAGGCAATTAGTATACGGTAAAATAAAGTGCCACCAAATTTTAGTTTTTTGGCCATTTTTGCTAAATGTTACTGTTCGAACTACCTCAAGTGTTTATTGGAAAAGGTCATTCGCTTTTTCTGTTTCTGTTCCCAAAACCAAGAGAGTTACCTTTAGTTACAATGATCAAAAGTAATACAACACAGTACTGACAACCTTCCAGTGATAATATTCAACAATACTTTTGTACATGGTTTATGAATATTATGAAAAGAAATGCCAAGTACTGAACAGCCGTTGTGAAAGTGTTGCCCCTTCATGAATATGACAAAGATCCAATTGGAACTTGGACTTCAAAGGCCTCAAAGGTAGAGACAGTACATTCACTAAGAAGAATAAACTGAGTATCTTGTGGGTGAAACTGTGATTACACTTAACCACTAGATGGACCCTGTGACCACTTTTTCCACATCTGTTTCCCATACATCAATCAGAAGGCAGCACAGTGTCCTGAAAAGTATTATATTTAAAAATGTCTCAATACTTTGGATTATTTCTATTTGGTATGTACTAGGAAGCATCCAAAATCTCTCTTCAATTAAAAAGAAACTGCATTTTATCCTGAAAATGTTGCTCTAGCCAGTGTATTGTAATTCTATGAAGAACCACAAGATGGCACCTGTGATGAAACAAACCTAAGACCTAAGTGTGCACCAAGTCAAAAAATAATACATTTCAAAAAAGGCACGTTCACAAAACATCAAAAAGAAAAAACACTGAAACTGAAACCACAAAATTTGAAGAAATGTACCAATGTACTTTTCACAATGAGTTTAATTTCTGCATGTACTATTTTACTTATATGTTCATGTGCAGGACAATTAATATGACAGCATTCACTTTGATTGTTTCCTCACAGATGGGGGATGCAAAGATTTCATTTCTTTTTTTTTCTGGGTCAAGGTGGAAAGTACAAATTAAGGCCAAACTACATTTTCATAAGGGATTAAAACAACCAGGCCATCATTTATCAGTAATTCCTATTTTAGGAAAGTAATATGTTACTAAAATCTGAGGAAAGTGGATCAAAATAACCTTATTATTGTTAATATTATTTTAAACTCATTTAAGTGACAGCCTTACCTTTAATGGCATGCCATCCTTTGCCAAGTACAACTAACTGAAAGTAGCCCACTAAAGTAACTTGGGATGATTTGAGGATGGCACCCCACTATGTTCTAAATGAATACACACGTTAATATATCAGAATGGATGGTCCAGAAAGGAATCTGGTTACAAACCTCTGACCACCATGACCCCTCAGGGGTACTTTTACCTATTAAGATTATCTTATGACAGATAAGAATCGCGTTTTATGAAAAATTAAGTAGCTCTTCAGTTGTTGAATTTTTTAAAGATTTTTTGTTTCAGATTTTCTCCCATTTTTCTCCCAATTTAGTAGTCAATTACACCCTCTCTTTTTCATGTCAATCACCCACTCGTATTGTGAGTTCGCTGCCGTAGCCCCGACACTCGCCAAGCCGCCGACTGTAACTCCGGTACTCCAGAGCCAGTCCTATACACAGCGAACTCATGTCGGCTTCCCTTCCCCCTCCATGGGGCGGACAGTCAATTGTGACCCCCTAGTGGCACTCCTGGCCAGAGCCGACACTGACGCGGCCAGTGGAATCGAACCCCGGTCGCAGTGGCCAGTGTCAAATGTCGTAACCGCTACACCACCCGGGAGGCCCCCAGTTGGTGAATTTTTATATCAACTTTCATCCAAGGATCTCAAAGCAATTCCCAATTAGGGAGACGCTGATCTCACTATCCCACCAATGCAGAGCACCTGGAGTACCTGGCTGAAGCACACCAGTCATTTTTACCCCTGAATTCTCATCACATATCAGTTACAGCGAGGATGCAAGGAGGTTGACTGGGTGATTAAAACGGATGAGGATTTGATGGCCAGACTAAACATCAGGCTGAGACCAATTTGGGAATTTAGTCCCCACAAAAAATGGGATTTTAATTAAATGGAAGAGTCAGGATCTCTGCCTATCTGAAAGCTGACACCACCGTCCCATCAATGCACGTCAGGGCACAGCTCTCTCATACTGTACTTTCCTCATGTTGGCAAAGCGTGGGGAGGGCTACTGCTGGCCTAGCCTAGTTAACCAATATCTACCAGTTCAGCTATGTTGAGCTTCAGACATAATAATCTTCTAATATAAGTTAAGAAGCTACAACACAGTGTACAACATTGGCCATAGTCAATACCAATATTTTTAACTTGAAAATGTAGCTTCTTAGCTAACTGCATATCAAACAATTCACCTTTAACAGCAGCAGCAGCTTGTGAGTGAAATTGCTGTGGGTCATGTATCTACTGTAAATTAATTAGATATTAGTGGTCAAAGTAGACAGACAAATTACTGATTTTTATGCAAACACATAAAATAGATCAAAAATACGAGAATATCCTCTTAAAACAAGATACATGATCATCTTATCAGTTATTCAAGTGCACCACCAATGATGCATCTCCTTACAACAATGTGTTCTTGACATTACATATGGTAGAATATCTGTCCAAAATGTACAAAAACAGATGTTTATGGTAAATTTAAATTGTTCTTGTCAATCATGAAGTCGCATCGGATGGCTAAACCAACAACAACCAAATATTTAAAAACCAAACTATAAAATCTTTGACCAATTCCCTACAAAACATATGTAAACCCCTTCCAGCATCTGCAATAACTAATGGTGAACCAAAGTTTTTTGTTGTATTGTACAGCCCATTAAATCCCATAAGGAAAAAAGCTTCAACAGTTACTTTCAGAATGCTGCATGCAGTGCATTGTTTCCACACAGAAGCCTGTAACATATGTTCACTGGTAGGTGTAATTCAGTGGCAGCTGCTCAGAGAAGGCAAGGGAGGCTCTTCTCTCAGCAGCCTCTTATAAAAAATGAATTAAAAAGCTTAAAACTTTTCTTACATAATGTTACATAATTAAATGCATACATTGCTTGCACTGACTGCTGTCATTTTGACCTTAAATATATTTAGTGAAATAGCACGATCTATCGTTTGGATTGGTTGGATGATCTCCGGCTGGAAATAATCCGGTTCGCAGTCACTTTTTTTGCACCTGATGAAATGTTGTCTAATTTTGTGAATATATTATTTCTAACATAATTCACCGATTGTGTATTAATTCATTTGGCAAGTAGCCATGGTATAAGTGGGAAAATGTACTATGGACAAGTCTGTTGTTGAAAATGACAGAACTTCAGGGTGATAAGACACCCTGTCGTAGTTATGTTCTGCATTATTCATAAAATATGAATTAAAATATTAAAATAACCTATCCCATTGATTGTGTATTGGTAAGTATCAGATCAAAACATCTCTTGTTTATTTGGGATACGTTTGGCTACAAATAAGTGTTTGGGGGGATAAGCGTATCCCCACAGGAAATCTGGAAATGAACATATAACGATCAGAGGCAGGGATAAAGAAAGCAGGGGGGGGGAATTAACTAAATGCCAAGGACATTTCATTTTAGAAATACTGCAATGACCTGTGCATTTTCTTTCATCTCCAACTGATATATGGTGAGGAGGACTAGTGGATTGCCACCGAACTATGGCCACAAGTTCATCTACATTGCTGACCGCTGCTCAATAAGACACAGATGACCAATCAGACCAAGTCATGACACAGCCCAAGTCATGCATTGATCAACTTAACTGATCATCATCAAATCATAACTGATAAACATAGGTCATTACAATTATTTACTAAATCTTTCATATGAGCCAGTTGGATATGACCTACTGTATGTGTCTGGCTGAGAAAGCCAAAAAATTGTATAGGCAGAAGATGAGTTAATGATATGTGAGCTTGAAGATAAACGTTGGTTAGCACTGCTGATGGGAAGTATAATATCAAACAAAATACAAAGATGTTAAGAGGTACAGATATCTTCAATAGCTAGTTTGTTTATGTCCAAGCCAATAGTCAATATTAGGTCTAAAGTATTCTACCTGTGCAGCAGATGTACATCATTAATCTGTCTAGAGCATGCATGTCTGTTATTTTGTACTCTGTAGAGTGCAGTACTCTTTCACCAAGGGTTATTTGACAACCCCTATAAGAAATGCTGGCGAGAAAAGACTCTTTACTTGTATTTTCATCAATTCAGAAAAGATTACCTAAAATAGTTGCATTCTACTTCATTTAGAATAATGCCTTTTCCATGTACAATTAGTAGACAGTCAATAAACCAAATTAATTGAAGTTGAAACTTGCAGAGTAAGTTATTTGGCCTAAGCAACTGATGAGCTGATTTGGTTACAGATCACATTTTTGTTACAAATATCAATTTTAGAGTTTCCCCTCCATTGATAACCATTGATATAACAAGGTAAAGTTGCCAGAGGCTGATTTTGCACATAATTCCCATAGTGAACACTTGTTATCTCTTACTGTGTGGCAGTGTAGTGTAATGGTTAGGGAACTGGACTTGTAATGCAGAAGTTGCTGGTTCAATTCCCAGGTGGAGCACTGCTGTTGTACTCTTGAGCAAGGTACTTAACCTGAATTGCTTCAGTAAAATTCTGTATAAATGGATTGTATGTAAAGAAATGTAAACTGTGTAAGTCGCTCTGGAGAAGAGCATCTGCTAAATGTGTAAAAATGTATTGTGTACATAATTCTCATTTTATTTGGCTGAGTGGTTCTTTTTTCAGACCTCATGCACTCAGATAACTGATAGACATAGTTACTTCACTTGGTGGAACTTCTAGATTCAATAAAAACAGCCAAGCCATCTTTTATTGAATAAAATGTATGTATTACAACAAAGTGCCTTCTTTTAAAATGGTTTGGTGGTATTGATGGTGTTCAGGTCACTTTGTTGTAATACATTAATGTGGCAGGGTTTTTTAACAAGTTGGCTTGGCTATTTTGATATCGCACTGTAACTTATCTGAGGATGAATGCATACCTGGGAGTAGTGGGGTCATCGATCATCGACTTCAACTATGTCACGATATAATGTGTGTGTGTGTGTTATAAAATGCTACTGATTCAAACTGTGATACTGTTAATTAAAATAAAGCATAGTTTGACTGGGGGTCCAGCTGTAAACCAAATTTGTCAATGAGTCCCATTCAAGGCTTATGATTGTCCCTCTTGATGGGGAGGGAACTATCTTTACATTTTATTTATTTTCTAGGACCAAATAAATACCAGTGTAGGTAATTTTTGACGGTGTATGAAATTCCTACACCAGTAACATTGGACAGAGGGTTTATGTACTTATACCTGTAATAACACATGCATGTGAGAGTTGGCATTTCCATTTAAAGCTTATATTGAACTTTTTGCTAGATGGGAAACCTTCTTTTTTTTTTTGCTTCCCACTTAATTTGAAGAAATCTGTATTAAACAAACACTGTGCATACCATGTGTATGGTGGAAACTGTATAACATGGTGAGCCAAGTAATTTGATATAATATATGACATTTAGCAGACACTTTTATCCAAAGCAACTTACAGTAGTGAATGCATACATTTTTCAGTATATGTGGTCCCAGTGGGAAGTGAACCCACAACCTTAGCGTTGCCAAGGCCATGCTCTACTTACTGAGCCACACAGAACCACATATAATTGATGATAGGAAATATGTTCAATAGTTGCTTTCCTAAAATATTTTTGCAAGCCTTATTGTTAAATCAATTTCATCCAGATAACGGAGCTGGTTCTGTCCGCAGGGATCTCGACGCGACAAGAGAGCAATTTAGCTCGCCGAGCTAAAGACTCAAGTCCCTAACTCCGAGAACTAATCACACTCTTATCCACGTCACTTTCTGTAGCGGACGCTCACGTACCAGAGCTCATCCGCTACACAGACATGTGGTTGAAGGAATGAGGGACCTAAGCACTGCACTTCACGCTGGCAGCTACTTATTTTCATTCAATATGAAGATGAACATTACTGACCTGCCTTTATGTTTTCTCCCTCCTGTCTGTCTGCCTTACTATGTAGGTGTTATGAAACCATTACTAAATCATGTATAAAGGTAAATGGTTTAAGTTCCCATATTTAAAGGCAAATGGCAGGCTAAATGGCATATATAAGTGTAAAGTTTACAGAGGGTGGCCATCTTGGTTTTGGAAGGTATGCATTTCACACTTGCAGGGTGCTCCCTTGACCGCTCGATTGAGAGGGAATATCAGGAAATCGAATTCACCAAATGAAAATTATGTAATGAGTAATGATTATCAGCACTTCGCCAGAATTATGCACAAAAACAGAATCTGGTTAAACACTGTCACCCATGAAAATTGGGAAGGCTTGGAGCTGGAGGAGTTGCTCCAATAGTGCTGAATGTTTCCAGTGAGAAATTTCCCAGCTCTCTAATTTGCTATATGTAAAATTGTAGCAGGATTATGTAAATATATAAATGCAGTTCCTTAAGGCTAAAAGTCAAAGTATAACCAAGTATTCTTAGAAGTTGCTATTACTTGACACAAAGTATGCCTGTGAAAGCCATCAAAAGAAAGCCCCTTATACCCCTTTCCCTCCCGTATTATCATCAGGCTCAGTGTCTTTCAACTGTCTCCCCTGACATTGCCTAATTTCACTGCACCCTTACTGCAATGTGTGATTCATATTTCCATTGCTTTAATCACAGCACCACCACACACTCAACTCTTTTACAGTACTCCCCTGTGTTACTGAAGTGTTTAACATAGGTCACCTTTAAAAAATGAATACCTTTTTAATTTTTCCCACACCACTCAAGTCTCCTGAAGCTACAGTATGAGACTGAAGTATGTTACTCAATAGTGCAGAGCCCAGCACCCAGAAAGAACCCAACACATTTATTGTAATACTTTTGTCTGAAACATTCTGAATACTGTTTGTACCAGTCCTGAGTGGAAACTAATATGTGTTTTGATGGCAATGGCAATGACTGATACTGATACACCGCTTTTACCTACAGTATGTACTCAATAACCCCATGCTGTTCTTGTTCACTTCGGAACATTTTCAAACGTGGTGTTTTCAGAAAACCGGTGATACAGGAATCCACTGATTTCACAGCTTTTTTTGCTGGACGTCTTGTAAATCTACATTGCCATATAGCCCTGAAACTTTGAGGACTAGATGCGTTTCATTTGTTTGCGTGTTGTTGTTGCTGTTGTTGTTTTACCTGAGAGTATATTTCTCCACTCACTTTCAATGGTGATCAAAACCAGTTAAAAATCTGTAGAAAGAATGTCAAAATGCATGTTCAGTGAAAGTGAGAAAAAGAGGCATCAACCAGGCACATATTCAAAAAAATGACACAGACATAACATTTGCACTGAATGACAGATGTTCGAATTGCACAGGCATTCCCCAGCTAAAAGGTAATTCTGCACTTCACTGTTGACCAAATTATATATTGAAATATATGCTATTCGGTTGACATCGTCAGGCTGAAATGTCGTACCGTTCATAGTTACCATTTTGAGAAAGTTTTCTCTCTGTTTATTTCTCGTTTTAACCAAATGCATTCAGGTTCTGTGATACAGCAAGACAAAGAAGTTATATGTGGTGCATTGCTGTATTTCCTTAGTCTCTGCACGAACGGTAGCTACTTGCAAAGGCGGCGTGTTTCAATGTAGACACTTAACTACCACACCAGTAACATACACAGCAACTGTATGACTGCAACATGCAATCTAATATTGTAAGGAAAAGTAATGGCACTACGGAAAAAACTCCTACCTTGGACAGCGCAAGAAGTTAAGCGTCTCAACAGCTGAAACATACGGGTGAAATAAATACGAATAGCATGCTATTTTCTGTTGCTCTGTTGCTCGGTACGTGTTAGCACTTATGTTTGTTTGTTTGTTTTAAAAGTGGGCAATCCGAGACTGAATTCCACTTCTGTTCAAATTAAACCATTTTATCGAGACTTTCAGTGCCCCCGGTAGTTGATTAATTACTGTTCTGCGTGCAGCCAATGCAGCAACGCGCATGCGCCGCTCAAGACGTCCTTTTCCCGGTAATATGGTCCTGGAAGTGAAGCCTCTTTGCAGCACTGTTGGTAAGCCCCCTCCCCCTCCCTATGTCTTCTTCTTGGTAACAGGTATCCTATTCGCGCTGCACTGCACTGCACTGCACTGCACATAAACCGTGCAGGATATAATTTTACTCGAAGGGTAGGTAGGCTATGTGACATGCACAGTGGGACCGACTTCCGCGGCTTTCATCCATTCGCAAGGTTGGTACAGGAAGAAATGTATGCCACAAAATCTCCCCTTGCTTATTTTCCAAGACGGTTTAAATGCATAATTCCTGGCAAACCAATGCACTCAAACCAAATATCTCAATTGAAGCACTGCACGTAGGATATTGTACATGGTATTATTTTTCTATATTTGCGCTGCTTACTGTTTTTGATTAGTCCAATTGAAATGAATGTAGGCTATTACTCCGCAGATATAGTAAAAACAATGATATAGTATCTGGCCACATGTTTGTTGATAAATTGTTTCTCTGTCTTTCACCTAGAATATGGCTCTATGAAAAATTAACACATTTGGTGGTGAGAAAATCATCTTTGGCTCACAATTATGAAAAATCAGACATCCCTGTCTGAATGGCTTACCCAGAGCCTGTCAGTGTTATGTTCAGAAGTGAAATACACATTCAGATTCCACAGCAGCAGATAATGTATAAGTACCTTTCTTATCGTCTTACACAGCAGCATGGCCTTTTTGTGTCAATAACATTCATATCACTCAAGAAAATGAATTTACAAACTAAAAGTATTTATGTGACAAGTACAGTTTTGGCTACTTTCGTTTCACAATATTTTAGAGTCTGAAAACCTACAAAGTTTCAGCTATAGTTCGATTGTTTTACATGTGGTAAGTGTGCATGGTATAGATAAGGATTCCCAGGAGTTAACTAAACTTAAATTCATTTTGCTTGGTCTTCTTTTCCCACAGTACAAGGCACACTTTGGTCACCATTTTAAACTTACCAGTGGGAATCAAATTAATTGCAATCTCTATTAATATCCACAATGAATCCAGCTTCAGTAAACTAGTTTAAGTAGACTGGGGGGAACAAACAGCATTAATAACAACAGATTAAAATCCTGAAAGTCTGGTATAGTTGGGTATAGTTTTGCTGACTGGACATTTTGAAACAATTTGATGTGAAATCATGGTAAAACAAAGACACCAACTGATAATAGTATTTATTCAGATGCAGAAATCACATTTCACAATTTCTAACTACTGCAATATTTCACTTTGTGTTCTTTGCTGAGGAAAAGTATATGAACATGTCTGTTGAGGTAATACTGTTCACAAACATGTTTTACTATGTGAGGTATAGAATTGGGAGAAAAAAACAATAGTGGCCACTGTTGACTTCAGTTGCCAAACTTTTGTTGTTGGAATAAGGTCTATCAGACGTAACAGACAATTAAGTGATAGGATAGGTATGTATAATGCAGGGGAATGGTGTAAATGTCAGAGCTCAAGTTAACACTTAGAACGTGTCGTCTGTTATAATGGTAAAAGTTCATTTGAAAAAACATTAATTGACCTTGGTATTCCTACCAATCTACTTTAACGATTGGTTGGGTATTTAATATAATAGATGTAGCCTATGTGAAATGTAACATTAAACATATGCTATCTACACCAACCTAAACTATACGACCAGATAAGCCATTGGAAACACCTATAGTTAATCGAACACAGCTGGTACTAGAGTCTGTAAATCGTCTAGCCATATTCTGTGATTTCTGTTCTAAAAATTGCTCTAAAATATCAGTGAATGAGCCTGTGCGCGTGCGTCGGACGCGCGGTCCCTTGTGAGGGAAAAAGGCTTCTGGCGTGACGTCAGTTCGCTCGGTGTTTTACCTTTGCGGTCTCATCTATCATACACTTCATAAAGTATCTGTAAAGTATATAACTGCAAGCGGAAGGTATCGGATCAACAAATGCACAGGGAAGGTTCCAGCTTGCGTATCCCACCATATCTGCTGTTACAGTTGTTGTAGTTCAAACCGGGTTGGTGTTCCAGACAGGCATTGACACTTGGTTAGTTGCTGGTAAACTGCATAGAAACCCGCACACTAGCGACAATTGGCAATGGAGCAAACCACAGCCATAGTCGCTGGGTATTTTTAGGCAAAAGTGGCTCCGATTAGTTAATTTTACAACTGGTTCTCTCAGAGGCAGAAGATCCAACATGTCTGCAAAGGAAAGACAGAAAGGAAAGGTGACCAAAGACAGCGTTACCTTGCTGCCTTGCTTCTATTTCGTTGAGGTAGGTGTGCTTGCATTTGAGCATTTTAGAACACTGCTATATGCAGAGCTTCCGCGATTTCTGAGTAGAAGTGGTGTTTTGAGAAAGACAGACAGACAGACACTTCTGGAGAATGCGTTTGTTTTGTATGTCCATCCTGTTAGAACCCCTGTCCAATTAAACGCGGTGCACGATACGTTTATGCACAATAATATGGTACATTTGGTGAATCTAATGGTACATCTAATCAAATACCTCAATGACCACTGCGAGTTGCTTACTATGGCTGTAAAACGTTTTGCTACTTTACTGTCAATGTATTTCACGATTGTATTACAGGTATTCAATAGCAGAATTACCCATCAATAAAGCTAAATCAGTCGTGACTGCAAGGCAGCATGAAGTCCGAACAGCTGCTTCTTTAAGTTGTTTTAGAAGGGAAACAAAATTAATGTGACAATGGAAAAAATAAAATATGTAGTTATAATGAATCCAATAGCATGCCACCTATCAGGAGCAATTAAGTACTCTTCCTCGGGCTCAGAAAGCGGTTTCTAATGCATGTGTTTTTGTCAATCATTGTGGCTGCGTTTTTCACCCGGCTATTTCCTGCAGTCTCGTCCAAAATAAGAACCATAATTCCTTTATACCCATTTTTTGTGTGCTTCACTCGTGGGGGATTCAAATGAAATAAGTGTGGATGATTTTAGCTTTGATCTTAAACACCCATCAGTCCATTCCTAATAACGATACAGTGGATGGATGTCAACAAATGGCTGACATTAGTAGTGACCTGTAGGGTCTCCTCTCTCTCTCTTTAGTACTTTCCTCTAATATATATTGCTATATATATATATATATATATATATATATATATATATATTCATATTGATTAAAACCATTATAATTGTTTAAATAAATATTATATATAATGTTTATTTCACCACTGTTTCTTTCACATGAACTACAGACCAGGTATATAAAAGTCTAGCAAAAGTCAATTTTCACAACATTTGAAATATTTTCATTGCATTGCCCCTTTAATGGCATTTGCAAAATGGTTCAAACATACATTAGAGGAGGTTTCCTTTATTTCTCATTGAAGATATTTTGCAGAGGACTTCACAGTAGTCTTAGATTAGCACCCTCTTGGGTCTGGGAAGGCATGTACACACTGTATGTACAAAGCTATATAGCTTTATTTATACATATGTTACACTTGAGGAAGTAGACATACATTGTGCTTGTGTTCTCAGCCATGTTCAGTCACTGTTACAATTTGGGGACTGTGGAAAAGTTTTCATTGGGACAGTCATGTTCGATTTAAACCCTTGATTTAAATCAAGGGAGAAAACTGGTAAGATGTTAATATGTCAGAGATGATGAGTGGGTCACTTGCACCATGAAGTGGATAAGCATAAGCATTGCTTTTGGTGATCATATTTTTATGAACATCCAAAAAAGCTTGGGTTGTCTTTTATGCAACCACCATTAAGTCAGCTGACAGCTTTTGACAAAGCATAGCTGAATGCCAGGCAATCTTCAGTGCTAGTGCCTTGTGCATTTTCTCAATAAAGGAAAATGAACAAGAAATGTTTAAAAATTCATGAATAATACCTCCCATACTTACCATCTTAAAAAAATAACTGGGCATGAATCTTTTAGAGAAAAAAAGTTGTAACATATTCGTGACGCGAATTGACACTCCTGTGGACCCTTAGGTAGTAACGTTCCCTGACACTGTCGAAAGATAATTGCACAGATGCAATGCCATGCAGAAAATGTCTGCCCATGTTTGTGTTTTAATTCTGCATAGCTGGAGGGAGTGCTCTATTTGCGGGGCTGCTGTTGGGAGGGATAATAGGCAGAACATGGAAACACCAGTGCAATAAAAAATAATCACATACTCTGGGATGTGGACCAGTGCTGCTGGCTGGAGTTTGCTGGAGCTTAAATATAGGGCAATGGGACATAAAGAATGAAGGCAATAGTGCTTTCACTGGAAAGACTCCTTAGGGAAAGTGAACCAGGTTAGTGCTCACACAAGATGAATAATTAGTGGCAGGGAAGTTAGCACACTCTTATCCACTAATTCACTCACACATTTATTGTTTAATTTTATTCACTGATACAATGAATGCATGAGCTGCCTTATCAGCACAGTTTGTGCACCATTATGATCTGAATGTGACAGGTTGTATTTCAAGTGATGGCAATCTGCAGTACTGCTAAAGAGCTGCTGACTCCAGGACATCTTACATTTACATTTTTACATTTTAAGCATTTAGCAGGCGCTCTTATCCAGAGCGACTTACAAGATGTGATCTCAAGATCTTAAGAGTTGAACTTCTTTACAGCCTACACCCATCCATACCACCCGCCAACTGTTATCCATGTGTTTGCTAATCATGATGGAGGAAAAAAGGCTGATGGTTGCACTGGTGTTATTCCTGGTATTATGGCTGCATAACAATCGCTAACTTGGCAATGTCACATTAAATGACAAAGCATGTTATGCAATGCTGTATCTGTCATTCATTGTGTTCTCTCTTAGGCTGTGTGCTACTCCACCAACGTTCTCATCATTTAGTGCTCTGTACGACAGCCCACTATTCTGCCCATTAACAATAATAATTGGCATGCTTTTTTTCTGCTTTTGTATGTTGTCCTGGCACTCGGTTGTCATGCTATTAATAGCCATCTCCCTGAGGCAGTCCAATATTTTGCTGTACATCTTCAAATAGCACAAATCTTGTAGTGCACCTAAGCATTAACAAGCGCAATTACCTGGGACTTCTCCCAAGGAATTATGCCCTGGCTTGCCATACTGTTTTACATTGGTAGTTCTCCTAGCTAGTAGAAAAAGCTAGAGCCGTGTTTTGAGAGGCTCTCAAATATTGCTGGTGGACATTATAGACTCCATGGCTGCTAATATCATATGAAAGCATAGGACAAACACGCCTACTTCCACCTGACTGTCATGAGCCTCTTATGTCATACCTGTTGACCGGAGGTTGATTTGCTGTAGAAACACATCTGGTTCACCTCAGGGCTGATCTTTGAAAATTCAACATGGCCATTTTCCTCACTGATACCCACAATGCACTGTTGGAGAGGCACTTCAACATGAGTCGATTGCCACAGCAGTCTTCAAAGAAAAATATCTATACAGAAGGCACTGGCTTGCAATATGAGCCCTACCAAATATTGACTGTTTTCTGATTAGCATTTTCCACCCAGCCATTTTATAGCGTGCTGTCAGGATTTTTGCAGTCTTTTTCCAGAAAGAAATGGGCAGAGATTCAATATCAGGTGGCCATGGACACTACATTACCTACAGTAATTGTGAACATCAGCTTCTAAAAATAACCACCAGGGAAACTGTCACGTCTCGTGTTCGTGTTCCCCGTAATTAAGTGTTTTCATTTATTCCATGTTTTCCTGGTTGTCTGGTCCGTGTTTTCACTTTCACTTACCTGTTCCCAGTCTTGTCATTGTATTATCGTTTTCACCTGTTCCTCATGTGTCTGATTGCAGTTAGCTGCATTCCTGTTAATTCCTGATTGTTTCTCGTTATGTCTGATGTAGTTAGCTGTTCGTTTCCCATGTTCATTTCCTGATTGTCTCGTTATTGTATTATCGTTTTCACTTAATTCCTCATGTGTCTGATTGCAGTCAGCTGCATTCATGTTTATTCCTGATTGTTTCTCGTTATGTCTAAATGTATTTAAGCTGTGTGTTTTCCCATGTCGTTGCCAGATTGTCTTGTGCTTTGCGTTATGCTCACATTACTCTCCCGCGTTATCGCTGTTTCCCAGCGTTTTGTTGCTTCGTGTTCGTGCTTGTGCTCCAGTGTTCGTCATTACCGCTCCTCCCTGTGTTCCCTGGACTGCCTTCTCGTTTTCGACCTTCGCCTGCCCACTGACCACGCCTTGCCTGCCCCTGATACCCCTGAAGCCCGCAACGAACTCTGCCTGTCCCCGACCATCCTTTGGATCTCTGCATTGCCCTGATTACTCCTGCCTGACCTTTGCCTGTCCACCTAATAAAAGAAGTTTCTGCATTTCTGGGTCCGCGCCTGGTTTTCTGGTCCCTGCCGTGACAGAAACAAGCCCTTATCCACTTGTACATATCTATTATATAACCTTCAGTGTCACTTTTTTGGTTATTACTTAGACTCGGGAACACAAATAAGAACATTAGAGAGTTTCTCTGTTAGGAGAAAAGTTAGTAGGTGTTCAATTTGAAAAAGACTTGTAGTTGAATTGTAGTTGATCAAAGCCTATCTGCATCAAAGCAGTGTGCTACAGCGGTGAAAAAAGTAAACAGGTGCTGGGATACATAGCAAAAAGTATTGAGTATAAATCAAAGGAGGTTATATTAATGTTATATAATGCCTTTGTCAGACCTCACTTAGAATTCTGTGTGCAGTTCTGGGCACCGCACTACAAGAAAGATATAGAAGCTCTTGAAAAAGTACAAAGAAGGGCAACTAAATTGATACCTGGTATGAAAGGTAAAAGTTATGATGATAGACTTAAGGCACTCAATCTATTTAAGCTTAGCAAACGGAGACTTAGGGGGGATTTGATTTAAGTTTTTAAATTCCTAAAAGGAATTAACAAAGTGAAATACCAAAGATTTTTAAAGATAAGTGGGGTCAGCAGAACAAGAGGCCACAGGTGGAAATTAGTTAAAGGCAAATTCCACACGGATATTAGGCAGTTTTTCTTTACACAGAGTTGTCAATGCCTGGAACAGCTTGCCAGGTCAGGTAGTAGAGGCAGAAACACTTGGGCTATTCAAGTCCAGGCTAGATATAGTACTAGATACTCTTTAGATTAGGACATGACGAGCCTAGATGGGCCGAATGGCCTGTTCTCGCCATTATGTATTCTTATGTTCTTATAACAAAATGGGATTCATTGGGTTCAAGTCTCTTTTATAAAGCTACAGAAACTCCTGAGTAAATGAAGGGTTCTAGAAACTATTACGGTGTGGGGTGCATTTTCCTGGCACGTTTTAGGTCTACTAAACCCCTTAGAGGGCGAGGTAAATGCCAGTAAATACAAAGCCATTTTGAGTGATCACCTTCATCCTATGGTATTTATATCCTGATGGGAGTGGTCTCTTCCAGGATATGAATATTTCAACATTATTGGCTAAATGTTTTTGAAAGGTGTGTGGATGGTGCAGAAGGAGTTATTAACAGTTAGCCAGATATGAAAAGTATTGTGTGCTTAAAATTATATGAAATACTACTGTATATAGTATGTTTTAAGTATCATTAATATATTCTTATTCTTTAATTAATTGTCAGATCCATAAATCCTCAGTCAGCTGGAATCTGCTTAGAACTCCAATTTCAAGGGACTTTGAGATGCCCTTGTGGATCAATGACCCATTTGTTTTAATATTAGAGCATTAAAGCACATTGTATATTTCAATCATGTAAATGATGACATCGTGTATGTATTTTGTTACTTTGTACTGTATATAGTTGTTCTTTACTAAAATGTATACGTGAACCGAACATACCAGTAATAAGCTATGAGATTTATCTCGACCAAAGATTATTATCCTACCATCGTGTTAACTAATGTATTGCCAACACTCCATATATATCCAGTGTGATGTCACACCCTTGGGTGCTATGGTGACGTGTATACATACAGGTGCTATATGCTCCTATGTCTTTCACTGTTTTGACCTGACAGAAATTCTGTGAGGAATTGAAACATTGTCACAAATATATATTATGGAAGTATTAATTGTGTGCTAGCTTCACCTTCACTTGTAAGATACTTATTCTGCACCAACGAGAAAAAGGATGTGCATATGCTAATCGGTCAATAGAGAATCAAAGATGCTATACAATTTATTTATATATTATGACAATTATATTTTATATTTTTTTACCCTCTGATCACCAATTTCCTTTCACACTTACAGGTACTGTTTCTTATCTTGTTTTTAACAGTAATTGTCTAATCATCTAATCTCCATTTTAATTGTTTATGCGATGAAAAGAGTCATTTTTATTTGAAAATGTGTTTTGATATTGAATGTATCATAATTATATAGTGGGTCGTTTGTCACCCTGAATAAAGATGTCAACGACATCACGCAACAACAACATTTATATTGATAAAGCAGCACGGTGGTCAGCACATACTCAATTTTCACCCGTCATTTTTCAGCAAGTGCCTCTTCTCCACTTCAAACCCTCTCCTCTTTGATCCAAAAGCCATTTTTCTCAGATATAGTAAAGTGTAATACCCAGCAAAGTACTATGTCTTAGGAAGCCAAGCTTTGGCCTTGAACTGGGCTTGTAACTTAAAGGTTGCTGGTTCGATTCCCAGGTGGGGCATTACTGTAGTACCCTTGAGCAAGATACTTAACCTGAATTGCTTCAGTAAATGTCCAGCTGTATAAATAGATTATATGTAAAGAAAATGTATGTCTTCGTAAGTTGCTCTGGATAACAGCATCTGCTAAATGCCTAAAATGTAAATGTGAATGTGAGTTGTTTTCATATCATAAGAACCTGAGAAAGTAATGGAATTAATATCCCAATCCATTCCAACTATGCATTATATTTGCAGCCTAATAAACATAGATTTTTATTAGCTTTTTTAATGTAACTTCCTGCTTTAAAAAGCACCAAACTTAATAATATACAGTAAATGATTGCTTAGGTTATCACATTTCCTCCATATAACTGTACAACACTTATCATACTTTATCATACTCAAGTACAATAATAAAAAAGTAAATATTACAGTAAGTAGTGTTGCGTTTATGAAGTATACACATATCAGGGAATCAGGTGCAGTATTATTACATTGTTCATAGCTGCCAGGCACGACAGGTTAAAGGAATAATTTAATCCATTATGAATCTATAAAAGAAGCAGGCCAAAAGCCTTGATGTACTCAGTGTGGCATGTCTAATATGTCAGGAGTTTATTGGGTTTTTTACACTGCACTTCAGAGTGATGTTTGCTTTGATGTTCCTCTCCCTGGGCAGCTGCCTATCCTGGCCTCATCTGTGGTCAGCTTGTACTTCCTGGAGCTGACGGATGTGTTCAAGCCCGTGCGCTCCGGCTACAACTGCAACGACCGTAGCCTGAGCCTGCCCTACATCGAGCCTGTGCAAGAGGTCGTCCCACTATTGATGCTCCTAAGCCTGGCCTTCGCCGGGCCCGCAGCCACGGTCAGTCATGTTCACCATTGTCTCAGTCTTGGTTTAGCAAGGCACCAAATATCAATGTGATTTCTGTGCAGGTGGATCCCTTACACAAACAAAAAGTCAGTATGGGCCACTTTACATTTGCTGTAGGATCGGACCAATACGTTTCTTAAGAAGAAAAGCATTTTGTAATTGGAATAAGCCCTTCTATTTCATGTTGAGGGGGGCCTCTTCAGTGTGTGTCACATTAAAACCTAGTATAGTAAGACATGTGAACTTCCCCTATGGTGAAATAAAAAGAAGCTCCTCTACCTTATTCATTACCTCTTCATTTCCAAGTGTTTTCTTGATAAAAAAAAAACATTCTGGCTGGACTTTGAGCTGTACAATAACACTCAAGTCAGTTTCAGAACAGGCTGTTTAATGGATACTGTTTAAAAGTGATTCATGTGGAAAGCACTAGTGTTTGCTGTTGTACCTTTAATCCAGAATTGATTTATAAAGTAAAAAGAAAAGTATAAAGAATTTAATCAGAATGAGTCAATTTGTCCTGGATTTATGGATAAATATCCTACTAGTTTTGATCAGAAATGGCATATCCAACTGAGGCACTTGTTCTTTGTGCAGTGAAGCACCCTAGCTTGGATCGAATCCTAACCATGCCAGTGTCAACTGCAGCTCGGATTCTGGTTGGTGGATGTATAATTGGCCATAGTGTCACTCAGGTAGGGAGAGCATCTATGGTATCCCCTGCCTCATTGCGCAATAGTGACCCCTCTGGTCAATTGGGTGGTTGCAATCCACCTGCAATCTCCCTCCATCAGCTGTGTCATTTGTGCAGATCCACTGGTGCAGTAACCATGCAGCTGATGGATTGCGGCTTGAAAATAACCGATTGACGGCTGGCCGCAGGCATTTCAGAGAGCCTTACTGTATAGCGTAGGCCCGCTTGATTTAAAGATTTGATTAGGATATGCGGTTGTAAACTGAGAAATGTATTATTAATTTAAAATATTTTAAAAGCTGAAACCGTTGAACTACAGTGTCATTAAACATTGAAACTGCGATATTTACTCTTAGTTCAAGTTAAGGTTAGAAGAATCTGTGCCAAGGCATTCTTATAAGGCTGGGGTGGGCAAGGAGGGCCGTATCCATTTCTGGATTCCATGCCAACTTCTACGCTTAATTATTTAATTAGCCCAGTAATTTACGTGATCTGACATTTTGGCTAAATTTCTTGATGAGCCCATGAATGACAGATGAAGACTGTTCTTTGTTCCCATATGAAACATGTTACTGTGGTCTAATATACAAGTGAACCAGCATTGGTGTATCCAACTAATCAGCTAATTGAGCCAGGTTAATAGGTAGAAACAAAAACCTGCATACACACCGGCCCTCCAGGACCAGAATTGCCCACCCCTGTTATAAGGCCTGTTTCAGTGTTGCATCACGCTTTGTTTGCCTTGTGCTCTCAGCTTTGATCTGACTTTGGTCCACCAAGGCGCACAAGGGAGCCTTCCCAGACTCACGCTGAGCAATGTGTAAATGTGTCTTCCTTATATTTAGCTAATCAGTAGGAAATATGGGTAACTGGGTAACAAATAACAAAGGTTATTTGCTTCTTTTTTCTTGAGATTTTCCGTCCTTGTCGATGGAAATCACATCGATGAAAGCATGCTGTATATTTGTAGAAAACTTGTACACAATGAGTAATATGTTTTGAGTGCTGACCTTTATTTCCATTTATAAATGGATTGCTAGTGCAATACAGTTAACATAATGGGATTTTGTGCATGTAAATCCAGAGCTCTTGTAATTCAGCTAGTGCAAATTAGGTACAGATGCACTCATTGTATAAAAGATACAGCATTTACAATGTAATGCTGTAAGAGCTATCTGTTTACAATTTTATTTTCTAATTCTATTATTTTCAGTAATTAGCTCTGTCCTCCAGCTGATACATATTATGTTCATAGTCATCTGTTTTTGTGTGAAGTGTTATTCCTCCAATTCTGGATGTTTTATTAGCTTCTTCATCAGTTCCAATTAAATTTGATTGCTTTGAATATATGCCGCCAGTTTAATTTATGATTATTCTCCTGTAGAGGGGCCAGCAAGCACAGCGGTGCTTTTTTGTTGTTGATTAAATTTAAAATTGTACAATATTGTATAGGTTTTCATATTCAGAGGTGTTATTCTTGACTGAATGACTACAAACATTGAAGTAATGTAAAAAATGGTTTTCCAGGTTTCTCTTTTTACTTTCAGTGTATACTCATAAGACAAACGGCACATGCACACATTTCCTCTTTCTTTCACATCTTTTCCTCTCATAGATCATTTTTTCCCCTTCTTATTCTGTTTACCTTGCAGATTTATATGGAAATACCCAGCGGTAATGCGCTATCCCAGCATACTGTGGTTTTTCATAAGATACTTGGCAACTTTGGCAACTCAATTACCAGAGAAATCACAGACAAAATCAAATCCTTACCACAACTACAATTTTCTGTAAGACTGATAACTGGTGACACATAAGATGTTAGGGACAAAGCAGGAGTCAATGTGTGTAGTGAAAGTATTCATATCCTTCATTTGTTTAAGCATAATAATTTCTAATACACTGCATGTATTTATGTTGTGACAGGGGTGTGGGATTTCAACGCAGCTGTAATCAATAACAAAACCTCACCTTGAATCAAACATTTTTATTTGGAGAAACTAACAAGGGGAGGGGGGGGAGAAATATAATCAAGTCCAATCCACAATCCTTACTCCTTGTGAAAGTCCATAATTCAATGGTCGGTTTCTAAGTTGGGGTTCTCAAACATTTGATGGTCGGTACACAAAACAGGTTTTCAAAACAATCCAGGTTGTATCCAGTAACCCACACTAATTCGGTTTTTAACGCTCACTCTCACAAGCAACTTTAAGGCCTTCCTTTCACTCAGTTTCAAAAACCAATCATCTATTGTGGTGTCCCTTGGGGTTGGGCGACACTCACAGACCTTTGCAGAGGGCTTAGGCCAGGGGTGTCAAACTCATTCCATCAAGGGCCGAGTGTATGCAGGTTTTTGTTGCAACCAATGCACTACTCCAGGTGATTTCAATTAGGTCCCTCCCTTGGTTGAAGAAGTGGGCTAATTCGTGAAATCACCTGGTGTAGTGCATTGGTTGCAACGTTGGGAGAAGTAACACACAGCACACGGTACAACTTTGTTGTGGTGCTAGTTCTCAAAATCCCTTTGTTCTGTCAAAATATTGGCCGGTGACTATATAGAGATATAAAACGACAAGTACTTAGCCTAGTTTTCCCAAGGCAACCTTGTTTCCAAACTCACAGTGTGGACTCACACTGCTTGCCCACCTGGCTACTCTCCTCCCCTCCACGCCCCTGACGTTCTTCAAAACAATCAACTCACTCACTTGGTGCCTTAGTAATTTTCCACTCTCCTCCAGCTTCACAGTTCACATACATACAGTATAAGGCATAAGGATATATTCATTTGCTCAAGCATAATTTCAATGGAACATCATAATGTAATAACACATACAGTATATGCCATGTAGGCATCTACATATAATTCACACCTTAACAGATATAAATCTTGTACATAGGTATTAGTCAGACACGCATCATACATAACTTCAAAGCTTTTCTCCCGCTTCACCCTGAGGTTTTCCCTGATGTGCTATGACAAACCCTACAAAATGCTAGTTAGCAAGTTAGCGTTGGCTATCTCACTGCTAGCTAGCTGGCAGCTATTTAACCTGAGGTGCTAGCTACACTATTCTAGCTAGCAGATGTGCCCGTTTATTAGAGTTATGGAATGTTGAGGAGAAACTATTGTCAAAAATACTACTGAGCTAGCTTGAATCCTGGCCGAAAATGTTTGGGAGTCAATAGCTCCTCTTCGGTGGGTTTGTGGAAGAGTTGCATCATCTTATTGTAGCCTATATTGCTGGGCTGGAATGTTTAACGCAGCATGGTGCATCCTAAAACCTATCCTTGTTGTAAAACTATTGAAAAAAGTGGGGAGGGGCAAATAGCAGTTTTTGAAAAGTGGGGGGGGGACAACATACCCCTCCATTATATGTGCATACTTCAAGCACAGGGCCCCACTGGGCCTTAATCCCAGGGTGTTAAAACTGCAGGTTAGATCTTGCTTACCTGAGCAGCAGTGGATTAGTTTTTTATTCAGAGTCCCACCTCCCACCTTATTGGAAGGATGAAAAGGTGGATAACGGCTTGTTTTAACAGACAGGTGTGCTGATGAAGAAAAATACAAGCATCAGCTCAGCGATCTCTGCAGCCCCGACAGCAGGCTTGTCAGTGCTGAGGAAAGGCACTGAAGCGTAAGGTTTGATCTTCATCAGCGTGGGCCTTGGCCACAGATGCGGCGTCACGCTGAAAGATTGAAGAGTTTTAAATGAAGATAGCCAAGCCCAAAAGTAGAAAGCTGAGAGCTGCAATAGATCCGGGCCAGTGTTGGCATGGAGACACACTAGATCACTTTACCGTCTGTGTGCTGGCCCAAAGAGGCCCTACTGAACCACTCTGACCGAGTCCATCCTGTGCTGGCAGATAATGATTGGAGAAGGTATTCTGTACTGCTGCCTGTCCAGGAGAAGGAACGGTGTTGGACCAGAAGCAAACATCAATGCTGCAGGGTGCAACTTCAACTCCTACATTCGCCGAGCTGTCAGGTTTGTTGGTAAGTTTGTTGTTCATTCTTCTCGGGCTTGCACTTGTCAAGGAGGGTTATGCCTGGCCATTGTACATAATGAAGTTGATTCAATGCCTCCTCAAATATGGTTGCATGAAAAATACCCTTGTCTGTCGCTTCCTTTTATTGTACATGTATAATGGCAGGCATGTAAGGAATCACAATGTTGCATTGTATAGAGTGAAATGTGTTTAGAGGCTCTGATATTCAAACTGACAGTGGGGGGTTATAATTTTACGGGCTTGTTCTGGCCTTGTTCTGGGGGGACTACTGTACTTTCATGGGTTTCATTATTTGTGCCTTTTCACCGTGTATCGATATAACAATGACACAAATGTCTTTCATTTGGGGGAGCTGCTCGCTCAATCAGTGAGGTGAGTGAGCGAGTTAGTGAATGGTTCAGTTAGTGAGTGAGGGCATGAGACTGAAGACTGAGACTGAGACTGAAGCATAACAATGCACACAAACACAGGTTTGCTATATTCACTGTCACTTTCTCTGTCAGTGCTGTCAAAGGCTTTGGGAACATTGTAATTTGCACAAACAAAACAGGCCTCAAAGGCTTGCCTTGTGACAAGGAACTTACCATTTCCAGAATGTGCCAGGTGTTTCTGAGATGGTGCAAATAATAAGACTGAATAGAAAATATAATAAATATAGATTGTGGTGCTCACTCACTGATGACCAATCTATCTATATAATGTTGCCCTTGGCTTCTAGTTTTCTTGTTTCTGATTTCTTCTTCTATTTCTTTGCCGTGGGATAAATATGCCCTATGTTTGCATGCGTGTGCATGTGTGCACATGTATGTGTGTCTGTGATGATATTGGCAGATATTGACATTGAGTAGTTACACGGTCTAAGACATGGGGCCCTTATTTCTGTTGCTTATTTTTTTACTCTGGTCTCAAATAAAGAATTGAAATGTATGTGTGTGTTTGTGTGTGTGTGTGTCTGCGTGTGGGTGTGTCTCTTCAGGGGTCCATGTGTTCGGGCTGTGCGCCACTGCTCTCATAACAGACATCATCCAGTTGTCGACCGGTTACCATGCACCATACTTCCTCACAGTCTGCAAGCCCAACTACACTACCCTCAACAGCTCCTGTGACGTCAACTCCTTCATAACGGACGACATCTGCTCCGGAGCCGACCCAGCCATCATCAACCGCGGCAGGTCTAAAAGCTTAAAGTTTCCGTCTCATGCGCCTACTCCAGGTGTCCACAGTTTAACAGCGTACGCTCAAAAGATGTACATTCCATGCAAACATGCTGGAATGTGAATGTTTCTAATATGGGACATTGTCCAAGGTGGGATATTTTAGCAGTTTCTACAGAAGCTACTTTACATGCTAATTTAGATATATGTCAAGGCTTCATATATTCAATAGGTTTACAGGATGTTCCCATAATGCACAAAAAGTTTATACTCAAATTATACTAAATTGCATTAGTACATCCCAGCTAATACAGGGTTCCCGCGCTGGTCTTAAAAAGCCTTAAAGTCTAAAATCCAACAATCCGATTTTTAAGGCCTAAAAAGGTCTTACATTTTAGTTATTAGGTCTAAAAAATGAGGTGCTAGGTCTTAAAAGTGAGATTAGCTCTCTATTGTGTTAAAAATGTTTTGAGTGTCCTGCAAAGAAATCAGTCCTATCTATTTACACGGAAATTAATCAAGCTGGAACCAAAAAAATGCAAATTCGCTGCCCCCGGGAGAAATATTATTGGCGAACGAAGCTACGTATCGTTCGAGTTGGTTGAACGTAGACAAGAGCTAGCTAGCTAACTACTCGTGTTTGGTTTTGAGTTTCCTCGCTATGTAATTTGATAAGCCATGGGCAAGTGTAGGTTTAATGAGCTATGGGTAGAGAAAAGCGCGTTTAGGTCCTGGTTAAAAGCAGTGGATGGGAATCCGCACGAAGCCCGTTGTACTTTATGCAAAACAAATATTAAACTCGAACATTAGGGGTAAAGTCTCTGGAATCGCATGCGAAGTCCTCGAAACATGAGACCCAAATAAGAGGTCTGCAACAAACCAGACAACTCTCCTCCATGCTTCCTCCTTCGGGGACGCAGTGCCTGCAGCTCCGCCTCCGGCCTCCCAGCTCCCGCTACCGCGGCCCAGTCTCCCGGTACCTCTAATCGGCCTCCCGCTACTCAAGGAAGAATCGACGCTGGGATCGCTGGGATCCACGCCAACACTGGTGGCAGAAGTGATGTGGACGCTGGAAACCGTAGTTAAACACCGGTCCTATAACAGCAACGAAGGCATTGGCAAGCTTTTTTGCCCGCATGTTCCCGATTCTGACATCGCGAAAACATTTGCGTGTGGTGGTGATAAGACGGCTTATATCACAAAGTTCGGTTTGGCGGAATACATAAAGAGGGATCTCGTCGCGAAAGTCAACAACGGACCATTCGTTGTTATGTTTGATGAAAGTTTGAACAAGGCGACCAAGACCAAGCAGCTGGACATACATGTTCGTTTCTGGGATGAGGGGAAAGTCCAGTCTAGGTACCTGGGGTCCCAGTTCATGGGACATGCAACAGCGCAGGACTTGCTGGCGAATGTCAAAGTAAGTAACGCAAATCAATTATTGATCTGTTCCATTTGGTAGCTATTTTTCTATAATGCCATTAGCTGTAGTGTGTCACAGCTAACTTTACATCAGTGGGCCTATTGTAGGCTAACGTTAACTTAGCCTACTTGTCTCATCTGTGAACATACTAGCTACAGTACATGTTAATTTTCAGCTTCATAGGAATGAGTGTTTGAGTACATTTGAAATGATTGTTGTTAGCCAATATTGCAATTATCACAGCCATATTGGCTACAGTGCCCTTTTTATGTCAACCAGTGTAGTTTCAGTGAATCTAGAATGACCAATACATGTCTAATTGTTGATGTACTGATTTATGTAATTTTTTTTCTTTATATGTTTTGTGATAGGTGATGTTATACTGGAGCAGTTCGGTGCTCTCCTGTCCCTTGAGGGGAGAAGTGAGGAGTTCCACTCTTTCCAACCCATGTGAAAGAGAGTGGATGTCTTCTTGCGTGATGTCCTCAGCGAGCCCTACCCTGACCTCTGGGCTTTTTGCCAGAAGCTGCTCATCTTGTCCCAGCCAGATGGCCGAGCTCATCTCCAAGTCAAACATCCTGCGAAAGGGCAGCAAGAAGAAGTTGGCGAGCTTGAGATAATTGAGAAGGAGATAAGAGGCAAAGGGAGCAGAGCTCAGAAAGATTGAGTGACGTTTTTTTGTTGTTGGGGACTGGTTCAGTTTTCACAACGTTTTCACAGAAATGCCCCCAAGTAGTTCCTCCCCAGCTCTGTTACATAGTAACAAGTGTCGTGTCTCTTTGTATACATACTGTAACATTAAGCTGTTATAAGCTTTTGTGCACTTTGTTCTCTTCACTTTGAAGTGACTTTCTACAGTTAATAAAAATATAAAAATAAATGTACTTTTGAGACTTATTTATTTAATATTAATTATCCTTCAGACTTTTTTGTCTGTATGGCAGTGAAATCCCTAATTTCATCACTCCGAGGATGACAAAAAGCTATCATATGGTGTCGCGAATAGGTCTAAAATTCTATTCAAAGAGGTCTAAAAAAGGTCTAAAAAAGTCTTAAATTTGACTTGTTGAAACTTGTAGGAACCCTGTAATATACACATTACATTACAGGCATTTAGCAGATGCTCTTATCCAGAGCGACTTACAGTTTTACATTTCTTTACATACAATCCATTTATACAGCTGGATATTTACTGAAGCAATTCAGGTTAAGTACCTTGCTCAAGGGTACAATGGCAGTGTCCCATCTGGGGATTGAACCTGCAACCTTAACGTTACAAGCCCAGTTCCCTAACCATTATACCACACTGCCTGCCCATTATACCACACAATGCCGTAGACAGTTAATACCATTGCCCTTTTTATTCCTAATGATAGCAGCTTATTTGCAGCTTTTGGTGCCCCATCTAATGAGGCTGATTTCAAAGAAAGTGATGATTCTATGTGTAAAGCAATTCCAAATACCCCATCCCATGGAATTATTCGGTCATTTGAATGGATAATGAAAGACTTATTACAGTGTTTTAAAAAAGATTAGATTGATTAATTGTTTTTGTTTGAAATATATATATTTTTGGTAGGGTTTTCCCTATAACTCTACAATGCTTAAGACTGTGTTGGACAGTTAGAATTTTGCCATTATTTTCAATTCACAAATCAATTTATCAATTGAAGGACAGAATAACAGTAGCTATATTGAAGATTTATGTTTAGACTTCTATTTATTTTCCATCTTTCCCTCTCTTTCATTGAGAAGGTAATGAAACAGTTTTACCTGTTCACTAAAGAGGTAGGGTGGAAATGGACCATTAAATTAAATTGCAAATAAATGAAATCACAAAAATTGCTAAAGCTTGGGGCATTAAATGTTGTATTTGTCTATCCGTTTCTTTTATTGTTGTAGTTTTTTGTTTTGCTTTTTGGATTATTATTTCCGTGTGACTTCCGACAGACTTTTTTGACTATGGAATGAGAGTTCCTTTACATTTTGATTCATATACATTTACTAGCCCTGTAGTGAAAAACAAACCTGCCTACTCTCAGTTTACCATTGTGTTAAGAGCTATCTGTTCAATGAGTGCACAATTGTTTTCCTCCTCCCTTTCAGAAAGTCTTTTCCATCCCAGCATGCAACATTGGCTGCCTTCGCTGCTGTCTACATTTCAGTGAGTAACCGAGGCCTCTGATTAACTAAAAGAACAGAAATTGCTTTTTGCATACAGACAGAAGTACTGTATTTTACACTGTTCATTGGAGAGCGGATATGAGATGTGGATGGAATACCTTCAGGGTAAAAATAAAATCATTAAAGTTATGGGTGCGTGCTGATTCAGAGCTCAGGGGACACAGTCAAGTGCCACTGTTTTGAGTTACTCTACCCATGCTGTGTTTTGTTTTGTATTTTTAAATGCATAATGCTATTTTCAGGGCACAAACTTGTGTAAATTTGCTCGCACAGCCCCATTTATGTTTAATATTTAATTCTGCTGTGAAATTGCAATTGGATATGCCAAAAAAGGGTGAAAGCTTTTTTTAGAAATGTGAACGAATAGTAATGTGGCCTTGGTCTTTGGTGTCGGTGCTTGTTTCCAGATGTACTTCAATGCTACACTGACCGACTCCTCAAAGCTCCTGAAACCACTTGTGATCTTCTCCTTCATCATCTGCGCCCTTATCTGTGGACTGACGCGCATCATCCAGTACAAGAACCACGCTATTGACGTCTATCTCGGCTTCATTATCGGTGGGGGAATTGCTGTGTATTTAGTAGGTATTCTCATTCTATGGTCCTCTTTGCTGTGTAATGTTTCCCTGTTTGTTTGTTTCACCTTTGAAAGACAAATTGAATTAACATTCCAAGTATAGAAATGTAAGAGACTCTTCTGTTTCTACTGCACATGTCAAAGTTTGTGTGATTTGATGCTGAAGCCCAGTAAAAGAGGGTTTTTTAGGACTAATAAAGAGTTCAAACCAGCGGTCACACAAAGTGATTATACATTTGGAAATTCACTCTTGTTCAGCATACCAAAGCGCATGACTAAAGATGAAAAGGTTTATTGATTTATTTATGTGAGAGCCCGCTGCTGAACACTGTAAAGAGGCTGCTGGCAACGAGGTCTCTCGACCATCTCCAGGGAGATCTCCCTTCTGTTAACCTGACAGATATCTCTATCAAGAAGTGTTTTACCAATTTTTTAATGTTTGGGTGTATATCCCCAAAACAAATAAGTATATACAAATAAATAATTTAATTAAATATATATATATATGCATTCAGCAGATTGATATGTTTCAGATGGGCTCTGTACCAGACTTCGCTGTATGAACCTGCCCCCATACATTAGTCTGTTTAGTTTTTTTTCCTTTTTGGTTTCTCGCTGTTTCATTACATTGTAAACATAAGCAAGTAAAACTGACTGACTATGATTGTTCCTACCATGTACTAATGCACATCTTGTAAGTCGCTATAAGAGCGTCTGCTAAATGCTTAAAATGTAAATGTAAAATGTCTTTAATAGTTAGAGTTTACCCCTAAATAATAAATTGATGCTGCCTAAAGTGTGCCCTGAAAATACAAATATTGTAATATACAACACAGTGCAAGGACAGCTTGTGTCATTGACATGCATGAAAGCATAAAAGTCATTTGCATTTCATTGCAATGACATCAGGTGAGGTCAGTACCCTTGTGGAGGAACTGTTTAGGGATTGGCCTGTTGTTTTCTGCCCTGCTTTGCATGGAACCAGTTCTCATGTTCATTTAATGAATAGTCTAGAGCAGGAGTCCCCAACGGGTCCACAGGGTAAGCTGTTTTCGCATTAGCATCCGATTTAGACCAAGACACCAGGTGAGGCAACTGTGTAATCATCTGTTTTAGTTGAAGTGCTGAGAAACAGCCCTGCAGCATTCCGGGACCAGGGTTTGTGATATCTGACCTAGAGGACCCTGTCCCATGAATAAGGATTGAGGTCAGGGTCTGGGGTACAAGGCTGAGATTATGCTAGCTTTGTGTAGGAGCTGTGCTGATTGTGTTCTCCCTCGTCTCCCAGGGCCTGTATGCTGTGGGCAACTTCCAGTCCAGCGAGGAGGCGGCAGGCCAGCAGGTGCAGCTGCGGGACCATCTCAGGTCTCTGACGGACCTCAGCCAGGATGCCAGCCGGCACCTGCAGATTAAGAGTGGCAGCAGCAGCGACGGAATCTCCTCCCGCTCCGAGAGCATCCTCAACCGCAACCATCGCCAGGTCAGCTCCCTCACCAGCCTAAAGAGGGTCAGTGCCGATGTGGAGATCATCACCCCCAGGAGCCCCATGGGCAAGGAGAACATGGTGACCTTCAGCAACACCCTCCCCAGGGTTCACACCTCGGCCCTGGAGGATGCCACCCGCCGCAACGCCACCATCCACGCTTCCATGGACTCCACCCGCTCCAAGCAGCTGCTCTCGCAGTGGAAAAGCAAGACGGAGAACCGCAAGCTGTCCCTGCAGGTGATGGAGATGGAGGCCGGCCACTCCCCACCAAAGAGCATGGAGATGAGATCCAGCTCCGAACCTTCCAGGGTGGGGGTCAACGGGGAGCACCAGATCCCCGCCGGCCAGTACATGAAGTCAGCTACCAGCAGCACCCCGTTATCCAGCAGCAGCTGTGGCATTGCCGGGGGCACCAGGGTGCCCGTTCAGTCCCGCCCCAGCTCTTCGCAGCTGGTCCATATCCCGGAGGAGACGCACGAGAACGTTATTACCTCTCCCAAGGGGGGCAATGCCCGCTCCAAGTGGTTGAAGGTTGCAGAGAAGAGCGGGGCCTGCAAAACTAATGCTAACAGCCAGCCGCGCATCATGCAGGTCATCGCCATGTCCAAGCAGCAAAGCATGCTTCAGACCAGCCCCAAGAGCTCGGACGGCAGCACAGTGAGCTGCATGGGTGCCATACGGTACAAAACCCTGATGGAGCAGGACCCCGCCAGCATTGTGAGGGTGGAGGCCCACCCCGAGAACAGGCCGGTGGTGCAGCCCCCCTCCACCGACGGGAGTGGCTCATGGAAGTGGAAGGAGAGGAAGTCGCAGGAGAAGGGCAGCCGGCAGTCGTACGAGCTCAATGACCTCAACAGAGATTTGGAAAGCTCCAAATCGGCGAAGGACAGCCATGGCTCCGCCGACAGGAAGAAGGGCAACCCAGATGCCAGTGGCGAGCACCACCACCACCACCACGGCATCACCACCATCCGCGTGACGCCAGTGGAGGGGAGCGAGGCCGCCTCCGAGGCCGCCATGTCTGGGGCCTCCAGCCGGGACTCCACCCTGCGGAGGAAAGGGAACGTCATCCTCATCCCAGAACGGAGCAACAGCCCGGACAGCACCCGGAATATCTTCTACAAGGGGACGTCACCAACTCCCACTTTCAAGGAGTGAGCCAACCTCCTGCACGTGGCCTTGTTTACTGGATTTACTGGATTTACTGAACAGCCAAATGGATTATTTAACGAAGCGTGTGCTCTTGGGTATTTCCACATCCACCCAAAGGTCTGCTGTACTGTATAAGCCAATCCATTTCCAGTGACTGTTTTCGGGTGAATATTGCTTTTCACGAAAGAATAAGAGCCTGCATTGTGCTTGACATTATTTTTTAAATCACAAAGCACAAACTCCAGTGTTGTGAAGCTCTTCACTGAGTATTTACTAAGTGAGAAACTTTGTTTTTCACTTTTGTAATATGATACCAATATGGTCACCCTTCAAAGTGCTCTGATGGTAAAAAAAATTGTGCCACTTTTTTTTTTTAAAAGGTAGTCACGTGAATTTATAGGCATTTTTAACTTATTTATTTATTTTAATCACAGCCACCTTTAATTGTTTGTATGTTTGTTTATTTTCAAAAAGTTTCATACCTTGACATTTATGGTAATAGAATCCTATATTTTTTTGCAATGTACATATTTATACAAATGGTGCTATACCACCATCTTATTCAGATATATGTTATATGATATATTTTAAAAATGTATTGTTGTTTTAGAACATTAGCAAAAGTTTAATGTGAATACAGTAGCCGATTCCAGAAGAGTAAAACGTATTTTACACACCTGACTTTGTCTTGTAAACTGGTGGAAAAAGAAGAAAACATAACAAAGTATTGTGTTGATGACCTTAAGTGCTTATTTTAACACACTGTTAATTATCAATTAAATTACCATTTTAACACTGCAAAGTGCTCTTCATCTGCACCGTGATTTATGAAGCAATATTGAATTTATTTTAAAAGTATTAGTTTTGCCTTTGAATCTGCATAACCGTTTAGGATTTGATTCAGTTCTCCTGCAAAAGCCATTCACCTTTAACTTGTTTTTCCCATTTTCTTTTCATTAAGCTTTTTCAGAACACAGGCATTACATACAGACAATGCAAAATGACTGTCTGAAATTAAATAAACCAAATTAAATACAATAAGGAAAATAAAAAAATATATAGTTAAAGGCAAAAAAACTAAGAAAAAAATTAAATGCAGTTTTTTTGTAGACACCGTTTATTTTCTTCTTATTGGGCTTAGCCACAGTAAGTGCTGCTTGCAACTCTATGTTTTGCCATTAACTTTAAACAAGAAATGCTAACTGGTTTCATTATACAACCAAGAGCGTAATGTTCTTGTGCTCATTGTGCTCACTAAACCAAGCGGGGGTCTGTGCATTTCCTGCATTTCTGTAACTTTTGAGTAATAAAATAACCTTCAGTGATTCAACCTTCAATTTGCACCCTCAAACCTTGAGAAAAATGTTAAGAACTGAGATTTCCTGTATTCTGATCATTCTAGGGAATAAAATAACCTGGCAAACACTTGTCACCATGCTGCGAAGGGACGAATATGTAGCGATTCACAAATACGGAACAAAGAATCACATAGCGTGCCACAATATAACAGAAGAGAAGAGAATAAGAAGAGAGGCTACACAAACATTCTTTCTCCCATACACACCAGAGGGTCCTCTGGGACACACACACATACACTTTTCACACAACACTGATTACTTGACAGCTGCTTCACAGGGTACATTGAGAGTAGGTCAGATAGCCACGAAACATTAAATACCATAACTCAAAATACACTGTGCATTTCTAAAATATCAACAAGTGTCTTCTATGTACAATCCTGAGAGTATATAGCTACATAGTTTACTTTAAGCGAAAGTCATGCATCACAAGTTTCTAATGTTACATAACTTGGCCAGAACTTAGTAAGCGTGCTTTTCCCTCACTCTGTAGCTCGCTAGCTTCCCCCAAAAAATGTCTTGCTCTTTTGCCATGATCATCACAAGAACCACTGATCATCCAGTGTCTCCTTACACACACAGTTAGCTAGCTAGCTAATGGTAGCTAACCCACATTGTTGGAGAAAACTAGCCATTATGTGCAATTTAAATGTGAAATAGAAGGCTAGCACTAGCTACTAACCTAATAAACTTTGGGAATTTATCAACACATGCACATTGCAAATGAAGGCCTCTTTGTCTTACCTGTGAACTTCCATTTATTGTGCATGAATTTCAGAAACATCGAAGGTCTGTTATAATCCTTCAATTACCCATCATTCTAAAACATTAGCTGGCTAGCTGACCAGCTAACCTAACTGGTGAACTGGCATAGTAAAACTAAACACAACAACTATGGCCAATGCAACTAGGCAAGTTATTGCACTGCAAGTTAGAATTTACTGTTAGTTAGGATTCTCGAGGGAAATCCCAGAAGTGCAGGGCTCGTATTGTAAATGGGTGCTTCTAAACTCAAGAGACAAAAAACTGTTGCTTCACACACACACACACACACACATTACTACTGTATTCAGAGTTCTCAGAGGCAAGCTAAATTTGACTGTTTCATGTTGAGGCCAGTCCCACTCCCTGTCCAATAAAATCTCTTATAGAGCGTGCCCAAGGGGTCTGCTGGGTCCTAATACTCATCCTGTGAACAATCAAAAAGGAAAAGGTGGATAACATCTTTGTCAGCTGACCAAAAAAACTAAAGCCTTACGTTTATTGTTACGTGATTTTAATCATGATGTAATTTACAATAATTCCAATTACATTTCATTAAAAGAGTATGGAAATTCCTGTTACTCCTTAAACAGACAAACAAGATAACAGTATACCTTGATGCCTTGGGGTCATTTTTCCCACATAATCCATTTAAGCAGAATCTGTTTCTTCCATAAATATTACTTTCACCTGGCAAGAGAAGCTGGTGACACAGTAATCATGTTCTCTCCCTTTATTCTTATCTTACTGTGGTAGTTGTGAGTAGGTTATTAGGCACCATGAATTAAGTATCTTACAGTGAGTGTTGCTGTATCTGAGCTGAAGATCATTGTAAAGTCTGCCTTAGAGCATCCTCCTAACTTTCTGCAGTAGAAGTAGTGCAGTCACGCTATGTGCTTTTCACTCCTTGTACATTTTACAGTTCAGTACACACAGTGGGGTAAAGTGGTGATATATGTTTTAGACTCAAATCTCAACAATTGTGATCACACTCTTACTTGTAAGTAGAGCCTATGAGACCAAACATGCTATTGTTTAAAGGTATATTTCAGAGTAATCTTTTCTTAGCTTCAATTTTATTAGAAAAAAATTATATTTATTGAAGATTATTAGAGTAGACTGAGAGTAGTCAGTCTTATATATTGAATAGTACTAAATAAATCCATGTACTCCTAATAAAATGTGAAAAATTCTTAACCTTCAAATGTTACACAGCTTAATGTTTACACTAACTTTCAAAGGGGCCATAGGATTTAAAATGTGAGGCTGTTTAGACACTATGATCTCCAAAACTTTATAAGAATTGCACCATTTTAGATCACGTGTGTCAAACCATGACATTTTTCAGATTAGACACAATGTATTTCATTGATGCATTATATATGTTTAAATGTATTCATACAAGAAGTATTGTGTTTTGTCAAGTAAATTCTTCAATTGAAATAGTCTATTATTTGCTATAAAATGCTGTTCCAAAATAGTTTTATACTGTATTAGAACCTTTTATTAAATCTTTTTTTTATTCACCAATGAGAAAATGTACTATTCATGGAAGCAGGCATATATATATATATATATATGTCCCAATTATACATTTTGAGTTCAAGTGCCTATCTTACTTACTAGCTAGAAATTAGCTATACAAAACAAAATAAATAAGAACAAATTATTATTTACATTGATTGCTGTGATCACCACAGTATGTTGACATGCAACCTTAAACACAATAAGGTCAAGTTTAACACGCGGTTATTTGTTTCTAAAATTAGCTATATGGCCAGCAAATATCATGAATTGAACATGCCATTCAAGTGGTAAAACAAGCTGAAGATGTTTTCTTGAAAGGTGTTATGAAGGGAAATTCATAATTTCATTTTTATGTTAATATAGTTAAGTATCTGCAGTTCCACAGCTAATCTGCAAAGTAGGCCTATGCCTAGATTGTCCTATTATCTCTGTCAGCCTCTGGTCTGTAATTTTGAATAGTTATATAATATAACTATACAGAAAAATATAAACAATGTTTTAGCATTTTATGATAAATAATTCTGTAACATTATTCTATAGTTTTTTTCTGTTTGATTGTAAATGTGCCAAATGATAGTGCCACAATTATTTTACTAGTATGCCTTTAAAAAAAATCCATTATACAATTAGTTTAAACAGTCATTATTTCTGCATGTTCATTTTATATGGAATGTCTTTATTTGGAATTGGCTGGTACCTTAATTTGTACTCACTGTGAAAAGAGTTCTTGTCTTTGTACCTGTGTGTGTGAAACGATCAATGGTTTTCTGATCGAGTAATGTGGCGCAACAGCTGATGTGCGTCACCAGGAGATAAAAGGATAACCAGCCTGTTTCAAGCCAGTTGTATTTAACATACTGTACACACCTGTCAGTGTTGACAGGGGGAAATTGTGTCTGAATACTGAAATAAATGTTTGTTATTTAATGACCAGGTGTTTGTTGTCTTTGGATAGATATAATTGTAGGTAGCTGTCATTTGTCAGCCTTAGCTCTTTTTTTTAAACTGTCATAGGAATGCAAGGAAAATAAAGGGATCCATGAGCAATCTCATTCAATCAGTAACCACAATTATAACAGTTATCTACTTTGTCAGGTTTACCATGTCAGGTTTTGTTCATTAATGTCACGCATGCAATTGTATAAGCATACACACATGTGCACGCATGCACACGCACGCAGACAGCAAAAAAATCAGGTCTTGTTAGCTTTGCCATGCGTAATTACCATCACAAGGTCTAAAGTAGGTCACCGAATTGACCTAAATTGAAAGAGATTATTCACAGCTAAAATGAATCTCATTTAAGTGCATTCAAGAAAAAATAAAGAGGATGATCTGTGATCTTACGCTATGTAGCAGCAAGCAGAACGTGAAGACAGGTAAACCTACAGCCACTTATCATAGTAACTGTAACAGTTACCTGTGCAGTTTACAGCCTGGATATCCCAGAAGGATGGATGTTGAATTAATTCTGCTAAAATTGAATCAATTTGAGATATAGTGTTGTAACTACTCAGCATCAGCTGATACCACTACCAATGCAAATAGTCCTGATAATATTGCAATGATAATAACATGAAACAAGTTTTAGTACAAATTAAGAACATAAGAATACATAATGACGAGAGCAGGCTGTTCAGCCCATCTAGGCCCGTCATGTCCTAATCTAAAGAATATCTGGTACTGTATCTAGACTGGACTTGAATAGTCTAAGTGTCACTGCCTCTACTACCTGACCTGGAAAGCTGTTCCAGGTATTGACAACTCTCAGTGCGGAATTTGCCTTTAACTCATTTCCACCTGTAGCCTTGTTCTGCTATCCAAACTTATCTTTAAAAATCTTTGGTAGTTCCTAATCCCTTTTAGGAATTTAAAAACCTCAATAAAATCCCCCCTAAGTCTACATTGCTAAGCTTGAATAGAACTTGGGTGCCTTAAGTCCATCTCTTTTACCTTTCATACCAGGTACCAATTTAGTTGCCCTTCTTTTAACTTTTTCAAGAGCTTCTATATCTTTCTTGCAGTGTGGTACCCCAAACTGCACACAGTGCTCTTAAGTGAGGTCTGACAAAGGCATTATATAACATTAATATAACCTCCTTTGATGTATCCCAGTATCCTGTTGGCCTTTTCACTGCTGTAGCACACTGCTTAGATGCAGATAGACTTTCAGATAGATCAACTACAATTCCTAAGTCTTTCTCAAATTGAACACCTACTCATTTTTACTCACTCCTGTCTTATATTCTTATGTCCCACATGCATAACTTTACATTTAGCAATATTTAATGTCATCTGCCATGTTTCTGCACATGCTTGGATTTTGTTTAAATCATCTTGGATTTAGTCGATTCCAAATTGTTTGCTAAACCCCTAAGTTTAGTATCATCTGCAAATGTAACTATTTTGCTACTAACATGATCAAGATCATGTAAATAAGGAAATATCAGCACCAATCCCTGCGGAACTCCATTGCCCACAGTACCTAGGTCAGATATGACCCCACCTACTGTTACTGTTTGTATTTGCCCTTGCAGCCAATTATGAACCCACTCTGAAACAACTCCTTGTAATTCCTACTGAATTAATTTTAACAATGAGCTTCTCATGTTGTACCTTGTCAAATGCGTTTTGAAAGTCCAAATATATAATATCATAAGCCTGGCACAAGTCAAAACACTTTGTAACCTCTTCCAAAAAGTCCAGGAGGTTTGTTAGGCATGACCTCCCTAGAGAAAATCATGTTGGCTCTCCCTTAAAATACTATTATTTTTCAAGAATGATTGCAACTTGCCCCTAATAATACATTCCAGTATTTTACATGAGATACAAGTTAAAATAACAGGCCTATTGTTCCCTGGGTCAGTACAGCCCCCCTTCTTATATATTGGAATGATACTACCCTGCTTCCAGTCATCTGGTATTTCTCCAGTGTTTATGGATTGCATAAAAATATCTGTCAATGGTTTATATACACTCAGTGGCCACTTTATTAGGTACACCTTTCTAGTACTGGGTAGGACCCGCCTTTGCCCCCAGAACAGCCTGAATTCTTTGTGGCATGGATTCAACAAGGTGCTGGAAACATTCCTCAGAGATTCTGGTCCATGTTGACAGGATCGCATCATGCAGTTCCTGCAGATTTGTTGGCTGCACGCACATTCATGTTGCGAATCTCCCGTTCTACCACATCCCAAAGGTGCTCTATTGGACTGAGATCAGGGGCCTCATTTATAAAACATGCTTACGCATAGATTTGATCTTAGAACGTGTGTATGCTCAAATCCACGCCAAAGTTCAGATTGATAAAAACGGTCTTTTACGTGGAAAAGTATTTAGCTCCACATCAGGTTTCACCTTGCAGGCGTACGCATGTTTCGCTGTGGCAATGTTGGAGTACTGCAGGTATTTGCGGTCTCGCGTCTTCTCTGTGCTGACCCCTCGCTGGGGGAACAATCGGTCAGGACTGCGGAATCACTTGCAATCTTCCGCAAGAGACTCAAAACCCACCTTTTCAGACTCCACTACCACTGAACTCTGATCTAGCTAATTGTCATCACTACTGCCTACTTGCTCAACACTATATACCCCTGCTTACTCCATAAAAAAAAAAAAATAATAATAATAATAATAATTTTACTAACCTTTCCCTTCCCAGTGTTACAGGTATGGTACGCAGCTGCCTGCAATGATGTCTATCGCTGTACTACTGCACTGATCTCTTGCACAAACTATGATTGTTCCTAACATGTATTTATGCACATCTTGTAAGTCTGGATAGGAGCGTCTGCTAAATGCTTAAAATGTAGAAATGTAAAAAATGTAGACTGTGGCCATAAAGGGATGCACATGATCAGCAACAAGACGCAGGTAGGCTGTGGCATTTAAACGATGCTCAATTGGTATTAAGGGGCCTAATGTGTGCCAAGACAACATTCCCCACACCAGGGCTGGACTGGCTATATAGTCCACGGACCGGGTGTTCGAGGGGTTCAATAAATTTTTCGCCTGAACTGGTCTCAGCTTCTTTTCGCAAGGCAGACAGATTTATTCGCGCAGCACCCCCTCCCCGGTCGACAGAAAATGCGGCGCTGTTGTTGCCGGGCGGGTGAGCGAAATGGCAGGGCCGATTTTTTCTCCCAGTCCAGCCCTGCCCCACACCATTACACCACCACCAGCAGCCTGAACTGTTGACACAAGGCAGGACGGATGCATGGATTCATGTTGTTTATGCCAAATTCTGACCCTACCATCTGCATGTAGCAGCAGAAATAAATGTTTTTCCAATCTTCAACTGTCCAGTTTTGGTGAGCCTGTGCCCACTGTAGCCTCACTTTCCTGTTCTTAGCTGACAGGAGTGGAACCCAGTATAGTCTTCTACTGCTGTAGCCCATCCACTTCAAGGTTCAACATGTTGTGCTTTCAGGGATGCTCTTCTGCATACCACTTTTGTAACGCATAGTTATTTGAGCTACTGTCGCCTTCCTGTCAGCTTGAACCAGTCTGGCCATACTCCTCTGACCACTCATTAACATTTCGCCCACAGAACTGCCGCTCACTGGATGTTTTTGTTTTTCACACCATTCTCTGTAAACTCTAGAGACTGTTATGCGTGAAAATCCCATGAGATCAGCAGTTTCTGAGATAATCACACCACCCTGTCTGGCACCAACAATCATTCCACGGTCAAAGTCACTCAGATCACATTTCTTCCCCATTCAGATTTTTGGTCTGAACAACAACTGAACCTCTTGACCATATCTGCATGCTTTTATGCATTGAGTTCCTGCCACGTGATTGGCTGATTAGATCATTGCATTAATGAGCAGGTGTACAAGTGTATCTAATAAAGTGGCCACTGAGTGTATAATTTCCCCAAGTTATTTGAGTACTCTGGGATATATGCCATCAGGGTCTGCTGCCTTATTTGTCTCAATTTGTTTTATTTTTCTAGTACTTCTATATCCCTTATCTCAAAGTTCTCAAAACATTCCGGACATTGGCTATACATTTAGGCATATTTATAACAAAGTCAATGTTTAGTGTGTTAATAATATCCTTATTATTAATGCACTTAACCTCATCATTAGCTTTCCTTTTTCTACTACAATAATGAAAAAACTGCTTAGGACTACTTTTTGCATCTTGGGTCATTTTAATTTCAAACTTCCTTTTAGCTACTATTAATTCCTTTTTAGCCTTAGCCTGCATATTACAGCAATCTACCTTTTTTCTGAGCTGTCCTTTTTATATACTCTGTACAGTCGCTTGCCTCAAAATCTGCTGTAGAGATTTAGTCATCCACTGTGGAGACAGTTTTTTCATCCTATTTTTCCTTACTTTTGGGATGAATTTACACTGTACACAATTTACAACTATAAGAACCCTTTTAAACCAAGCCCATTTTTCATTCACAGTTCTGCAATCTAGATGTCTTACCCAATCTGTAACGCTTAAATTCTCTCTTATTTTATTAAAGTCAGCTTGTCTGAAGTTAGGCAAATCTGAAATTGTAGAAATTGTAGAGTAAGAGCAGGCCAAAAAAATCTAAAGTAACTGCACTATGATCACTTGTCCTAGTGGTTCTACTACCCCTGAGCTGCAAGTTCTGTCAGGATTATTATACAAAACCATATCCAGTATTGATTTCCCTATCGTAGACTGAGTAACAGACTGTATCAAAAATCTGTCATTAACCACATCTAAAAATTCTTCTTCACATTTACCCTGACCTGACACTACTTCCCAAATAATAGAGGGGTAATTGAAGTCGCCCATTATTAATGTCTCTCCTTCCGCACAGGGTTGTTTTATGTTACCATAGAGCAGGGGTCTCTGTGTACATACATCTACTGATGCCTCTGGACACATCATCAGTGATGTTCCTGGAATCATTGGGTGTTTCGGGTCTTTCAACATTATACGCCCTCCTCCAGGTGACCCAGCCGGGGCTGATCAGACCCCAGCTTGTGTCCAGATGGCTAGCTAGCTACCATGACTCCATGGATCTCCTCTTTTGAGCCACAGCCATCTTGAGGCCCTTTCTGCCGCATCGGTGGTACTGCGGATGGCTCTCCTCTTCCTCTCTCCATCGATGCCCAAACTACTGAAGGCTCTGGCTAAGGAACGGGCTGCAAATCCTCTGCATCCAACCTCCACAGGGAAACACCTTGCTCTCCAACCAGCCTGCTGACAGTCGCTGACCAGTCCTGCGTGGGAGAGCTTCCTCTCAAAGGCTTCTTCCAAGCGATCTTCCCACGGGACTGTCAACTCCAGCAGCACTGCTTGCTTGGTGGACTCAGACACAAGGACAATGTCTGGTCACAGGGTGGTGACTGCAATATGGCTGGGGAACTTCAGCTGATGTTCAAGGTCCACCAACAACTGCCAGTCTCTTGCAGACATCAGGATGCCTGCAGATGTTCTTCTGGCAGGAGTTGGCTTGTCCCCAGCTCTGACAAAGGCGATGGTTTTCTTGGAGGGTCGGAACTGTTTTGCCCATGCCAGTCCTGCGCTGATAGCTTCAGCGATGGTCTTAAGGACTTGGTCATGCCTCCACCTGTACCGTCCATCTCCAAGTGCCCTTGTACAGCAACTGAGGATGTGTTCCAGGGTTCCTCGCTTGGAACACAGTGGGCATGCTGGTGTCTCTACTATGCCCCATGTGTGCAGATTTGACGGGCTTGGGAGCACATCATACACTGCCTGGATGAGGAATTTAATGCGTTGAGGCTCGGCTTTCCAAAGCTCAGCCCAGGTCACTTTCCTCTCAACCGCATTCTCCCATCTCGTCCAAGCTCCCTGTTGCTTCATTCCCACTGCCTTGCAGGTTCTCGTCTCCTCCACTGCTGCTCTCACCTCGTCCTGAACAAGACGCCGCCCTTCCTTCCCCTGGTGTTCATTTGGGAGTTGGAAAGGATCCCAACCCAGCTCGACCTCGTGTGACCACTCCCACCAGGCTCCTGTGACGCAGCCTTGCATCTGCCTCTTGAACCGCTTCCTCTGCCCTCCATTTCCTGCCAGTCCTCACTTGGATCCCTGCTTTAGCCACCTTCGGATCGCTTGAGTCCCTGTACTGAACCACTTCTCTGGCTCTAGTTACCTTAAATTCCTCCTCCAAGGATTTGAAGGGCAGTTGCAGTTTGTTGCTCTTCCCATAGAGTGCGATGCTGCTCAGGCTCCTTGGTAGTCCAAGCCATCTCCGGAGGTGGTTGCTGACCTTCCTCTCTAAGGTCTCAACTGTTGAGATGGGGACCGAGTAGACGAGGAGGGGCCACAGGATCCTGGGAAGAATGCCATGTTGGTAGACCCAGGCTTTAAATTTCCCAGGTAGGCCTGACTTGTCCACAGATTTCAGCCAGCCATCCAACTCAGTGCATGTCGACTGGATAGATGTTGTATCTCTCAGAGAGCAGTCAAAACCTTGCCCAAGCTCTTGACTGGCTTCTCTGTGATAGTTGGGATGGCTGTGCCTGTGATGTTAAACCGGAACTTGTCCTCCACCTTCCCTTTCCTCAGCACCATAGATCTGGATTTGGCGGGTTTGAAACGCATCCGGGCCCACTCCACCAGCTTTTCAAGTCCCTTCAGAATCCACCGCAGCCTGGGACTGATTCTGTCGTGACTGTGAGGTCATCCATGAATGCCCTGATGGGTGGTTGCCGTTGTCCGAATTCGTGCGGGGCCCTCTGCACTCTGGCTCAGCAGATTTAGTGAGCATGTTCATGGCTAGTGAGAAAAGTGTCACCGAGATAGTACACCCTGTGATGATGCCGATCTCCACCTTGTGCCAACTGGATGTTATTGCTCCTGAAGAGACCCTCATCCTGAAATTGCTGTAATAATCAGCGATGAGGTCTTTACACCTGCTGGGTACATGATGTTTCGTCAAAGTGAGCTGAACGAGCTTGTGTGGAATGGAGCCGAATGCATTTGCCAGGTCAAGCCACAGCACTGATAGGTTGCCTTTGTTCTCTCTGGCCTCCCGAATGAGCTGTGTCACCACACCGGTATGCTCCAGACATCCTGACATTCCTGAAATGCCGCCTTCTGGACAGATGTATCGATGTAGGTGTTCTTTGCCAGGTAGGTACACAGCCGTTTGGAAACAGCGCTGAAGAAAACCTTTGCCTCAACACACAGCAGGGAGATGATGCGGAACTGGTCTAGCTGAGTGGAGTTTTCCTCCTTTGGGATCCATACCCCTTCAGCCACTCTCCATTGTTCAGGGATCTTCCCCTTCGCCAGAAGACTCGCAGGATTTTCCACAGATGCAGCAGGAGTTTGGGACAGTTCTTATACACTTTGTATGAAGTGCCACTCGGTCCTGGAGCAGAGCTTGCCCTTGCTTTTATGGACAACCTCCTGACTTCCTTCAGCTGCAGCTCCGACATGTCAAACTGCACTTCTGGTTCAGGGGGTCTATGAGGTTGTTACACTCTCCCAACTCCTGCTCTCTTGCGGGGTCGCTGTACGTCTGCTTCAGATGTTGGTCTATGTCTTCCTGCGAGGAGGCCAGCTTGCCGCTGCGCTTCTGCCCCAGCAAATCCTTAATGAACTTGAAGGGGTTAGCGATGAAAGCAGCATGTTTACGTGCCCTCTCGCGCCGCCGCCTCCGATGCCACTCTGCCCGGCGGAGAACTGTGATGTTTTTCCGAAGGATGCACATTAGCTGGGCCAGGCCTGTGCGTCCTCTTGTCCTGCCGCCTTGTACTGGGACTTCAGCGCTTTCATCTCCTGCCTGATGTTGTGGATCCTTACAGCTCTTTGATTCTTTGAGTAAGATGTTCCGGAGCTTTTCTTCTCCTCCTCGCCGAACCGTTCAGGTTGCGATGCTGACAATGATTGTTGTCATAGCTTGTAGCCTCCTGTCGGCCTCTCCCTTTGCCATTGCCTCCAGAATTTGGTCGACATCGCTGCCGTAACTGCTTCCAGAGTGAGGTCATGCTAGCTGCAGGCCATTTGATCCGCCTCCTGTCAGACTTGATGCTCGAGGGGTTAGTTTGCAACACTTGGAGGTTCTGGGCACTATGGGGTGACTCCGGGCCTGGCACCTCCTGCGTCTCACCAGGTGTAACACCTGTGCGTTGTGTTGCTTCTGCTCCCAACGGGCACTTCATCCTCGCTCGTGGATCTTTAAGCCATGGATGTTTTTGCAGACTTTACCGCATGTACACTGCTTGCTCATAGTCGTTTGTCCGTTGCCTGGGTCTGTTAACGTTGTGTCCGTCCGACTGGGGTGCTCATCCTCCCCCTCTCGGCACCCCTGGGGTATTTTTCCATTAAGTTCATCGTAGCTTGGTTGGGTTCCTCCTCACGGAGGATACAGATTGGGTTGCTGGCCCGTTCTGCCCGGTTGCCGCTCTCCGGGCTGTCACTGACTCTCCAGTAGTCACCACACTCTTCATGGTTGTCATCCAGTCTTTCCTGGCTGTCACTGATCACTCAGGGTATTCGCTGTGTACATACATCTACTGATGCCTCTGGACACATCATCAGTGATGTTCCTGGAATCATTGGGCGTTTCGGGTCTTTCAACATTATACGCCCTCCTCCAGGTGACCCAGCCGGGGCTGATCAGACCCCAGCTTGTGTCCAGATGGCTAGCTAGCTACCATGACTCCATGGATCTCCTCTTTGAGCCACAGCCATCTTGAGGCCCTTTCTGCCGCATCGGTGGTACTGCGGATGGCTCTCCTCTTCCTCTCTCCATCGATGCCCAAACTACTGAAGGCTCTGGCTAAGGAACGGGCTGCAAATCCTCTGCATCCAACCTCCACAGGGAAACACCTTGCTCTCCAACCAGCCTGCTGACAGTCGCTGACCAGTCCTGCGTACTTGGAGCTTCCTCTCAAAGGCTTCTTCCAAGCGATCTTCCCACGGGACTGTCAACTCCAGCAGCACTGCTTGCTTGGTGGACTCAGACACAAGGACAATGTCTGGTCGCAGGGTGGTGACTGCAATATGGCTGGGGAACTTCAGCTGATGTTCAAGGTCCACCAACAACTGCCAGTCTCTTGCAGACATCAGGATGCCTGCAGATGTTCTTCTGGCAGGAATTGGCTTGTCCCCAGCTCTGACAAAGGCGATGGTTTTCTTGGAGGGTCGGAACTGTTTTGCCCATGCCAGTCCTGCGCTGATAGCTTCAGCGATGGTCTTAAGGACTTGGTCATGCCTCCACCTGTACCGTCCCCAAAGCTCAGCCCAGGTCACTTTCCTCTCAACCGCATTCTCCATCTCGTCCAAGCTCCCTGTTGCTTCATTCCCACTGCCTTGCAGGTTCTCGTCTCCTCCACTGCTGCTCTCACCTCGTCCTGAACAAGACGTCGCCCTTCCTTCCCCCCTGGTGTTCATTTGGGAGTTGGAAAGGATCCCCAGCCCAGCTCGACCTCGTGTGACCACTCCCACCAGGCTCCTGTGACGCAGCCTTGCATCTGCCTCTTGAACCGCTTCCTCTGCCCTCCATTTCCTGCCAGTCCTCACTTGGATCCCTGCTTTAGCCACCTTCGGATCGCTTGAGTCCCTGTACTGAACCACTTCTCTGGCTCTAGTTACCTTAAATTCCTCCTCCAAGGATTTGAAGGGCAGTTGCAGTTTGTTGCTCTTCCCATAGAGTGCGATGCTGCTCAGGCTCCTTGGTAGTCCAAGCCATCTCCGGAGGTGGTTGCTGACCTTCCTCTCTAAGGTCTCAACTGTTGAGATGGGGACCGAGTAGACGAGGAGGGGCCACAGGATCCTGGGAAGAATGCCATGTTGGTAGACCCAGGCTTTAAATTTCCCAGGTAGGCCTGACTTGTCCACAGATTTCAGCCAGCCATCCAACTCAGTGCATGTCGACTGGATAGATGTTGTATCTCTCAGAGAGCAGTCAAAACCTTGCCCAAGCTCTTGACTGGCTTCTCTGTGATAGTTGGGATGGCTGTGCCTGTGATGTTAAACCGAACTTGTCCTCCACCTTCCCTTTCCTCAGCACCATAGATCTGGATTTGGCGGGTTTGAAACGCATCCGGCCCACTCCACCAGCTTTTTCAAGTCCCTTCAGAATCCACCCGGCAGCCTGGGACTGATTCTGTCGTGACTGTGAGGTCATCCATGAATGCCCTGATGGGTGGTTGCCGTTGTCCGGAATTCGTGCGGGGCCCTCTGCACCTGGCTCAGCAGATTTAGTGAGCATGTTCATGGCTAGTGAGAAAAGTGTCACCGAGATAGTACACCCTGTGCATGATGCCGATCTCCACCTTTGTGCCAACTGGATGTTATTGCTCCTGAAGAGACCCTCATCCTGAAATTGCTGTAATAATCAGCGATGAGGTCTTTACACCTGCTGGGTACATGATGTTTCGTCAAAGTGAGCTGAACGAGCTTGTGTGGAATGGAGCCGAATGCATTTGCCAGGTCAAGCCACAGCACTGATAGGTTGCCTTTGTTCTCTCTGGCCTCCCGAATGAGCTGTGTCACCACACCAGTATGCTCCAGACATCCTGACATTCCTGAAATGCCGCCTTTCTGGACAGATGTATCGATGTAGGTGTTCTTTGCCAGGTAGGTACACAGCCGTTTGGAAACAGCGCTGAAGAAAACCTTTGCCTCAACACACAGCAGGGAGATGATGCGGAACTGGTCTAGCTGAGTGGAGTTTTCCTCCTTTGGGATCCATACCCCTTCAGCCACTCTCCATTGTTCAGGGATCTTCCCCCTTCGCCAGAAGACTCACTAGGATTTTCCACAGATGCAGCAGGAGTTTGGGACAGTTCTTATACACTTTGTATGAAGTGCCACTCGGTCCTGGAGCAGAGCTTGCCCTTGCTTTGCGGACAACCTCCCTGACTTCCTTCAGCTGCAGCTCCGACATGTCAAACTGCACTTCTGGTTCAGGGGGTCTATGAGGTTGTTACACTCTCCCAACTCCTGCTCTCTTGGCGGGGTCGCTGTACGTCTGCTTCAGATGTTGGTCTATGTCTTCCTGCGAGGAGGCCAGCTTGCCGCTGCGCTTCTGCCCCAGCAAATCCTTAATGAACTTGAAGGGGTTTAGCGATGAAAGCAGCATGTTTACGTGCCCTCTCGCGCCGCCGCCTCGATGCCACTCTGCCCGGCGGAGAACTGTGATGTTTTTCCGAAGGATGCACATTAGCTGGGCCAGGCCTGTGCGTTCCTCTTGTCCTGCCGCCTTGTACTGGGACTTCAGCGCTTTCATCTCCTGCCTGATGTTGTGGATCCTTACAGCTCTTTGATTCTTTGAGTAAGATGTTCCGGGCTTTTCTTCTCCTCCTCGCCGAACCGTTCAGGTTGCGATGCTGACAATGATTGTTGTCATAGCTTGTAGCCTCCCTGTCGGCCTCTCCCTTTGCCATTGCCTCCAGAATTTGGTCGACATCGTCGTCGAACTGCTTCAGAGTGAGGTCATGCTAGCTGCAGGCCATTTGATCCGCCTCCTGTCAGACTTGATGCTCGAGGGGTTAGTTTGCAACACTTGGAGGTTCTGGGCACTATGGGGTGACTCCGGGCCTGGCACCTCCTGCGTCTCACCAGGTGTAACACCTGTGCGTTGTGTTGCTTCTGCTCCCAACGGGCACTTCATCCTCGCTCGGTGGATCTTTTAAGCCATGGATGTTTTTGCAGACTTTACCGCATGTACACTGCTTGCTCATAGTCGTTTGTCCGTTGCCTGGGTCTGTTAACGTTGTGTCCGTCCGACTGGGGTGCTCATCCTCCCCCCCTCTCGGGCACCCCTGGGGGTATTTTTCCATTAAGTTCATCGTAGCTTGGTTGGGTTCCTCCTCACGGAGGATACAGATTGGGTTGCTGGCCCGTTCTGCCCCGGTTGCCGTCTCTCCGGGCTGTCACTGACTCTCCAGTAGTCACCACACTCTTCATGGTTGTCATCCAGTCTTTCCTGGCTGTCACTGATCACTCAGGGTATTCGCTGTGTACATACATCTACTGATGCCTCTGGACACATCATCAGTGATGTTCCTGGAATCATTGGGCGTTTCGGGTCTTTCAACATTATACGCCCTCCTCCAGGTGACCCAGCCGGGGCTGATCAGACCCCAGCTTGTGTCCAGATGGCTAGCTAGCTACCATGACTCCATGGATCTCCTCTTTTGAGCCACAGCCATCTTGAGGCCCTTTCTGCCGCATCGGTGGTACTGCGGATGGCTCTCCTCTTCCTCTCTCCATCGATGCCCAAACTACTGAAGGCTCTGGCTAAGGAACGGGCTGCAAATCCTCTGCATCCAACCTCCACAGGGAAACACCTTGCTCTCCAACCAGCCTGCTGACAGTCGCTGACCAGTCCTGCGTACTTGGAGAGCTTCCTCTCAAAGGCTTCTTCCAAGCGATCTTCCCACGGGACTGTCAACTCCAGCAGCACTGCTTGCTTGGTGGACTCAGACACAAGGACAATGTCTGGTCGCAGGGTGGTGACTGCAATATGGCTGGGGAACTTCAGCTGATGTTCAAGGTCCACCAACAACTGCCAGTCTCTTGCAGACATCAGGATGCCTGCAGATGTTCTTCTGGCAGGAATTGGCTTGTCCCCAGCTCTGACAAAGGCGATGGTTTTCTTGGAGGGTCGGAACTGTTTTGCCCATGCCAGTCCTGCGCTGATAGCTTCAGCGATGGTCTTAAGGACTTGGTCATGCCTCCACCTGTACCGTCCTGTACCGTCCATCTCCAATCTTATCCGAGAAGGGCCGGTGTGGGTGCAGGCTTTTGTTCTAGCCCTGCACTAAAACGCCTGATTCAACTAATCCACCAATCGTGGTCTTCAATCGAGACCTTCATTAGTCGAATCAGGTGTGTTAGTGCAGGGCTACAACAAAAGCCTGCACCCACACTGGCCCTTCTTGGATAAGATTGGAGACCCCTGCCATAGAGGTCTATAGCATACTCCTATATTAAGGCCCTTCTCATGATCTCCCAGTAGTGTAATCCAGATGTCCTCACAAGGAATGAATGAGTTAATTCCTGGAATTTCCTGCACATTAAGATTGTATTTCACATAAAGGGCCACTCCCCCTCCTCTTTTGTTAGTTTTATCCTTCCTAAACAATTTGTACCCCTCCACATTATATTCATCCCTGTCCACTGCACCAAGCCACATTCCAACGATGTCATAACCCCCATTAAACATGACAGCCTCCAGTTCCAAAAATGTATTAAAATGTATTTTTATTAAATTCCTCAATCCCTTTATGCAGGGAAACATTTTAAGTCTTAGTGCCGTGTCACTACCGCAAAACATGCAGTGATCTGACAGTACATTTAGTACTGGAATTAATAGAAATTAGGATATTTAATGAGGTGTTGGCTAAGGCAAGAGAGGACCTGCGAGCCCCTGTAATTAAGATGAATACAAATGCTACAAATGTTTTGATACAGGGCATCAGCCTGTCTATGCAACATGTCTATGTTTTTTGTATCTGTCCCTACTCAAATAAACATTAAATAAAACAAAATAAATATCATTCCTAATTACTCTGCTTCTTGGCATTGTTTCAGTAAAGACACTTGACACTTGAACAATGTGGAGGTCCCAATAGTGTTGTACCAAAAAAGTTAATGAGTATTCAATAATTATTGTTAATTTTTTGTCAATGAGCAAAATTAAAATAATAAATACATAATTTTACCTCAGTTTGGTGGGGGTAGGGGCAGGAGAAACAATTTTCTTTTGTTTTAAAAGCTTTGGGTGTCTGCTTTTTTATTGGCTGCTTTATTTGTGCTCATAAGTGGACCATGCAATGTAGGGCAGTTTGCAATGCACCTTTAAATAATTTTGTATGATTTAGTCCTTGATGAATGAAGTGTGTGGTATCTAGAAGGTGTACTTTTAAATTGTACAGCATATTACTGTGAATAATTCAAACTCCCCATTTAGATAAACAATACAAATGTTGTCAGTGCATCTCTATTGTACAAATATGCATACACGTTTTGAGAGATTAGTGTTGCGTCGTAGTGACCAATTGCAGTGTATTATCATTGGGTCATATCACAAGCAGGGATTCCATGGGAAGTCACCACTCACTATTGTGGAAAATAATTTACATAACGGTGAATCAACGGTGCTCAATTCAATGAATTCCAATCAAATCCCCATTGCATTGTCACACTTGTTCAGACCCAGGGTTTTTGTTGTAAAATAAGAGGTCACAAATAACGAATACTGTCCTATCCATCCATCCATCCATTATCTAAGCCGCTTATTCCTGGTCAGGGTCGCGGGGGGGGCTGGAGCCTATCCCAACATGCGTTCCGGGCGAGAGGCAGGAATACACCCTGGACGGGTCGCCAATCCATCACAGGGCACACACACCATTCACTCACACACTCATACCTACGGGCAATTTAGACTCTCCAATTAGCCTAACGTGCATGTCTTTGGACTGTGGGAGGAAACCGGAGTACCCGGAGGAAACCCACGCGGACACGGGGAGAACATGCAAACTCCACACAGAAAGGCCCCCGGCCTGGATTCGAACCCGAGACCTTCTTGCTGTGAGGCGACAGCGCTACCCACTGCACCACCGTGCTGCCCTCATACTGTCCTATCTTAAAGGATATTTTCTATTCTAAAGTGCACATTTTCTTTAAAAACCAATTTCAATCAAACAATTTCATGGTTATACTTTATAATTTTGGCATTGTCCGTACATACATCGTGTTTCTTCATAATGTGTGTAATCCCCAAGGCCTTAGAAATGTACTTCAAAGAAAGGATTCTCGAGGTGCATGTAGACATAATTCATATCAGCTCATGAAACACGCTAAAAAAGCTTAATGAGCACCAGCTATCATATTGATAGCGATTGAAAGACTGAAAAAAGGATAAAAAATGTAAGTTTGAATTTTGACAACCATGGCATACAAAGAGTTTTTGATGTATGCTATTTTTTCCCCAAACACAACACAAATTTGCTCTCTTACCATTTTTGGAGGGTGGGGGTTATGGGGGGAGCAGTACTGCCAAATGGATGGAAATGCATTGCTATCCGATGACCTTATCAATGTGAAATGGAGCGATGGTCTGAATGCATTGCTGCCTTGCATCTTCGCTACAGATTTACACCACGCTATCAACGCCCTGGGGTATTAGTATCCTCTTTGTATTTTTTTTTCTCTCTCTCAGAAACCACATGACTGCTGTCAGCACTGAAAGGTTAAAACACATTTTTCCCTGTGTGTTGCTAGACGATCGGTTTTAAATCAAAAGGGGAAATGAACGACGGGGGGTCAAGCGAGGCAGTATTCGGGAAACATCGGGTGTAATTGCTCTGCTCCAGTTCCATGGTGTCCACTTTATTGCGCATGCTGAGTTACAGCAGTGCAATTGTAGATGGCGTCTTCACACTTTATTTAATCAAAAGCCTTCTGCTGCCATATTCACAGTAGTGCATGGCAATGAGAAATGGCCCCTGAACAATGAAAAAAGCTTTGTATTGCACATTTCACACCTGCAAACAATTGGACTGGACATTGGTTCCCTATGCAATTCTTGCAAGGTGCTATAATTTGGAGAAGTACATAGTAACTCCCTGTGCAGCCATTCTCTTATTCTATAGATTTTCCACCACAGTGATGGTTTCAATTGTGAAAGGTGACTTTGAGGGGTGTTTTTATCTTTTTTTGTTTCTAGATCAAACAGACTTCAGCTTTCTATGGCTGTTTATTCAAAATAAGTCCCATTAAGTTTGATTTGCACTCACTAGTATTAACGTTAATGTTGCTGGCGGAGGTAGGGAAGATTTAGGTAATAAACCTAGCCTAATTAACAGCTTCCCTCTCTCCAGCACAGGTTCAGTGATCCCCAGGACACAGGCAGACACAAGGTGAATGTTCAGACAAATCTTTATTAACAGCAAAGTCAGCAAAGTAGTAAAATAATAAAAGGACACAGAAAACCACCAACCTGACTTAAATGAAAGTACAGGATGCTAATCGACCAACCTCTAGGAGGCACTGATCCTCATGACATTTCTGTAAGCCTTTATGGTTACACAGCAAAAGGTTCAAAGTAAAGAAAAAGAAAAAGAAAACCTTTGTAATGCTTGGGAATACCGTAGCGGATACCAGGGCTGGACTGGCTATATAGTCTACCGGGCAAATGCCCGGTGGGCCGGTCTAGTTTTGGGCCGGTAGGGCCTCGGTAGGGCCGGTAGAATCATTTTATATATATTATACCACGGACCGGGTGTTCCGAGGGCAATACATTTTTCGCGCATATAAAACGAACTGGTCTCAGCTTCTTTTCGCGCAGCACCCCCGCCCGTCGACAGATTTATTCGCGCAGCACCCCCGGCGCTCGCACCGGGTGCCGGGCCGGTCTGAGCGCGAAATGGCAGGGCCGATTTTTTCTCCCAGTCCAGCCCTGGCGGATACCCGTTACACAGTGAACTCCAAGCAAGTATATTAAACCGTTGGTTCAAACGTGAATAATCATAAGGTTGCCAAACACACAGCAAGCGAGGGTTACTCAAATAGTCAAACCATTTCACTGAAATAGTGAATTTCAATATAAATCTATATCACACTCTACAATTATACTAGCTAGAGTTCATCAGTACGTGAGGTTCCACTACAGGGGCATCCTAAGGCAAATCACTCCACAGATAAATCAACCATTAAAAGAAAGGTCACGTTAGGGGCACGTTACAGAATTGCCAGAAGGGGGCGCCAACAGCAGAGATTAGATATGGGTTGCCTTAACTTCTCTTACAGGTGGTGGTTACACAGTTAAAAGTGAATGGTACATCCGGGGGCACATAGAGCCCCAAAAACAAACAAACAAAACAACAATTTAATAGCAGAGCAATTATATAACAACAGCCGAGGGAAGGTCCAATTTGCTACAAGGCCATACAAAAGAAAGTCCACTCGCTGGGATTCGAACCAGAGCCCACGGGGGAAGCTAATTAGAAGTACCGGTGGAATCCGGTGGTAATCCCGTCACGTCACCAGAGTGCGAGACCACGTCGGAGCGATGACGTCAGAACCAGGAAGTCTAAAGAGAAGCCATCAACATAGCACAATGAGTGGTGATACACATTGAAATGTGGAAAACACATGCACTGAAACTTTAGGATAGAATTAACTCATCCCTTTCGGTGCAGATTAGTGAGCGTTGTAATCATTTCAGCAGTTTCGTCCCGTTCACTGTTCTGGTCCACTCCCCGTCGGTCGCGGCGGCGCTGGTTACACAGCCGGGGAGAACAGCAGATCAGCATACAACCCAACAAAAACACTGGCTAAAAGCCACACCCACGCCCAATGGGATCGGAAGTATTCACATCCCTTTTCGGTTGGCTCAGCAGGCAGAAGGGGTCTTTCTCTGGATCATGGCATCGGAAACCAGCAGAGTTGTGGCGCATCTTTTTCGAAGCAGAGGTACTTTTTAAAACATAATATAGGGGGCGTGTCGCGGATCATGTGGGAGATCTCGCCCAATCTCTTGCCGCTGTGGCAATTGGTGGAGCTGACGGTAATCGTTCAATTAGCTACAAAATGATAGGGAGGGGGAGAGGAAAGGAGGGCAAACAGGGAAAACAGCACCTGGGGCATAGACAACAGACAGGCACAACTTGTCCATCTCGTTAGTGTCCTGTCTGTTTAGCCCGAGGGCGACATTTACCCCCCCGCTTTAATGGTGGTAGTCCCGACCACCTACTCCCGGTAGCGCCTGGGTGGATGTCCTTGTGTACTCCGCTGAGAGCGGCGTAACTCTGGTTCCCCCACTCCGCCCTCCACCGGCTGCTAGAGACACCCCGTTAGCTCAAGCACACCCAGAGGTCCTGGCCCAGGTCACCCCCTAGCTCTGGCTCACCCTGTGAGTCTAGCCCACGATTGGCTGGTTCCGCTACATGATTGTGGGTGCCAGGATCTAGGCGACCCATGGGTAGGCTATGTACCAGGACGTAATCAGAAGTGGAAGGCGGGGAGGACTGTGCAGGGGGTGTGCCGGGGATTCCTAAGACCCCGGCAGGGCAGACAGGTCAATTATTACGATGTATAGTCCGAGTGGGGCCATCCTTCCCCTCTGGACGGACAACATATACGGGCTGATCTGGGTGTATGCGGGCTACCACAATGAATGGGGTTGGTACCCAATGGGGGGCTAGTTTGCCTAAAATTTAACACGGGCTACCCAGGCAGCAGAGGGGCTTGGGCTCTGCGGTTATACCGGGTCTGATCTCGGGCTTGCCGACGGGTGACGGAGGTCTGCACCTGGCTATACGCCTTTGCCAACACCTGTTGGTGGGTTTGTACCCAATCGTGCAGCAACTCTGCCCTCTGCGGGGGCGTAACGCCAAACTGGATGTCGACCGGTAGTTGTGCATGTCGACCAAATAGCACGTAGTGTGGGGTCAGGCCAGTACTACTGTGAGTGGTGTTATTATACGCTTGTACCAAGGTCGGAATTTGGAGGCCCATTGGGAATGAAGTTCCTCACCGATTGTACGCAGCAATGAAAGAAGCGTTTGGTTAAAATGTTCGCACGCACATTACATTACATTACATTATAGGCATTTGGCAGACGCTCTTATCCAGAGCGACGTACAACAAAGTGTTAACCGTAGTCAAGAACAGTTTAGCTGAAAGCCACCCTAGTGGGAAGTACAATTCCTGGGTGCTAGGAGCAACCACATAGTTAAACTAGGACCCTGTAGGTAAATCTGTAGCCACAAATCGGAGGTAGCAGTAAAGCACTCAATGCAGGAAATAATGCCTAAGCCTAATACAATACATAAACAAGTAGACGTGTAAACTAAGTGACTATGTCCCTAAATTAACAAAACCGACTACGGGGAGAGGTGCACCCTGAAGAGGTGAGTCTTCAGTCGACGCTGAAGGTGGCCAGGTCTCAGCTGTTCTGACTTCCACCGGAAGGTCATTCCACCATCGAGGAGCCAGAACCGACAGGAGACGTGACCGGAAGCGAGGTGCGGAGGGGAGGTGCTAGGCGTCCTGAGGTAGCAGAACGGAGAGGTCTGGCAGGTGTGTAGGGTTTGAAGATCTTGGTGAGGTATGTTGGGCTGATCCCTTGACTGCCTGGTATGCTAGGACCAATGTCTTGAATTTGATGCGAGCTATAACAGGCAGCCAGTGGAGGGTAGTGAGCAGGGGGTGACATGGGAGTGTCGAGGAAGGTTGTAGATCAGACGGGCCGCAGCGTTCTGGATGAGTTGCAGGGGTCTGATGGCAGATGCGGGAAGGCCAGCCAGGAGCGAGTTGCAGTAGTCCAAGCGGGACAGTACCATTGCTTGGACCAGGAGCTGGGTAGAGTACGTGGTAAGGAAGGGACGGATCCTCCTGATGTTATACAGGAAGAATCTGCACGCCCGGCTTACCGCTGCAATGTTCATTGATAGGGACAGCCTGTTGTCCATCACCACACCGAGATTCTTCGCGCAGGGTGATGATGTCACCAGGGTGTCACCTAGAGAAATGGAGAAATCAAGGTGGGGAGAGTTTAGGGCAGGAATGAAGATTAGCTCTGTTTTACCTGGGTTGAGCTTTAGGTGGTGACTGTCCATCCAGCTCTGAATGTCCCCAGGCAAGCAGCGATGCGGGTAGAGACCTGAGTGTCTGATGGGGAGAAGGAGAGAAAGAGTTGAGTGTCATCAGCATAACAATGGTAAGATAAGCCGTGGGCAGAGATTACAGAGCCAAGGAGCGGGTGTACAGGAGAAGAGAAGGGGACCGAGGACTGAGCCCTGTGGAACCCCGGTGGGGAGGGAGCAAGGCGGTGATACTTACCAGCCCAGGCAACCTGGAAGGAGCGACCGGAGAGGGTAGGACTCGATCCAGGCGAGGGCTGTACCGCAGATCCCTGTTGCTGCCAGGGAGGACAGGAGGATGGAGTGCTCCACAGTGTCGAAGGCAGCTGAGAGATCAAGCAGGAACCATTACCCTGGGGATGGTAAGCGGTGGTGCGAACCTTGGCGCACCCATACAGGGTGCATAACTGTCGGATTAAGTCTGACTCAAAAGCAGCTCCGTGGTCAGTCAAAATACACTCTGGGCAGCCGAAAGGTTGAATCAATGATGCCAACAGGGCTTGGCCGTAGTCATAGCAGACTGATCTTGGGTGGGCACTGCTACTGCATACCTAGAAAAGAGGTCAGTCATAACAAGAATGTAGGGGTAGTTATCCATGGGCCTACCTAGAGAGAGGTAGTCTAGGGCTACCATTTCAAAAGGGTAGTGAGTCTGAATGGAGCTTAAGGGGGCTCTCACCTCCGGTCCCGCCTTGCTGACGACACACGCTGTCCAAGCCTTGAGGTCCTGACCCATCCCTGGCCAGAAGAACCTGCGCTGTAGCATGGTCAGCAGCTTTTCTGCACTAGCATGTCCTGCTCCTCTGTGGTACTCTCACCAGACTTCCTGCTTGCGCATGACCGGTACGACCCATTGGGAAATGGGGTTGTCAGTATCTCGCTCCACCGCTTAGTGCATTAGGACCCCATTGTGTATTACCAACTGGTCCCACTCTTGGAGCAACTGGCACATCTGTGTGGGGAGAGTGGACTGTTCACGGACAGGGGGAGGCTCATCTTGGGTTTTCCATTCACGCAGTTGGTGTAGCTTTGCGTCCTCCAACTGCCATTGCTGCCAGTGGTTGCCTGAAGCGGGCCCAACCCTGGTGTCCCCATTGTCTCCTCCATCGGGTGAGGGACTGGAGTCCACCTGCACTGCTGCCACAGCAGCTTCCCCCGGCAGCCTCGATAGGGCATCAACGTTCTGATTGGAAGACCCTGCACAATATTCGATTTAAAAAAATGTATTAGACAACTGGGCCACCCACCTGTGCTCCGTTGCCCCCAGATTCGCGCCCCTCAGATGGACCAGTGGCTGGTTGTCTGTAACTGCTGTGAAAGAAGCACCCCACAGGCAATCTTTACATTTTTCAGTGATGGCTCATTTTAAAGCCAAAAGTTTGAGTTTAAATGAACTGTAATTTTGGTCATTACGCTCATTAGAGCTCAGGCTTCGGCTGGCATAAGCAATTACATGTTCCCACCCCCTTCTTGCACCTGGGATAACACTGCCCCCAACCCATCAAAACTAGCATTGGTGTATAACTTAAATGGGAGGGTGAAGTCAGCATAGGCTAAGATAGGCGAATGTACCAGTGAGTATTTAAGATTTTCAAACGCTTTCTGGCAGGCTGGGCTCCATTGAATTTGGACATTCTTCTTACCTGCATTTCCTTGGAGGAGGGCATTCAGGGGGCCGGCAACTTTAGAAAACCCTGGGATAAACCGCTGATAATAGCCAGCAAAACCCAGAAAGGAGCGGACTTGGGAATCGGTAGAGGGTACTGGCCATGCTTGGACTGCAGCGGTCTTCTCCGGGTCAGTGGCTACACCCTGCTGGCTTACAATGTGTCCCAAATACAGCACCTCCTTTTGGAACAGATGACACTTCCGCGGCTGCAATTTCAACCCATATTCGTGGAGCTTCTGGAATACTTGTACAAGGTGTTCAAGGTGAGTGTTGAAATCTGGGGAATATACGATTACGTCATCCAAGTAAATCAGCAACAAATAGTTTACCTGACCTCCCAAGCAGCGCTGGATAAGTCTCGGGAAACTACCAGTTGTTGTCAGTGAGAGATATGACTCTCCTTTGATCGACCCTAGCTCTCTCTCCTGCAGTAGTTAAGTGGGCTGTAGGGAGTAAAATAGTCTCTGGCTCACAGGCACCAGAGGAGTGTATACAGTGCTCCTGATGTGTGGGTGCAAGTGGCATTACGCTAACTCAAGAGGTGCAATTTACTTCAGATTTCCAACAATCAATCAGAAAGGGGAGCAGTCATCTCCATACATTTTTAAAGATCCTTTACAGCTTGCTAGCTAGCCACAAAATCTGCTGATGACGCAACTGAACAAGACAAAACTTATTTGAAAAGACTAATAACCATGTCTGACAAGTAATGTATTTCTGATGCTATATTTGTTATTTGTATCTATCTGCCTACATTTATTGTAGACCTATGGCTCTCGCTAGTAGCACAAGCTAGCTGGTTAAAACAAAAAAAAGGCTGGTTGTCAGTGCCTACTCTATCAGCTAACCTCACTGCATGCCATCTCTATATATGAAACCATAAAGTGGTAGGCTACTACTGCACACTGACATTTAGCTAAAGCTAAAAATAAAATACATGTGTGGATATGTTACAAGTAGTTTTATGTGTTTATGACACATTGTGTCCTATCTAGCAACAGATAACTGCATTTTTGTGAGTGTTCTACAGTAGCTAAATATGCACGTGTGGGAACTTTGGCAGCTAGGCAGCATAGAAAGAGAGCTAACCAAGTAGCTTTAGTTAGTTAGTTCACATTAGATTTTTCTAGAATATCACTATTTTCAAGAACATCTTCAGATATGAATGTTTCTCCTTGTGAAAAAAACGAATTGCTGAGCATTGTAGCATAAAAACGAATTGATGAGCATTGTAGCACAACAAATCAATGACATCAATGACAGTTCTGTTTATGTAGAAATTGTTCATCTGAGCATCTGTTTGCAAAGATTCTGGATATGACTCACCTGCCCCTGCATTTACAGTCATACAAACAAATTGTGAAGACACCGGGCACTTGAGCCAGTTCATTCAGCACCAGAGGGATCTCCGTGCAGACTCAAAGACACCGGCACGGTGATGTTAGGGCAGTGACGTGCCGTCAGGGGAGGCAGGGGAGGCCGTGCCTCACCTGTCATCATGGAAAGAAAAAAATGTAAAATGAAAAAAATAATTAAATGGCTATATTTATCCAGTGATTTGCACTATAAAGTTATTTTTTATCTAACTTCACCAGTTTTAGATTATTTTTTTAATTTTTTTATTCAAAATCGCCGAATTTTCACATTTACTGTTCAAATACTGAGAAGAGACGTGCTGTGAGGCAGCCGCTAGATGAGCCTCACCATGGATTGCGCAATGACTATGCAGTGAGACCGTATTGCTGTCTCTCTGTATGTCGCTATTAAAATGTTCAAACACTTTTGCTATATGAATTAAATTTCCATAGTTTAGCTGATGTATATAAAGTACAGTGTTTTTTTTGTCAACAACTGTATGTGTGTAACGTGTTTCTTGTGCTGAGCAATCATAAAACGGCTGCGAAGAGGCACTAAGTGAGGCACGCAGTTCTCCTGCCTCACGGTAGGGGGCACTCGTCGTGATCCGAGTGATTCTTCTTGCGACTCCTCGGCTGCAGAATAAGACAGCAAGCTACGATCTTCAGTTAGCAAGTAAAGTGCCGCCATCAGTTTATTTTTTCGTCGTGTCTGGCCTTACTTTCACAATGGAGGATTACATATATAAACTCAAACAATTTTCTAAAATGGACTTTCAATCGAAGCAGGAGGTAAATAACTAACGGAAGACCAACGCCGGAGCTAAAGGATTTGCTTCAGACTACAGTTTCTATGACCGATTTGAGAAGAAATGCAGCGCACTTGGCCTGACAGAGAGTGGAGGCAGACAGTCGATTAGATATGAACGAAAACGACTGTTCTGTAACATTCTGGATAACATAAGCCATCAAATGAAGGCTAGGTTTGATCATTTTGGTGAGCTGGCTTTCCTTGGTTTGGTGGATTGCGCAAAATTCCGTGAAATGTCACAACATTTTGATGACACGAAACTGCAGAGCCTGTCAAAGTATGCCAAATTCTTTGACTTTGTGGAACTAAAGGCGAATCTCGTTGGACTGTATAGCTCACAAACGGTGAGGGATGAATGTAAGTCTCCTGGACAGCTTCTTAGCTTTTTGGCCCAGAAGGATCTCATTCAAACTGTTCCTGAGGCGACAAAGTTGCTCCAGCTAGTGCTCACTATTCCAGCTACTACAGCATCGGTGGAGCGGTCATTCTCAGCACTGAAAAGACTAAAAACATACAGTCGGAACAGGACTGATCAAGGACGACTTTCTTCCCTGGCAGTGATCTCCATTGAGACAGAGAGAATTTTAAAACTGAAGGAAGACAAGGAAAACTTCTACAAACAAGTTATCGATGCTTTTGTTTTGAAGGAGCGGCGCATGGACTTCATTTATAAGTAACGGTAAGACCATAATAACGTTTTTTTAATTAAATGTGCTTTTTTGTGTGCTACAGTTTGTAAGTGTAAAGAAAGCTGATATGAAATTTTAAACATAACCCGTTAACTGCTGCCAATCAAATGGTGAATAAGCTACTCTGTAGGGTTCATATGTTTGTAAATCTGATTGTGATGAAGTCAGTGCCTCACCAGCCATGAACCTCACGGCACGTCACTGTGTTAGGGGACTTTGAAATGAGTAGCACTGGAAGAGCTGGTGGGGGGGGATGATGTCAACCTGCCAGCCAGCAAGAGCGGAGTCCTCGGAAACAGCTGGGAGCAAGCTGATGAAAAATGACAGCAACAAGGCTTAGGGAAATGTAGCTGGATGAGCAGTGGGACAGACTTCTATTTATATGACTTCCACATTAGAGCAGTCACATACAGCATTGAGCATCATCAGGACTTCAGTCCTGCAAATCCACAATGGGAAATTAATAAATATGAATCTGTAATTCCTATTACTTTATTTTATTATGCTGGCAATACACATATTGTATCCAGCAACTATACTGTAATGTATTAGTATCAGCTTGACATTGTTCTGGATGCACATGCCCACTGAACTTTATCATATAATATCATATTATGACATTATATGAGTATACTACAAATGTGTAATGTATTTCTTATTAAATATGAATGAGATACATATAGACTATGCTTTATATCTCAGTGTATCTTGAATGATGCTCTGTGTTTTGTGTTTATAACATAACATAGCACTATTTTCCAGAATATAGTACTCTATTTAATTATCACAGAAATCTGTGCAAACTGAGGTTTTATGTCCATTTAATGTAGTCATACATTAGCAAGTCTAAAAATGGGTTAAAGTGCCATGGCTGAGTGGAACAATCGTACTTTGATATAATTGAATGTTATTATTCTAAATACAATTTCTATTTACATACGTTGTCTGAATTATTTTGTCTGAACATTTGAATAAAAGTTTCCTTGATTCCCTGAAAAGATTCCATGAATCCAGTGGCCTTAACAGTCAAATGCCCTTGTCTAAAGTTCAGTACTCTCGGGGTTCAATTCCCCGTCTTGCCAGAGTCGGCTCTGGCCGGGAGTTCCACCAGGGGCGACGATTGGCTGTCCGCCCCAGGGAGGGGGGAGGGAAGCCGACATGATGTTCGCTGGGCATAAGAGTGGCCCTGGGGTGCCGGAGTTACGGTCGACGGCTTGACGAGTGCCGTCTCGGAGGAGGCGTTACTTCACCTTTGTCACTACCGGCCACAGGACTACGGCAGCAAACTCACATTACTAGGGGGGGATTGACATAAAAATAGCAGGTTTAATTGGCTACCAAATTGGGATAAAATGGGATAAAATCTGAAACAATACATTTATAAAGTTCAGTACTCTGAATACTGAACACAAGTGGTATTACGTATTAAAAACCTCACTTATCCTACATGTAAAATATATTTGTTTGATTTAATATAATAATTACTACACAGGATACCAATTATTAATTACATCACCAAATTTGTTGATAGGCAGAGCAATCTGGTGGATCAACCTTCATCAAAATATGCAACTCACAATTTAATTAAAATTAACAGCTGGTTTATTAAGTTACAACAAAGACAACAACAAAGACAAAATATTCAGTGTCCAATCTACAGAAGTAGGTTCAGCTTCCTTAACAAATACTAAATCCTAGACATAAAATTAAATGGAAGAAAATGAAGAAAATTATACCAAATAAAGTTTGTCTCTCTCCAAATGCAAACACATTCTGCTGAAGTGTGAGCTCGGACCAGCTCTCCCAAGAAAGAAGGAATGTGTACAATCACCCTTAAATTGCTAGACTCCTCTAAAACTGCCCAAAAACAGAGCTCAACCCATCAACAGATCACAATTTAAATGTTTAGAGGAGGGGGTAGGGAGGGTTAGCTCCCCCCCTCTTTAGTCCATGCCTGATTAATTTACAAGTTGGGGGAAAGCCCTGCGCACGCCAGGTTCAGACCCCTTTTTATATTTTTGTTTTCGGTTACTTACTACCGCAAGATATCTTTTCAAGGTATTCGCTAAAAATATCCTCTCATGATTAGAATTATGGTGACACAAAACATCAATAGGGGAAGGCAGACTGGTTTACATAAAGATGTTTGTTGAGCTGATATCTAGAAAGACATAATATGCTCAGGCAAATAATATTACTACCATGTGACAAGGCCAATTATACCATGTTGACCTCCACTTATTTCTGGCGATCCATAATTATTTTCTCCCTGACCTACACTACCAGTCAAAAGTTTTAGAACACCCCCATTTTTCCAGTGAATAACCTGAAATGGTACAACTGCCAGAGGTTATAAAAACAAGTTTAGGTTACCAAAAACTGAAAAAGAATGTACATTTCAGAGTTATAAAAAAGGCCCTTTTCAGGGAACAAGTAAAGGGTTAACAACTTACAGCTGTTCTGCAGCAATGGAAGTAAATTAAGCCTTGAAAGTTGATGCAAACAATTCCTACAGGTGTCCCAACTTTTCTTGATTACTTACAAACCCTCTGTCTATATAAAAGCAGTGTTAGAACAGACTGTGTTACTACACCCTCTGAAGCATTATTTGGACAATATTGCACTGCAGGAAGTAGTATATTGCTATCATAATGGAGAGAAAAGGCAATTAACAAAAGAAGACAGACAGACCATTATAACCCTTAAAAGTGTAGGTCTTTCCTTTAGAGAAATTGCAAAGAAGGCCAAGGTGTCAGTGAGTACAGTTTCCTATATCATCAAAAGGCACTTGGAAACTGGAGGAAACAATGACAGGAAGAGGTCTGGCAGACCCAAAGCCACAAAAAATCAGTTTGCGTGATAGGCATTTCACAGGACAACAGCTTCAAGCACAGCTCAACACTGGTCGAAGTAAGGAAGTCTCAGTTTAACTGTGAAGAGAAGACTTCAAGCTGCAGGTTTGACAGGTTGAGTGGCAGTAAGAAAGCCATGTAAGAAAGGCAAAATAAGAAAAAGAGGCTTGCCTGGGCCATGAAGCACCGCCAATGGACTACTGAAAACTGGAAGAAGGTCTTATGGACCGTTTAATCTCAATTTTAAATCTTCGGTTCATCATGCAGGGTATTTGTTTGCCATCAAGTAGGCAAAAGGATGGTTCCTCAGTGTGTGACACCAACTGTCAAACATGGAGGAGGAAGCATGATGGTCTGGGGCTCTTTTGCTGGATCCAGAGTCGGCGACTTGCACAGAGTGACTGGCACCCTGAACCAAAAGGGCTACCACAGCATTTTGCAATACCCTCTGGTCTACGCGTAGTTGGTTAGGGGTTAATCCTACAGCAAGATAATGACCCAAAACATACCTCCAGGCTATGTCAGAACTACCTTAGAAGAAAAGAACAAGACGGTAGGCTTCAAATCGTGGAATGGCCAGCACAGTCTCCAGACTTAAACCCCATCGAGCTGGTTTTGGATGAACTGGACAGAAGGGTGGAAGCAAAGCAACCTACAAGTGCAACACATTTGTGGAAACTTCTGCAACAGTGTTGGGAAGAACTTTCCGAACAGTATTTGATTTCCATTGTAGAAAGAATGCCATTAGTGTGTTCAGCTGTTATATCTGCAAAAGGTGGCTACTTTGATGAGTCAAAAATGTGGATTACATTTTGTTAAACAAAACAATTCCATGATTTCTTTTTTATCTCCAATTCTTTATTAGTTCTATGCTTTAATTTCAGAGCACATTGAAACATTAAATTGCGTACATTTCAATAAAAACTGGAAAAATGTAGGTGTTCTAAAACCTTTGACCGGTAGTGTATCATTTCCAGCTCATAGGTAGAACCCTGGATTGTGGTGTGTGGCATAGGCTTGTAAGTTTGGTGTGCTGGTCAAATATGGACTGCACTGGCTACCAAAGCTACATACTTTAGTGCCTAGTTTCATTCACAGAGTAGTAAACCTGTCAGTGATGGCACCATGCTTGTTTATGAGAATTTACGTTATGCTGGGCCACATTCTGTTTGCCTGTGCAGGATGACCAAAATGTACCTCCCCGACAATGTTCATTATTAATTGGGGCTGCTGATCGTTCTATAATTGTGAGCTGTCAAGTATGTAACAAGTAGATCTTTACAAAGGATTATCATATGAAAAAGGGATAGCAGGTATCACTACAGAGGAGGGAAAATGCATTGTATATACCCAAATGCATTAAACCTCAGGACTGAAAGAACTCTTTGTAAGTGTTCATTCTGAACGTACAGTATCAATACCTGATGTCGGGATTGAGTGCCCGGCCCAACAAGAGAACTAAATTAGTCTAATATTCAAATTTTATAAACAACGTCCTCTCAAAGCACTAGAGGGCTTCTTCCTCCTTCCTGTGTAGGCTCTTGTTATAGATGCGCAGCTTAATAACTGGTGATGAAACTATAAGTAAGGAAATGCATGCTTCCCAGGCTGCATAGATCTTTTTGCGACCAACGCCATCAAAGCCATACGGTAGTCCTCAGAGCTAGGAAGAGAACTGCTCTTCTAATTATGAATAGTCATTCCTGGAGGGAAAAGTCTGCCCCAAACACCCACTCTGCTGTTAATGAGCAGGCAGCACGTGTGATGGAGCAGTCCATTTAACAGACCTAAACTGACAGGGTGTCTGTTGAGGTGTACCCTTCAAACACAAGGAGGCGTGCAAGGCCGGTCCAACACACGGCGGAAGACATGAACTACTATTGAAAACACAGATGTGACTTGAGCCCCCACACTGAAAGCTGGCCCCCTGGAAGGAGCTTGTGCAAAGACACCAGTATGACACAGGAATCATACAGCGTATGACTGTAATTCAACCTTGCTCAGACCGTTGTATAATGGTTGTTCTTGTTCATCTTGCTCTTAAAGACAAAAATCACAACTGGCTGAAGGGAAGCATAGTAATAAATGTTACGGATAGAAATCAACCTGCGTTGTAATAACCAGGCGTACAATATCGGACGTAACACTAAGCCACTTAATCAATAACCACAACCCGTAAGGAGTACCAGTGAAACAGTGGTATAGAAAAGTTGAAACATATATTTATTAATATGTATACATTTAATGATTGTTCTCTATTTATAACATGGAAGTCCTTTAAAAGACAAAAGCAGGTTGCCAGGTCTCACCGGGCAGCCAGCTAGCGGTTCCAGACCCTCGAAGATGATAGGGGAGGTCTTCTCCTCTGAGTTCCCAAAATTGTATTACGAATAGCAATTATTTATTAATTAGCAACTAGGCGGATAATCAGAGCAACGCAATCACCAAGCTGTAATTAACAATGTCGTAAAGGGAACTGATGGCATTCAGGTGGCAACCACTATATATATTCCCGCATCTTTTTAAAAGTCTCCTCCGTGATGTAGCCAAGCGATGTCCAGCCGCATCTTCTCTAGTCACGTTGCTTGGAGGGTTCCCCTGGAAACCATGTGCGTCCTCAAGCAGGTCCCAGCAGGACAGTGACGTCATCTCCACCTAACGGGGAGAAATCAAGGAAACACAGCAGCAGGCAAATCCAAAAGGAAACACAAAGTAATGCTAATACAAAGTAAAGGGACGTAACACTAAAGGATCGGGGGACTCGCTGAAATCATGGGGATGCCCTTTTGTGCTCGTTCTCACAAAGGGAGTGTCCGACACACAGTGGTTGACACTTGTTGGTAATACACTTAACATGCACACTGCCTGTGTCATCAACTCATCAGCAGCATAACAACAATCAGTGGTAATCAAAAAAGTAATGAGTGAGTTGTTTGTAATAAAAGGTAGCAGTGAAATGACAGCTCTGAGACAGTGGTCATGGCTACATGGCAGACACTAAGCATTAGCTAGTACTTTGCTAGCTAGCTAGCTAGCTAATGTAAGATAGTGATTAATTTGAAAGAGGTGCCTTTTTTTAAATGTTGGGCAATTAAGGCAAACTAAAACATTTCTAGTCATCAAGATCATGCTCTCACTAAGATGACTAGAGCTAGCTGGCTAGCTGGCAGTGGGGTAAGCTCAACAGAAAGTTTGCTTTGGTCTCATGATTGAGTGCAGGACTTCTTATGTCTTATGACAATTTGTGGTAATGGGTTTCAGCTCTCCCCTATCACCACTTTCATCTCCCACAGCACTTTCTCTGAGGAAAGAATGGGAAGACGAGTGCTTAGTCATTCATCTCCCACCACCTCTACAAGCTATCAATGCATGTGTACCTGTTTTCTCTGCTCTATGGTTGTTGGCTGGTACACAGGCCTGAGAGCTTTTCTCTTATGCATCCTCCTTCGTTCACACTCTTCGTGCTTCTGATCACATTTTCCATCTCTAATCAGAGAACATCTCTCCAAACCTAGAGGAGTTTGTCACTTTGTATCTCCAATACATCAAATATGTCCCCAGCTCCTGACATTAGACATTAGCCTGAAGTGCATGCTCCATTTCTTATTTTTCTGCAGAATAGTATTAGAAATGTATTCATGGCTGCATCTTTACCTTCAAATAAATTCTCAAAATATCAGTCCAAAACAATTGTTTGACCTTAGGAAATCCACCATGAAAAAAGTGGGTAAATGTAATTTTATTCTGCAAATCTGTGTCTCATTGTTTTGACATAATTTGTTTCACAGGGGGAGCGTACTGTAGCTCAGGGCCCATCACATGGCTAATGGATTCGCCATATGACACCTTTCCTCTAATTTCTGGAAACGCAGGTGGAAGAGGGCGGCAGGGCTCCATGCACAAGAGACACCGATTCTGGTGGGCATGGATACGCCTATCTAGTCAATTTCGCACGCAGCTTCATTATGTGTGAGGAACCATTAGGAGATCTCTGCTACTACCGAATAACAAACAATTCATCATTGTTTGTACTACCTTCCGAACAGCGAAATGATGCTGCAATGGCCTTATTTACACATTCAAATGGCATGATCCAACTCTATCATCAATATTCATGAACTACAGGTGTTGTAGAGTTCTTACATAAAAAGTACATCACAATAATAGATGGCCCTTATTAGTGCTTGCGCTCTCCTTGTCCCCTCAGACACATCTGGAGAGATAAGGCCACACAACCTCAGACTTTGTTGAGGGTAATGTGCAGAGAGGCAACTGGTGGGCAATAGTTTATGATGAAATACACATGCAAAGAAAAGGCTCGAAATTATTCAGGCCTTCATTTCCTTTATCTTTTCATCTGTAGTTTTTTTTTAACTTCTTTCATCTTTAACTGAAATGGGAAAGAAGTGAAATGAAAAATGGGTTACATTACTAATATTCACACTGTTTCATTCCAATTTTACTATGATGGTTGAATGTATTTTTTTCGATTTTCGTGTCCATTTTATATCAAATACATATTTTACAATACATCAATATACATGCATCTTGGAATTATTTTGTCATTTGCTTGTAAGGGATGGTAGACAATTATGGCAAAAGTCTGAGCAGAACACTTCAGTGTGACCTTGTCAGACAGACCTTTATATGCAGAGGCTGAACTCATCGCCACGGGAAACTCAACTGTGCCTCATCTGTTCAGCTGTGATTGTTGCCTAGCAATGCTTATCCTCTCTCTGTGTCTGACCAGGATATGCATGCTCCACTTTCTCAGCTGTTTGAATTAAGCCCTGCTGTTATGCAAAATAGAGCAATATAATAATTCAGTACACATTCACACATGTACAGTGTGCAAAAGTATTTAATCAACATCTCTGGACAAAAACAGATTATTGGAAAATAAGTAAGTACATATTGGAGTAAGTACTGTGGTGTCCCCAGGGGTTGGGCGACACGTACGGACCTTGCAGAGGGCGTAGGCAAGTTAAAGAACACCGAGGAGGCAGTATTCAAAACAAAATGATAATTTATTCAACGACACTTGACAACACAAAACAAAGGGTGGGGTCTTCGGGGGAATACAAACACATAAAGTCCGCAATCCTTAGCTCGTCGTCAATATCCAATCCAATTCCAAAATCCAGTTCAGTTCCGTAATCCAGTCCGTAGTCAATATCCAAAGGGGGGTCCTCAAACAATCCAATTTTCATACACAAAACACTCCAACAATCACTCTCTCTCTCCAAATACTGGCTGGTCAATCGACTTCACAGTTCTCTCCTTTCCACACTCACCACCTCCTCACAAACACTTTCCTACTCCTCTCTATGGGTACTGGGAGCGAGTCCTTTAAATAGGCCTTGAAATGGCCTTCAGCTGGCCGTTAGCTCCATTGCCTTCACTTGGCTCAGGTGTGACTGTGGCCTGCTGGGAAATGTAGTGTTTCCTGGCTCCCATGTGTTGTAGGCCAGGCAGCCATTTTGTTGTGCAGCCCCTTGGGCTGCCACAGTACATATTCACAAAACTCCAATTACCTAGATCCATTCCACGTTGATAAACTTTTACATTTCAGGCATTTAGCAGACGTTCTTATCCAGAGCGACTTACACAGTTTTACATTTCTTTACATACAATCAATTTATACAGCTGATACCTGGATATTTTAAGTACCTTGCTCAAGGGTACAACGGCAGTGCTTTACCTGGGAATCGAACCAGCAATCTCTGAGTTGCAAGTCCAGTTCCCTAACCATTACACTACACTGCCGCTCTAGATAAAAATGAATGTATTACAATGAGTTATAATACTGCACACTACTGTTATATTTGAAACTGTGGTAGGGTGCGAAGATATCCTCAATGTTGAGAAATTCACACGGATGTTTCTCAGAATGTAGGCCAGGCCATTAGGGAGAATACCATTAATGAAAAACAACAAAAACCTGCCCAGGAGACAAAAATGTCTGAGAAATTCACTGATATCATCATATTTAATATTTATAGAATTTTGTAACTCAACAACTTTTTAAAAATTTCTACTTCTTAAGCTGCCCCTGCACAATTACTGTATTTGTTGTACTTACTTCAGTGAGTTCAAACTATATAGAAACCCAGCAGGATACTATAATTCAACATTCTTCAAATAAAGCAAAATATTTCTTATTGGCTACAACAGACTAGATATTCTGGGTAATATCTTTCAAGCTTCACGTGAATCAAGGGTCACATGACTTCCTGCCTTTTTAAAATTATAGATACATTTATTTGCAAAAGCAATTTGCATTATGCTTCAGGGCTCTAGTTTGGTGAGGACTAGAGGAAAAATGCAGCTGAGTGGTAGTAGAATTGCTAGTGCCATCCATTGCAAACAGAATATTTCAGAATATATGCCTCCACTCAGGTTGATAGTTTCATGGTCTGCAATAAAGGTGTTTGTGTCAATTTGGGGGTGTCAATAAAAACATTCAGTGCTGTGTTCCATGTCTGATCAGTCGTTTGCATTTTCACACTAGCATTATGGACTAGTTTGGTGTCTTGGATATTAATGTGCACATATGAACAAATAGGACAATGAGAAAGAAATACCCTGTCACACAAGACTGCTCTGTGGATGTTCTGTATTTTACCAAACATCCACTGTTTACAATATTTTACCAACCTCTCATGTTGTGTTTCAATTGCTTTTTCAAAGTCCAAATATATAATATTATAAGCCTGTAGCCTCTTCAAAAAAGTCCCGGAGGTTTGTTAGGCATTACCTTCCATTTACATTACATTACATTTTAGGCATTTAGCAGACGCTCTTATCCAGAGCGACTTACACAGTTTACATTTCTTTACATACAATCCATGTATACAGCTGGATATTTTACTGAAGCAATTCAGGTTTAGTACCTTGCTCAAGGGTACAACGGCAGTGTCCCCACCTGGGAATCAAACCTGCAACCTTTGCGTTACAAGCCCAGTTCCTTAACCATTATGCTAACACTGCCGCCCACTTGAGAAAACCAAGTTGGCTCTCCCTTAAAATACTATTATTTTTCAAGAATGATTCCAACTTTTCCCTAATAATACATTCCAGTATTTTATATGAGATGCAAGTTAATTAAACTGGCAGGCCTATAGTTCCCTGGGTCAGTACGGTCACCCTTCTTATATATTGGACTGATACTACCCTGCTTCCAGTCATCTGGTATTTCTCCAGTGTTTATGGATTGCATAAAAATATCTGTCAATGTTTTATACATAATCTCGTCAGGTTCTTTGAGTACTCTTTGAATCTCTGTAAACCATTGCAGCACTCTTATTAACTTTGTATGGCCCCATGCTTTTCTCCATAGCCGTTTCCTGTTGAAGACAGACATTCTAGATTGTAGATATCATCAATAATATTTATTTATGTATGATTAATTGTTAGTTTATAAGATTCATACTTTAATCTAAGATCATATTGAATTAAAGTGCATCTGTATTCAGCAATAGAGATGCTAAATTTAAATGATTAATTGTTAGTTTATAAGATTCACTCTTCAAATGTTTGTGCAATAAAGATGCTAAATAAAGTATTGGGTTGGATGTGAGTGAATTCATTTGCATTACAGACACGGAGCGAAGCTGTAGGCCTGCTGGGATGCGGCTAGCTCGTGGCTGACTGAGAAAGCATTTACAAACGGATGCCTTGGCTTGTTTTACGGCCAGAGGGAAACCTGGGAGGATTGATGTATGAGCATTATTATTGCTGGCAGAGATTCAGACGCAGAAAGAATTAATGTGTCGGAGTAAACCGGAGGCCGCAGGGAGGTGACTGCTCCAGCATGGGGGAATGTCAAAAGAGGGAGGTGTTATGAGAGCCACAGAGGTCACATGTGAGCGTAAATCAAACATTTAACCTCCGAGGGAGCGACAATATGGTTGTTACCCTGAGCCCTCATGCCTCCCTGCCCACTTCCTAAGAGGGGTTTAGTTGAACACATCACTAAATTTACCACCCACAGAGTTCTGCAATAGAGGGAGTGATCCTTAGATCATGCCGGAAAGCCATTAATTCGGCCAAGCATGTCATGCTGCACCGCAGACCCTCAAATTCATCTGCTCTTCACTGATTGGTTGCGTTTGTGACAAAAAATTGTCAATGAGGGGGAGGCCAGAAATAATAATGATAACAATGCTTCGAGTGTATGGATGAACCCTATGGTCTGGTATCGAAAGCCAGACAGTATCAGTGCCAATTATGGCAAGACATAATTGGCAGTAGCGTCACCCAGGGAGGGAGGGATTCATGTGTCTGGTCACACACCAGCAACCCCCACTTCCTCCAACTCTGTCTGCACAAGCTTAACTTGTGAGCTGTGGTGTGAAAAGAAGTGGCGGCAGACATCACGTGCTTGTCTGCGCTCTCCCGAACTGACAGTGGAGTTTGCAGCGAGTGCAGCTTAAAAATACAATTGGACATTCCAAATTGGGAGAAAGGGGAGGGAAAGAATACGTTTGTTACGTCCCTGGCTACGAGAGCAATTGGTATCATACGTTGACAGAAGTGGAGTCACTGTCACTCCTCCTGTTACTTCTCCACAGTCCAAAGCTTTGCCTTTGTCTTCTGCCTCGGTGGTGCTGCTTACTGCCTACTGTCATGAGGAAGATGGTTTGGTTATACGCGATGATCCCGCATCGTGTGCTTGCGACAGAATTTCCGAGGAAACTCATTTCTGGAAACTCATTTTTTACACCTTTCCGAGTCCTCTCGGAGAGATGTTGTCAGATTGTTTTCTGATGTTCCTTTCTCAAACCAGTGTTCTGCACCATCACATTGATGTGCAAGATTGCCCTCCTACTAAGCAGCATGGTTATTGTGTTAATCCTACAAAAAGGGCTATGATGCAGAAAGAAGTTTCGGATTCGGAAAACGGTTTTGCCTATTTCCAGTCCATGGAGCTCACGTTGTTTATTGGTTCCCAAACCTGATGGAACAGCCCATTTCTGCATTGATTACAAAAAAGTTAACATTGTTACTAAGCCTGATTCTTTCCCTCTTCCACACATGGAAGACTGTATTGATAGGGTGGGACCTGTTAATTATGTGACAAAGCTGGAATTGCTCAAGGGCTAGTGGCAAGTGCCGTTGACTGTCCAAGCCTCTGAGATTTCTGCATTTGTTACTCCCGATAACTGCCTACAATACACTGCTATGGCTTTCAGAATGAGAAACACACTAGTTACATTCCAATGGCTTACGCAGAGGGTGTTGTCCAGAGTTAACAATTGCGAGGCCCATCTAGACGATGTGGTTGTCTATTCATCCTTACACACAGTGTTTGGTTGTTTGCGCTCCACTGCACTGACCTTGAACCTAGGGAAATGTATGTTTGGTAGAGCAACTGTTACCTATCTAGGTAAACAGGTAGGTCACGGACAGGTGCATACTGTAGAGGCCAAGGTTGTATCTATCACTGAATTTCCCTCTCCTGCAACCAAACATGAACTGTGCCATTTTCTTGGAATGGTCGGTTACTATCGTGGTTTCTGTAATAACTTTGCTGCTGTTGTGTCTCCGTTGACTGACCTCAATAGCCCTGTTAAGAATTTTGTGTGGACCCCTGACTGTCAGACCAATTTTGATTCAGTCAAAACACTTCTGTGTGATGCTCCAGTACTCTCTGTTTCTGATTTCTCTATACTGTTTAAGTTAGAGGTAGATGTGAGTGCGATGGGAACTGGAGCTGTATTGTTACAGGAAAATTACCCAGGAATTGATCACCCTGTATGTTACTTTTCAAAGAAATTCACTAAACACCAGCCTAACTACAGCACCATCAATAAGGAGGCTTTGGCATTTTTGTTGGCCATTCAACATTTTGAAGTCTATCTTGGGTCTAGCTCCTTGCCGGTGGTTGTATTTACTGACCATAATTCTCTGGTGTTTCTCAATCAGACGTGTAACTCAAACCAGTGTTTGATGCATTGGTCTTTATTGGTGCAGGGATTCAACATAGAAATACGCCACAAAAAGGGGTCTGAAAAATATACTACTATTATTAGTGTTGAGGTTGTGTGGTGTGTGTTTTCTCTCTTTCTCTACCTCTCTCTGATCAGCAGCCGGTGTGAATCACAGGATTGGACTACTGACTATTGCATCACTGGCGAGGAGGGAAAGAGGAAGACCATAAAAGATGCCATGGCTCATTTATTTGTTGTTGGCTCCTCCTTCTTGCCACCCGACCAGACCAGATTATTGTTTGCTGTTGGCACAGTTTTAAATATCATGTAAATATTCTGCAAGTCTATTGTAACTTTTAGTGTAACTCTAACTATCATTGAACATACTGTATGGAAATAGCCTCACGGTTTAAGCTTAAAAATCAGCCAGGAACCTGAAGGGGGTGATTGTCCTTTCTGTTAATTGCTTTTTCTTGTTAGTTTAGCTATTTTACTCTTGGTTTATTGGTTAGCATGTTTTGTTTGTTGTTTTAAGCCGGGCTCCCCCGAAGCCTTTTGCTTCCATTTAAAAATAAATGCTGTTTGAGCTGGTAAATCATTGTCTGCATTTGGTAGTCCATCCATCCATCTATCCATTTTATTTTATGTTCCATACCCTTCCCCCTAGTGTATAACAGGTTTTAGTCTTTTATAAATACATAATAATATTGCATGCCATTTATATAGTACCATTCACAATCTCATATTGCTTTAGTCAGGGGGGAAAACTCACCCCAACCACCACCAAAGTGTAGCATCCAACCTGGGTAATGCATGGCAGGCATTTTTCACCAGAATGCTCACCACACATCAGCTGAGATGGAGAGGGAGGGAATTATCAAAATAATGACACTGCGGGATGTTTATGTGGCCAGATTGGGAGAGCCAGGTTGGTAATTTAGTAAGGACATAGAGGCACCCCCTGCTCTTTGCAATAAGTGCCATGAGATCTTTCATCGTGACTACAATGAGTCAGGGCCTTGGGTCAATGTCTCACCCAAAAGACTGCATTTTCTACAGTATAGTTTCCTCTGCGCGGAGCCACTGGTTTTCTGCTTGGTCACCAGTTCTATCAGCAGCTGACTTTTTCCTAGCAGGTCACCCATCCAAGTAGTAATCCAGCCCAGCCCTGCTTAGCTTCAGCCATGCAGGGGAATGTCACATGGTGATATGGCTGCTGTCCATATGTTGACAGAATGCTAAAGAAACACTGGCCTTGTTATCCACGTTCTAAAAGGTCTTTGTATAATGAACTGCACTGCTAGTGCTGCCGCACATTAAAAATGTTTGGCTTCATGAAAATATCAGCTCTGATATTTTGAAGACTTTTTGAATGATATAGTATTCTGCCTTTATTTGAGAATATGTTTTCACCTCCCTATGATGAGTCCACATAATGCACAGTCTCCCCTAGAAATTAAACAGTTCACAGCTTATCCATCACATTGCATCTAAGATTGTATATATTGTGTATTTAATGCCTTTTTCATGTGAATATAATCATTTTAGGTGTCAAACTGTTGATTCTTCTACAGTATTTGTATTTTTTGTGCAACAATGAATGAATTGACCATATATATATATAGCCTGCATTATCTAAACTTCTCTGTGATCAAATGCATTGCTGTTAAAAATCTCTTGTGTCCGGTGGACACATTCAGGTGTTCCCTGTTAGAACTACAATTACTAGCTCAAGAATGGTTCATTTTCATTGTCATTGTAAGTTGTCTTTTGATAGCATTATTTTGTGAGAACTATGTAACAGAGAAGTAGGACGTTTTTACCTCTGAACTAACCAATGTGAACTTCAATGTATGGCTGCAGTTTATGTCTCATATAATCACTGTTTCACCCACTTTTAACAGAGAGCACAGCAATTCTCCTTCAATATTCTTAGCAGATATACAGCTGACTACCATAACATTTATATCAAGCTAAGAAGACATTCATTCATTTCAGAGAGTCTATTAGCATTGAATGGCATTTAATTCAAAACATTTTAGAGAATTCTATTTTTCTACCCACTTTAAATGAAGAAAAAAACAGGTATACGTCTAGCAGAGAGAGATAATGAAAAAGATAGAGGGAGTGAGAGAGAGAAAAGGGGAGAGAGAAGGAGAAGGGAAATGCTTGACACAATGAAGAGGACACTGCAGAGCAGCTACTCCCCTCTGCCCTTGTAAATCTTCACCATGGCAACCATGCCAAGGAAAAGTCAATTCAAAACAATCAATGGGCGAATCCCATGGTTACATCCGGTCAATTATGATTTCAATGAAAAGTAAAACACCTACAGAGTTGAGTCACATTTCATATCCAAAGGTGGATGTGAGGACATCCGCAGCTGAAAACAGCAACCATTTGTATGCAGCATATTTTTTTGGTCAGTTGATATTTAGGTAGCCTTGACAAAAAAAATGGTCTTAACAATGTTGTTAATTTTACTGGGGGTTTGGTTCAAGGAAATGGCTGAACGGATCTGATTTCAATGAAAAGTAAAACACCTACAGAGTTGAGTCGGTGGAGGATACATTGTACAGGGCTATATTTAGGTAGCCTTGACAAAAAAATGGTAGATGTGTTAATTTTACTGGGGGTTTGGTTCAAATTTCAGCCAAATAGGCAATGAAACAACTAGGACAATGATAGTAGAATCTTGTGGTTTTGAATGGGAGTTGTTCTCAAATCCGGCAAAACCCTAATATACATATGCAGGTATAGAAACAATATCAAATATTATGGGAAGGTGATCTCTGAGGTTAAATGATCAGAGCTCCTGCAGCTGCAGTACAGGCATGATCCATCCAGAGTCAGATGAAAGACTGCACTGTGCCCTGGGGATAAAACAGTTATCATTGTGCAAATTATCACGACAGGAATGCCTGGCCCTTTGTGCTCCCTTTGATGTGTACCTATAACTGGTGACTAAACGAAGGCCTATTTGATGTCACTTTCTCTTGGGACCACCTGAAGCCTTTTTCAGTCTGTGTAACACTGGGTTATCGTGGGTTCTGCATCGCTCAGTAGGTAGAGCATGGCGCTAACAACACTTGTGTAAGGGTGGGTTTAGTGATTGGAGTCAATCGCAGAACCCCGGGGGTATCAATACGTTTGACTGTAAGCCTACAGCCTAACCACAAGCTCTGAATGACAGAGAAGAGGAAAAACAATAACAAAAGGGGAGAACAGAAAATATCACCCAACGGATGACTAAAAGCCACAAAGACACAAACAAACGAATAAATAAACCACCGACACCGAGTGTCCGAACAAAATAATAAACGGCTAGAAGAGCCAAATAACCAACGAAAACATGAAACCCGAAACACAGTCCACAGACTGCCTAACTGGAACACAAACCAACTCAGAAGGAGCGAGTAAGTTTCCTAAATCAGGTAACATAAAATAGGTCCTACATTTACTAAATGAGTTCCTAACGAAGAGAAAAAGTTTATCTGTTCCTAAAGTAAGTGTCTTTGAGTTGTATCTTTAAAAAGACGCAACAAACCTTACCGGCTAAATCGTAACAATGGCTTACGATTTCGCACAGAACGAAACCAGGTGCGAGAATTTATAGGGAGGTGATTAATAATCGAAACCAGCTGGACACACCTCCCAAGATGGCGCAACACCGCCATCTGCTGGTGGTTCAGGGGAACAACCGTGACAGGACCCCCCCCTTAAGGGATGACTCCTGACGACCCTTCAGAACCACGCCGGTGAAAATCTTGGATCAAAGATGGATCCAAGATGTGCCGGGACGGGACCCAACTGCGCTCCTCAGGACCGTAACCTTCCCAGTCAACAAGGAACTGAGTTCCCCTGCCTACTCGCCGCGAGGCCACAATACTCCGTACCGTGTAAGCAGGACCCCCCCCAATGATACGAGGCGGCGGCGGCGGTACTTCGGGAGGCGCTAAGGCGCTAATGAGTAGTGGTTTGATGCGGGATACGTGGAACGTGGGATGTATCCGCATGGATTGTGGGAGCTGTAATCGAACGGTGACCGGGTTAATCTTACGGATGATTTTGAAAGGTCCAATAAAGTGCGGCGTGAGTTTCCGGGACTCTACCCATAACGGCAGATCCCGAGTAGAAAGCCACATCCGTTTCCCCACCCGATACGATGGAGCAGCCCGTCGACGACGGTTAGCAAACTCCCTCTGGCGATCCACGGCGCGCAACAGTGCCGCCCGAACCCTCCGCCAGGTGGCCCGACAACGTCGCACAAAGGCCGCTGCGGAGGGCACCCCTGCGTCACCCTCCAGCTCAGGAAACAGAGGAGGTTGAAACCCAAATTGAGCCTCGAACGGAGAGAGACCAGAAGAGGCATTACGCAGGGTGTTATGGGCGTACTCCGCCCAGGCAAGATGCCGACTCCACGATGTGGGATTGGCGGAGGCCAGACACCGGAGAGTGTTCTCCATAGTCTGATTCGTGCGTTCAGTCTGTCCATTGGTCTGAGGGTGAAAACCCAAAGACAGACTGACCGACGCCCCTAAAAGGGAACAAAAGGCCCGCCAGAATCTGGTCGCAAACTGAGGCCCCCGATCGGACACCACGTCTTGCGGCAACCCATGAAGGCGAAAGACATGGTCCACCATCAGGCGAGCTGTCTCGAGTGCGGATGGCAGTTTAGGAAGCGGAATGAAGTGGGCTGCCTTCGAAAACCTGTCCACCACTACCAGAATGACCGTAAGACCGTTCGAACTGGGTAGGCCGGTGACAAAGTCCAAGGCAATATGGCTCCAAGGACGATGCGGAACGGGTAAAGGCCGAAGTAACCCTGACGGTGCCAACTGTGAGCCCTTGTTGCGAGCACAAACAGTACAGGCTGCCACAAGCTCCCGCACATCCTTCTCCATCCCGGGCCACCAGAACCGTCTGCCCAGGAAATCGTGCGTACGATGTATGCTCGGGTGACCCGTGAGCCGAGAGGAGTGCCCCCACTGAAGAACTTGGGCGCGTGCTCCTAACGGAACAAAGAGACACCCCGAGGACCCCGCCAGGACCCGGCTCAAGGCGCTGAGCCTCGTGCACCACTTTCTCTATCTCCCATGAGACCGGGGATAGAATTTGTGCTCCAGGGATAATGGGTGTGGGCGGACGGTCCTGCTCTGACCCATCGTACAAGCGGGAAAGAGCGTCTGGTTTAATGTTTTTTGAACCCGGACGGTAGGTCAAAATAAAATTAAACCTAGTAAAAAACAATGCCCATCGAGCTTGCCGTGAATTACGAGGCTGAGCCCCCTGGATGTATTCCAGGTTTTTATGGTCTGTCCAGACCGTAAAGGGATGCTCCGCCCCCTCTAGCCAGTGACGCCATTCCTCCAGTGCTAATTTCACCGCTAATAACTCCCGGGCCCCAACATCGTAATTTCTCTCGGCAGGGGAAAGGCTCCGAGAGAAATACGCACAGGGATGAACCTTCTGGTCTAAGGCCGACCGCTGGGATAATATAGCCCCTGCACCGAGCTCAGAGGCATCAACCTCAACAATGAAGGGCAGTGAAGGATTAGGAGAAATTAAAATGGGTTCTGAACAGAATCTCCTCTTTAATTCGGCGAACGCCGCCTCCGCCTTTGGAGTCCATTGGAACCGAGAGGGAACCGTCTTTTGGGTAAGCACTGTGATGGGGGCAACCACGGAACTAAAATTGCGGATAAACCGTCTATAAAAGTTAGCAAACCCTAGGAACCGCTGGACCTGTTTAACTGAGCCCGGGGATGGCCAATCCCTGACCGCAGTCACTTTTTTGGGATCCATTTGGATCCTTCCCTCGGAAACAATGAATCCTAGGAAGGAAACTGATGGAACGTGAAAAACACATTTTTCTGCTTTAACAAACAGTCTGGCGTTTAGCAGGCATTTCAGCACCTGTCTGACGTGTTTAACGTGCTCAGAGAGAGAAGTGGAGAAAATCAGTATATCGTCCAGATAGACGAAGACAGATTTCTCCAACATCTCCCTGAGAACGTCATTCACAAGCGCCTGGAAGACTGCGGGAGCGCACGTGAGACCAAATGGCATGACCAGATACTCATAGTGGCCACTGTGGGTATTAAAAGCAGTTTTCCACTCGTCCCCCTGACGAATCCGAACCAAATTATATGCGTTGCGAAGATCTAATTTCGTAAAAATGGACGCCCCTTGGAGACGTTCAAAAGCGGAGTTCATGAGGGGAAGAGGATATCGATTCTTTATAGTGATGTTGTTTAACCCTCTGTAATCGATACAAGGTCGTAAGCCCCCGTCCTTTTTACTGACAAAAAAGAACCCCGCCCCAGCAGGGGACGTAGATGACCTAATAAAACCGTTAGCTAGAGCTTCAGAAATGTATTCTTTCATAGCCGCACTCTCAGGTGCCGATAATGAATATAAAGCTCCGCACGGAGGAACCGTGCCCAGATGCAGCTCAATGGCGCAATCATAAGGTCGATGCGGAGGTAGTTTAGTCGCCCTTTGCTTACTAAACACCTCGCTCAGATCAGAATAGGTTTTTGGAATGTCGGAGGGTAGCGGATATAATTCCGCACTCATGAGTTCCATCCCCTCCTGAGTTTTAGGGAAAACTGACTCGATGATGTCAGGTCGGAATCTTTTATGGGAATCGGAACTGGAGTGACTAACCGAACGTTTAGGGACTCGCGACTGATTAGGTTCTGTGTCAGTAGACGGCATGTCCGCCTCCAAAGAATCAAATGACAAAGATTCTAGGTCACTAATCTCCTCCCCCGATGGACTCCTCCAGCGGAACTCCCCAGTCACACTGTGGATCCCATTCTAGTTCTTTCTCCGTCTCATTGGAGTGTACGGAGGACGGAGCATGATTAGGCGAACAGTGAACTGATTTGTCGGTCTCCGAATCGGTCTCGTGACTTTTGGACCAACCGAAACCGGACGACGACGGAATAAAAGGTAAGCACCCAAGCAAGCATTGATCCCCCCATTGAACAATAGTGTTTTTATGACTGCCCCAGTTCACCTGTGGTTTATGTTTTATTAACCAGAAGTGTCCGAGAACTAATGGGTACGTAGGAGAATCGACCAAAAAAAACTTGATTTGTTCTGTGTGTTCCCCGTACGCGATCCGCATAATTACATTTTCCGTAGATTCCTTAATGCGACCGGAACCTAGAGGACGACCGTCAAGAGCGGTAACACCACAGGATTGTGAAAGAGCCTAAACAGGTATTTTAATTATTTTGGCCCACCCGGAGTCCACAAAACAATCAACCGCCCCTGAATCAAGAAAAGCGTTTCTTTTTATGTTTTGTTTCCTCCAGGATAGCTCGACTGGAATGAAGGTTCGGAAGAAAGAGGACTGATGTCTCACTACCGGCTTCCGGCCCAATAGTGAGACCATTCGTTTCCCTTCAGTTTGGGACAATTTTTAATAACGTGACCCGTCCGTCGACAGTACCGACAAAAGTCCGCATCCCCTCTGGCCGGGACCCGAAAACTAGCACTGTCTACTTCCATGGGTTCGTCTGCTTTGCCCAAGCGCTTAGGATACAGAGGTAAGAACCCTTTCGTAGGCACCAGGTGCTCTCTGTCCCTCCTCTCACGCTGACGTTCCCTAATACGATTATCAATCCGTATCGCAGTGGTAACTAGTTCATCTAATGAATTGGGTATGCCAATCGTTGCCAGAGCGTCTCTCACCGGATCGGATAGAGCGTTAGTAAAAAACGTCATGAGAGGACTCTCAGGCCAACCTGTAACTCCCGCGAGAGTTCGGAACGAAATTGAAAATTCCGCTACGCTTTGGTTACCCTGGCGCATGCGCGTCAACTTACTAGCAGACTCGCTGTCGTGAAGCTCGTGGTCAAAAACCAACTCCATTCTGTTCATTAATTCCAGAGAGTCTGCCAATACCGGTGCTTGAGAGCGTATAAGAGGCACTGCCCACTCGAGGGCTGCCCCCGATAACAATGATAACACGAGTGCCACTCGCGACTCCTCAGAGCTATATCTAGAAGGCTGAGTCTGAAATACAATTTGGCACTGTGCTAAAAACCCCCGACATTTACCGGACTCGCTGCTAAAACGAGGAGGGAGCTGAATTTTTGCCTCTCGTAATCCCTCTCCCACAGGTGTGCCCAAACGAGGAGTGACGACCGGATTCGGACCGGCGAATCCCACCGCAGTTTGGGGACGACCGTCGACCATTGCCTGGATCATGCCCTCCAATCTTTGAATGGAAGAGACTATACTAGCCTGGTTATCCTGCATGCATTGTTGTTTTAATAAAATTTCAATGGTCGTTTGTTGTCTCTCTAATTCTCTGCTTTGTTCGATACCACGAGGATCAGCTGACGCCGTATTCATGGCGAAATCGTACTGTAAGGGTGGGTTTAGTGATTGGAGTCAATCGCAGAACCCCGGGGGTATCAATAAGTTTGACTGTAAGCCTACAGCCTAACCACAAGCTCTGAATGACAGAGAAGAGGAAAAACAATAACAAAAGGGGAGAACAGAAAATATCACCCAACGGATGACTAAGTGCCACAAAGACACAAACAAACGAATAAATAAACCACCGACACCCGAGTGTCCGAACAAAATAATAAACGGCTAGAAGAGCCAAATAACCAACGAAAAAATGAAACCCGAAACACAGTCCACAGACTGCCTAACCGGAACACAAACCAACTCAGAAGGAGCGAGTAAGTTTCCTAAATCAGGTAACATAAAATAGGTCCTACATTTACTAAATGAGTTCCTAACGAAGAGAAAAAGTTTCTTTGTTCCTAAAGTAAGTGTCTTTGAGTTGTATCTTTAAAAAGACGCAACAAACCCTACCGGCTAAATCGTAACAATGGATTACGATTTCGCACAGAACGAAACCAGGTGCGAGAATTTATAGGGAGGTGATTAATAATCGAAACCAGCTGGACACACCTCCCAAGATGGCGCAACACCGCCATCTGGTGGTGGTTCAGGGGAACAACCGTGACAACTTGTTGTGGGTTCATTTCAATTGGGACCACATATACTGAAAAATGTATGCGTTCAGAACTGTAAGTCGCTTTGGATAAAAGTGTCTGCTAAATGGCATGTGTTATGTTATGTTATGATTTTGACGGGGAACGGAACTCAGGCAGATGTGGACACATTCACCATATAAAGTACATACTGTGCATATATACAATTTCTCAACTCTAGATCCCAGTGAGTATGCAGGCCTTGTGCAGTGATAACATCGCTACACTAGAAGATGAAAGCACAATCAGCATCTCTTTGCAAGAGAGTTTCAGTGTATTCCATAGGGTGTTCCTCTTCCTGTGTGTACTTTTTTTATTATTGGTACACTGAGTGGACACTGTTTGATCAATTTTCACTGACAAAAGTGACTTTCTTAAACCCTGGTCACAAAGGCCTTGAACTGATTTTAAAAAAACATAGTGTAGTCTGCACACTTTCTTTATAAAAATGAGTTTAGGTGCAGTAAAGGGCACATTTTCAGTCAAATGGGGACCTTTTCATCAGGAAGAAATCACAAATACAGAAGCACCTGTCATGAACCAATTTAATTGTCTGTAAATTTAGCTAATTATAAACACAAAATGGATCATTAGCTGAATAGTCAAAGCAGGAGTTAGTATCATGTGCAAAGCATATATACAGTAGTTTTATATACATTAGGAAATACTCTTGGTCACCCAAGCTGAAAATTTCATTTGAAACTTAAATGGAAATATCTATATACATAAATGCTCATTCTATATATACAAAGTAGTTTTTTTTACTTCTGCTGTTTTTCAATATATCATGTTCCGTGTATTTTCATTTTGTTTTATTGCACTCCCTGTTGCTACTATTTGTAGTTGTACAATGTTTGGATTTTTCTTCTATAACAAGTTAACTGACTGATTTGATGAAGAATCAGTGTTAATAACAGTCTAGTCTATGATGTATTGTCAAGTGTGCACACTCCACACACAGTACAAGGACCCCTGCTTTGAGAAAATAGAACATCAATGCTATAGCTGGTGACACTCCTGCAGTGAGACTCTTAAGAGTCGCAGAATCTTGATTTAATGCTTGTCAGTCCTCAGAACTGTTTGCTCTCTTCTTCTTGAGAGGTCTGAAATCCATTCAGGCTGCTCTGTCTGTTAGCAAAGCCAGCAAAGATATAAGGAAAGACCCCCTCCCCCCCCCCCTTCACAAACCAAACCCTTGGAGAAACAGACAGGAAGCCAACCTCTTCTGAATGTTCACTGACATCTCATTTCACAAGTTCACAAGCATTGTGAACTGAGAGATAGCAACATTTTCTCACTTTTTTATGTGCCACAAGAAATCACAGCATTTCTCTGCTTACATACATGGAGGGTTTTCCTTTGCGTCCGATTAGATGTTGATCAGAAAACATCAATTCAGACAATTCAGGCCCATTGTGAGAACGAGACCATTGGTCAATTAATGAATCATGTGCAGACCCAATTAAGTCACACACAGACACAAATCAGGCAATACATCTTGCAAAGCGGAATTAAGATTTCCTTTGTGTTTTTTGAGGCGCTGACCGTGGGGATAGCCGTATTCTACAGCTATTCATGGTTCATGCATCGGTTGTAAACACTATTACTTGGTACAAAACCACATGTCAACCACAGACGCAGATAACTATTGTTTTTGTAATTAAAGTACTTGTCATGAACAGAGACCAGGGAAGAAGTATTTTTGTGACACATGGCATACATATACTGCTGGACATTATATAGCTGGCTCTGTCACTTTCACTTTGGGGAAGCGACATTGGCCACTCAGACTAACAAATGTGTTACTGAAGCATTATTCTTGTGTAGACAAAGAGATTGACAAAGAGACTGCCTGTCTGAGGCTCAGCTGCTCTGACAGTGCCCCTAATTAGGGCTTGTGTTGGCACCAGTCAGAGGAAGCCTGACAGGGTGACAACTTAGTCTACCTGTCAATGACATATGAAAGGGGGAAGAGGACTGAAGTGAACTCAAGTGGAAACTTAACTGCGTTTGGCCCTGACAACTTTCACATCATGGGAAACCAAAGGCTAAAGGGGGGAAAAAACAAAGGAAAAGGAAATGTGCTGTTACATAACAGCCTCTGTCTGCACACATACCTTCTTTATTGTCCTTTCTGAACACCAAATGGGATTTGGAGGGGTGGGGGGGGTAACACTATAATCTTTGATTTGGGAAGCACCTGATCTGAAAGATTGTTTTAATCATTTTTCAATTTCCCTCAACCTATTTATTCTGCTAACAGTATTGATAATAAAAACATGTTGACGTCAATTTCACCTCTGTGGTGACTGGTTCCTTTTGCTGACACATGCCATCAGATTGCGTCTAAGGTTCACATTGGCCATCAAGATTATTTGATTATGCGGCGATTGTTTGTAAGATCAGTTTGGTTCTACCGCCACCTGCTGGTACCCATCGATTACACAAAATCATAAGAGATTGTCAGCACACTGCTATAATGCTCCTCAAGTGATTTATTTAATTTGACTTGAGCAGTGACCATGTTTCACGTATAGATTTTTTTCAAGCACATTTTTCAAGCACACTGGACTTTCTAAGGGGGTTCATTGTTAGATTATCATCACCACCTGCTAATAGAGAGTATGAATACTACATGTAATATTTGTTTATTATTAAATATAATTAATGAAAGCATATTTTTACTTCATCATAATGTTGGATCATTTTTTGAGGGGATTATTTAGATTATTAGGAATTATACATATAGTTATCCAAGTTTATATGAAATTCAAGAATTTACAAAGTCTTTTTACAGAGTCTTTACCTTGAAAAGCCATGGATCTTATTAAAAATCCATACTTTCCTTTTATATTCCTGTATTCATTATGTCTTTAAGTAATGAATATAGGAATCTATTTGAAAAAGAACTCTGTAATAACTTTTTTTAGTTGTTAACATAATATTCTGATGATGCAATGTGACATTTCTCAATTGCTAGTTTAAATTGTAGTATTCATTTTACGAACTTGTTATTGTATTGTATGCTGCCTGTCTTCGGAAGGTTCCAGAAGCTGCCACCAGGATGGACTCCACAGGGGACTCACCTTTGACTCTGTGTTACTGAACACCAGTGATAGTAAATGTGACTCTGTCTCAGACAGAAAGAATGCAGGCCAATGCGTAAAGCACAAAGAATCCCTTAGAAGACCTGCCAGAAACTCGTTTGCACAAAGCAATCGCTCAGTGACTAGCGCACCGACCATTAGTTAGTAACAAGCCATGGAATGCAGACTCGGTAACAATGTCCAAAACAGCCGCATGCTGTAATTATCAGAGCCAGCCAGATGAAACGGAGGCTCAGGGGGGAGATTAAAAGTAAGTGGTACGGTATGAATCTTCGTTACAAACCTGCACGCACTCTTATAATTATGCACTGATAACACATAAAGTGTACCACCTGCAGTTTAAAATTCTATGTTTGTTTTTTTGTAAACAGGTTTCACCCATTAGATCTGAGAAATTGGTTTATGAAAGAAGAAGCCACATGCATCCCACATGGCCAGGAGACTTATTTACATGAATAAGACCTTACATAAGACCTTAAACCGATCTAATTATATAAATCAGGTATAAATGCAGAGAGGAACAAAAAAATGGTAGAATCAGGACAGATATGTTCCCATCTTAATTGACTCTAATCCTGTTGTGGGACCTCAAGGAGCCTTAGAATATAGGGTTGCATAGGCACAGGGAGGGAGAATGAGGTTGAATGTGCAGCCTTTGCCAGCATGGAACCCTGCATACCTTTTTATTGAGTGTCGGTTTACTTCCGCTGTCATGGCAACCACATGGCTTAGCTTGGATGACGGATTAGCTGGGACTTGATTCCCCTGGTGAATCTGCACTCTCCTTTAAAGAGAGTGCAGTGGTTAGCCACCCACAGAACGGCACTAATGCAAAGTCCTAGAACATAACTTACATATGTTTAATTTATTGTGTACACTCCATTCAGTGCCCATTGCAACACATTAAGAACGGGGCATGGGCTTATATCAAAAAGACTGATCACCAGTAAAATGCCTGTCCTATCCATGTGTCTTTGTTCATCATGTGCATTGTAAACATGGGAATACTGGTATCTCAGTACACTACTGCCTGGCTGCTGATTTAAAATATGGGAAATATGCTATCTGGTAAAGCAGCTGATGTATCCACCAACAAGGGACAATTATCCCCTGACCTCATGGAAATAACATACATACCGATTGTGTTGTATTACATGTTTATATTGCATTATACGTGCAGTATTGTTTGTGCACTTACAGAAATACAGGCTTTTGTCTGAGTTATTATCTATTGGAACACTAAGACAACTAATTTTATAGCAGGGATTCTGACTTCAAATGTTGGGGGGCAGCTGCATATCTAAGGTTGTATGAAGGGAGGGTGGGGGTAAGTGTCAGAGCAGGATTGGACACCAGCGCTGTTTTTCCTGCTGATTTACTGCACTGTCTGGACCATCTGCGTTCCACAGTGCTCACTTCATTGCAATGACCACTCCAAGTGGTGTTTTACACTGACCATTCAAATGCCTCTACTGGGCAAGCGGGGGCTGTGACACCCACAAATATATGGGCAGGGGGAGAGCTCTTGTGCCAACTTTGAGAACTGCCCCTGAGGAGATTCAAGTGAGAGGGCTATTTCCCGTTTAGGTGCGGTAGCCTACAAACATCACTTCTGCTTTTTGTTTTGGCCATTGGGCTGGGTAAATGTATAATAATGGGTGTCCATTGGGGTCCTTCCAAGTGGTTTCTGAATGTAATGCTGGCAGGGCTTTCCATTTGTGGAAACTGCATTAAAAAAACAACAACAGCGACAACAACAGCCTGCATTCCAGACTACAGCGGGGAAAGAACAAGGGAAATAAAAAAGTGGAAAAGAACAAATGACAGATAAAACATTTAGAGTGGAGGAGAGAAAAGGATGAAAGCAGAAAATAAAGGGTTGGCTTTGATACAGTATTTTCTTTAAGCTCAGCCACCTATACCATAATTAAAATTCTCAAGTTTTAAATACATAATTTAGTGTCTCTCAGTGGCTGGAATGGAAGGGTGGGACAGTGGGCTTTGGAGCTGTAGTTAATCACCATGGAAAGTATGCATCTGGAGAGGGCCAAGCAGGACGTGAAAGATGGAATGGAATCATGTGGCATAGGGAGAACACGTTACTCTGCTCTCTGGTTTTGATTCACAAGGGTGTGTGAACACACGTGTGGAAAGAGAGAGCGAGAATGTTTGTGTTTGTGTGTGTGTACATGTGTATTTGAGTGTGTACAATAATGTGTGGATGTGTGGGTGTGTGTTTGTATGTGTGTCTGTGTATGCGTGTGTGTGTGTGTGTGTGTGTGTGTGTGTGTGTGTGTGTGTGTGTGTGTGTGTGCGTGTGCATGCACACGCATGTATGTGAATGTGTGCATGCATGAATTTGTCTGTATGTGTGTTTTTGATGCAGGTGAAGATCTATCAAGCCTTTTCTCTTCTGAATGATTTTTTTAGTTAATGTGATTTCTGATCTGTTCTACAGGTATCGGAAAAGCAGACTCATTTTGTAAAAGATTCCTTAAAAAGTGAAAGTTTTATTCCAGCCCCTTCCCAAACAACCAGGCCGTTGGATGCAGATGGCAGAATAATGCAGTACAAGCTAGTGATTGATATTGTGCATTAAACATTTAAATGTTATGCCATTTAAATGTTATGACATTTACTGACCCTTTAATGAGGCTGGAGATGCTATTCACTTGTATAGTTCCATGACATACAGTATGCCCATTTACAGTCAATTTTTATTATGACATGGGATTACATGGCACGTCATTGAAACCCAGCATATAAATATCTGCAGTGACACGTTGACCTTTGCACAGAACTTGTCTACATTTTCACTCAGCCGCTGCACAAAACATGTTGTGAAAACCTCTTCACTCATACGCCATGTTGGAAAGGTGAGACCAGCTGACGAAGGAAGAATATAAAGTGCAAAAACACAAACAGTTATTATTAATGGAGTTGAGTGATCGGTTGGCTCAACCAAAATGCTGAATATCCTTCCTTGTTTGGTTCTATCTGGCCATCTTGCCTCTCACACTAGCAAGAGACATAAGGCAGATGCAGTTTAGTGCAGGCAACCATGGGTTAACATGGTCTGAGATCAGTTTTCCCCGAGGGCCTCTGGGTTGTAGTGATGAATAGAGCGAGATGACTGCAGACCTTTCAGATGCTTTGATACCTCCTTTCCTCTGGGAAGTGGGAAAGTTGTCCAGGCTTATATCGCACTTCTGACTGAAGTGCTCGCTGACCAGCTGTGATATGAATGCCCTTTTTATGACGTCGTGGTAAATCTTAGCTGTAATCAACTTTCACTTCCACAAACGATTACACTGGAGAGGATAATCTTATCTACTGCACACGGAATCTGATGGGGAAAATATAATATGCCTTTATTCTCATGAATCTGAATACAGCTTTGAGAATGTGCCTTTTCACACATCATAAGTATATACCTGCCTGCAGTGGTGCTCACTCACTGGAAAAAAAGAGTAAAAAATCATGTGTGATAATTGATTATATCCAATAGGAAATGCATTATACGTTCTCGGGGTAAATGTTCTCCCCACACACAGAAAAAATATACATACACAGAAAACGTATTCATGTGTCAAAATTATTTATTTGACAGTTTATTTTAGAAAAAGAAAGGAATAGTAAGAACATTGACAAAAATTTGCAGCAAACATTTCACCTGATGGTCATCAGTGATACAGGTAAGGAAACACTTGAGTAAATTAAGGGTTCTGGTGGCTCTGTTACGGTGTGGGGTGCATTTTCCCAGCATAGCTTAGGTCCATTCAACTCCTTAGAGGGCAAGGTAAATGCCAATAAATACAAAGTCATTCTGAGAGATCACCCTCATCCTATGGTGAAGCATTTCTATCCTGATGGGAGTAGTCTCTTCCACAATGACAATGCCCCCATCCACAGGGCACAAGTGGTTACTGAATGCCATTGCCACCTCAGTCACCAGATCTTAACCCAAATTAATACTTATGTGAGATTCAACAAACACCAAAAACACCAAACATCAGCAAAACACTGAATTATGGAATTTCTCATAGAAGAATGGGGTTGCATCCCTCCAACCGAATTCCAGACACAGACAGGTGCATTGAAGCTGTTCTGGCGGCTCGTGGTGAACCAATGCCCTATTACTGTAATACACCATGTTGGTGATTCATTTATTTCGGCAGTTGCCTGTACAATGGTACTCAACTGGGAAAAAAGTTAAATATGATATATCATAATTGATTATACGCAATAGGGGAAGCATTATAAGAGTAGAGTGTGGGAGAGTAGCAGCGAATTACTTTCTATTCCTGAGGCATTTTTACATTACCTCTGCCCTCTGTGTGCTTCAGCCTTCACTCCTCCTCCAGTGACCATGGGGCAAGGGATAGCTTGTTTTTCCCTTGAGTAAATGGCACAGCAGTTCTCCCTTGACTCTGCTGGCGTTCTCCTCGGAGACTTGGCTCTGTCCCTCATGGCCACGTGTTGCTTTCAGCTGTCACACTCCCATGTGTTCTGTGATTATGACCAGGAAGCAGGCTGCAGGACAGATGCACAGTCTGGGTGGCTCGATGGCTTCCTCACTCATTAGTGTCTTGTTGTATTTCTGTCTTTTTTTTTTTACTGTCTGTGCGCACCTGCATGTCAGGCTCAAAGGACTTGACCACAAGCATATTATTCACTAAGGAGGCCTGTTTCAGGAAAGCTGTTCCTGTCACCTGATATGAGCTAACATTAACTGTTAATGTCATTCAAGGCACTATAGCACTATAGCAAAAACGACACCAAGGAATGGCATAACAGTACCGCAACATGAACTTAATAATGCTCTCACCTATCACCCCTATCTATCAATATATTCTGTACATCTACATATAGTTTTGCCGAAGCATAAACAAAGCAAAGTTGGCTTTAAATCAAGCACTATTTTTAACCTGTGTTTTTTAACAATCATTTACTTTTTTTTTACTACCATTACAAACAGCCACAGATTTGATTTTTTTCAAAGCCATGAAAGTGTGTAGGTTTCTCTCTGCACCAGAACCGTGCCTGTGGAGTCCAAGCTGGCTCCTGTGATCAGTTCCACAGACAGACCGTGTGTAGGAAGTCGTGAATATGAGTCATTCCACATACCTCCTGAGTACTGCTCTGACAGATTTTGAATACATTTTCATTAATTAGAAGGCTGGCAGGGAATGTGGCACATTGGTGAGGGTCACATTTTTTTAGGCCTACGTAAATAAATGGAGCACACTGTGGGAATGTCCCACACGTCCCTGCTTTTCTGCAAGCTGTGCCTCTTCTCATTTGGAGGGCTGTTTGTGCTTGAACAGCAGATTGAGGGAGCATTCTGGCCCCATGAGCTCATGTTTATGCCTAGTGGCAGATTTGCCCCTTCCAAGACCCTTGCAGTTCTCCCATCATACGAAAATACGTTCAACTTTACGTGCTTTTAAAGAAATTAGAAAGCGTATAGGTTTTCATAGGTATACATTTTTACAAAACAGCAGTTTATTTTAAATTCCATAAATAAATCTATTGTTTTACTGCAAAGCTTTACCCTAATTTGACAGTAACAAATTAAAAACAAAATATTCTCAAGAGACTGACATGCAGTGGGTATTTTAAAGAGTGCCAATAATTTGGTAGCTTTGGGGGTTGCAAGAATGTGATATTTTATAGAAAATAATATATTTTTATATTAAAAAAATACATATTATTATTATTATTATTTCATAAATTTTTACTTTCCTTTGAAATATTTCCTTGTGATTCTCACACCTGGGAAACTGTAATCACATTCTCAGAATAAACACAGGAGGATTCATATACTATTTTCAAAAGCCCAACAGCTTTCTCTTCCCTGCATAACAGGGACGCTTTTTAACAAAGTGGGATTATTAAGCTTATGAGAATCAGGTTGCTATATGTATCACTGAATTTTAGTTTTCATTTTTCACCGCTACAAAATTTTCCATGGCTCAACAGCAGTTATTCTCCTGGGTATGTAGCACAGATGAAATGTCTGTAGAGAACAGCTTGGATGTAACAGTTTGTGAGTGTATAGATATGGCCATGTATTGCAGAACAGAGCATTTGGACAGTTCACCATGTTGCCATGGAGACCTGTCTCCCTGCCTCTGGCTGTCTGAATCAGTGAGAAATATTTTGCGATATACTGACAATTCACATTGCCCTCTGCTGTTTCAGTTTCAACTTTACCACACTGCTGAAAAGACAGCTGAATAGCAACGGAGTCGGGTCCACGGTGGAAACGTGAGAAGTTGGAAACATGGGAAGCGCTGGCTCTGGAGCTATGTAGAACAACATGTGTGTTTAGATTAATCACTTTCAAACTGTGACCTTTCTAGGCAGGAGGATACGCATGTATGTTATGTATCCACAGGCAGTGTTGACAAGCATTTCAATGATATTATGCAAATTGAATTGTTCAGTAACATTCCGACAAAAAAGGAAAAGCTCTTTGCCCTGGGTATTTATGAAGCCACTTTCGATTGATTGATTGGTTGATAAATCTATAGTGATTGTACTGTGGATCATATTTCAAGAGTTAAATGATGTTTCATTATTGTTATTTCGTGTTTTTGTGTGTGTGTGTGTGTGTGTGCCTGTATGTGTGTGCGCCTGAATACAGTAGGTACATGCATGTGTGCGCATGTTGCAATTACTCCCACTGCTCCTGGCTCCCACTCTTATTACTGTAATTGTGGAATGGAGTTGAAACATATCTCATTGGAGTGTGAAGGCTAAATTCATGGGAATTTCGAATATTTTAATATTGGAAACAGTCTGACGCAACAGCACAGGCTGCAAGGCTAATGTGGAAGGGAAGTCATTGGCTAATTACATGTCAGTGCTGATGGCTCTGCGAGTGACAGCTGTGAAGACACAAGGAGGACAGGAGCCAACCTTCTTCTAAACGTGTGTGTGTGTGTGTGGGTGTGTGTGCGTGCAAGCGTGTTTTGTGTGAGTGTGAATGTGTGTATGTGCGTTTGTATGTATGTGTACGTTTGAGTGTGTACATGTGTTTACCCATGTGCATTTGTCTGTGTATGTGTGTGTGTGTGTGTGTGTGTGTGTGTGGAAAGTGAGGTGTTAATTTGGCAGTGAGGTGAGGACTTGCGCATGGCTGAGTGTTCCACTTTGACAGACTCGGGGGTGTGGAAGGGCTGTTCCTGAAGAAGAGCCCGCCCTGCTTTCACTGCTGACTGAAGGCAGCCTGCCAGTCATCGGTAACCCCTGCTCTACCCTCAGCCTACCTGCACTCCCAGACCAGGAATGCAGGACTCTACACCGTTCACACTGAAGTGAGCGCTTCCCTTCACCCGCCACGAGTCCACACACAGCCGGTGAGTGCTTCCTTTCTCATCTTAGCTTTTTTTTTGCACGTTCTGTTTTCCATTTTCGATTTGTGTGGCGTTTTATTTTTTTATTTTATCGGGGTGTTTGGTGAAAGAGTGTATCTGAGTAGTCTCTGTACAGTGTGTGTGTTGGTGGAAGTAGACAGAGGAGGAACAGAGCGTCACCAGTAGGCTACACCATCACATTATTGCACCGTAATGGCTTCTAAACTCACATTTCTTTTATATAGGAAAACAAATCCGAAGAGGGGAAGTTCATGGGGTCTCTGATTCTGTAATCTTTTAATTCCACTAAGCTTGCTGCTATTTCCACCAGGCGATTTCCCACCGAGAGGTTCTTAAACCCTTTTGTCAAAAGATTTATGGGGTCGGGAGCTTTAAAAATCACTTTCTTTCCTGAAGCCTGAGAGTTTCATCAGATCAAAAGCCAGCAAGGATCCTTTCGGTCTGGTTCCTTTATTTAAAAAGGGATTTTTTACAAGGTTAACAAACATGTGAAAATACTGTCACTGCTGATCTCTATAAATGTGTTTCTGTATATATGTGTGAAGTCATTTGAAAATGTCCTTTTGCTTTGGGACTGGATAAAAATTATAACAGTCATAATCCACAGCAAAATGACTATTTATTTAAGTTTTTCTGTCGAAATCAGCTATTTAGAGTGAACACACAGTGGCAGACGCAATGTAAGTGCTTGTGTTTGCTTTCTGCATTGGGAGCAGATGCTACATGAGATTCAGCCCTTAAACTATCAGTGATCAGAGTAAAGGGGGCAGATTATACAGAGCCTCCACCCCAAATGAAACATCAAACTGTGAAGTGGGATCCAACATGTACAGAGTGAGGTTTGTGCTCATCACAATTCCTCTGTAGTGGGTCAGGAACAGTTAAGGCTGATTAAATTCCTCCTAAATGTCATACTGGACCCTTTATATGGAACTTATTATTATTATTATTATTATTACTATTATTTAGATTGTCAGCAAAAAAGTCTTTTTTTTCTATTTCTATGCAGTGTTGTTGCTGATGTTCTTTTTTATTGCTAATATTTAGTTGGTCGTCACCCAGAGTGTTGTACATTCTACCTGGTTCCTTCCAGCAGGACAGGACCTGAGGCTTTAGGCTAGAAAAGCAGTGTTTAAGTGACGTGAAACAGGAGGCTTTTTAAATATCCCTTCGTTCCTCACAGTAACATCACCTGTCGGCAATCCTCACTTTTGAGGACAAAGGCACCACGTCGCACCACTGACTGTCCTCCGACAGCGCAGCTGTGTCGCAGAGTTATTTTTGGACCGAGCGTATCTCTCACAGACACGCTGCTACGCCACCAGGTGGATCAGTCCCTCTATGTGCCCCCCCCCCACCCACTGTCTGTGGAGGTGTTATCTCCCGTTGCCGTGGCGGCAGGTCATGTCCTGTTCACACGTGTAAAACAAAAACAGCCCTGAGATGATGAGTTCGCGCCCCCCGTGCCCCCTAGCTGGGCGTGTGTTCTCCTGTCATTCGAAAGGTGCAGAGCAAGCGGCCTCAATTTGGGACCGATTCGCGATACATTCCGCCCCGCATGAGTGGAGGGGTGCTCCTACTGCTTTCCTCCTGAATTCCGTCTACTCCCACTCCCACTCCCCTTGTCTCTCCCCATCCTACAGTGACTCATCCAGCAGCATTACATAAATTCAATCCATACAATATTGTGTAAGATTTAGTTTTCCATGCATCAGGGTCTATTATTAGCACTGAATGATATTTCTCATTTTAATCACATTGATTTAAAGAAAAATGCTCCACAGGAATGTAGGGTTATAGCATTATAATATTCATTATACTGCTATCCTGTCTGTTTGAATGTTTTTGATTCAGATGAATGTTACCACTGTGAACCTGCCAACAATCTGAAACCCAGCTTAGGCAGGCCTAATGACAGGTGTGTCGGGTGTACGACTGACCTCAGCAGGACCAATAAGCAAGGCAGAGGTGGGACGAGTGAAAGAGATTGTTTGTGTTCATAGAAAAACAAACTATGAATCATCGACAAGCAAAACAATATCGGTAATAGTTTACACATTTCAATTTATAATCAATCGATGGAGATCTGATCATGGTGAGGTTTGAGCAGTTCCCTGTAGTAATTTTCACTGTACTCAACCAGGTGATGATTTCATTGTGTGTTTTAGTTGTTGTTTGGGTTTTTAACGTTATAACACCTATAGAACCCAGATACTCTTGCAGACGAACCGAGTACTTCCAAACTGACCCAGTACCAACCCGTGTCTCCTGAGCCAGCATCTTGTGTGCTTTGAAATGATTGTGTTCAGGTCTCTAGACACAAATTGTACAGTACCATCTTATATAGCTTTAAAACTATTTTACTATTTTATTAATTTGTAATTTTATCCTTTCACCGCCTTCCAGAATTTGGTTTAATATATAGCTCTGTTGCTTGAGGCTTCATGCCATGAATAATTCTGTACATTAAATCTACATTGTGTTTGTTTGTGTGTGTGTGTGGTGTGTGATGTTAAGATGTAAATGCATGCGTGTGTATATGTGTGTGTGTGTGTGTGTGGGTGTGTGTGTGTGTTTGTTTGTGTGTAAGGAAGGAGAATTAATTTGCAGTATTCTGAGCTGAAGTTGGAAAATTATGTCAGACTGAGAACCAGGTGGGATTGTTTTGTTTTTTTGTTGTAGTTTTTTTGGGGGTTGTTCGTTTTTTTGTCACATTTTTTTGGGGGGAAGTGTCTATGACACTATGAAGAGAAAGTTGACCACTGTCTGTTTCATCTGTCCCCAAGGCAGAAAATATTACCACAACAGGTAAATCAGTGCATTTCAACAGTATCTGTTGAAGGAGGGCTTACAAATATAGTTCAGTACTGTCCCATTAATGTAAGCTCTATGACTTCTCCCATTGCTCTTCAGTTCTCTCAGTTTTGTTCTTGTTTTTTCAAAGGGTAACACGGTTCAGATTGTAGACATCTCTTTCTATCTTTTACCATTGAAAAGCATATAATTCTGTCTTGATTTGCAATATGCAATTTATTGAATCCCTTCACATGTTTCGTTGCTCCGATACAAGCATCAAAGGGATTTTAGTTTACTTTGATACCCAAAAATACTTGTTGAAGGGGACCGAGATTTTGCACTGTAACTATACCCATAACAACAAAATGCTACACTGCAGGATTTGACAGTGCATCGATCATTCCCGACTCCACTCATAAACATATTCCCTCTCATCTCACACCCTGTGATGCTACACTGATGGTAACAGTGGGATATGGCCCATATGGCACCGTTCAGGGACAAGCCTTGCCAAGGGTGATGATTTGTCCACTATAAAGAAAGCTGTATAGCGGGAGGAAATAGCGCTGAAATGTTACAAGGAGGTGTGTCATTGCTTAACAAGTATCGGGGCTCTCCAACCGAGTACATTTTCAGTAAGGCACATTACCAGCTTGCAACCTGATCCATTTTCTTTTCATAACCCTTGTTATTTGGATGCCCTCTAATACTGAATGCTGGGCTATCTTTAACTGGAAAGTGACATATTGTCTGCTAGGTCTAGCAGAAATATTAGTAGGAGTTTGCACTTTAAAATAGGTTAAAATCATTAGACGGTGTCCATTTAGAACTGGATTTTGAATTTTTGAAATTTAAATGGTAGCAAAATGTAATAAATCAGTACGAGAAGTGTTCAGTGTAGGACCGCTCACAGGGAATAATCTTCATGTTATCCCCCCCCGTGAGGTTGCGAGAGCCTCTTTATCTGTAACTGATGCCCACAAAACTAAAACCGCAAAGTCAGACTCCAGCCACAGTACCTAGCAGTACCCATCCTTCCAAAACTGGCAGGATAAATCTGACATGTGATGTGTCAGTGAGACATGTCAGCCATGCCAACTATTCCAGCTGGCCCCCTCCAACCCCCCCTCCACTCCCGCACCTCTGCCCCAGCCACAGTCCCATCGCATGTCCCTCAGCGGCTCTGGAACTAGCCGGAGCGTCCCTCCCTGTCTCCACAGACCGTCTGTCTGTCTGTCGGTCGGCTGCTGGCCATCCTCCCCCACCCACCCTTCTCTCAGCTCCTTCCTCAGGGCTTCTCTCCCTCTCTGTTCCAGGGTCACCATGGAAGAGGCCGGCCTGCTGAAGGAGCGATTTCAAGCTATAACGGTAAACTGCGCTGGGGAGGGGGGGTGTGGTTTGTTGTACTCTGAGGACAAACCATGCTTATCTACAGCAACACAGGATAGTAAATACATATAACAGGTGTTTTGAACTTTCCTGATTCTTTCTTTGTCTGAAAGCTATTTAAATCTCTCAATTGTGATAAACTGGCTTAGTAGTGGAATTTCAGGAATGTGCTGTATTTGTGGACACGAGTTTAAGTATTTTGTTTAGTGAGGAAGGGTATTACTCCAGCTATTGTGACTACAAAGCTTTCCAGTACTGAAGCAGAAGTGTATAGTAGCAGTAAAAATAGACATTCGCGAGTGTTGTTTGTTGTACCTGAAGGTCAAATGCAGGGTCAGAATGAAAAAGCCTGTTCATTCCTCCATCTCAACTGAAAGGAATAATGATGCTAACTGGGTTATTCCTTCAGTGGGTTGTTTTGTTCTGCCTTTCTTTTCTAGTGTTTAGGTGTAAATTAGGCTGTATTCGTGGAGAGCACAGCACAGTCTAGGGTTTGTTTAATCAATTTGCTATACAGATGCTATCTATGTGCCATGCAGATTAGCTTTATGGGGATCAAGTGAAGGCTATAAATAGAAAACAATGGGTCCACGCAAAGTCTGGATTAACAATTATCTACGTACTCTGAACATTGTGACAGGAAATTGAACACTTACTTTTCTGTCTACACATTTTTTCAATTTGACTGCAACATTTTATTGGTACTAAGAGGAAGCATCATGTTTATTTCTTCTGTAGTGAGTCATTTCATTTAAACATTAGCAAAAGATCAGCGTGGGTTGAAATCCTCTCCTACACTGTTTGCGTTAGCTGTTTGATTACGCTTTTTGGCAAATTTGTCTCACCTCCCAGTGAATCATGCATGTGCAGTACGTGTGGAGGAAAGCAGCTGACATGTTATTTTTGGCAGATGGTGTTGCTGAACAGGTTGAATCTCACAGCGATGGCATCACTTTCCTCTCAGATTACAGAAAGGTGTTTGCCTGTCCTTTTCCTATGTCACAAAATGGGCTTCCCAATGTCCAGATTCACGAGAACAACCTGTCAATCCAGCGATGGCACTTGACTAAATGTGCATGACGTTGTCTCGTTTGTGTGGTGACAGGCTGGTGGGTTGCTCTGGAAACACCTCTTCATGCTTCATGTTTATTTGCACAGGACAAGAGAAAAGTCCAGGAAGACATTGCCAATAAAAGAGGAGAAGTTGAGGAAGAAAAGCTAAAGCTTCAGTATTTGAAGGTATGGGGACTTTATAAGCTATATATATACAGTATATATATACAGTATATACATATATATGTATATGCTGTATATAGTATTCACCCCCTTTAGCGTTTTTCACATTTAATTTTTTTACTTTGTGGAATCGAACTGAGGCGGCACGGTGGTGCAGTGGATAGCGCTGTCGCCTCACAGCAAGAAGGTCTTTCTTTTCTGTCACATGTTCTCCCGTGTCCGCGTGGGTTTCCTCCGGGTACTCCGGTTTCTTCCCACAGTCCAAAGACATGCACGTTAGGCTAATTGGAGAGTCTAAATTGCCCATAGGTATGAGTGTGTGAGTGAATGGTGTGTGTGCCCTGCGATGGATTGGCAACCTGTCCAGGGTGTATTCCTGCCTCTCGCCCGGAACGCATGCTGGGATAGGCTCCAGCCCCCCCCCCCGCGACCCTGACCAGGAATAAGCGGCTTAGATAATGGATGGATGGATGGATGGAATCGAACTGGATTTAATTGGGATTTCTTGTCACTGATCAACACAAAATACTCTACTACTATAATGCCAAATAAAGAAAAACAACAATTCTAAAGCATTTTCTTAATTAAAAAAACTGACAATAATTGATACGTGAGCATTCCCCCCCTTTTGCTAGGACACACCTAAATAAACTCACATCATTATTTTATTGTAAAATGAAGGTCTTTCAAATGATTTCAGATGAAATGCACCTGATTGTGAGAGATCCCACAGATGGTTAGTGCATTTCCAAACAAGAGCTTCATCATGAAGACCAAAGAACATTCAAAGCAAATCTGAGAAAAGGTTCTTCAAAAGCACTAATCAGGGGAAGGATATAAGAAGATTTAAAAGACTTTGAATATCCCCCAGAGCACCATTAAGTCCATCATAAAGAAATGGTGAGAATATGGCACAACTGTGAATTTGCCTAGAATAAGCTGTCCTCCAAAACGAAGCATCCGTGTGAGAAGGGCACTTGTTAGGGAGGCCAGCAACTCTGACGGAGTTACAGTCTTCCATGGCAGAGATGGAAAAAACTGTCCATGGGACAGCAATAGTCCAGGAGCTTCACAAATCTGCGCTTTATGGGAAAACTCATATGAAAACCCACCTGGAGTTTCCCAGAAGGCATGTGGAAGACTCTCAATTCAAGTTGAGGAAGATTCTATACTCTGATGAAACATGGTGGTGAAACAAGGGCAAAATGGATGGATATAGACAAATCTTGGAGGAAAACCTGCTGCAGTCTGCAAGATACCCGGGACTTAGGAGAAGATTGATAAAGGTGGTTTATAAAGTGGTTTCAAAAAAAAAATCTATGTCCTGGGGTGGCCCAGTCAAAGTCCAGACCTCAATCTTATTGAGAATCTGAGGAAAGATTTGAAAATTTCTGTTCACCGACGGTCCCCATCCAACCTGATGGAGCTCTAACAATTTTATAAAGAAGAATGGGTAAAAATTGTAATGTCTAGATGCGCAAAGCTGGTAGAGACAGCCAAAATGTAGGTCATTGCAGAGTATTTTGTGTTGATCAGTGGCAAGAAATCCCAATTAAATCCACTTATTTATTTTGATTCCATGAAATAACAAAATAAAATGTGAAAAATGCCAAAAGGGGTGGACACTTTTTAAACCCACTGTGTAAATATATACAGGTAACTACCAAAATAAAGGAAACACTTTAGTAAATGAGGGATACAAAGTTTAGTGAAAACAGGTGCTTCCACAAAGGTGTGGTTCCTGAGGTAATTAAGAGATTAACAGCCCATCAAGCTTAGGGTTGTGTATAAAAATGCTGGACAGACCCAGTTGCCCATTATTTTGGCTACCATTTCTAGAAGAGTTAGAGATTTCTAGAGAGATTTTGAAAAAGGGGTGATTGTTGTGGTACATTTTGCTGGAGCTTCATTGATGAAGGCTGCTCAACTTGTTAATGTTTCTCAAGGAATAGTGGATAAGGTGATGTTGGCATGGAACTCAAAGCATATATTCTTCTACCGTGATGTCTGTGTATTGGTTCAAGGTGCAAAGCAAAACAGACAAGCAACTCTGAATCAGTTGACTACAAATATTAATCTAGGGCATGAGCAGGCAGTTTTATAAATAACAGTCCATTCAGAACTTTAGAGGGGGATACTATGGTCGGGTTGCAGTGCATGAACCACTTATTACACCTAAAAATGCACGTTTGTGAGTAAAGTGGTGCAACTAACACAGGCAGTGGTCTACTGAACAGTGGAAAAAAGTCATATGGTCAGATGAGTCTTCACCTTCACCCTGTTCTCAACAAGTAGACAAGTGCTTGTGTGGTACATGCAAAAAAAGGTCTGAGTGCCTGTTTCCCACAGTGAATGGTTCTGGCGGATCTGTTATGGTGTAGGGAACTTTTTTCTGTCATGATTTAGGTCCACTCAACCCCTTAGAGTGGGGGTATTCAAATCCAGGCCTCAGGGTCGTAGTGTCTGCAGGTACTTGCTCCAACCACACACTACACCACCTGATTTCGAATAATTCGTTTATCTCCTTGGTCCAGGAAGTGAGCTAATTAGTGAAATCAGGTGGTGTATTGCGTGGTTGGAGCAAATACCTGCAGACACTGTGGACCTCGAGGCCTGGATTTGAATACCCCTGCCTTAGAGGTTAAGTTAAATGCCAATAAATAAAAAGCCATTCTGAGTGATCACCTTCATCCTATGGAGATACATTTATATCCTTATGGGACTGGTCCCTTACAGGATGACATTGCCCCCATCCACAGGGCACGAGTGGTTATTGAATGGTTTAATAATCATGAAAAACATGCCATGGCCATCTCAGTCCAGAGATCTCAACTCAATTGAACACTTATGGGTGATGGAATTTCTCATGGAAGAATGGTGTTGCATCCCTCCGATAGAGTTCCAGACACTTATAGAATCTATGCCAAGGCGCATTGAAACTTTTCTGGTGGCTTGTGGTGGCCCAACGCCTATCAAGGCACTTTATGTTGGTATTTCCTTAATTTTGGCAGTTACCTACATATATTTATGTAATGTGTGTGTGTGTGTAATTAATTGTATCAATAATTGATTTGCTTATTGTTCTTCAGTTACACCAAGACATCACTGCAATATATCAGTACCACAACAAAGCATTTCAATTACTTGAAAAATAAAGTCCACACGAAACAGACTGGCACATTGTCTGAGATGTTTTACATATGGCCTGCAGGAAGAATTTGACTGTTTTCCTATTTGTAAAAAGGAAAGGCACAGTAACAATGCAGGGTGTAATAATGCAGACAGAGGTGCTTCTATATGGTAAAGGGCAAGGTATTAACGCAGGGTGAAAAGACCATTGACAGAGTGCTCGTATTTTTAAATGGCCAGGGTATTATCACAGGGTGAAAGACTGCCAAAAGTGTTCCTACTTGTAAAAAGGCAGGGTACTGTATTAACACACTGTCAAAGTGTGTATAGCCTGTCCCTGTCTGTAAAAAAGGAATTGGCAGGGTATTAAAACATTGTGAAAGAGGGTGGATCTGCTGTAGACTGCTCCTATGTGTAAAAATGAAGGGTGTTAACATAGGGTGTAAATAGACTGCTCCTCTTAATAAAAACACAGGGTATTAACACAGGGTGAAAAGAGTACAGCCTCGTTCTCTTTGTTTCAGAAGAAAAACGAAGCAATGCCATAATGATGCATTTTTCCAAACACAACTGCAAAAGGTCTTACATAAATGAAGCTTGTTTGCACACAGACAGATTCATATAAGCAAGTTGCATGGTTTCACTTTTTACTGTGTTATAGTTATGGGGTTTGAGTGACGTATGGAAGTGACATGCATATTCTCCTGAACACAGAAAAAAGCTTTGCGGGAGCAATGGCTTATGGATGGATTGAGCATCCAGAGTGCGCAGGAGCAGGAGGCCATGGAACTACAAGCTCAGGACAGCCAGCAGCAGAGCAAAGTCCTGCAAAGCAATATCAACAGGTAACCATGACGTAATAAGAATGAGTATGTGTATGTGTGTGCAGGTGAGTATATGTGTGAGTATGTGGGGGTGTGTGTGTGCAGGTGAGTATATGTGTGAGTATGTGTATGTGTGTGCAGGTGAGTATATGCGTGAGTATGTGTGTGTGTGCGGGTGAGTATATGTCTTGGTGTAAGCTTTAGCTTTCTTTTCCTTCATTGGGTTCTGAGTGGCTTGCGATGGGGGGATTACATGAAAGCTGTCCACTCCAACCTATTTAGTGTGAAGTGCAGGATACATTGCAACATGTGCCAAGTGACAGTATTACAGACAGTCTAAACAAACGTTACATCACCCTTATGCTGAAGGGGGGGGATTGTTGGCACAGACATACGGTTTACTCAGAGGTTGGTGCTTTGGGAGTTTTTAAATCATGGTACAATCTTGAAGGGCAACTAGTATATTAATTAAATTCCACACACAGTAATTCAAAAGCACTCATCATCCTCTGGACATCATAATCATATATACAGTCTGGCAGTCAAGTAAATATATTTTATATAACTTAATAAATCACACTGCTTCGGAAGAATGTGGTCAATCACACATTCGCTCATTGACCGCCAATGTGGTCAATCACACATTCGCTCATCTTGGTAGGCAAAAATATGATGGAGAGAGCGGAGGGCTATCCATTGTCTTTACACAGCTTTGTCCATATTTTTTCTTACCAAAAGTTGAACGGATTTGAAGTTTTGGCGAATTACTGTACATGTAATCATCCATTAACTGTTTGATGGAAAATTGGAAACGGCAAAGGCCTTTGTGATTCCTCTACACACCCAGTATCACAATGGAAACCCAGCCTTTTTCAAAAACACAATGCCTGCACTACACACTCTAAATGGATGCAAACCAGACAGTGACGGATGCATATCCGATTTTCACGCGTTTCGTCTGTCTCTGTGTGACTGCAGCCTAAGGCATTACCCATTATGTGTGAATACGTTTGCTAGGAACTGTATTTGGCCAGCTAATAAATGTGTTACTTGGTTTAACTGAAAGCTGTAAAACTTTAAATCCAGAATGAAACTTTACACAGACCAGCAGCACGCTTCATTTAATTAATTCAGTAAAAATCCCCGTAGAGGCAAGGAGTGGTTATAGCAATAAGATTTGCAATCGCAAATGGAACTATGCTTTCCACTGCACTGTTCTCGTGAGATGAATCATAATAAGTGCACTAAATTGAACAGATACCAATGGCTAGGCAAACCCAGTATCCAAGAATTGTGATTTCCTGTGGTTCTTAGGAAACTGTGGATGAGATTATGATTGTACTGTACCAGCCAGCTTGAGGTTGCATTTAAAGCTTGTGTAAGCTTGGTAAGATCGACAGCTAAAGCCAAATCTATTGAACTACATAATAGGCTAATTGTTTTGTTTTATAAAAAACTTTTCAATATGATACTTTCATTCTTAAAGCCATTTGTTGGAAGCGTTTTAAATTCAAAGCTAATTCAGATTATGAATGTGATTAAATGTCTTGTATACCTGAGAGTCTGAGCTCTAGCCAGTATCCCAGACGGAAAGGTACATTTCTGATTGGGGGGGTATTATTGAACTAGAGGAGAGGGGACTGACCTGGAACGACCTCATCTGATGTCTTGAGTGTTCAGCCTGAGCCTTGATCGCTGGCTGCTGAGCCTCATTGATGTGGTGAAAAAGCAATCTGAAGAAAATCCTCTTCATCTCCGAAATAACACAACTAATCAGGGGCTGAAATAGACCTGAATCCCAGAGGTGGCAGAAGTAACCTCATGCCCAAGATGGCAATGAAGAGAAAAATCTGTTCTTTTTTCAAACAACTTTTGCCATGGGTAATTCTGTGTGCCATCTTTGTTGAACTTTGTCAAATTTAAGTTGCCAGATGTATTGGCTCTTCATTATTAACTGTGTTAAAAACTACCAGAGTGGAAGTAAGAACAAGAAATGAAGTGGACATGTTACATCTCTATCTGAAGGCAGGGCTGTCCTGACACTTGTAAGAAATAAGCAAAGGGAGAGTGAATTTGATGGGGTCAGCTGGGCAGCTTGAATTCCATGCTTGGGTTACTGCTAAACTCAAGGGGCGTAACCACATATTAAATATTGGAGGGGACATAGTGAAAGGGAATGTTTTATATCTATAAATTATGGGGGGCAGATATGACTGTTTGAAGAGTGGGGGGACATTTTCCCCACCAGCTATTACACCTAGGCTTGGCAGAATCTTGTAACAAAGAGCAATCATTTGAGAAAGACCTCTCCTGTGACAGAACACTGAAACCGCTCATTCAGAGGCACTGGCCGTGACTTGGTCTGAGAGGATATCAGATGTGTCATACATATGCAGCCCATTCCCATAAAATGTCATCTTTGACAGACAGCCGTGGAAAGCTCTGCTCTATCGAACGGCCCCTGCGAGACCGGCACTTAAGCTACAGTACTCACCGTGCTTCAGGGAGCAGACGCTCGCTCTTGCTGTCTTGTAGAACTGCAGTCTCAATCTGTACTGGCTGCCCACCTTTGCTCAAGTCCCTCAACCAAATCACACTTTGCATCCTGCTTGCAGGATGGAAAAGGAAATCGAGGCTCTAGAAAAGCAGGAGACGACAATTTCTACAAACGAGCAGCTCATTCTGAAGCGGCTGAAGGAAGTCGAGAAAACCACCGAGGACATAATAAAGGTATTGCGCATTTCATACTCTCTCTCCTTCTTACAAATGCCCCCTCTCCAAAACGTTTTGGGCTTTGAGGAAGTGTTACCGTAAAAGGTGGCTGTCGCTTTGTTTGCCAATGCTGTTCACTCAGTCGTTTCCACGTGTGATGTGAATGGGCGGTATGCGAGCATACCGTTTAGGGAGGGTTTCGAGGAGGGCTTGCAGGAGCTTAAGGAGGTGCAGCAGTTAAATAGATGGCAGCACTTTTGGTGTTAGAGAGGATTCCGAGATGTATGGTGACAACGCATGAGAGTGCTGCTTTCTCGGTGACAGTGTGGTGGATCTTGCTTGGGGACTGAAAAAAAAAAAAAAAAAAGATTTTTTGCGACCACTTGCAGGAGAAGTTTGAAAAGAAGTTAATTTTGTCTGTTCTTTCCGAACTTTGCCTTGAATCATTTTTCTATCTTATTTTTTAAGTCATGTTCGAAATGTAATTTTGAACTACTATATTTCCTCACAGGCAGTAAATGCAGATACCCAGCAAGGTAAACACTTTTGTTGCTACAGGTGTTGTGTTTGACTTTTTATTTTATTCAACTTTCAGAGCAACATTATTGTAAGGTGGTGGGAACTAATGGATTGCTCTTCTGTTACAGAGCCAATCCAATACATTTATTCAGCAATTCCAGATATTCCAAAGTCCTACAAGCCGTCCCAACTAAAGAAACTACAAAGCCCTATTCTGGGGCCTGATGATGATCAGCCTAAAAAAGGTACGGTTTACTGTGAAACCATTTAATATACCAGCAATTCACCATGATATAGCTCTAAACAGCTCTAAAATTGCATAAGTGAAATTCATTTGAAAAATGTGAAAAAAGAACATTGTACAATACAATACAAAGTACAATACAAAGTTAATCTATCTGTGAAAAAAAGTGTCACCTTAAACTTAAATGACCATTTCCGAGCTCTGAAATCCACAGAATATAACAAAAACTGGGTTCTGTTGCCCAGCAAAAAGATAGGTAGCTGTCAATTGCTAGTGTCTAATAAATAAATAAATACATACATAATGTCTGCCAGTGGTCAACAAGCTGCCAAACATTTTTTTTCTCAACAGCCTTGTTTGCCGTGGAAATAAATGTAGAAAAGGACATGAAGACCGGGGAGAGCCAGGTCCTCTCCACAGCGACCGTCTCACCACAAGAGTTTCAACAGAAAGGCGTGAAGGTCTACGACGATGGGCGGAAATCTGTCTATGCCCTCCGCTCTGATGGCCAGGTCGCTCGGAACGGAATGGGACAGCTCACCCCTGGTGAGGTGGAGGAGCTGCTGAGGAAGGCCACGGAGAAGCAGACCAACTCGGATGTGGAATACCACGAGCCTGTGTTCTCCACCCCCTACAGCCCACCATCCACTCCCAAGAGACCGGATCGACCAAACGGTCAATCAGAGACCTGCAAGTACCCCTCTTCTGCTCAACCTGAGGTCCCCCGGAGTGACGGTGCTCCATTTCAAGGGGAAGCGAAGCATCTGCCGCCTCACATTCCACACGCCAATGCCGACAGCCACGGGTGCACAGACAAGCCCCCTGGAAACAGCCTAAGTCCTTCCACAAATGGAGGTGAGATGCGCTTGGACCTGAATGCACAAGGCCCAGTGCAGGCTCCCCTACCGGAGTCTAGGGAGAACCGCAGAGCCGCGCCCCCTGCGGAGTCTGGAGTGAGACACAGGGGCCTGTCTCCGTCCCATCGAGACAATTCACAACCCAGCAACAGTGCCTTGGCGACCAACCTTGACTCCACGGAACCGGTGACTATGATCTTCATGGGATACCAGAGCGTAGACAGTGAGCAGGAGGCGCACCAAGACCTGGGTTGCGATGAGGCCATCCAGGCCGAGCTGGTAGTCATCAGCGACGACAACGACAGCAGCGACGGGCCGCTCTCGTACCATCCCGATGGGTACCACAGCAAGATCTTCCAGCCCCACCTGAACTCCAAAGCAAGTCCACGGCTCACAGCTAACCGCAACAGAAGCAACGCATCGCCATACACCGCCATAGACCAGCCCCAGGAGTCCGGGAGTGGCCCCTCCCTCCTCAGCCCTTGCCCTGATGTTACAGGCCAGGTGGAAGGAGACGGCATAGAAGACCCCTCTGCCTCAGGTATAAGAAAGAGAAAAAAGCAGAGCTGTTCATTAATGTAACCCCCCCCTTCAGAAACTAACCTCCCTTCCTCTCACGCTGCGGGCTCTCAGCTTCACTCTCACAGCTGGCACTGCATGTTGGATGCACTCACCTCCTGCAATGCACAACAGATTAAGAAATCGGAACTGTGAACACTTATTCTATAAAGTGCAAAAGCTGAACATACAGAATGTGCATGATATCGGGAATAAGTGGCTGCTAAAGGTGCTGGAGTCCTGAATAGTGCTTTGTCGTTGTGCTGTGTCCAGCTCTACCTCCACCCAGTGGCTGGACTGGGCATATCACTACCTCACAGAAGGCTTGGTGAGATTTACAGCTAGAGGAATATTGGCATTCATTCCATTCACTTCAATTATGAACAGCAGAGGTGTTTATTGTACAGTTACCTCCACAACAGATATTTCATTTCCATTTAAAATGAAAGCAAAATACTGTGAAAGTAACAAGAAAAGTTATGGTTTCTTTGAATGTACTATACAGCATTATTTAAGGCCAAAATTTAAAAAAGGGGAATTAAATATATCCAGTCTTATATGCTATAATGAGCATGCAATACGATCAGGCCACTGTTCTGAAATTAGTCATTTGTTTCATTTATTTTGTGCTGTTTCTTACTTTTTTTCTATTATGCACATGATTCATTTCAAGGCTGCTGTCTTTTGTGCACTCACAATAATTAGCATTGCTGCCTGGCATCTGCTTTGTAACTTTTAAAAATCTGAAAATCCCATGGCCTGCTTTTTTCTGTATGTCGCCTGCTGTGATTCTGCTGTGATTCTGATTCTAAAGTTTTGGTTTATGCATATTTTTTGAAGACAATAATAAAAAAATAGGGGATATTTAATTAAAATGAAAACAAGTAATTTTGTAATTTTTGCTCAATAATGTTTCCTTGGCATCTTTGTAGATGGAGTACATTTTGAAATAAAAATAAAAATTGGTCTGTTATTATTTTTAGATACCTCAGTAACAGCTAATATTTTTTAAACATGTTAGTTGAACTGTATGCCATGATCATACTTGCATAATAATGTGAAATAGGTATATATATATATCTTTAAATCTAATCTTTTAATATATATATATATTTAAATCTAATCAGTTTATATATATATATATATATATATATATATATATATATATATTTTAATACATTACTTTATATTGAAATGACAGCACTCGCCTGATCAATTTTGGATAATGATATGACAATCCAAACAAAATACAATTTCATGACCTTCAATCATGGTCAGCAATGGATACAATAATACACTACAATAATACACTATTAAACCCGAGCGAAAGCAGAATATGTAAATACAGTTTGAGTGCTTGATGATAGATTGTCAGTAAGAGGCCTTGTTGTGAAAATCTTGTCTTTAGCCTCATGTGTTTTCAGCAGATGTCTCCCAAGCTAAGGAGCACTGTGGACACTGAAGCACCATTTTATAATACACTTGAGAAGATATTATACAACCTACCTCCGAGTTATATAAGCTAGAAATGCATTTAAGAGGAGAAATTACTCCATCTTGGCTTACCCATTATTCGTACTCTATTCTTCTGTCAATGCATCTTACAAGTGAAATCAGTCATGCAGGTATGAAAAAAAGGGCATTACTACGCCACACAAATGGAAATAGGTGCTTGCTGTATTTCTTTATGGAGACACGTTAATGTTAAAACAGGACAGATACAATGTACACTTTTCATTCCCTAAAATAATGATTTCTGCTCAATTCTGCTGAATTAGACCTCAGACATAAGTGCATACAATATGTCATTACATATTTATACAGCCAGCATGCTGCAGTCAATATGTTGAAAAATTCTAAGTTCATTATAATTTACTGATACAATTTAGAATTTTTTCTATAATTTAGTACGTAAAGAGCATTCAAGCGCATTACATTCTTGGTGATCTCATGGTTTAAAAAATATATATATGTATTGACTAGTTTAATCTAAATATTGTCCTGCTTCACATGTTACATATATGCCATAAGTGACACAATTTTGAATCATCCTGTTTCTATTAGAAGTAATTATTGGCTTTAAGAAGAATAATGGAACACTGTATGTGAATATGGTTCTAGGTTTTATAGCTCTCATCAAGTAAGCATCATGGCAATAGAAGCCTTAGTAAACACAATCATTTATTCTCACTTTCTTTATTATTTTCTCATTGTTTTTATTTTGAAATAAGAATGAATATTGTGATTTCTTATGTGTTTTCCAAATTACTTCAGATTTATTTTCTTTAAGAGTAAATATCTTCTTAAGATAAGTCAAGGAAAAGAATAACACTTGAAAATCTATTTCATTCAATGAATATTTCACACAAGATGGTTTTGTTCTTTTAGATTATTCTTTCTTCTATTCCTGGACATCAAGCAATGCACTGAAACATTGTCTGTGTTTTTCTCCCCACAGCATTAAGAATGAGAATGGCAAAGATAGGAAAAAGCATGTAGTCTCCAATGAGTATGATTGCTGTAGCTGCCTTAAATATTCCATGAAGAAAAGCAAAAAGAGAGCATGCCCAAGACAATGGGCTCTTTCCTATTTGAACAATGCAAACAAGACTAAACTATTGAGAGACTACTGATCCTGAAAACTATCAGAGAGCATGATAGTATTGTGCCATCTACGAAGACCAGATTTTCATGAAGTGTATTCATTCTGAAACATTTATCCATGACATCATTTGGAAAGATGAACCATTATTGCATTTTTTGTGTGTTTTGTGCCTTTTTGTGGTACAAACAAATGTGCCATACAAATATTTACATGAAATATCATCTGAATGTGCCATATATGTGCAAGTGCCTTTGAATATGCCTTCTAATGCTGCTTTTCAAGCTTGAACCTTATGTGTTTTAACACTTTGAATAACTGCTATTTAGAAATCCAATAGCTTAAAAACCATAACCAAAACAAATGTACAGAAATAAGAAAGACAAAGGCAAATAAAATGTTACCATGCTTTCTGTCTTCAGTTTCATTATTTATAGGAATACTGTAACGTGTATTGGGATGTCAAGTATGCCATCTGCCAAGTTACGGCTTGTCGGGGCACACTCCATACCTATACAACGTCAAGGGTTTGGCACTTTTCTGGGTCTCCCAAAGAAATAACTACAATGGCCTCTGACTCTCAGTCCTTACAAACATGAAGTTCTGTACCCTCTGACCTCATGTAAACACACAGAATTAAGATACAACTTCACACGGCCACACAATAAAGCCCCAATATTGGGCTATTTTGTTTTATCTTCTTTTTCTGCTTCTTCATCTTCTGCTTTCTCATTTTTCCTGCCAATTACATCAAAATGCTCCATGCTCCAAATTATTAATTATCCTCGTTGGTCAACATATACTTCAATCAATAACAGCAACTGTGGGGAAAGTCTTAAAACATTTATATGGGGATGTCCACACGTGATGCTATGTCAGCCAATAGAACATGTAAAAAACAATAAAAAATTCATTCGCAAGTGATGTGGCTTCCTGCATGGGCTAGTGGTTTCAACGTTCGACGCTGGCCACGGTAACCAGGGTCAGATTCACCGGCCACGCCAGAGTCGGCTCTGGCCAGCAGTGCCACCGGGGGCGGCAATTGGCTGTCCGCCCCAGGGAGGGGGGAAGCCAACAAGATATTCGCTGCACACAGGAGTGGCTCTGGGGTGCCGGACTTATGGTCGACGGCTTGGCAAGTGCCATCTCGGAGGAGACGATAATTCGCCTTCGTCGTTGTCCGTCAGAGGGCTACGGCAGTGAACTATGAGGGAGGGATTGACCTGAAAATAGCAGGTGTAATTGGCTACCAAATTGGGAGAAAAATGGGAGAAAATAAATCAAATAAAAATACATTTGCAAGTGATGTGATATCACCCTTACCTGCTGTGAATTTGTCTGTCAGTTCATCATTTTACGTGACAATTTGGCATTGAACACGATATTAACAACTTGCTGAATGACTGCTTTGAAATAACCATATGCAATCACCATATGAAATCATAATTTCTCCAAATGTGCTGCCATCTGCCAGTTTTAAATTACAATTCACTTATAAAATCAAAACCACTGTTGAAGACAAATTACTTAATACAAAGTTAAATCATAACTTACTAAACACAGTACTGCTGATCTCTTGAACATATTCAGCAATTGCTTTATGAATTCGGTGAAACCCATGTGTGATACCCTGAATAATTCAAATAAATATATCAAATAAATAATGGCATGACTTAATTGTCTTATTACATGCATACATGCATTAATATCCTAATTTAAACTACAGTTCAAAAAGATGTAATGAAACACTGAAATATATTGCCTGTCCTACAGCTCCTCACAAATTCCGTAACTTGGCTAGCTCACGACATGTGCTGCTACATGTAGTGGATGTAAAGTAAGAAGGATGGCTTCCCATGTCTACAGTTCAAAAGAATAGTGCTCACTTCAAAGCTGCATGTTTATTTGAATTTATGTTAAGTATGGCATACAACAAATTTACTGCATAGGCATTTCATCTGTACCATGTTTTAAAGGAACCAGTTATCATGTAAATAATCATAAATGTACATTTATCATGTGACATATAGGTACAGTATATGGGGGTATAAATTCCTTTCCCATTGTAGGTAAGATGCCAGGATTTTAAAAAGCAGGGAAAGATTTTAGCATAACCATACACCAATTCAATTATACCCTTGTCAGACTGATCCGTGACTGCTTAGTCTGCCCAACCAAACATTTTCACTGTGTTTGTTTTCACACAGCTCAGGCCAATGTTCTGTTTTGCAACACAAAAAACTACAATCAGCTGAAACGTGGATACTTTCCAACAGAAGAGTGTATTTTTCTCATGTTTTAAACTGATCCCAGTACTGCCAAAGTGAAGAATGCCAGGGGGTTATTTCGCACCCTGCATCGGTGAACGTTCTGGGGGATTTTTGCTTGAATAAAAAGTCATTAAAAGCATGCTGGCTGGCCCGACACCTGAATTAACAAGCTTGCTTTGCAATGCAATCGACTAAGAACAGAGCAGGTAGTACTGCACATTCTCTCTGATAAACAACACAGATATTTTACCATTAGTCAGTCCTTCCTGTGGAGTTGCTTATTGCAGGAGGAGCCTGGGGATTGCATTGTACTGCTCTTATCGGTTGATTTAGAGTGCGGGCATTATTAAAGGCACCGCACACCCTGGGGAGTCTTTCACTCCAGAGGGTCTCCCTCATCCTTTTGATCGCTTGTTGGATGAGGCCATTGCAAGAGCCCCAGCTGCCCCGTGACTCCCCCGTACACCTCCTGCCCTGACACCTAAACCAGCTTCAGAGATACATTTCTTGATACATGAGCTTGAGGTAAAATGTGTGATATGTCACTGTGCCGTGTGGCTGACCACCATAGCTGCTAAGCCATTATTCAGGTCTTGTTCTTTAATGTTACTTTTTGCCTCAAGGGTAATTACATTTTCGGGAATTTTTATTCCTATGAAACCTTTGCACTTCCTTTTTCCATGCATGAGTCTTATGGCATTTAATAATGGAAGTTGAGAATTAGGGGAGTCCTTCAAAATCTTCTGCCAATATTAAAATGACAAGCATTTTTTTATGAGGAATGCATGTAAAGATGCATGTAAAGGCATGCTATCTGATGCTTTTACCTTAAAACCAATGTTTAAAATAAAAAATAAAAAATAATTATAATATAAGCTTCATTAAGAGTCTTAAGGCTTTGGGTATATAAAATGAATGTCATGACATGAGAAACAGTCCTCAGTCCTTAGAGTAGAATATTCCTAATTTACTGTACACACAACATAATATCACAGTTCTATCATTTGGTTTTCCCATGCATCCTTGTGCACTAAAACACTAGTTTGTCCAGTAACAATGTAAACACTGTCTAATTTTAATTGTCTCATTAAACTGTGTACCATACTGAAAATATATTCATACCAAATATGTCAGCTGTGGAACATTTCCAGATATGTAGTTAATAATAAATGGACACTTTCTTACTTGTGCATAGTTAAAAAAAGAAAGGTACATATTCCTTACTGTAGACCGTTTGTAGTACAATGTAGTTTGTGGTACAATGTAGTTCTCTCATTTCTGCCTTGATACTAATTTAATTTGAGAACAAAAATATATACTTAAATAATAAATGTATTTCAATATGACAATTTTCTTTTGTTTTAAAAAGGCCACTTTTGACTGATGATGTTGTACGGTCCAAAAAGAAAGGACCTGGCATTATGTGATAATGAGATGTAAGACACAGTGATTTCAAGCTTTTGCAAATTTAGCATTTTGTGCCTGCCTACATCCTTTTTGCCAACATCAAAGCATGACCTTTGTAAATAAGACAGAGGTGTAGGCTTGGGTGCCTGCCTGCATGTGTGTGTGTGTGTGTCTCCTTACACAAGACACGCTGCTCTGCCATTGGCTGATCCTCACACATTCAATTGGTGTTCCCGTCGCAGTGGCTACTGCGAGGCAGACACACCGCGACAGAGCCAGCTGAGTTGCAGCACTAATAGAAGGTAGGATGGGCATGACAAGAACTGAAAAAAAAGTTTTGAAAGGATTTCTAAAAAAGGCATTGATGACTGCTATAATAACCTTGTTGTTTGCCATACAGGAGCAGAATTCCATTGTGTAATTGTTATCAGAGGATATTTGGCTACAGTATGCCTCCTAGGCAGATGTCTGTTACCTAGAGGGCTGTTCAGATATAGAACAGTCGGTGCAGAGGCTGGGGCAGGAGGCAGAGATGATTGATTAGGAGACGGAAGTTCGAGGGAGATTTGATATTGAATATGTACGCACTGCTCTCTGTTCAAGCGTGTGGGTTGATGGTAACAAAAAAAATACCAAGAACAGAGACAGCTAGGAGTTAACTATGGGACTATATAGGCATACAAATTCCATACTTCTGTGCAATATCAACCCTTTTTTTGTAATATTTGAACCATGTGGTTCAGGAATTAGCTCTGGAGAAATGTAATGCTGTGTACAGTCAGTATCAGAAATCTTAACAGTATATTAATCATAACCTGAAAGTCCATTCTTGCTATGTTTTTCTCTGGTGTGCAGCTGTGACTGAGGATATTACTCATATTTCAGAGAGATTATATATCCTATCTTCCTGTCTCAAATGTAATTTGGCATATGTATGTGTGAAAAGGACACTGTTGGGAAATTAAAAAATTAATGTTGTCATTCTGAGAAGTACGCTGACGTGCAATTACGCCTTGTGGGTGATAAACATACCTCTGAGGTCAGACATTGCTTTCAGACTGCATAAATGCATAGTTTGTTGTGCAGTAGGTGCCAGAGACAGCTGTTGCACCTCTGATTAGCGACTGTGCTCTCTCAATTATCGCTTCTGTGTTTTGCCTTCTGCTGTTGATTAGCTGAAGGTTCTTGATGGATGCATTGGCGATAATAGCGGTGCACTGCTGTTTGCTCTTCTTCTGTCACACAAGTGTAATGCAGTCACAAATGTGATGAATGTTCTTATGCTGTTATAAGGACCCAGATTCAATTGACACATGGGATGACTTGCTGTTAACTTTGAGGAAAAAAACATTTAAGTAGGCATTACTTTTGTCTTTCGTGAAATTTTTTGTTAATATCGGCAACTGCCAAACTTACAATGTTGTTAATCTATGGGGGGGGGACTCTTTAAATCTAGCACTCAAAGTTAAGCACAAAAGACATTGTGTTGGCAGGGAAGTTCTTGAAATCGTCAGACGGTATCAAACACAATTTAAAGTGTTGATAAAGGATGTCTTGTAACAAGGCACCCTTTATGTCAGAGCTGTGTCCATCAAAGCCTTAATCTCTATGTCACCTTCAGCTGAAACGTTGATCATGCATTCTCTTTTCACTACGCAGACAAGGGGATTTGAAGAGGCCGCCATCTCAAATACATGCCAATCTAGATGAGGAAGAGGGCAGAGCAGGGTTCACCTTTTAAAATTTGTATTGAAATTTGTATTTTAATATACATTTTAATTGCAGCTTGAGAACCAGTGTCTGGATCTGCTGTGCTTCTTCTACAAACCCTTTTTTTCCCCCAGCGTTATTTCTCATTTTGTGCTGGATCTACACATTTTTATCTTCGCAGGAGAAATAAAAACTCAAGCCTTTTCAGGCTTTTCAGTGCTTCTCAGAAATGTTCTCTTCCTGTTACAGCTAGCTCCAGTTTTTATTGAATGGTAATCCCCCGCACTGCTCTTGTCTCTTTACAAGGTGCCTGCTCTTGTGAGCATTCACCGGGCATTATTCTGCTGTGAAAATCCTTGAGATGGTAAAGCAGATTCTGCTGCAGTGTTTCATCGCATTCCTTGGCTTTGTATGACATGCAACTTAGAAAGCTTCTATGACTTCTATAAGGAGGTCTAGCAAAGGTTTTAAGCACCAATTATGTGGGACAGCTCGTATTGGAATAATGATGTCAGGTACAGGCTGCTGCCGTGTACTATGCATAACAGTCAATATGAGGCCATTGAAGCGAAATCTGTTTGATCATTCGAAAGTGGAAGTATGACCTTGGCTGCTTATTGACTGCACTTTAAGAGTGCGTAGGCTGAAATTGGGACTCGATGGGTTCTCTGGAAGCTAAGGAGCCCAGAAGGGCAATATGAAGCGTTTTTTCATCAGTTACCAAAGTGCAACAATATAGCATGCCTTTCTGCTATGGCAAGAGAGTTATGATGGAAGGACAGCACTAAGCTTGTGTGATGGCCAACAACATTTCAGTGGCATTTATGCCAATACTGTTTTGTTTACTGCATATGAGACCAATCAGCCTTCCTGTGCAGATCAATATCTCCCAAAGCAAACCAAAAACCAATGGCAAACCCCTACATTCAATCTAATTAATTTAGAAATCTGCAATTCAATCTGACACGATTTAAATTCAATCTGGATTCAATCAAACCATCAACTCAAATCAAGCTCTGCCGTATGCTCATAAGGACTGAAAATCCAGGAAGCAGGACAGGGTGTGGCCTAAATTTCTAATTTGTCAGGATGTTATACGAGTACTCTTTTGGGGTCATTGTGCAAAATCAAAAACTGGCTGGGTTTTCTAAATGTCCACACAGTTTGTTTAGTTATTGAGTTTGCTAGCTGGCCTTGAAACATAAATGCAAAGTTATTAACAGAATGAATGATTGTGTCCATATAAAATATGTTCTATGTGTTTTTGGACAGAGAGTATATGGGTGTATTGGAATGTACCTCGCGATACTGGTTTTCAGGAAAGTAGAATTATAGTAATGATCTAGAGATAACATCTTCATCAGCTACAGGGATAGACAGCAGCATAAAGTGTCTAGTTAAAGAGGCTACCTAATTTTGCTTGAATTCATAAATTGTATAAATAGCAACACTGCACCAGCAATCTCTATTCAGACACAAGAAAATGATACATTGTATTTAGGCTATTGCCATAACATTAACTTTGCAACAAAGGAAGATTCAAAAGGAGTGAATCCATCGGAAACAACCATTGAATCATTCAATTGAATAAATTTTTCCATGGTGAAATTATAAAATGCATTATTTTGTGCAATGTATGATGTTTGATTGTGGTTGTATTTTAGTTAAATGTTTTAGTTAATTTTTATTTGACTGGGTAAATTGTCATGGTCAGGCAGTGAGGCTATTACATAGTTTTATTTTTGTAAGGTTGTCATGTCTGCAATCCAGTCAGCTAGCGCTAGCTGTCTGATTAGCAACAGTTTTTAGCTAGCTGTGTAGCTAACGTAATTACTGGAAGTTACAGTATCTAATATAGACAGTCAGCCTCTAATGGTACTTCTGCATGCTAGATAATAGTTAATGCTAACTTCTGCACGTTTGTTGCATGCTTGGGATGACAGATGCAGGTGCAGGTTCTTACAATATTAACATTATATTAAAAGCTATCAGGCTTATTCGACTGTCAAATAAACTGTTAATTAACTCAAACGGATGTTGTTATAATTAGGTTAAATATAACGTTATAATAATGCAGCGGCTATTGAATAGTATTGTTTTGTATAATTTTGTTGCAGAATCCAGTTCCCTGACATGCCAGTTGTAATGTATTTAGTGTTTCAAGTTATTAAATACATATTTAAATTGTAATGACAAGTAGAAGATCATGGCCAGAACATGCTAACATGGCCATAACACACTAATAGCATGTTAGTGTTGGCTAACGGCACTGACACAACAATATGCTGTTGGGATTGTTGGGGTGCTGCACAGTGGCATCTTTGTTTTAAATCAGATTTTACCTTATAATGACATAGACAGTCACATTGCTCCACTGCCATCGGTGGCTTTTAGTTTTTTTGTTGCAGGCTTTCTGAAGAATTTGCTAATTTGTTTATGAGACATTTTGAATAGAAATGTCAAAACACAACTACTCAATCAATGATTACCTCCCACAGTTTCACGCCGATTATGACACACAGACACAGACTCACACTCATTTTTGTCTTGTAAATATGATATACTCATATAGGCTACTTATACTATATAAAAATACTTTTCATGACAGTGGGGGCACCCGCAGCACCCCCACTTCCCGCATGTATGCCCTGTACGCGTTATGGCAAGGAGGTCCATGTTCCAAAAAGCTTTTTAGACACACTTAGCAGGGTATTCGCTGTGGAAATATGAAGTATAATTTTGAAGTAGCAACAATCTATTTCCCCAAAATTTTATATCTAACTAATGCTGCTCGAAGATGTGAACACTGAGGGCCAGATTTACTAGGGAAATAGTCGCAACACAAAAACAGTCGATACAATGCGGCTCTTTTACAGTCACAGTAACACAAATACCAACACAGTAATTACCAATTTACGAAGGCATGTTCTGATTACGCAATCAAAGACATGAAACGCTCTCATTCACAATTTTGCGGTAGGAGACACCCATAAAAAAGGGTCAGAATCAATATGGCACGCTTACACGTCCAGATCACAATGCACCAAGAAATGGATACCAGGCACAAGTAGCGAGGGAACAAGAAAATCTATAATCTGAGCTATATCAGCGCTCAGCAAAATACTGCCTGCTTTCAAACAGTTCTTATAATTCTCATGCAAAGAGGAGAGTCACAATTAAGGCATGCTTTATTAAATCAGACGGAATACTGAATTGACCAAATGTAGAAAATCTCCCCAGTTTTAGCGCATTCACCCCAGGTATACATATGCATGAGCAGATTTAACTATGTATCTAAAGGAAAGTCACAAAGTGACATAACCCCCACAAATTACATCCTAATAGCAATTTGACCCATTGCGACTGTTTAGTAAATCCAGCATAGATATTGCGACCTTGCATTGACTGCTTTTGCATTCGAAAAGCAGTGGCAATTATTTTGTAAATGTGTCCCTGAGCTAGATAAACCGTGTGGGTTCAACTCAAACAGACATATTTAGCACAGAAACCAGTGGTACTTTTATGACTGACTGACCAAATGGTTGCAGCCCACGGTATTAATCCCTTAGTTAGTAAAAATTTTCATTGGCCAATTTCTTACTTCCACAACAGTAGAGAGATACGGCGTGCTAAACAGACTTTATTGTGATAGGGCATCAGATTAATCCAATATGGTTTTGTTTGATTTGATTGAATTGCATTGGTCCTTATTTAGTCTAAATTCATTAAGTTGAATCCCAGCCAAAGTCTAGCCCTCCACATCAACTACTGCCTTTGCATCCATGGCTGATCAAAGGGCATGTTGATTTTAATTGAAAAGGTGTACATTTAAGTGATATCTCTCTGGCTTCTGTGTTGAAAGCTGCTTGTAAGAAACTGAGAAAATAAATGTCTGCTCCATCTCCATTCTATGCAAAGATGACTGCTGCTGAATTATTTAGTGCAACTGAAGGGTTTGTGCTGTTCATGTTAATCATCAAAGATCTGTACTTATGTGCACCAACTGAGCTCTGAAACGTGTTGCACTTGTCAGGGTTTTTCTCAATTTGATTGGCATGAGAAGGAAGCAAAAGGCAGAGATAAATAGTTTCCATTACTATTAACTTTTAATTATACAGGAATTCAGAGATGACATGTTCTACTTTGTGTGCATTAGTCAAGTAAATGTGAGTCCTCCATTTAGCAATTTCGTGACTTTGCTGGAGGAACAGACAAAATAAACAATATTTTGAAAGGCTGTCAACCAAGATAAAGGCTTATAAGCCTTTGAGCATAACTGTTAGCACACTTAATCCAAAAGTTTATCTATAAGAAACCTAGAAACCTTGTTTCAGGCACAAACTGAACATGTGCTGAAAAGCTCCAATTATATTTCAAACAATATTTGATACCAACATTTCTGGCACTGGTTAATCGACTTCATAATGTGTTTAAAATCATGATGCAATTCCATGAGTGCTGGAAATTGCTTGTCATCTCATTATCAGGTCCTCTCAAATTCCAGTGATGCCTTTATTTTTATTTTTGCTCCATGACTGATGTAATTGAATGGACTGCAAGCGATCAGCAGAGGAATTTGCCAATAGTAAGATTACAATAACAGTGTCAGAGAAAATGTGGAAGGGGTGGAAGAGAAAAGCTAGGTTGGATTATGCACTTTGTGACAGCTAACAGTCTGTGGCGCTCAGACAAGCCAGCACCGGCTGTTCTATTGAGTGTTCCATCCCCTGGTGTGAAAGAGTTGGGCACTGAATGGATGGCCCTCCAGCGCTTGGCAGGGGGACACAAATGACATCACCGTCAGATGTGTCCAAGAATGATCGAGAGATAGATGTCTCCCTCAGCTCCGGTGCTAACTGGTGCATGGAGCGTGGAGAGGAGACACAATTTTCAATCGCGGCAGAGACAGGAGTCTAGGTTGATTGACAAGACAGGCATGGGAGCCTAAACAGGTAGACATTACGCGTTTGTTATGGAATTCTGCATGCATGCAGACTCAGAACAGGGCATGCCTTGCCAGCATTTCTCTGAGTTTTTCTGAAAGGGGTAACAAATTTTGACCTGTTTATCTAAATATTCAATTCCATTAACATGGAGAAGTTGCCAATTTATGTCACTTTTTTCCCCAATGTAAAAAGTTTGGTGACCTTGTGTGGCTCATTTTACCTCATAGTACATGTTTACCACCAGTGTGATACTTGCCTGGCGATTGCTGAATAGCGAATAGTGAGGATCATCATGGCGGATAACAGCTTGGGTTGCTTTTGCTGATTGGTCCAGTTCCAATAGCTGCTCTGTCTTTTTTTCTTGAAATGCCAAATTATTTGAGTTTATGCCAAGAAAGGAGTTAGCAGTGGAAAACTTTTCCAGTAATGTTGCTACAAGCTACTGTCAAAAGAGAAGTGAAATGTTATTTATAAATAATATTAAACCCAAATGAACAACCTTGGAGAGAATAACTATATCACTATATGGATTGTTTGTATTCCCAAAATAATTACTGGCACATTCAATTGTATTAGTACATAATAAAGTATGTAATATAGAATGTTAAATATTAGTAATATGAAAGCTATAACAATCACTGTAGATTATAATTTGATTTTAGATTTTTACAAATGGAGCATGTGCCAAGCATTCTTTCTCTGCCAGAAAGACAAATATGATCCTAAAAGCTTCATAGAACAACACTCAATTTGTTTCTATTGGCTGTCAGGCTCAGCATCCCTATTAAACTCAGTGCCTCCAACCTCTGCAAAGGTATAACAAAAGGTTTTTTTAAAAACTTTAAAAAAACAAACGTCTTTAGAGCACAGGTCTATTTAGATTAGATGTAAGTGGATAATGTTGTGAAATGCATTGTGCTGCCCATTGGTTCTGCCCCTATGCCCATGTGCACAGTGTCTCCTGTGAGCAAGCCTGTGGTGGTGGGGTGCACACCCAGAGGGACTTGAAGTGCTCCCGTTTCCTCTCCTGGGGAAAGGGGCCAGCACTTGTATGCTTCAGGGACAGAGCTACAAAAGCGTGGGTGCAGCGTTCAATCCTGCAGTCTTACATAACTGGTCCATTTAATTCAGCAGGATCGCTTTTCTGCCTGACTACACATAACCCTCTACCGTATTTGCAAGGCATCGCCACCAGAATCAAACAGAACAACTGTAATTCCACTTCCTAATTACATCTTCAGCACTTCGTTTTCACATCGCCCTGAAAACAAGCCACTGAGTGGCTTCACCCGAAATCCAGAGTGACATTTCATTAAAAGGTCGACTTTGAATTGGTATGTTTTTGCGTGTATGTAATACCGTTTTGCTGTGCTGGTATTACATTTGTTTTGTGCTCAAGTGATTTTCAACAGTGGCGTAATTTGCTAGTTCCAGAAAGGCACTGCATATTAGCATGTGGGTGTGCTCGTATCTGAAGTTGTTTTCATTTTAGAAAAGGTGTCATTGTACACCACATTAGCCAAAATAATACACTGAAGGCTGGCACGCTTTATCAGTAATACAGATTGTAGTAGCTTTGTTTATAAATCACATTCACTGGTATAAAACAAATGTATGAATGGAGGTACTCTTGCAAAAAAAGATATACGTATGTTATTTCTAAATCTATTTTATATGATATTTCTAACCTGTGCACTGTTTACATAACACTAAAACTCCTATGACTTGGCACATTGCACATTGCGTAGGATGTAAACCTTGTTTTGGCTGAACGCTATATCATTGTGTGTACACTACAGTATAATGTATAAACATAACACTGTCAAATACTATTGGGTTTCATTATTTAATTAGCCTGGGGACAGGGGCAGCGCCAGAAAATGTTGGTTGGGGGTGCTAAGGGGGTGCTTTATGGTTGTGAGGGGGTGCTCAATAAATGTAGACACCCGTGCAGGTCACGGGCGCGCAGACCACGGCTATGGAGGCTACATTACTACGCATAATGTTTAAACCAGTCAGATAATACAGCACAGCTACTACAACAAGCATGCTATGCATTGATTTAGCTTATGTACTGCCATCTCACGCACTCAAAAATGAATACAATTACCCAGACCCTCAATACCAATAGCCAGGAAAACATTGCACAACATGACAGATAAATACTGCATAGACCATCACACTCATTGCAAAATCAACGGGAGCTTGTGTTGGCTCGATTTCTTTTAGTTTTTTAGGAAAAAATCATGAGACGGAGCCCGAAAAAAAATTGGACAGCACCTGAACTGATTCAAAGAACTCTGCCGCCGGTTTTTAACGCAGTCCACCAAGACAAGATTTAGACGATGAGCGTGGCAATGGATATACAGTGCCTGTGGGACATCTTTTCTGAATTTGTCTGCTACACCTTTATGACAGCCTGACATAACGGCTGCGCCGTCATAGCATTGAGCAACGCACGTATTGTGGTCAATGTTGCATTTATTGTCAGTTTGATTGTTTTTAAAAGCGAATCAGCGTCTAATCCATCGGCTGGAGTTAAATGTAGGAATTCTTCCAGTGCAACATCATTGTGCAAATAGTGTGCCACCACAGACACCTGTTATTTTTTGCTGATGTCCTTACTTTCGTCGACTATCAATGTAAACAGTCCAGCTTCCAGCAAAGTAGACTTCACTAGGCCTACTTATTTTAGCCCTAACCATATTTGCCATAATTTCAACTAACTCGTTCTGTATGTCATGGTGAGTATACTTCGCATTTCTGGGATTGTCTGATATTTTTTGCGCAGCAGTTTTGTCAAACTTGCTAATAACGTGTAAAAGTTCAATTAAGTTTAATGTTCGAGATGGCAACGTAACGTACATAGGCTAGTTATAGGTAGGCTACTCTCGTCTCGTCTCGCCCCCCCACACAGGGCCTCTACTACGGAATTATGAAATAATTATCGGCTGGTAGTTATTTTGATTTAAAGTGTTTAATGAAAATGTAAAATTGTAAGGAAATGCTTGGGGGGCTGCGGCGATGCTATGCAAATTCCTTGAATTTGACAGGCTCAACAAGATATTATAATGCTGCAAGTGCTTAACGTAGACAGTGAGAAGAAGAGAATACTTTTTTAATGAGGAGTTATAAAACTTTTTTCGATTATGTCCAATTCTCTCAAAGTTTCATGCTGAAACATACTTTCCCCATCAGCCCGGTTCTGTTTAGGATCATTCGCCGTAATGTTTCTAAATGAAGGACGTGGCGTACACAGATGGACATGCCCACACACACAAAAAGATATACAGAGTGAGAAAGTATTCTGAACAGGTGTTTACATGCCTATATTAGGCTAAAATTCTCCAATTGAACAGATTATCAAAGGTTTAACCAAATCTTCCATTCGAAACAAAATTTCATTTGGAAAGGGCTTGTTTGGGCTATTCTATTCAGATTACGGTGCTTATATGATGGTATTTTATTCAGAATTATATTCCGATTGTTCCTTCAGACTAATAACAGATAATAAAAAATTGGTGACCTTTTTATATTAAAAAAAGGATTCCTCAGTCATAAATTCAATCATGTTTGTAAGCACAACTTTTGTGCGATTAGAATGAAAAGCCCCTTTTCCAGGACTTAAAATGTGTGTAGAGCGGATGGATAAAGCCTCTATATTTCCACGAAACCACATTACCAGTACAATACAATACAAAAAGTTATTAAATAGCACTCTTCTTGCGAACAACCCAGGACATTTTAACTAACAAATGAAACAAATGTATCATTGTGATGTCATAGAGGATTATGGAATCAATAAGCTTCATTCTACCCTCCCATATGTTACAGGACGTAAAGAGCTGCTGAGCCACAGAAAGATACAGAGCACAAAGGGGGGCATCACATCAAAATGATACAAATGGTTATTATTGTCTCTAGATGAAGAGTAACGCGTGTATAATTCTGTTTATATTATGTGTTTTCTCTAATATAATAAGAAATACACACTCACTATGCAGGTACTGTCAGTGTATCATCCTATCAATGCAATTTACAGGGATTAGAAAGTGATGAAATCTGTTGAAATATATTGACACAATATATTGCGTCCAGAGAGGACAGTTTGAATGATTTTTTTTGTCTTTGTTTTAATAAGGCTAAAACCGAATTCCCAGTCTCCCCTATTGCTGACTGAAAACATTTTATTTTATTTTTGTAGGGAGCTACTACTGGGGTGAAACAAGCGAATGGAAAGGAACTGAGTGAAGACTGCAGCCACACTCGAATTCAGAAAGAAAAAGAACAAAAAAACTTGGAGACTGTAACCATGGAGACCAGCCAGCTATCTGAAATGGCCACTATAATGGAATATAAAATGGATTCTGTGGAGATGGGGATTGCTGAAAATAAGGGGTTGATTGGGGAAGCTGATTTCTCAGATTCCATAGAAACAAAAGTAATGGATGACATTTTGGCAGACTTGCCAGAAGGCACAACTGAAACTGATGAACACGATGACATATCAAATGGGGATAGAACAGACATTCCTTGTCATAAAGAGACTGTTGCCTTAGAAACAGGACACAACAATTTCAACCAAACCGAGTCAATCAACTCGTCTGTTTCTGATACACCATGTAGTGCGAGAAGTGTGTATGAGAACGAATTGTTTCACAAGAGAAAAGACCTGCCCGACCAAGAGCCACCTGATGCGGTGTCCACCACAGATGGTGCAGAATATGGCTATCTAGCGGAAGCTGCACCGGCACCACAAGATATCACTCTGGAAAATATGGAACAAAGCGAAACAAAAACGTCCATCTTAGAGCAGTTAATCAGAGATGATGCCTCTTCTGACATCTCCACAGAGTCATGCCACGAGCTTGAGCAGGACAACCTGAGCAGCTGCCTGCGTGTGGAAATCGCTGCAGTTTCCTCCGACAGCGAGACCGATGATAAATGGAGGGCCATATTTTCCTCATCCATTAACAAAGAAGATGACGAAGATGACGATTTCTTTTTAGAGAACAGCGCTCGAGAGCTCTTCATCCAAAAATCCGAAAAGAAAGAGGAGAGCCCCACTGAAACCGATCAGGGAGTCGAGGCAGAAATCCCAGATTGCGAAGTCCTAGAACAGCCAGAACGCCTGGAGGAGAATGACTTCCAGACGCAGGAGTATCTCTACAATGTCTCCCCATTTCAGAGCTTGTCCAAGATCTCTGAGGATGAGGAGGAGCTCGGTCAGGGCTCAAAACACAGCGCGTGCTTGGCGAAGGACGACTCCGACAAGAAGGTCCCCGACGACTACTGCGTGATTCAAGAGACGAAGAGCGAAAACGTCAGCACAGAGCACGTCGACTTTCGCATTGCCCGGAAGCAGTGGCTGAAGATGGAGGAGCAGACCAAAGGGCAGATGCAACAGCCTGCTGCCAAGCAGGGCACATGCCAGGGGGGACACAGCTTCATGTACACTCCGGTCAGAAATATCGACAGGCCTAAGAAGGATCCTGGGTTCGAGAGTTTAGTGCTGAGTGAATACGCGCACACACAGTTCAGCCCGTGCTCCGAGGACTCTGGCCTGGACGACTCCAGCTACAGGTCTCCTCACGATGACCCCGAGACATCCATTGAGAGGGAGATCCGCCTGGCAATGGAACGGGAGGAGAGCCTCAGGCAGGAGAGGGGCATCTCTAAACCGCCAAAAGCCAACGAGTGCATGCAAGCAGACAGACCAGTCATTCTTCTCCCAGGAAAGTTTGACAAAAGGCTCTGTCAAGAGGTGGAGGAGAAGCGAAAGATCTTTGAGAATCAAGAGGACGGCAGGAAACTGCTGAAGTCCCCGAGCGTCAAGACACCATCCTTCATCATCACCTCTTCGCCAACAACGGATCACTTATATCACGAGGTAGCGGCTAATAACATCATGATCCTGGAGCCTGACGCCTACCCTTCCAGTCCCAGACGAAGCCCTAATGGCAGGAGCGTTCTTTCCCCCATGTCCAACGAGTGGCCTTCAGAGTCGTCCAACGTCATCATACTGGAGACGTCCAATCTGATCATCCGCAGTGCGTCCGAGCTCTGCCTGAACACCATCGGGCAGGACACTCAGGAGAGCACTTTCCTCAACAACCCCTTCTTCAAACTGCGGTCCAGGAGCACCCAGTCTCTGGTTGACCAGGAGATACAGATAGTCCGACAGAGAGAGGAAGAGCTGAAAAGGCAACGGGCAAGTCTTTACGTGAAAGAGAACTACAGCACAGTGTTGGTGTCCCCAAATCTACTCGACAACTTTGATAATTCAGGTATGTGAATGTAGAATACATTATAATTCAATACCAGCTGAGGAAGGCATGGAAATATTCAGTATGAACATACAGTGAGTATAAAAAGTATTCATCCCCTTTGGCATCTATCTTCTTACTTCATGGAATCAAAATGAATTTAATTGGAATTTCTTGCCACTGACCAACACAGAACACTCTCTTTCAACTCTAAAGCTTTTTCTTAATTAATGACAAAAAAATTAATGACAAAAAACTGACAATAGTTGATTGCATACGTATTCACCACATTTAGGCAATTACAGCTGTGAGTCTATTTGGGTATGTCTCTACAAACTGTGCACATCTGGACACTGCACTTTTTGCCCATTCTTCTTTACAAAATTGCTCGAGCTCCACCAGGTTGGATGGCCCTTCTTGAGCCTATACCCCCTGTATTTTAGTAGCATTTGCATTTGTACTCTGTCAGCAACTAATTAGGACTGTGGGTTTGCAGTGAATAAATATCATTTTTGCAATGAACTATAATACACCTTCAGCCTAATATGACATTTATATAGACCTTATTTCATATTCCAAACGGCTCTCCTTTAGAGTATAGAGTATTTTTAAATGTAGTGTTGACTGTTATTACTGAAATGTAATCTATTCCTACTTATACCACTCTGAATGGAGGTGGAAATCGATTAATTCAGCTTTTGAGCTCTTCCAACAGAACTCCCAGTGAGATGCAAGTCCTCTCCATCATCACCAATGAAGACTGCCCACAAGATGAATCGTTCAACACTGTCCTGTGAAAATAAAGTAAGAACTCTCTTTTTTCTTCATAATCCCTTTCTCCACAACCATTAAAGTACAGTATTGTGAGAAATGAAATTGTACCCAGATAACATGATATGCCCCTCCAGAGCTTCAGCTGTACATCAAACCAATCATATTCTAATCCAATACAGAGCCCAATTTGCAAAACAGTCTACTTATAGACATGTCGCAATGGTAGTTTAAGTTATCAAAATTCATTTCAAATGTGTATTCTGATTCTGCAGTACATTAAAGGATTTGTACATTTGTGAATGTAGCAATATGCATCAAGTAGGAAAGCGTTAGGTGTTTGTCAATTTAGCAAGCAGCTATACAGAAGACTAGATCTTGTGTCAAACTGACAAGCTGGGAGCCCTGCTCCCTACCACTGTCAGCTCCATTACTGTATTATAATAATGGGAGGAGAATGCAGTGGGCACACTTTGCAATGATTGCTTTAGTAAAATGTAAAAGGTCTGTGATGTCAAGAATGCAGTACTTACGCCCATCTCACACCTCACCCTCCAATCCTGCAGTCGACGGTAGACTCAGAGGTGTAGTAGTTTCAAAACTAGAATGCTCATATGCAGTTTGACAATGTGTCTCGCACACAGCCCAACATATCCTATCTGATACATATATTTTGGCTCCTTGTACTCAATTGAAATTTGGGCAATTTAAGCTACCCTGGGCTGCATTCCAAAGTTACCCCTATAGCCTTCAGTCACACCCCAAGAGGCAAAGGGTCGTTCCAAAACAAAGGCAGTCCTAATATTACAGCTTATTGACTTGCTGGCCTGCAGACTTCTACAACTCCAGAGAAAAAGCAAAATAAGAGTTGCCACCTTCCCCACATTATTTGGCTGGTAGGTATTGTTATAAGAAGGCAATCATCTAGTACACTGCCAATATAAAGGACACACCAACATAAAGCATCTTAATAAACTTAATAGAGTGTTGAGCAACCACGAGTTTCAATGCACCTTGGCATAGATTCTACAAGTGTCTGGGATGCAACCCCATTCTTCCATGAGAAATTCCATCATTTGGTGTTTTGTTGATTGATGGTGGTGGCCAACTCAGGCAACACTCCAGGATCTCCCATAAGTGTTCAACTGGGTTGAGATCTGGTGACTGACGTGGCCATGGCATATGGTTTACATCATTTTCATGTTCATCAAACCATACAGTGACCACTCCCATCAGAATAGAAATGCTTCACCGTAGGATGAAGGTGAACACTACAGAATGGCTTTGTATTTATTAGCGTTTACCGTGTCCTCCACAGCGTTGAGTGGACCTAAACAATGCCAGGGAAATTAACCTTGCAGCATAACAGAGCAGCCAGATCTCTTAATTTATTCAAGTGTTTCCTTTACTTTGGCAGTTATCTTTATAATTGAATTGAATAGAAATAGGGCAGTGACATTAGGATGGCCATTCGACCTTATTACGAATGATGCATTGTTGATCACCCATCATTAGCCTACTTACCCTATAACATAGCATATTTAAAAAATATATATATTTCTTTCATATTTACACCTCAGCGTTCCTCGCAATCTCTCTGGCAGACAAATTGTTACTGCTCACTTCAGTGCATCCTTGAGAGGCTGTCCGATAATGGCATTGTATAGTCCCTAACTCACAAACCCAGCTCTGTGAGTGGCCCTCAATGTGATGGAGTGGAGGCACACCAATTCTAAGGTGCATTCCAGAGTGCTACTTTACCACCCCTCAGTCCCTCAATGCCTCGGGCCCTGGAATGATTACTTGGTGACATCATGGTACGTGAACAAAATTAGCCCTCACAGAGGGCTTGAGGGCTTAAGGGCTAACTTTGGAATACAGCCCTGGAGACTGACATGTAAAATGGCTGCTCCTGTGGAAACCAAATAGATTTTTTTTACCAAAGAACAAATGTTTATAAAACAATTTAGTTATTCATATACTTGTATTTTATCACTAAAAATGAGTATCAATACAATACAGTGGGTTTACAAAAATAATAATAAATAGCATAATAGAATAATGCTAGCCATACCAGCTTTTGCTACTTTATATCTATTTAAATAACCTTGAGGGGTATTTTAAGATAATACATTGAAGATTTGCAAGGGTCTTTGAATGTTTTTGAGGTTATAAATTGTCAAATATTGTATGCACTCACCAGGTAATCGCTAAAGTGCATTAATATACAAGTTAGCGAACTCCCCTCGGCTGCATGCCGTAATTATATTGTTATGGTATTATTGATTATGTTATTCAGGTCCATTTGTATTATGCTGGAAATAATTAGCAGTTATCTAATGCTTTCCTTTTACACACATCCAAGGCTATAATTTGGCCTCTTAAATGCGCTTTGGGATGCTCCCACAACAGAGTTTGGCTGATCCCCTCTACCAAGATATGTTGGATGTCGTTTTTAATTTTAGTTTTTATAGGAATTCTCAAATTCGTAAGAGAATTGCAGTTTTTCTACGCATGTGAAAATACATTTTTTCAAACCCAATGCATAATTTAAAAAAAACAATTACATTCTCAAATTTGGGGCAGGTTAAAAAAAATGGTTTGTTAGTGAGTTCAGTAAAAATCATAACTAAATAAATAAGATTTGTCTACATTTTTTCCTAGGGTTAAGCTTCTGGGGGTCAGGTGTACATTGTAACACAATCACCATTAAGACACTTTAACATCTAAACCAATATGATTTTGACTGGGTCAGAATGACTGGGACCGGGTCTTTATCGGTTAATATTTTTCATTAAAATTGAAAAAAGTACCTGTAGTTATCCAGGTGACTCTTTCCCTTAGTTTTGCGACAACTTTCCTGGAGGGCGTCGCAAGAGTGCCATGGCCATACGCTGGGAGGCGGGGAAGTTCGCAAATAACGAGTGACGCGCAGGACTCCATCGAAAGAGAAGACGTCTATATTTTCTGCTCTATTTTACCAGAAATTATGAAATGCTGCAAAGTTTGGTCATGTCAAAGCATAAATCTGTTGCTGCTTGTGTGACGCCATTGGCATATGGTTTATACGTTGGAGAGGCAGATCATAGTATTGTGCACACACCGAGATGCCTGGATGTTTTATGAATGTAGTGTTTAGTCCAGTTATTGCATTTATTGTATTTTCGTATCGTATTTTCTCCACAAAAAATATATATATTAGACATTTTCCTTCGACACAATAATAGCTTGACAGTTTACGGTCAATGAAGTATTTTGAAACCATAAATGCACAGTGCCAAATAATGACATTCCGTAGTTACAGCAAATAGAATATATCTACAATCTCTGGTTATAGTGAAGTAAAGGGACCACAGGTCTACTGAATTTTATGTAATCTATTACAAAGGGCATTAAATGGATTAAAACATGAATATGTGCTTAGACAAAATATTTTTTATACCAAAATTTCCCCCCCAAAATAATTTTTCCTCATAAAACATTTACAGAAAGAAAAAAGCACGCAAAAGTAGTAATTCCTTTCACTTTTTAAACTTTTGGCAATTTTAGCATGGTCCCTGCTTCAATGTCCACAACATGTTTTACAGCCTGTACATCAGATGTTTTTTAATGGAACACAAATATCAGGTTGTTCTTTCTTAAGTATGATTATATTAAAGCATGTTTTATACTGAAATCCAAGAGGGAACTTTGTCTTCAACAAGATAATCAGGAAATTATGAAATTCATTAAGAAATGGCATTTGAAATGTGATCAAGGTAGAAAATGTAGATTAAACATATATACACTCACACACACACACACAAATATAAAATGTATGCTGCTGAAGTAAATTCCCAATGCCTGCAGAACTCACTATAAGATCATACAGAACTGATGTCAGTGTGGACTGAAACTGCTAATTATTTAAAAAATGTCGAAAGCAGTGCGTGAACTGACAAATTTGAAAAGTCTTACATTTCAAAAGTTGCACATTTGTATGCTTTTCTGTGCAGCCATTTTGTTTACCTTGTATATTGCATAATACCAGTGTTGCTCGCTTAGTTTGAATTTCAAATATTTAAGTCTGTGTGAAGAATTGAATTTAGAGGACAGAACATTGAAATTCTTTATGAAGCTGATCTTTGGTTGAGGGATGTTCTTGTATTTGATGCAAGTGTGGCAAAATATTTCTAAATAAAGATATATGGACATACTGGGGGAATAAAATGATCACTTTTGTCATTAGTGAATGTAGTGTTTGTGATTGCTGATGTGTATCCCTGTGCTTTTAAACAATGTCTCTCAAAAAAGGCAAAACAGGTGCATTAGGTGTCAGCCTACACATTGGGATAAAAAAAGCTATTAGGCACGAATGCAAAAATAATACATTTATTAAATATTGCACAGGCAAAAACATTAACGAATAGACAGGTGCTATGAGCAAAAGGTGTGTTTTGTTATTTTTGTGAATTTCAAACATGATTGATGCCAATGTGGCCAGCAGGCAGACTTTAAAAGCCTGAGAAAAAAGCCTGTCCTCACATAATTACAGTTCTTGCTTAGTGCAATCTTTCTTTTCAAAAAGAAAACTGAAGACATTTATTAGAATATGGCAACTTTAATTACCAAATATTTATAATCAAAACATACCTTTATGCATCTAAAGCATAATTCTTTATTCTGTTCAATGACATTTTTAAATAAAACCACCATTATAAAATACATCATCTAAAGATATATTAAATATGAATGATTAATGAAACTATTTCTACCCTCATAATCCTTCCCTTTTAAAATGTATTAACCATACAGGGTTCCGCCTTTTAAAATATTTCATACAAGCTTGGGGATTGGTAAAATAATAACAAATATACAAAACAAATTATGTTTCAAGTAGAGCAGCAATATTTTCCGTACGTTTCAAATTCAAATTTTGTGAATGCATTAAAACAGAAACCAGATGACAGAAATGTTAGAATTTTTCAAAGAGTATTTCTTTGAACACCTTGCAAGCTTTGTTGAATATAAATCACAAAGTTGAAAATCTGCACAAAAGGAACAATATTATTTGCCTTACACAAAGGCACTGAAGTAAATACATTAATGTCCTCAAGCATTAAATACCTCATATACAGCCAAGAATACTGAAATAATTCTCAGTGCATTTCTGCATAACTGTTCATCAACATTAAAGATATTGCACCAATATTAGGTTTACAAAAGTGGCATCGACCATCTTGAACCAGATCGCAATCCTTAGCCCAGCACTCTGCGTGGGCCGCCTCAGAAAACTCAACATTGTGCGTTATTTTGCAGCATTCGAAAACTATTCGAAAATGGGGCCAAGTGCTGTGTTGTTCTCGGTATGCGGTTTTAGGATGGAAACATGGGATTGGGTTGCCAGGCTGAAGCGGGATTAAGCGAGTCCTCTGTCAAACACTGCTTATGGAATACAGGAGGGCACCCAGCAGCCCAACGTTCCCACTGACGAAGACTGCCAGCACAACCTTTTTAAAACGACTGCCCTGCAAAGAGAAGTCCCAACATACAATCAATTATAATAGCAGTGCTGGACATACATTTACAATTTGTATATCATGGTCCCTTAAATAGAAGTCACAAGGTCTCACAATGAAAGGCAACTTGGCATTTAGTTAAGATCTTACCACACTACTTATGTCTGATGATGCAGACATAATTTCATCTTCTGAGTCACCATTTCCTGCGAAAAAGGTATTCGCTCAATGTGCATTTTACAAGCAATTACACATTACATGCATTACAATAAACTGCAAGAAAAAAAAGAGAAAGGGGTTTAAAAGGCATGGGATAGAATTTAGATCCAATTAGTATTCATCTCACTTACCAATAGCAAGGTATTTAATAGTCTCATGGAAAATGGCACTGATCCACTGTGCATCCAACATTTACAATTAAAAAGGCATGAAATTATTTATGCAATGCTACAGGTGGGGTTTTAATGGCCACGGTTTTATATACCATAAAGAGTGAGAAGTATAGATAAAATTGTTAATCACAGGAAAGCTCAATTTTAAAGGCTCCAAACATGAAACACGTGCTTTGGATGGAAGGGCATTGATTGACCAACACACAGAAAACAATTATGACGTTAAAATATAGCTTTGCTTTAAAGGCTTTGTAAATGATTAAAATTCCATGTTGGTGTTGAAGCAGAATGATAAGTATCCTTTTTTCGCTAGCTTCTTTAACATCATAGTTGTTTTCTGCTAGATGTATAGCTTTAGAAAACAAAGGAAAATAATGTAGCGACTGTAACATACCCGATTTGAAAAGGCCTTGACTGTGAAACTCCAGCACCAGCTGTGCTACCACACCCCAGACAATGAATCCCGCCAGGACGCTGGTGGACCAGGGCCCAGGGAGAAGCAGTGCCTGCTGATGGATCCCCAGGAATACGGCAATAACTACAGAACAGGACAGAATAGCGACCATTTATCCAGCCATTACAACTTTAAATACAACAGGTAGTGAACAAAACAATGGAACTACCTGGGTAAATGAGTGTATGCAGAAAAGACTACCATACAGGTGTGGCCTGGTTGATAGAATTATGGCTAGCGTGGCTGCAAGCGGAGACCTCAGTGACTTTGAAAGAGGGGTGACTGTTGGGGAAGGTTTGGCAAGAGCTCAACCAGACAGCCAACTTGCTGATGGTTCACAAGCAATGGTGCCTAAGGTGATGTGTGCATGGAACTCAGAGGGAAAGACATCATCAACAAAAGGCAACAGCTGGGCACAAATATCAACCTGGAGCAAGAGCAGCAAGTCTAATAAAAAATGGCCCAATACTCTATTCGTTAATGTTGGGGTTTACATTTTCTCTTCACTACCTGCACAACCCTACCCCACTTACTCAAATACAATGTCTTTGTGTCCCTAGCACCACTATAGAGGAGAAGGCCGTAACCCTCTCACTCTTGTCCAGAGGTTTTTAAAGAGCTTACACAGCATCATTTCAGCAACAGAATTGAAACTTGTTAATTAAAATTTTTTTCGAAAAAATAAAATAAAAAAAAAGCAACATTTATGTAAGTTCATTACTCAAAGCTTATTTGCTAATATACTAAATCTGGGCCCTACACCTGCAGTAGTGAGAGTTCTACATGATGAAATGGGAGTCGAAATATTGGTTGCAGGTGTATACTTGGATTTATTCATTCAAAATTCTAATTCCACCTATAATAATCCTCACCGTCATTGGGCAACATATGAACTGGAAATAAATTATATAGGGTACATATATTGCCATTTTCAAACAATTTCTCGGTTATCTGAAATGGAAGGAAACTACTGAGAAGGACCACATACCAGCAATTATCTCTGCAATCGTGCCAGCACCCATATGTATCCAATTGAATATGTACCTTCTGAGGAAAGAGAAACTGCAGTGAACATTCAATGACTACAATTCATGCTTAGATTCTGCCATCATCATCTGACTATGCTGCAATTCATCAGACTGATAAACTTTACAATAAAAGTTTCAGTTACAAACACCTTAAAGTAATAGTGCAGTCAGATTTTCCTGAGTTTTATATCATAGCAGATGAAACACACCTTAAAAGTACAAATTATTTTGCGATAATTTAAATGTCCATTTCTAACCTTCTATTCAGACGGTTTTCAGATCTGACTTTTTGCTCGCCCTTCTTGACATCAAGGAGACTCATTTTAATAGACCAATGAAAATGTGCGTTTACATTTTGATGATCCTGTCCCATTCCAAATACAGGCGCACACACACTCTCAGCCAGGGTTTAACTGTTACTAGCTAGCAGTGAAAAACTGGTCCATCATAGCTCAGATGAGTACCAAAAAACACAAAATGTGTGCAATTGCCATTTGCGTGGCATAAAATGTGTCACTGCATAATATTCCAAAAGGACCAATGTGACATACTTTCAGTTGCAACGGCTAGTATAGCTTATGTAGCCATGCTTATTGGCTAGAGCTGCATGTGGGTTTGTTTGGGGTGGGCATGGGAGTTCGGGGACTGTCCGTCAGTCAATACTAAAAAATATCATCACCCCACATGGTCAGTGGGGCACCGTGTTTCCCAGGGAAAATTGGGCTTAAACAAAGCAGGTTTTCTACATATTTATTGATTACTTTTAATACAAAACATAAACCCAGCTGTTTTGTTGTTACCAAACAATAATTTTCAAACAGACTCTACTGATTTTAAACAGACTGCACTAATGCTTTAACGGTAGTTTCATGCCAAATTAGCAGTTTATAATTAAACATGTTCATTGGAGCTTGTTGTTGATTTCATTTATAAGTAGTAAGTATTTGTGCATTTCTAAATAGGGACATATCTACATAGTCCCTGGGCATACCAGGCACATACGCAAATTTAACTGCCTTTACAATGCCTCAGTTCTCAGTATATCATGGAATAGGACTGACCAAGGGTGCTTAAACTGTAAAAAAATTTGGAAATGTAAATTGTTTTACATTAGAAGTCAAAAGGTCAGAACTCCCAACAGTGTGAACGGGAAGGGGTTACCGTGTGGAGTCCGGAGGGGGTCTGAGAACAGCCATGAGTGGCTGAATCACAGCGAGAGCCATGACAGTGCAGCCCAGGTAAGGATGAGCCCCAGCACTCTGGAGAAGAAAGAAGATGTCAGATTGACCCTGACAATACTGTGAGCTGTAGATACACCAGGGACTGAACAACAGCCTCTCAGATGAGGAAACTAGAAACATTACCAACACAGAAAACTGAGATTATAACACTGACAGGAACAGCACTGACAGCGCCAGGAATTGAAGATGTGCCACTTCACATTGTCAAGACTAGCCACAGGCCAGAAAATAAAGCTTTGTTGAGAGAAAATGAATAAACGGCCATTTTAATGATTAATCACAGTTATTATTTAATGAAAGACAGTTTTCTGTTTCTTTGGACTGGGAGACCTCTGCTGGCCATGGAGGGAAAGAGCACACGGTTGCACTTGTTGAGATTTACCCATTTGCTTCGGAAGATTAGATGAAGAAAATGTGACAGATGTAAAAACCATTTTCTATGGACACAGTTTAAAAGCACTCTTAATTGAATGAGCCATAATCCAGTCACTGACTGGATTCCAAACCATTTACACTCAAAACCTTAATTTGATCAAATCAATAATCTACATAGGCTAATGTGATTAAAAGTGTAGCTCCACCCACGAAAAGTGTAGCTCCACCCATCACTGCCCAGCAACCAGTAAACAGTTATAACAGCAGAACACAAGGGTGCATTTCTAATATGAGTTTAAAAATTGAAGCGATGGCAGAGTGAGGGGCTTCATGAATCTCACAATGGGTGGGGCTACCTTATGCTGTCAATCACTGGCTTGTGTGAATTAATCAAAAGACTTTCTCTACATATCAAAATACTAACGCTGGTTCAATCCAAACCACTATAACCGGCTCAAAAAAAACAAAAAACAACAACATTGGGTTCAATCCAAAATACTATAACTGGTTCAATTCAAAACACTATAACTGGTTCAATCTGAAACCAAGGTCCATGTTCATTATAGATAGGGATTGGTGATGAGTCCACCCAATGAAGCCTAATCAGCAGAGAGATGGCAGAAATGTATGGGGCTTACATGACTCCAGCCCCCTCTGTAAATGAAGGGCAAGATGAAACCCACAGAGGAGAGCAGCACAGCCAGGAGCATCAAGGCTCGGTGCACCTGGGAAAACAGTCAGATCTGAAATGAGTGTCCCATTACTTATACCACGACAGTGAAGACAGTAAAACTGTTTAATCTGCTGAGAAATAAATACATATTTTTTACTATACTTGTGATACTATTGACCACACTCAAGCAATTCTCCGTATTTTCAGAAAAAGAAAATACGTCGCACGTCAGCGATTATGGAACATTTCGATTGGAAGCGGTTAACCGCATGCCATGCGTAGTTGCCGCACAAGAGCCTTAAACAGAAAACAAATCCACTACCTGAAACCAAACCCTCTGTCCAAAGAGAGCTCTATCAGGCCAATCGTCTTTGAAGTAGCGTGCAACAATAATACCAGTGCTGACAGTTGCCATCCAGGCAATGAGCATAAAAACACCTGTTGATTGAGAAGAGGACGTTGTCACACCAGTCGTGACCACAGGGTCTTCGGTTCCACATTCTGCGGTTGCATTTGTTTTTTTTATACAAAATTCTTAATTTGAACAAATTCTGAAAAAAAGTAATTTTACTGCAAGTGAGAGAACTTTCAACGTTACGAGGCTGTCTGCTGATGCATGTACATAGGGTATATATATATATATATATACACACACACACAAATATTTAGTATTGATTTTATGCTTCCTATGCTCTGTGCAAACTTACCATGGAATTTGATGAGCAAAGGAGAGCGTGACCCACTTAAATTCTGCGGTGGCCCAGTGATCACTTTCTGAACAGAAGAAATCAGAGGCTGCCTGTCATGTCTGTGGACCATGCCTGAAAATTGATGGAGAAGAAAATCACCACACACAAGTGCAGCCATCAGCTCATCTCCGACACTTGTCATTGTCAGCTGTGTAAGACACTGGTGACAATAGAGGTGATGGAGGATTTATTACCTGATGTTTTTCTAGAACCACTCAAATGGCAGACAAATGTCAACCGATTCTACATGCCGTTATCAGCTTTATGAACAGCACAACAAAGGCCACTGGAGCTCACCACGTCTCACAAACCCAGAGGTTTGGAAGTGAGGAGGGGGCTTTGTATAAAGTTAATACTGCATGGGGAATTAGAGGACTGTTGTGAGACTCATCTTACATGCGTTATAAGCAGCCACGAAAGAATCATCAGTGATTAGGGGCCTCCAATAGCATAGCGGTCTAACGCACCCTTACGAGTGTGAGCTGCTTATCATGGTCGTGGTTCGAAACCTGACTGTACCAGACCAGCCCTGGTGGTGAGCAGTGGCATGTCCAGACTGTTTTGACTGGGGTGGCCCAAGTGGGGCACTGACCGGGGAAACTGTACGCGAAAAAAAGCTGAGGCCAGTTCATTTATTTCGCGGACCGGGGGGGGGGATTTTGCGCCCGGTGCGCCCGCAGCATCTGGGGTGGCACCTGGGGTGGCCAATCAGATTCCAGGGGTAGCACATGCCACCCTAGGCCACCCCCTAAACACACCCCTGGTGGTGAGCCCCGTTCAGGGGGAGGGGGGAGGGTGAGCCAGAATGAACTGAATGAGAGGCACGTTAGGGTGTCTCCAAGCTGAGCGAATTCCATCTCGAAGGAAGCAGAATTCACTGCCCTCTGAGAATTAGCTTGCCTCATAGAGATGAGTGGCCAGTTTGTATGGGGAGGGCTAATCAAAATAAAGAGGGTATGATTGGCCACTAAATTGGGAGAAAAACTGGAAAAAAAATCTGTATATTTGTGATACAATTTACCAGACTCAATTTTCACCTTCCGGCTTACATTACTAATCATATTTCACAAGGAGTGGCAAAACTTGAGCCACAACAGGTTAATTAGAGCAGCTGTAATCAAATAAGCAAGAAATGCAGTGTGCTGTTGAAAGCATATCGACATTCACAACCCTCAGTCAACAAGAGGGACCAGGGGAAATCAGCAGCCTACTGTTGACTCTCCTCACAACTGTTCTGCTCAGAGTGACACATGGTCACTTCAGACCACAACCCTGGAACACCAAACCATCTTGACATCCCAACCCCAGCACATTCGAGACTAAACCAGTTCTCCCTCGTAAAGAAGGAGATGCTTAAATGTCTCATAAAGGACTTGGAGGACGGAAGAGCACCCTGACCATATTCTGCTCTTCCATGTGCCATGAACAGGTAGTAGCTTCCATTGAGGCCAAATCTGGAGCGGTCTTGTGGAATATGAATGCTCCTGCGGAACCTGCATTGGATGACCCCATCCGATAGCCTCCACGCTGTCTCTGTCAGGACACTCTGGGAAAGAAGGGGGCAGCGGCAGTTAGAAAAGCAAATGACTTGGCTCGGGGAGAGTGCATGTGATCACAATCGCAATCGCAACAAAAGTAACATGGATGCACACAATGCTAATCAAGGGCCTATTGGTACAATAGACCGCATGCATAATCAAAGAATATGCATTCCACGACAGGACAACATGCAGAACTAAACATTCTGCAGTCTGATTGGTCAATAGTGGCAGTTTGTTTGTCATTTTACAACCAATTGAGGCCATGGCAAGGTTTACATACAAACACAAACAATATGGTGATGACCTATCAACGGTGAGAGCAAAAAAAACAAAAAAAACATTGCCATACAAAACACAGCTGTTAAAACACAGGTCATCCTCAAACAGAGATTGAGCACTGTGTGACAAGGACAGTGTTGTCCCTGTTGGGAGTGCCCTGCTGTGCCACTTGTGCCATGCTGTACCTCTGAGGCCGGCACAGGATGTGTCCGACCTGTAACGTAGGCAGCATCAATCTCCACCCTGTTTCCGTCTCTCACACACAGGTAGACATCGTCATTCCCCTGTAGACAAACACACTCGGGGTTACATAGCCTGGACTATTGATAAGAAATGTACAAAATGAACATAAGATTGCACAATGACAAATGAAAACCCTTTGAAAAATGTTTCATCGGATTTATGAGGCATTTCTGAATTAGGCTTATAAAACAGGCAGATTTATTTGGAATGTGCTTGGTACCATACAACCAAAATGTTCCCTTGGGTTAATTTTCGTAATTTTCTCAGCTTCAACAGCTGCCACCCCCAGATGTAATTGACATATTCCACATGTTCACGTCTATGTTAAATCAGGTGACATTAACTGATCTTTGTTCACTGCAGTTGAGGCCCTTCACTGCAGTTGCCATTTCAATTAAAACCAGAATGACATGCTACCAACATGTACTGCTGTAAGCCTGCTCCAGCATGGTGGACAGATTTACAAATAAGGAGAGCTAAAAGGTCTCCCCGCCTACCCACCTCCCCTCCCTCCCTTCCCTTATTTCCACACTGATTAAGTTTCCCCCTTACAACATAATTCTGGGTGGGACACTCACCATCCACTTATCTAGTGACAGAGCGAATGCAATGTACCCATTGCCTGGCCCACTGAGTTCGAAGAGTGTGCTCTGTCCCTCTGTGGCAAAGGAGAGGAAGAAACACAGGGGGTCCCGCTCTGGGTCACAGGCCACAGGGTTCCGTAAGCAGGACTTCCTGATGCCACAGGCCTCAGAGCTGAACTGAGGCAGGGAAGTGAGAGTGATTCACATATGCTCATAGTGTACATGCATACAGTCTCAGACAAAGTGTACCACATAATGGATCTTGTTTATTTATTTAACTTTGTTTCAGATTTTTTCCCATTTTTCTCCCAATTTAGTAGCCAATTACACCCTCTATTTATTTCGATTTACCCTCCACCCACGAGTCTGCCGCTCATCTCTACGAGGCAAGCCAATTCTCAGAGGGCAGCGAACTCCACTTCCTTCGAGACAGAATTCATCCACCCACGAGCTGGAGACTCCTTTACATGCTTCACGGCAGACCCGAGCCGGCTCACCCTCCCCCTTCCCCCTGGGGCGGACAGCCAAATGCCTCCCCCGATTGGGGCTGACTATCAGGTCTGGTCTGGTAGAGACGGGTTTTGAACCGTGTCCCTGAGAGGCAGCGCACACTGTATCGGACCAGCCACAATACGGTGCGTTAGATCGTTACGCTATCCGCCACCCCATAATGGATCTTAGTCTTTACTGTCACTATAACCAGTGCCACAGTAACTGAAAAGGGTCTGACTCACTGGGCCCAGCAGCACAGCAGGTTTTGTGGTCTCTGCAGTGGCGTGGGTAGGGTGAGGGGGTCCTGGACTGACCCCAGCCTGAGACACCACAGGGCCAGGGATTTTCACCCAGTAAACTTTGTACTTTTGAACCACGGTCACCCTGACATTCATAAACACAAGAACATACAGGACACAACACCAGTCAAAAACGAACAAAAAGGAAACACTGATGTTGCACCACCAGGATGCATCTTAGCTCTTACTAACGTTACTTTTGTGTTTTAATCAAACTTCTATTTTACTGAAATACACACACATATCTGTGTTATAGTACAGATGTAGGGCAGCCAGCTACATTTCTTAAGAACTAAGGTAATGACAGGTATTGCTGGAAAGCAAAGTGACGACTGGACACTCACAGAAACTGGACGTGGAGTAGAGCACTGTCCGGAGGGATCCAGAAGACCTGGACCTGTCTCTTCTTGCTGCCACTTGTGTGACTCACAGCTGATCCCTTCAAATGATATGGTTTAAGAGTTTTGCCCAGACACAAAACACTATCATCGTTGAGGTATTGTAATGTAACATGACGCACACTGCAGTTCTGTGTGGTTTCTGAGTTCACGTCAAGAAAACTAACAGTTAAAAACATTAGTATGAATTCACATACCTGCGCGTGGCCACATTTCAATAGCTGTGAAACAGTGCTATTAAGAAGAGTGAAGGACCCCACTGCACCAGCATCAGGATGTTCAGCATCCCGAGCTTCAATAAGAAAACCCTTAAAATATGTGGACTCGGAGGCAGACAGGGTCACTGAAGACATGGAGATGAAAAATAAATGTCACAAATATGATCCCGTTGCAAACAATATCTATATACAATATGTAGGTACGTGACAAACTAGGTCACTAAGGCTGATGTTTTTGGCATGAATCGTCGAGTTGCGGTGTTGTGTTCAGAGGTCTCACTTCAAACTAAGAATCTTTTATGAAATAAAGTAACCCGGACATTTTGAAGTAAGCCATGGTGAAAACAGGGTATTTTTCTTTGTATATATCAAATTTGACGGCTATCTGACGTTCAGATCTGTTTTTTGAAGACCCGGACCACTGGCTACAAGTACAATTGAATCCAAATAACGCTTAACATTTGACACATGCCTACAATATGCATTTAGATAATGGATATTGTATACATTCTCCAAGTAATTTTAAACTTACGGGAATGTTGTGATGTTGCTGTTATTAAACCAATGCATACGGCACCATACCTTTGATTTGATCTCCAGGACCGAATTTGCTCTTGTCCACTGTTATTGTGTAGGTGTTGGGTTTCGTGCTGGAATGTTGACCATGATTTGGCTCCATACGGCTGCAGGCATCTGTCACTTTTCCATTACTGTAACTTGCAGCAGTCTTAAAACACACTGTGAACAACACCACCAATAGCCGACTTGGGAGGTTTATAGACATCTGAAATGAAGAAGATAGGGACAAATGGGGACAAAGGACAAATTAATTTTGCATTCAGCCTCCATCATTGGCTTGTCAGAACTCAACTACCCTTTTAAAAATGGAGCCATCGAGAAAAACAAAAAATGATGACAAATTCCACCCAAAGTTCCATTGACAAATAAGTTCATTCTTACTTTGTTTTTCACTTTTTTACCTTGTTGGTTCTGCTACTGTGCAGAAGGAGAACGGATGCCATGTATATTGTATTACCTTGTATTAATCTTATAAGTCGCTCTGGATGAGAGCGTCTGCTAAATGCTAAAAATGTAAAATGTATATTTTCCTTTCTCTTGTACTATAAACAAATGGTCTCAAAGAAAAGTATTACAAATATTTGCATGCCTCTAAAAGTGGAACTCTGAAAATAAATCCTTGCCGGTTTAACTGTTCATGTGATATAAACATAATAAGTTTCCACACCATTGTTCCCAGTCTTACATGATTCATTTTCCGGCTGACTCGTGAATGACTTGCTGTCATTAACATTTCTGTTCTATCGAAGTACAGACAAACAAATACTAAAAAATCTTCTTCTGAAAATGATGTCGTGATGTGCAATCCTATATCCAATGCCATTAAGTAAACTGTATTAAAACATTGGCCCATCTCGTCTTCGGACAAACCCTTAAATAATGCATTTATAGATCCTCCACTTTTTACTCATAAAAGATCTCAGAATTTAAGACAAAAACTGCTGAGAACAGACGTGATTTTTTTTAACCATTTTATCATGGGCAATTTTCCTTGCAGAAATTGTACTTTCTGTAAACGTATGATTGAAACACATTATTTGTGCCTCAACAAACCATACATACAACATAAAATCTTATATATAACGTACAACACTACTCTTGCACGTTATATAACACTTTATGTTGCATGTATGGTTTGTTGAGGCACAGATAATGTGTGTCAGTCATACGTTTACAGAAAGTACAATTTCTGCAAATAAAATGGTTTATTTACTACTTTTTCCGTGTAACAATTTATATGTCGGTCAGCCAACAAGAAAATGAAAAGTGCGAAAAAAGAACTTTTGGGGATATAGGCGAGGAGACATCGCTAAAAATTGCTTCAAAGAGAATCATACTGGATATTCATGATAAAATCGAACACCGTATGTTTGAATGAAGATGTTGCTTTCGTTAATTGTCAATTGCTAAATCACGATTGTCAATAGCTAAATCCTGTGTAGCACCTATGAATACTTGCGTGAACGATGGCTCAAACTCACTATAGAAGTTCAGTCGTATATTGTATCGTCAACACTGATGATGGCTTAACCGCCGAAACCTATATTCTTGTTGCCTAAAAAACAAAGCATGAACTAAAAACTATTTTCATTATCCGTTCAAATTGTACATTTGGTCCACGCAGTGGGTTCTGAGTGGTTTCTTTGAACTACATAATGTGGCATCAGAGTATTCACTTACATTGCTCAGGCAAGTATAATTGTCAGGAGTAGGCTACTTAATAGCAGGTATGAACGTGCAAATCAGGGGGAGAAAAACCAAGGAGAGCATTACACACCTCACTTAAGTATGTGGATGTGGTCTCACGATGTTCATACTGTGTACGATTTATGAAGTTCAACTCAAACTGAACTCATTGGTTGATTCAAAATCGAATACCAATTGATTAAAAACGTAGTCTACTGCGAACATTAAATTCTAATCAAAATCCATTCAAATGCATAGCGCATTTCACAAAACATGTCACAATATAGTAATCTACTTTGAATTAAACATGTGTCTAGTTTACAGCAGTCCCCGGCCTAAACACTTGCTTTTCTAGACTAGACAATGATCCATCAGCCTTTAATTAAAAATTAAACGAGCACTGTAGAAAGCAGGGTTGTATTAGCAACAATCCTGTTCATTTTTAACTATAACGCGAGAAGCATGTTTAAGAACTTGTTTAAGCCTTTTCAGTATATGTTCCAAAGAGCTAAAGATACGTGTAAATGTCATCCTTCATGTTTTTATTAGAGCTACACCTGTTTAAGACGGTGGGGCAAACCGAAACTGCGAGGTAAAACTTCGTGATGATTCTGTAACGATATTGCACACTACAATGAATACGTTATACAATTTCATTAAAAAGTTAATCCGACTTACCTTTTGCACTCTTTTACCTGGCTTCTTAACGAGGAAGTTGTAGCTTGCATTCTATTTTGTGTAGTGAAAATGTAGGTAGGTAGGCGGTCCTTTCCTCAACGTGGGCTCTAATTGGCTGACGAAAGACTGTCTGTTTAGCAGAGCGTGGCTGTTAAATGGTACATTTCAACGCAAGAGAGATAATGTGTCGATCTGTGTGTTCTATCTTACCTGTTTCTTAGTTTAAATATAAGGGTAATAATGCAGCACAAGCAACTAATGACTAAAATGTGTCCAAAATATCAGAAAATAATTGCCACAATATTTCACTTGTTTGGATTTTTTCAAGCAATGTGAATCATCAAAGAACAGCGAATAATGCTTGCAAAGATGTTACTTAAAGAAACACCAAATAGTCTAGACTCTAGTAAAAATACATTTAGTGTATAGATTTAAGATGTACTGGTTGATCTGTTTTAAGACCAGTGGCACGCTGGCCTACAGTATAAATCTCTATTTTCATATGCTGTTTATTGTTTTTCACGTGTCATTGCGGACACCTTTATCTCAAGGGCTTAGGAGGTCAAGTATTGCATAGGACTTCTCCCATGAGCCAGTTACCAATTGCTCGGACCCAATCTGGACTGACTATAGAATCCCTGCTCTCCTGGCGGCAGCAGCAGACTTCAACGAAGGTATTCGCTAAAGAATTTCCATAGATCAAAGTCGGACCAATTCCAATGGTCCAAAGTTGGACTGGAGCGGGTTCAATGGCAGTATTATGAATATTTCTGTGATATTGTTTATATGTTATTAACATCACGTGTTTAATAGTTGGCATTATAATGCATTACAGCTGATGGTTTTGGCTGTAGCTATGCCAACATGACGAATAACCATTGTCTTGCTCAGCTGTAAAAGCTAGCTAGCTGGCTAGCTACGAACATAATATATGAATTATAATAGCCAGCTAGCTATGAAGATAATAATATGCATTGTCTGTTCTGCTGTACAGCTAAGTTAGCTGCCTAGCTACGAATATAATATATGGAAGTCATTACATTAGCCATCTAAGCAGACAATGCATATTATTATCTTATTTAGCCAGCTAGCTACGAAGATAATAATATATAATTATAATATAATTATATATTATAATTCATATATTATTATCTTCGTAGCAAGCTGGCTATATAATTATAATATAGCTATATTATGTTCGTAGCAGCTTTATTACAGCTTATTCTAAATGACATCACCCGGACACCCCGGACACATTCTTCCAGGTTTTCTCACTCAGGAATGCAAGCTCGTCATGTTGGCATAGCAACTACAGTCCAAAATTCCAATGACGTCATCCGGACACATTCCTGAGACCCGGACACATCCTGGCATGACAGCGCCATGCAGTGGTTTGTTAGACCCGTCTGTTATTGCAGATTAAACAAATATCTCTTACAAGTTTGCCATGGAGTTGACATCTAAATATTTGCAGATGATAGTTTTGTATGTACATGCGAAAACTGCAGAACAAGCAGCATCGAAATTAACTGCCGCTATAACAAACATTTCAGAATATCTTGAATATATTTCATGTCTTCATGTATAAATGCGGGCAAAACTGTGGTAATGTACTTCTCTATCAAACACAAAAAATACCCTGACATCTATATTAAGGGGGGGGAAATCTGCATTGTAGCTGAATTCAAATAGGTTGGTATTATCTTGCACTCAAATTTAACTACAAAACTGAAAACGAAAAATGTAATCCTTCCCTCCATCTGATACCCAGGTCCCGGCACGGATCTCTGCATGCCTGGCTGACATCTCCGCATGGATGTCCACCCACCACCTGAAGCTGAACCTGGGGAAGACAGAGCTGCTCTTCCTCCCAGCGAAGGGCTCCCCGATGATTGATGCGTCAATCACCGTGGAAGGCTCCATAGTGTCTCTGTCCCAGTCTGCCAGGAGTCTTGGGGTAACCCTGGACAACCAGCTGTGCTTCTCGAGCCATATTGCAGCGATCACTCAGACCTGCCGTTTCTCCCTCCACAACATCCGGAGGATCCGACCGTTCCTCACCCAAGAGGCCACTCAACTCCTGGTCCAGGCCCTGGTGATCTCACGTCTGGACTACTGCAATTCCTTGCTGGCAGGCCTCCCGGCCTGTGCCAACAAGCCACTGCAACTAGTCCAGAACGCTGCCGCTCGCCTGGTATTCAACCAGCCGAAGTTCACCCACGTCACCCCTCTACTCTCCTCTGCACTGGCTCCCCATCGCAGCACGCATCAGATTCAAGTCACTGGTGCTTGCTTTTCAAGCGGCCAGAGGTACTGCTCCCCCATACCTCCAGTCACTCATCACTCCCTACACCCTGCCCAGACCCCTCCGCTCCGCCTCCTCTGGCAAACTGACTGCCCCATCCCTCCGGGCGCCTGGGAGCCGCTCCTCATGGTCTCGCCTCTTCTCTGTCCTGATCCCGTGCTGGTGGAACGACCTCCCGCAATCGGTCAGGACTGCGGAATCACTTCCAATCTTCCGCAAGACTCAAAACCCACCTCTTCAGACTCCACTACCACTGAACACTGTCCATCTAGTCAATCTGTCGTCACCACTGTTTACTTGTTCTACAGTTTTAAAAAAACCAAAAAAAAAAAAAACACTAACCTTTTCTTTCCCAGTGTTACAGGTATGATACGCAGACGCCTGCAATGATGTCTATTGCTGTTTTACTGCACCGATCTTGTGCGCTAACTATGATTGTTCTTACCTTGTATTAATGCACATCTTGTAAGTTGCTCTGGATAAGAGCGTCTGCTAAATGCTTAAAATGTAATGTAAATGTAAAATGTAAATCAAGTTGTCAAGACAGTCTTTCAACTGAGGCAGCCAAGGTTTATATGCATGCTATGATTTTTTTCTCACCTGGCATACTGCATAACAAGTTGATCTCAAGCTGGAGAAAGTGCAATAAAGCCAATGCAATCTCTTCATAAACATACTTTAACATTTGTCGATCAAAAATCTACTCAATCCCACCATTACAAGACACAAACTATAAATGTAAATTACGGAGTTTGGATTATTGTAGGTTTTATTCTGATATATGATCTTCATTTCTTAATTACTCAAGGTGCTAAAAGGGATTGGAGGCATTGCTAGGCCTCATTTCATGCATACATAGAACCCCCCCTCAGAAATAAAGAGACATAAAATTTATTAAAGATGGAAAATGCTTTAATTTGGGGAATGTATTAGAGTGCCACAAGGTTTATCAAACCTCTAACAGCCCAAAGTGGGGGCAGGGGTATGTGGGGTAAGGGTTGAGGGCCTATGGGGTCGGGGGGCATGTGATGGGCAGGGGGCTGGAGGAGGTGGGCAACATATGGGCAAGGCTGGAGGTGGGCCCTCACAGGCTGCAGCCCTGTAGCTTCTTGTCGGCCTGCTTCAGGGAGACCCAGGTGTTCAGCATGGAGGCGCGCAGTTTTGCCCAAACCAGATGATCACTGAGCCCCAAAACCTGAGCAGCAAACTGGCCGGCTGCATCTGGAGACAGAACTGTTGAGCAGCCTAGACCTGCAGAGCAGAGTCACGGTCAGATACACACACACACACACACACACACACACACACACACACACACACACACACACACACACACACACACACACACACACACACACACACACACACACACACACACACACACACACACACACACACACACACACACACACACACACACACGTACTCTCTCGCGCACACACCTACCGCTTGGCATGCGCAGGGAGGACCAGACATCCTGGGCACCCCAATTGGGGGTGAGGGGAGGGCAGTTGATGACAGGGTACGCAGTGTTGCCTGACATCACAGGACCCAGCCCGTTGCTCCGCCCCGCAACTGCTACAAACACCGTCGGCACACCGTCACCTGAGAAACGCACCCAATGAGACCTCACAGCACACGTCACCTGACAAACACCCAGTGAGACCTTTTAGCCTCCCTCCCAGAGTGCTGCAGCCCCCCCCCTCCCCTCCCCCTCATACCCTCCCTCGTACCCCCCCCTCGTACCGCACCTTCATACTGGGCCTTAATGCGCAGGGTCTCGTCAGGCCCCTTGTGTGCAGAGGTGACCCTGAGGGTGCAAGGCAGGCCGTAGGTGGTGCAGGCCGAGCGGATCCTCTCACAATGGGGCAGGTCTGACACAGAGCCCATCAGAACCACCACCCTGCCACGGGACTGAGGCTCCAACAGCAGCTGCGCGCACACACACACAGACAGACATATCCCATCAGCCCCTGCCCACACACACACACGCACACGTACACACACACACGTACACACACACACACACACACACACACACACACACACACACACACACGTACGTCTACTCCAGCACTCTTAGAACAGTGAAGTATATCGGAATAGTCACTTCAATTAAAAAGAGGGTTAGGGATCTTTAAGAACAGTTCAATGTGCAAGTTGTTGCAAAAGGTTTCTCAACTGTGCTGACTGGAGGTTGAGTTTGTTTAAACCACAATCTTAACCCATCTCCAACCTAACCACTTTGCCCTGTTAGGGGTCAACAATGGATGAAACGGTCTGTTGTGAAACCGAGTTGCACATGTTAAAGTTAATGTTTTACAAACCAAAGAGCAGTATGGCCCTTTCATGCTGGTGCACTGAGTTCATTAAGGTTATGAGCCTGACCAGAGGCCAACAGGAAGTGTATGGCCCAGAGCCTCCTACACACGGTAAGAATAGAGAACATACAGTAAGAGCAGAGTAAGACTAATATAAGAGTACAGAGAGTAGAGTAAGAGTGCAGTAAGAACAGTATGCAAGGGTACAGTAAGAGTAGAATACATTTACATTTTAGGCATTTAGCACACTGTTGTCCAGAGAGTAGAGTACAGAGAGGGTAGAGTGAGTATAGTAGAGTAGAGCACAGAGAGGGTAGAGTGAGTATAGTGAGAGTAGAGTGCAGAGAGGGTAGAGTGAGGGTAGAGAGAGTAGAGTGAGAGAGAGAGGGCAGAGTGAGTATAGTGAGAGTAGAGAGGGTAGAGTGAGTATAGTGAGAGTAGAGAGGGTAGAGTGAGTATAGTGAGAGTAGAGAGGGTAGAGTGAGTATAGTGAGAGTAGAGCAAGAGTACCTCCACTCGCTCAGACACCCATTCAAAATTCCGCTTCACCATCTGCATGGCCTCAGGTGTGACCTCCTTCAGATCCCTGTACACCTGAAGATGGAAACAGCTGCCATCAGCACAGGTACAGGTGAGAGAAACACAAGAATATTCTCTGGTCCCCAAGATCAAATATTCTAATAATGTAACCACCCAAACCCACACACCACACCCAAAACCCAAACCCACACACCACACCCAAAATCCTCACCCACACACCCCACCTGCTTGTCTTTCTGCTGGCTGCGATCTCCTGCAGGCCACAGCCTCCACGAGTCATTATCAATCACATCCGCCAGGATCACCTCCTTCGTCTCCACGTTCACCCCAAACTCGATCTGTGAAAAGCAGCCACCTCACACATTACAGCCTCACACTACTTCAACACGGTCGCGGGGGCAAAACAAGGTCACACGGTCAGAGCAGCCATCGCACACATTACCGCATTCCACTGTTGCAGCATAGTGACAAGGTCAGAGCACTTAAGGTGGTTTATGGAGATAAGGGACTACATTGTAAAGATCCAGAGAGGAGGACACTCAAACATTAACAGACAGAGAGCAATGCTGCAAGACAAATATTAATACAAGTATAACCGTTAAAAAGATCTCCTATGTAGGCCTCCCGGGTGGTCTAGTGGTAACAACGTTCAACGCTGGCCACTGTGACTGGGGTTCAATTCCACCGGCTCTGGCCGGGAGTGCTACCAGGGGCGCCGATTGGCGAGTGCAGTCTCGGAGGAGACGATACTTCTCCTTTGTCACTACCGGTCACAGGGCTACAGCAGCGAACTCACTATACGAGGGGGGGATTGACATAAAAAATAGTGTAATTGGCTACTAAATTGGGAGAAAATGGGATCAAATCAGAAACAAAATGTTGAAAAAAAAGAGAAAAGAAATAAAAAGATATATATATATATATATACAGACATCTCACATGTCTATTAAATCTCCCATGTCTCAAAAAAAATTGAGAATTCTAAGTTTGGTTAGAGACCTGGGGAGTTTAAGACAGGTTTGTCACTCACTGTCCACCAAGTGCAGTATTGTGTCACTTACCTTCATGTCCACCAGGGTGCAGTTCTGTGTTGCCCATGCTCGCTCTAGAATCTCAAAGATGGCCACTGTGCTGCGGTTCATGATGTCCACCTCACAGCGGCCGATATCCAGCCCAGAGAAACAGAATTTTGCCTCCAGCAGCTGCTCCTCTGACCACTGAGGGTCGTTGTTGGCATCATCCTGAAACAAGAACCAAACAATCATGCCCACAGTGGCAGTAACACAGTGATTTAATAGTGTTATTGTAGGGTAAAAGGGTGGTGTAACATTGGCAGTGTAACAAGCTTTTATGAGTTCATATTATTGCATCTCTGACCGAGTGACGGGAGGGGCATATACCTTGAAGAATAACTCAATCTTCAGGGGGGAGAACCTGTACCCCTCATTTACCCCCGGGTTCCTTTTCAGGAAAGAGCCGGTGGCCACTCTCCTGCACACCCACTCGATGGGGATCATCTCACACTGAGCCGCCACAAACGCGGTGTCCGACTGTTGCTTCACAAAGGCAGTCTTTATTCCTGCGGAGATACACGGCAAGGCCAATGTCGCATTAGACACGGCATGGCCATGCGCAGTAGAGACACGGCAGGGCCATGCGCATTAGAGAGACACGGCAGGGCCATGCGCATTAGACACACGGCAGGGCCATGCGCATTAGAGACACGGCATGGCCATGCGCATTAGACACGGCAGGGCCATGCGCATTAGAGACACGGCAGGGCCATGCGCATTAGAGAGACACGGCAGGGCCATGCGCATTAGACACACGGCAGGGCCATGCGCATTAGAGAGACACGGCAGGGCCATGCGCATTAGAGACACGGCAGGGCCATGCGCATTAGAGACACGGCAGGGCCATGCGCATTAGACACGGCAGGGCCATGCGCATTAGACACGGCAGGGCCATGCGCATTAGACACGGCAGGGCCATGCGCACTAGACACGGCAGGGCCATGCGCATTAGAGACACGGCAGGGCCATGCACATTAGGGGTTAAGGAGCTCTGGGCGGAAGACTAATTGGACGGTTGGGGCATCACATTTGCCTAATAAAGAGGTGTGCGCTGGGTCACATGCTTCCCTCACAATATGAGGAGCGCATGGATTACACTTACTCAATCTCCCAAATTACTTGTGCAAGGAAGCACTTTCTTTTATTGGAGTACATTATTCAAACGCAAAGTTTGGATTCTAGGTCAAACACAAGATTACAATTTGATAAACCAACTACTATGAGCAGAAGCAGGACCCAGTGGTGCTTTTTTGTGCATTAAACTCGACGAAAGCCACCAAAACCCCCTGATAATAGAAGACAGCTCTTAAAGAGAACGCACGCGGACTTCCCGGGAATTCATTAGCATGTCTGTAGGCCCGTCTCCACGGCTTTGCTAACCGATGCCAACAGTGCTGCGACTGTTTCGGGCTCCTTTGGCTTCACGGGTGGGTCTGAATACTTACCGGAATCCTGGAGAAGTCTGAACACGCAGCTAGTAGTTTTATTGGCGATGGCAGCCTTGCCTTCCATTTGATCCTTGCGCACGGCATTTCCGGCGGTGATTTGGTCCTTTGACTGCACCAGCACGTGAAACTGCTGGTCCGGGAGCTCGTAAATCTCTTTGGTCTTCCCCTCGTTCAGTTTCTTACCAATCTTCAGCTCTTCGCCATAGAACATTAACATTAAAAAAATTAGAGTGTAATGGCTGCAATAAACTCCACGTATGGTTTCTAATACTAAAAGCTGCGAATGTTCAGAATTAATACAGTCCTGGAGTTAATACATTAAACACTTTTGGTAACATGTTTCTTATGCTTATGGCACAACTTCAGCATTAATAGAACAAATCTACATTGACTGAACGGCGAATTAATCGGTTTGCCATTTCTTTCTAGCATATTTATGAACAGAAAAGGGTTTCTATGTAGTGAACAACTGTAAATAACTCAATGGTTATCTAGTGCGCCGTTTATCAATGTGAGACGAAGGGTCGCATGTTAAAATAAGTAGAACTGTTACTTAAGCCTATAAGCGCTACCATGGGGGTTCAAAGTTATTTTTACATTTAGAAATTAAATAATTCATTTAAATGAATATTTAATCAAGTCACTGATTACTCAATCTTCAGTCATTAAATGTTAAGTTTTTTGTGAAATTGATGTGGCTCGGAACTTGTAACTTTGCCAATTGTTGCCAATTAACGCTAGAAATGTTCTGAACTGATTTTCACCACACTTTAATAAACGAAGATGTACTCAATGTTAGATAGCTATATATAAGCTATACAAGTCAACATGAAAGTTGTAAAGTCTGCCGTTTGTTTTTTAACATTTACAATCAGCCAACTGCATTATTGGTTTAATAATGTTAATCGCCCAATATTCTTCGCGGACAGTTAGCCAGCTACGAGAACAATAAAACATGCAATGAGTTTCAAGCAGACTTTCGTTATAGCGGAGCGGGCTAGAAACCTATATATAATGTCTCGCTACCTGCATCTGATCCACCTTTAGGCTATCTACCAGCGCGGTATAGCGAACGTTAGTGATCCAATTTAACTAAATACCTACTTAAATGAAAACTGAATTAAGCACACCAATTTAAATGTCCATACCTGGTGCAGACGCCATTTCAGCTGAAAGTCTGTGTTCCTGTAAAACATGTTTTGTAAGTCTCATCTGATGCCGACGGAAACTTGATGCATATGTCAAAGCAGTTTGAAAACCAAACACTCACCTTATCAGAGGCTGAAAAGACACGCGGACCGCCAGCGGAGAAAGAACTGAGAAACTACCGAGTTCAGCTATGGACAAGCAAATTACGACAACACAAACGTCGCCCCTGTAGTTCAGACCACGCCAATCGGAATTACGCCGTGCAACCCACGTGGAGAGGACGTTTATTTTAAAGGTGATTAGCTAGCCTGGAAATAATTGGCTAATATTTTACATAAAACGCAAATTCTAACATGAAAACCCAGAACAGATAGTTACAGAGCTAGCTTGAAAGGCAAGCGACGGCAAAGTTTTATGAAGACACACCGCTTAAACCAAGTCGACTTTTGAGGTAAATCAATATTCAGCGATCGTTCATACTGGCACTTCTTTCAAATTCGAAACTCTTCTTAGGAGTCAACAGTTATTATCATCACATGTGCTTTACATCACGCAAGAATCTCAACTCAAAATGCATTTTATTGTAAGAGTGCAACGAACGACGGGTGAAGCCGTCCCCTACGCCCTAGTTGGTTCAGCCTTTCTTGTGTTTCTATGTCCGGAACCACGCACGTGTTTGGATGCTTTAGCAGCGTTGTAGCGCGTTGCTGAAGATTTATTTTCACAGTAAAAGTGTTTGAAAACTAGATCCGCCCGGAGAGGTGATCAGAAATTGGCAATGGAGTTCGAGGAGTCGGGCATCGGAGAAGAGTGTGGCGTGTTCGGCTGCGTGGCGACAGGCGAGTGGCCAACACAACTCGAGGTCGCCCAAGTTCTAACTTTGGGACTAGTGGCGCTACAGCACAGGTGAGATATTTCTTCTGTAAAACTGGACTAGGCTGCCGTAGCATCCTTGTATCTAACGACCACAGTCTAAAGGGTTAACGGATATTTTCGACCAGCTAGCATGCTTGCTATCTTTTCGCTTACACTTTTTTGCAAAACAAACGCGCCTAAACAGTACTGTCAATGAACAGTGTGTAGATTATGCAGGCAGCGGTATGTTCATTACACTGTTCATTACAATGACGATAACTTTATCGTTATCAGAACCATGGGCATGCTGTTCGTGTCAGGAAGCCAACTCTGCTGATATTTACTTATATCAGTACTACTTCACTGAATGCCGTATTGTTCAGCACTAAAAATAATGCAACGTTTTCTCATACGTTGTCTCGTTCACGAGAAGAAAGATAAAACGAAAGCATTTATCTCATATGTTGCCAAGTTAATACATTTTTGTTTTTCTTGCTGTCCTTGAAGAAGACCGAACTTTCCCCAAACACGATCATTGTGCCTTACCACACACACACCTTGTGTAGATAGCTGTCTGACTCACCCGTCTGTGTGTCATTGGGCCAGAAGAGTCCACGGAGCACACAGAGTGTATCTGTAGAATTGGAATGTGTTGACCTGGTTCTTCTTTACAGTGAAAATCCATCGTGTCTGGTACAGAGCAGTTAACACTTTGATCCTCTCTGTCCGGCCTGTGTAAACCTCGTTTAGAGGGCACACTCCACTCTAAAATAAAAATAATCCAATTGAGAAAAAATAGATTCTTATTTTAAGTCACACAACGCACACAATTTTGGTCTCTCTGTAAATGGAGGGTGGAGAGGGGTGAGGGGTTGGAGAGGGTCAGGGAGGTTGGAGGATGGAGAGGGGTCCAGATTGAGAGGGGTCGGGGGTTGGAGGGTGGAGAGGGGTCAGGGTTGGAGGGTGGAGAGTGTGTGTGGGGGGGGGGGAGAGTAGGGGTGTTGTGGGGAGTGGGAGTGGGAGTGGGGGTGTTTGGAGAGGGGGTTGGAGGTGGAGAGGGGTCAAGATTGGAGGGTGGAGAGTGTGTGGAGAGTAGGGGTGTTGTGGGAGTGGGGGTTGTTTGGGGAGGGGGAGAGGGGAGGGGAGGTTGGAGGGTGAAGAGGGGTCAGGATTGGAGGGTGGAGAGTGTGGGGGTAGGGGTGTTGGGGGAGTGGGGGTTGTTTGGGGAGAGGGGAGGGGAGGTGGAGGGTGAAGAGGGGTGTTGGGGTGGAGAGTGTGGGGGGGTGGAGAGTTGTTTGGGGAGGGGAGTGGGGTTGTTTGGAGAGGGAGAGGGGGAGGGGTTGGAGAGTGTCATTAGTGTGTCTTGTGTACAGTAATGTTCGTCATTAGTGTCGGACCATATCCTGGTGGGACGCTCCAGGCTAGAGACACAGTGTCTACACACGCAGACGTACTCATGCTCACAAACTATTCACACACACACACGCACACACACACACACACACACACACACACACACACACACACACACACACACACACACAAAGCTGTTAAATTCCTCAGTCATTAGCTTATTTCATTTAGTTTTGGGCTTTCTTTAAAAATATATTATTTTATATAACGCCCTCTACATAAGAGTCTAGAATGCTGGGACTGGTTAAAACTGCAAACTGTTTCCCATTCTGTCTACCTCTTGCTTTCTCTCTGTAATTTGATTATGAGTCATTCCCAAGTCACAAGACCCAACGACCCAGTGAACCTTAACGTAGTCTTCTTTTTCCAAGGAATTGGAAACATTTGCTCCTTAATATTCTGGATAAATGTTGAAGCCTTAATATTACATTCGTTTAGCGAATGCTCTTATCCAGAGTGACTTACAATGCAACACTAAGGTTGCTTGTAGAAGTCTTAACATATCGTCTGCAGATGATAAAAATACACCCAGCGCATCATATAGGTCTGCTTGTTGAGAGAGCCTCTAAGATTTAGACCAATCAAATTGGACCAATCACACCTTTATTTCACGATTAGTCATGAGCTCTGAATACCTTCCTCCTCCGCCTCTCCTTCTCTTTCTCTCTTCACTCCTCTGTGTTCGAAGGTTTCATCTGTCCCAGAGTCCGCCTCTTCTGTGGACGAATCACAGGTATCTGTGTTTACATCAGTATGTGTGGAGGAAACACGTGTGTGTGTGTGTGTGTGTGTGTGTGTGTGTGTTTGTGTACAAAATATTAGTGTGCTTGCGTGCAGAGGAAATGCATGTTATCTGTGTTCAGATACAAACAGTTTGGATTTATTTTAATGATCTTGATAGGGATGTTCGTAAAAAATACAAGATGATTTAAAACAGTTTGGAATTGACTAAGGTAATTCAAGATGATTTAAAAGTCTGATCAAAGTTTATCCGCATCTAAGCAGTGTTGTAGCAGTGGAAAAGGCCAACAGGATGTTGGCATATATAGCAAAACGTGTATAAATCAAAGGATGATATATGGGCACCACACTACAAGAAAGGTATAGAAGCTCTTGGAAAAAGTACAAAGAAGGTCAACTAACTTGGTACCTGGTATGAAAGGTAAAAGTTACGGGGAAAGACTTAAGACATTTAATCTATTCTAAGCTCAGCAAAAGGAGCCTAAGGGGGATTTGATTGAGGTTTTTTAATTCATAGCGATTAACAATGTGAACTACCAAAGATTATTTTCAGATAAATCTGGTTAGCAGAACAAGAGGGCACAGGTGGAAATGTAGTTAAAGGCAAATTCTGCACGGATATCAGGGTTTATTTTACACACAAAGTTGTCAATGCCTGGAAGAGCTTGCCAGGTCAGGTAGTTGAGGCAGAAACACTTGGGCTATTCAAGTTCAGGCTTGATGCAGTACTGGATATTCTGTGTGGAGGAATCACAGGTGCATGTGTGGGATGTAGGGAGAGCCTTGGTTACCTGTGTAGGCGACAGGTGTGGAACGATGTCCTGTCCGGTGCAGCTGAGTGGCTGGAGCCTGCTCAATTGAAGCTTTTCTCAGGATGGCGTCCACCTCTCTGTAGAAGCTCATGGCGTGGCCGGGGTGAGCGTGCCCGGGGTGGGCGTGGCCAGGCAGGGCGGGGTCGGGCGGGGCTCTCTGCAGTGACCGGTAGACGTACTTGAGGTTCTTGTATTTGGTGCGGCACTGTTTCCAGTCGCGCTCCACGCCCAGCTGACGCAAGCGCTGGGAGATGTGCAGGAAGATGTCCCTGTTGCGCGTGGCGTTCTCCAGCTGCCGCTTCACCGGCTCCTCCGCCCAGATCGAGACCAGCGCGCGCACCTCCTCCTCCTGCCAGTTCCGCCCCACGTCGGCACCGCCCGCCCCGCTCCGCATGTCCAGAGGCCCGCGCTCACCTGAGACCGAGAACAGAGGCTCAGAGCAGATAACCCTGCCCACAGAGGGAACGCCCAATCACGACCCACAGTATCTCCAATCGCAACGCCCAATCACCATGCTCACCCACAGCATGCCCCAATCACAACGCCAGCCCCCAGCATACCCCAATTACAACCCACGGCATGCTCCAATCACAACCCACAGCATGCCCCAATCACAGCACCCAATCACAACCCCAGCCCCCAGCATGCCCCAATTACAACACCCAATCACAACCCACAGCATGCCCCAATCACAACGCCAGCCTCCAGCATGCCTCAATCACAGTCTGCATTCAGAGGCATTTCTGTTCGATGTAATCTCACCCTTATTGTTGGGTGTTGGCTGGTCTCTCTCGGGCCCTCTCCACAGGCCCTGTGGGTCTATGCCCAGCACGAGGGCCTCCACCTCGCAATAGAACTTCATGCTTTTGGGCGGCCCGTCAGGCCCCGGGGTGCTCTTGGCGCTCTTATAGTCGTATTTGAGGTTCTTGTATTTGGTGCGGCACTGTTTCCAGCTGCGGTCCACGCCCAGGCGCTGCAGCCTGCGAGACATCTCCTGGAAGATGCTCTTGTTACGCGCTGCGCCCCGCAGCTCCTCCCGCCGCTCAGCCCAGGTGTGCAGCAGCGCTCGCACCTCCTCATCCGCCCAGTGCTTCCCCACCTCCAGCTCCACCCGCGTACCTGGAGGACAGGTGTCAGTGAGCGGGTGTGACACCCCCGTCCCTCTCCTCGCCCCACACAGGGAATTGTGACCCATGGCATCACTGACTGTTCATATCTGATATCGGCGGAAACCACAACAAAAGGTGTCTGTCTAGACTAGGGGTTTTCAATTCATTATTAGTGTGGTCCATGTTTTGGGATTCTGATGTGGCAGACCAAGTCCAGCTCACAACATTGTTAGAAGTACTTGAATATTGAATGAAGAAAAAAACACTGTTAAACTTTTATTGCAATGTGTAATGTGGCAATAAAACATGTTCAAATGGAAATGGAAAGAACATCAGGAACCATGTGTTGTTCAATGTGGGGAAAAAGAAGTGTCGATTAAATAATGTCTAGAGACCTTCACCGAAATGTAAGATTTTTTCAGTGAGTACTGATTTTGGTTAGTAAGACATTGCGTAGTTTGAAGATGGGAATTCTCACACTGCAGACAAAATCAAAAGAAGAAAAAGAAAATGATGTTGATAAGGCCTTGGAGGCAAGCATCAAAAAATGTCATTGCTCAGAAATAACTGAAATTGGATTACAATGAACGCAAATGGGCAATCAAGAACTAATGATCCAGAGGAAAGCTCATTCTGGTGCAATAAATACACGCAAGGGCATGTGCGAATTTCTTATAAGTTAACTATATTTGGAAATGCCATGCGTTTAAAAAATGTGAATGGAGGTTCCTCCCAGGTGATCTAGCGGCCACTGCAACCAGGGTTAGATTCCACCAGCCGTGCCAGAGTTAGCTCTGACCGGAAGTGCCACCAGGGGGCGGCAATTGGCTGTCCGCACCAGGGAGCGGGGAGGGAAGCCGACATTAACTTTTCTGCGTACAGGAGTGGCTCTGGAGTACCGGAGTTACAATCAACAGCCTGGCGAGTGCCGTCTCGGAGGAGACGATACTTTGCCTTTGTCACTACCAGTCATAGGGCTACGGCAACAAACTCACAATACGGGGGGTGATTGACATGAAAAATAGAGGGTGTAATTGGCTACTAAATTGGGAGAAAATGGGATCAAATCTGAAAACAAAATTTTAAAAAATGTGAATGGAGGGGCATAAAATGACCATGGGTGCAAAGTCTGAGTAGGCATCATCTTGGGATGAAACATTTATTATTTATTAAAACAACATTCTGAGTTACACAAACACGAGTAGAGCATTGTTCTACGGCCCAAAGTCCCCCCAATGCTAATTAAATCAGCCTCCTCGCTGTCCCTCCATCGGGACGTACTGTAGCTGCTGACCATGTTTACGACCGTACCGCCAATGCAGAGTTATGACGAGAGTAACCTGTCACATGGAGACTTACGCAAAAATCGTTAAACGGCGAACAATTCTGATTTCTGTGTCCACACATGAGTCACATGGTTAAGTATCGGGTTTAGTACCACACACGGGCCACATGGTTAGGCATGTGGTTTAGTACCACACGTGGTCCAAATTGGAACTGAAAATATGCAACTCCATGAGGTTTTGTGCTGTTCACACTTCATCCAAACTGCGGCACGAGGTAAAACAATCTGAATTGGGTCACTTTTAGCTTCAGTGTGAACATAACTTTATGTGGCTCGTGTCGTCACTGTGCGCACTCTGGCTGTGTTCCAACTGAGAAATGTGTACCTTGCAATGGGAACTTAAGGGCAGAAGTTAGTAATGGCCACTTTAAAGTGCATCCCTATCCAATGCGAACTAAAGATCACCCCTCGGAAGAGTCTTTCTGAAGTGAACAACAAAAGTTAACTTTCCAATAATCGTTTTGAGCGGAAGTCCTAGAGGGCATTGTGACAGTGACAAAAAACATTGCCGAACCATTTTGTTAACGTTTCAAGCACAAATTATATGGTAAAAGTTACGTTAACAAGCTTTCAAGTAGTGTCCCAGCAAGATATTGTCATTTAGCTAGGCTACTACAAAAATCTAAGTTTGCTAGTTAGCTTGCTGTTTAATTTGTTAGTTAAGCAAAGTAAAATGAAAGGAAACAGTCAAATAACAAATAGTCAAATAATTGTAGTTTTTTTTGCTAGCTGCTACACACGTTTACACTTCACATTTCATACCAATGTAATATAATATATGGCATTTAGCAGACACTTTTATCCAAAACAACTTACAGTAGTGAATGCATAAATCTTTCAGTATATGTGGTCCCAGTGAGAATTGAACCCACAACCTAAACGTTGCCAACTGAGCCACAGAAGACCATGGTAATCATTTCCTTTTTTACAAAGTCATGCCACACATATTGTACCACACTCTTATGTGACACTGCATTTGGGACTAAGGCAATTTTGTTTCGATCTTGTGCTATATCCAGGAAATACAAACCTTGAGTCTTGAGAAACCTGTGTTAGTCTGCAACTAAAGGTATGCTTCAATCTACCCCATGTGTTTGCGTGTGTGTGTGTGTGTGTGACCGTGCTTGTAGAACTCTGCGTGTGTTTTTGCAAGTGTGTTTGTAGAAGTCTGAATGTGCACGTGTGTGTGTGTGTGTGTGTGTGTGTGTGTGTGTGTGTGTGTGTGCGCGTGTATGACCGTGAGTTGCGTGCTGAATCGCTGAGGTCGCTCGGTGAAGGCAGCCATGTTTACACTGAGCGCAGATTACCTGGCCCAAATGTAGGCTTAATTCGGCACCTCTCCTCCTGATTGGCCCTCCCCGCCTCCCGGCTCAGCCCCGCCCCCTCCTCAGGAGCCAGAATGGTGGCCGGGTCCTGGTAGAAGGCCATGGTCTGGCTATTTGCAGTGCTGGGCTGCTGCCTCAGGCTCCTGTATTTGGCACAGCACTGCCTCCAGCTCCGTGCAACACCCAGTACCTGCAGTCGGCTGGAGACGGAAGTGAAGACGGCTCTGTCTTGCCCCCAACCCCCCCTCAGGCCCTGCTCCACGTTCTGGTCCGTCCACACCGCCAGCAAAGATCTCACCTCCTCCTCTGTCCACGGCCTGCCTGCCTCTGCCTCCATTCTTCCCGACCTGGAAATGTTTTCCGGCCCCTCCTCCTGCCACCCGGTTTCCTAGGCAATCAGACAGTTGGGCTGGCAGTAACACGCTCAGAGGTAGACGCAGCCTCACTATTGGCTGAAGCAGTGTGGCGGGGGAGGGGAAGCTGGCTGAGATTGGGAGAGGGGTGGCAGTGCTGCAGACTCTCCCAATAAGGCAGCTCACAGCAACAACAAGCCTGCCTGCTGTTTCCGTGGGAACTGTTGCCAAACCGGTTAGAACTGGCTGGAGGCTGGGCGTCTTTAAACCGGTTAACCCAAGCTTATTTCCCAGCGTGTTTGAGTGCATGTGATTGAGTGTGTGCGGGCGTGACTATGACGCAATGTAACACGGGATTATTTACGATAGGATTTAGGAAAATGATGTACAAAAATAGTATTTTTTTCAAACTATACAATCTAAAACAAATGCAAACTAGCCAGTGAACTGTTTTGATCTCATAGACATACGAAAATAGTTTTTCGCTATCTGTTGCATTAGAGAACTCTAGTTTCCATAAAAAAACACGCGCATGGTGATCCGAATGTAGTGTACTCTGTGATGTCAACCCCCATGTTTTGTACTACATCGCAACTACTATATAGGGACATAACCGCGCTCTTTTCTTAATTTACAAGTCGCTTAATGGAGAGACGCAGTGGGGGAAATCCCTATCGAACGTATTGAAATCCAAGCGAATTTGCGCGTGCCCGCACACTATGAAACACTCTTCCTAAACCACGAACGCGTTAGTGTATGCGGTCTTCCGTTATGGCATATTAATGAGAAAGGTAGATTGTTGGTTGTTTTGTGTTTTTTAGCAACATCCCTGTATGCGAGCTTCGACTTGCGACCACTGTTCCTGTTTACTGATGCATTTGTTTGCGTATGCCGTCATGATTTTCGACGCTTCCCCTTGACACATTTAATAATTTAGCCCTTTCTGGGAACGATGCACCTGCAATTCGGGCACAAACTATTTGACCACTTTCAAAATCTGTTTATTGTTTTATTGCTTTGCCCTTTAGAAACTCCCATATTAAAGTGTTGACTTTATATATTTTATAGCGGAAACATTGGCAATTAGTTACGACATTGAGGTGAAACATGCCTAGACTCATTTTTAACTGTGATTCAGGTACTTAGTTCAAGCCTTTTAATTTGGCGTTTCCAGAATTATTTTCTCTACCCCCTGTATATATTGTAGCGTTGGTTGTCATGAGATTTTGCTTTTCCATTTCGGTACTACTTCTTTATTAAAATAAAGCGTGTAACATGTGAAGTAGAGTATAAGAATCGCACGGTGCACAGTCGCAACCCATTCACCCACAATGATGGTTGGTCGGCATGTATACACATTCACACATCATTCGCAACAGGCGAAAATGGGTTTTCATTCCAGACATATATGGTTCTTTACATTATAACCTTTACACATTTATTAACCTAGCTAGCTAATAATTGTACGTTTAGCTGGTCGCAAGGGCCTCTGGGACATGTTACAGTTTCCTAGGTTACTGTTACCCACCTAGCATGCTATACCCGAAGTACAGTGGAGGTCAGCTAGCTGTATTTATTTTCAAGGATACGAACAAAAGTCTACAATATTCCCTTTTGATTTGGTGTATGTCCATAACGTTTTCATGAATAAAAATGAACAAAAGCAAACCGTGATATACAGTTTGCAGAACTCACCGCCTCACACTGCGCCCCCATGTCACTGCACAATACCGGCATTTCACTGTACCTTTACATTGTTGGTAGCATTTATTTTCGATTTATTTTAAAAGCTTCTAAAATCCATGTTAGATGTTGAAATGGACTTGTCTCCAACCGTGTTTGCAAATTTGTGCGTTCAATTAAGTGTTTGTAAGTACTAAGTTTAAACTTTTAACAATTTTGGGGGAAAGTCAGTTGTGTTTAAATTGGGTGGTGACAACAGGAAACATCCAGGGTCTGTCACAGGCAGTCTTTCAAACGTATTTCAGATGGGAAATTGCTGCTTTGCTACAATGTTGGTTCTGTAGGCCTAAATACAAGTAGATCAGAGCTTAGGATGCGTTTAGCCATTCTGTCTTTTTCATTTCTAGTTTTACTTTTTTATTCATCAGGGGTCAAGAAAGTGCTGGGATTGTCACAAGTAATGGGGCTTCACCGTCGACCTACACCACCCTAAAGGTACATATACCACCCAAATACCATTCCAAATATATTAGAATGGAAATGAGACTTTTATTGCAATCAATGTTCAGCTTTCTAGCACACTTGTGGAGATGGCTGACATTTGAGTCGTAGAGCTAGAGAGTCACCTAATCACACTGTCTCACTGATGTGTTCAGTACTTGAAGATAAAATATGCGCTGGAAAACAGTGTGTGTAAGTATATATGTGTGTATAATATATATATATATATATATATATATATATATATATATATATATATATATATATATATATATATACACACACACATATACAGTGCCCCTTTAAAGTCTACACCCCGTCTAAAAAAATGTCACCTTTTGTTGCCTTACAGCTTGAAATTAATTTGAACATTAATAAAAAATAAAAAACTAGAATAACTTTGATTGATAGTCTACACCCTTCTTATTGCCAATCAGGGGAAAGATCTAAGATTTCAAAGACTTTAGATATCCCCGGGGCACCGTTAAGTCCATCATAAAGAAATGGAGAGAATATGGCGCAACTGTGAATTTGCTTAGAACAGGCCATCCTATAAAACTGAGTATCCGTACAAGGACGACACTCTGACAGAGTTAGTCTTCAATGGCAGAGAGTGGAGAAACTGTCCATGGGACAACAGTAGCCCGGGTGCTTCACAAATGGTGACACATGAAATCTCACCTAGAGTTTGCCAGAAGGCACGTGGGAGACTCTCAAACCAAGTGGAGGAAAATGATATGGTCTGAGATGAGGATTTAACTTATTGGCATCAACGTTGGGCACTATGTTTAGCGCAAGCCTAAGACTGTGCATCATCCCAAGAACACTATCCCTACCGTGAAACATGGTGGCGGGAGTCTAATGCTATGGGGCTTCTCTTCTTCGGGGACTAGAACACTTGTCAAAATAGCGGACAAAATGGATGGCACCGGATATAGACAAGTTTCAGAGGAAAACCTGCTGCAGTCTGTAAGAGACCTGGGACTTGGGAGAAGATTTATATTCCAGCAGGACAGTGACCCAAAGCATACAGCAAAAGCCACGTTGAAGTGGTTTAAAAACAAGAAAACCACTGTCCTACAGTTGCCCAGTCAAAGCCCAGACCTCAATCCCATTGAGAATCTGTGGAAAGATTAGAACATTTCTGTTCACCACCGGTGCCAATCCAACCTGATGGAGCTCTAGCAATTTTGCCAAGAACAATAGGCGAAAATGGCAATGTCCATATTGCAGCTAAAGGTGTTTCTACCACGTATTAAGTCAAGGGGGGTGCATACTTATGTAATCAATTACTGTCTGTTTTTTTATTTGTAATTAAGAAAAAGCTTTAGTTATTTTTTAGAATAGAATATTTTGTGTTGATCGGTGGCAAGAAATTCCAATTAAATCCATTTTGATTCCAAGAAGTAAGAAAATAAAATGTGGAAAATGTGTGTGTATTGCAGGGGATGGGGCTGGTTAACAGTGCCTTCCCGCCAGAGGACTTGTTGAAACTGCGCCATGGGAACCTGGGAATCGGCCACACGCGCTACTCCACCACAGGCATCTCAGAGCTGCAGAATTGCCAGCCTTTTGTGGTGGATACACTGCACGGGAAGATCGCTGTGGCTCACAACGGAGAGCTGGTGAACGCAGCCACACTGCGCAAACGGGCAAGTCTGGGCACACTGGCAGCGTGCAGCAGTATGAAAAATAATGCACTTTCTGACATTTCACAATTGTTGTGTGTGTGTGTGTGTGTGCGTGCATGTGTGTATATGCTTGTGTGTATGTGCGTGCACGCGTTTGTATGTTTGTGCGTGCATATGCAAACGCATTTGTGTCTCTGTGTGTGCGTGCTTGCTCTGCAGGTGATGCGTCATGGCGTCGGTCTCTCCACCAGCTCGGACAGTGAGCTCATCACCCAGCTGCTTGCCCTGACTCCGCCCATGGAGGAGAAGGACTCCCCTGATTGGGTTGCTCGGTCAGTTGCACATAGCAACACACATTTACACCCAACTATCCATAACAATGACACTCTTCACTGTCACCTCAACCATGACCAATATCCTCAGCCCAAGTGACTAAAGTACAGACTAACTGTTTTGGTCCCAGATGTTGCTGTTGTTGTTTATGTGGTACTACCGATACTGAATATAAGATGTGTGTAATGTGTTTTTAATCTGTTTGTTACCTGTAAAGAATAAAGAATCTGATGACTGAGACTCCCACCTCATACTCCTCATACTCGTCATCTACGCTGCTGGTGATGTAGCACCGACGTGCATCTCCACGAATGCTCTAGGGCAGGGGTGTCGAGGGCCAAATACAGAAAAATATACGAAAGGCTGGGCCACTATTGGAAACCGCTGAGACCAGTCAGCATTTCGGAGTTTTTCGACTCGTTGCTACCAAAAACCAAACTTTGCATTTCGCAATGAAGGTATCTCCACTGAATGCAACTCAGTCTAGGGGATGGGGTTGGTGTTAGGGGTAGTGTGCTCTAGGGGATGGGGTTGGTGTTAGGGGTAGTGTAAGCGTGGGGTTAGAGTGGGGTTGGGCCAGCTGACGGCTCTGTGTTTGCAGGAGCGGGAGATGGAGACACCGAGGGCTGGGTGGTGTCATCAGAGTCCTGCAGCTTCCAGTCCATCGGTGCACGGTGAGATCTCATTACCACGGTAACCTCGTAGTGTCCAAGCCATTCCCAGAGTTATTGCCTAATGTTGATGATAATTAACTTTTTAAAATGAATGGACTGATTTTCATATCTATATTTGTATTCTGGGTATCGTTCACTCCTTCAAGTCTACTGGGTGCCTGTGATCTGCCTGCACCAGCTGCGCAGTTAGTCTGCCACTCTGTGCTGAGCTTTGCAGGAATTGTGGCAGAGGACTGCACAGTGGCACTGCGCACAGATTGAGTAGAAGCCGTGGCTGATTGTACATGCTCACCTGCCGTGCCAAACGGGCCCGGAAATGAACCCCCCTCCGATGTGAGCTCTTGCTGATTGGCCCATATTATGGGATTTGCGCTGTTGCTCACCTGATTGGCAGGTATTACCGGGAGGTGGAGCCAGGGGAGATCGTGCAGATCTCCAAACACGGAGTGAAGACCCTGAGCGTCGTGCCCCGTCCGGAGGGAGACCCCCTGCCTTCTGCATATTTGAATACGTTTACTTCGCAAGACCAGACTCCATATTTGAGGGCAGGTTCTGTTTTTTTTCCTCTTATGAAATACATTTAAACTAAACTGGTTAAGCAGCCATATAAAAAATTGGGAGTTGCTGAGTTTGGTTTATGTTGGCAAACTGCGATACCCAGAGCAACCTCAATGCGCTATTGAGCTGCTGGAGCGCAATAGTTTCCCCTTTTATACACAACTGTGTTGCATTGCACTTACAGAACAAAGCAAAGCACACAAGTGCTTCCATAACATCACATTATCTGAATGTTGCCATACATGTTGCATCGGCTGACTTACTGTTGCTAAATTATGTTTTATGAACTCGTTGTCATTTGTAATTGTCTGTTGTTTTTCAAATTTTTGTAGTTTTTGCACCAACTGCTGTGCCTGCGAAATTGACCCTTCATAAATACAGTTGTATTGAGTTGAATAGGATGTGGGTGTGTTACTCAATGGCACCCCCTGACGTTGCAGGTCAGATGGTGTACTCTGTCAGGCAGCGCTGCGGACGACAGCTGGCCATCGAGGCCCCCACAGATGCCGACGTGGTGAGCACCGTGCCTGAATCGGCCACGCCCGCCGCACTGGGATATGCCCAACAGGTGAGTAACAGGCAGGAACGCTGTAAAGGGGGGCTAGTCATATATATATATATATGTGTGTGTATGTACATATAAAATGATAACTTCAATAAAGGATTTCTGTGACCTTCAACAAGCAAAATAACCAGATTCTGTTAATAATTGGCCTAGAAATATTTTCAGATTCCAGACCTGTATTTACCCTCTTCAGGCTTTTTTCCAACTGAAACACCTGATTCCACTAATCAAAGCCCTGATTGAAGACTTTGATTAGCTGATTAAAATCAGGTGAGCTACTGTTCGGCTGGAACAAAAGCCTGCACCCACACCGCCCACATTTGGTAAGATTTCACCGCTGTTCCAGACCGTGTAAATACCTGTATTTACCCTGTACATCCCCCTTCATAATTTAACTAAAACCTTAATGCAAAAAAAACCTTGTCGTCACCAACAACATAAATAACCTAAAATTGTGCTAAAAACATTGTGCTACTTGAAGAAGCACTTCTCATATTCCAGATAAATTAGTTTATATCAAGTTTGCTTTGAAGTTATTCATTTACATTTTTGGCATTTAGCAGACGCTCTTATCAAGAGAGACTTACGAGATGTGCATATATACATGGTAAGATCAATCGTTGTTTGCGCGTTTCATATAACCAGATAGATTTGCAAATGACACAAGCACGTGCGAGTCCATGTGTGGCTGCTAGCCTATCTTTTTCCGTTTTTCATGTCATGCAAGAGAAATGTCATTCTCTGCCTGTGATCCTCTGCCAAGGTCAATGCGAGAAGGGGGGCCAGCAAGGGGGTACTATAGCCTGGTTAGCCCAACGTTAGGCTCGCACCTGGTGACAGGTGATGGGGCCTTTGCTGTCATAAAGGCTGTGTCCAATGGGAACGCGTCTCTGTCTTGTAGGCAGGGCTGCCGTACGTGGAGGTGCTGTGCAAGAATCGCTACGTTGGAAGAACGTTTATTCAACCCAACACTCGCCTCAGGCAGCTGGGCGTTGCAAAAAAGTTTGGCGCTCTGACTGACAACTTCGCTGGAAAACGAGTGGTTCTCATCGATGACTCCATCGTCCGAGGGAACACCATATCGCCCATCATCAAACTGCTGAAGGAAGCAGGTGCCGCTGAGGTGAGACATGCTGGGAAATGAGGGGGGCGGATAAGCCATCCGGACATGTCTTTGTGCCTCTATTTTGGGTGGGCGTGTTTTACGCCCCCAGGGTGGAGCAAAGTACCATTTTATTACAAATATACATTTTCATAATTTTCTGTAGGTGCACATTCGTGTGGCCTCTCCCCCCATCCGGTTCCCCTGCTACATGGGCATCAACATTCCCACTAAAGAGGAGCTCATTGCCAACAGGCCTGAGTTCCAGGACATCGCCGGCTACATCGGTGAGTTTCATCATCACATGAACACACTTCTGGCTACACACGCAAGCTCTCCTCTCCATTGAACAATGCAAACAAATGTAAGCTCTCCTCTTCATCGAACACACACACACACACACAAGCTCTTCTCTCCATTGAACAACACACAAGCCCTCTTCCGCCTGTTCCCCTCTAAAGGCCTTGCATTTAATGTAGAGCAAACATAGGTGGCCTCCTAACTTCACTTATAAAGGCACATTGGTCCTTTTGCAATAATATGAATACATTGCTGGCTACATCCATAGTAGTGGTCTGAAGGATGGAAACTGTCAACTAGCTAGTCCACTGCTGTTCCATTAACGTCTGTCAAATAGAGGAAACCCACCAGCGTACTACTGACCAAACCACACTGGTGACCAAACCCCATAGGTGTATTACTGACCCAGCAAACAATGCTTCCAGGGGTCTAGTGTAATGAAACTGGGAGAAATGGGTTACACAAATGAAACCTGAAAGCTCCACCGGAGTGAAATTATTTGCAGTGCAGACAGAAGTGGATTCTTCTTGATGTGACTGTGTACATAGCTGCTGCTTCACAAATAATGAGTACATCTTCATTGTCCCAATGGGAAATGTGTTTTGCAGTGTGTCACATAGAACTGGCAAAGACAGTTCCACAGAATGTACACATTATGTACAGGTAGTGAAGGAGCCGGGCCGCTTACACATGTAAACACTAATCGGTCATGGGTGTGCAGGTGCATCCAGTGTGCGTTACTTGTCGGTGGAGGGGCTGTTGGCAGCAGTTCAGGGTGGAATCCTGACCGAGAAGAAGGACCAGAGGATCGAGTCCAACTGCCAACCCAGCTGGACCGTAGGGCACTGCACCGCCTGTCTGACCGGCAAATACCCCGTCGAGCTGGAGTGGTGACAGTGCGACGACAAGCCTACCATGACCCCTAACGCTCTCTAGCCATTGCGTGCCCCGCAGAGCTGGAGTGGTGACTGCGTGACCCAAACACAACCCTAACACAACCCCTAACCCCGCTGGACTGAAATGGTGAGGCCATGCCTACCTCACTGAAGAAAGCAAATGAACATGCCTAACCCCAAACAAACACAAACATACGCACAAGTATCAAACACGCATAACACACACAAGCATATGAAAGTGTCAAATGCACACAATAACTCACAACACGCGCACGCAACTATCAAACACATAACACGCACACACACACACACACACGTGTCATACACACACACGTGTCATACACACACATATCACACAACACACCCATGCATGTGTCAAAGACGCACACGTATAACACACACACACACAAACACGTGTATATACAAGTGTCAAATGCACACACATAAAACACGCAAGTATCAAACACATCCAGGCATGCATCGAGCACGTGAACACGTTACATCTGTAAGCAACGGGTCAAACACGTGAACATGCAAGTATAAATGACAACTGACACACAACACTTGTTGAACTTGACGTGCACATGCGGACATAAATGTACAGCACCCACACACAAGGATGAAACACTTTAACGTGAAACGCACAAGCATGACTAAAGCACGCGAACGCACACTGCAGCATTCTAGCAAAAGCCTGCAAATCAAGTGGAAAATGCAGGTTTCGTTCCATGACATTTTTTGTACAGCATTTTGATATCAAGCATTGGCACACCTGGGTGAAGTATGCCCAGGTGTGCAGGGATAAGGTCATAAAAGCCAGCAGAGCAGGCAAGTCAATCTGCATTATACAGGAAGGTCCTGTGAGTTGTTCCGGCAGTATTTCAGACTGGGGGCCACAGGTACCTCTTCGGATGGTGTGCTACATTTGGAGTTTACTTGAGGATTCGGTGTTGTGCAAGTTAATCTTTATTCATTTGAGCTATGGAACACTTGTGTAACTGCATATATCTGCATGTAACTGTATTTTCTAAATAAAAGAGACTTGTAAAACCAGTGTGTCTGTAAATATGATTGAACATGTTGCTGCCTAAAGGGATTCAACCTGAGTTGCTGCTCTGGACACAGCTTAGTTTCAGCTGTTAGTCTTCTTCAAGACAGCTGACCCTGAATTCAAAGCTGGATTCTGCAACTTTTACCGCTGGAGACACCAATGAGCACAAACGTTCCCCTGTAAGCGTGCACCACATCAGGAACACGAGTTTGAAATATGCAATTTGGGTCACCTCATTGGACACACATTCCACCTACTGCTCTTGATTAGTGTGGGAAAATGCGCAAGACACTCGACTGTCAGTTTATGGTTTGGAAACCGGACCCCAAAACGAATTTTGTGCTGCAAAATCGTTAGTTAGTCGATGCTATGGAATGCAGCTTGCAGGGCCTGGTACAATACGCTGAAATACATTTATTGGTGCAACCGTGCCCTCTACCTTTAGAGGAAAGACAGGTGATTACACCAACACCTGGCAGATCATGAGGTAGGGGGTTTTAAACACACCAACGTTCTAAGTACTGTAGCATTCAAGAAGCAGGACCAGCTGATCCATGTTTGTCAGCTGTCCCAATGATTTAAAACGAGCGCAACTCAAAACATTACTTTTTATTGGAAGTAAACTGTTTTTCATTCATCAAAGTAAAGGTATTCACAAAATTTGGTACAAATATTATATAAAATAGAGCAACAGTGAACTATTACACAACAATGTGCCAGATTATATTAAGTGACACTGTTACAGCGACTTGAAACACAGGGAATCTGGTATTACTGATGAGATTGCCAGGTTTTACCCTTAATCCAGAACTAATATCAGTATCAAAGAAGTGAACAGAGATGCTACAAGCAGCAATAAAATAGATTCTGTAAAGAACAGAGAACTGATATTAAAATGCTGACATCTGCAGAGGGGTGGTCACAGTGGTGTGATGACATCACTGATGAAGTGGGGTGCAAGTAACAGTGTTGTCACCCTGCATGGTCACTGGGGTAAAAACACAGTCGTTGAGTAGAAACGCGGTCGGGTCTCTGGGGTCGAAGCACAGCACTGGGGTAAAAACACGGTCATTGGGTAGAAGCATGGTCACTGGAGTAGAAATACGGTCGTTGAATAGAAACGCGGTCACGGCACCAGGGTAAAAACAGTCATTGGGTAGAAACACGGTCACGGGGGTAAAACATGGTCGTTGAGTAGAAACATCGTCAGGTCACTGGGGTAGAAACACGGTCACGGGGGTAAAACATGGTCGTTGAGTAGAAACGCAGTCAGGTCTCTGGGGTAGAAACACGGTCACTGGGGTAGACCGTACAGAAGCCGCCTTCTGGATGAACTGAAAGACAGGGAAACTTGGTTACGAGACATGGACATCACCATGACAGCAAACAGACTACTCATTACGCTAAAGTAAGCTAAAATATATATTTATTTTTTTTGCCCCAGGGAAAACACTGATTTTGACGTAAACAAAAATAGATTTAATCATCAATATCAGCACTGGAGAAATTGAGACGGGGACTATGTTTACATGCATTAGCTGAATAAGATGTTTAACATGCACCATAAATATATCAGCAGCGGATATCCCTGTATATACGGTAATCGGTATGCCAAACACACCATATAGCACATGCATGGAGTTTCCTGCTAACAATAATATTTGGGAGAGATAGTGTGGCAGAAGGAATGACTTATGTCCTTCACCCAATTGCTTGAATCACTAAAATTGTGTGTGTATGTGTGTGTGTAAAATCAATTTTTTAAAATGTAAAACTAGTGGTCCCTGATAATTATTAATATATTATTGTATTAATATTAATTATATTAATATTATAATTCATAATAATATATGGTGTGTACGGTGTTACCTTTGTGAAAATCCACTATGCCAGTCCCTCCTGGCTCTTTCAGGAGACTTTCCTGTAAGAAAATTAAATCAAATATTTATCTCACAGATTACAACAACTAGTAATGCCATTTATTAAAGAATAAAACAAAACAAAACAGACCCTCAAATGCATCTGAAACGGTCTGGATATGGCCATCGCCTCTCTAGAGAAAGAAAGGAAGGGGAAGGAACGATTCAGGAAAACCGGCAAGAGTCAAACCATTAACTGTGCGTTTACCACTCAGAGACTTACTGATGCAGGAGGGACAGTGCACATCTGCAGGCCAAGTCCGGAGCCTGGGGCTTTCCTGAAAACTTGGCCCAGCTGCCTGCTGGGCCCTGGGCTACAGCTCTGGGGCAGGAGGGCTCGCTCAGGGGGCTTGCAGGGGCTCCAGGCGGCTGTGGATCCATGAGGGCAGCTGCGGGAGTGCCAGCAGCAAACCCCACGGGCGCGCACTTGCCTGGCAGACCCTGGGGAGACTGTGTAGCGTTGCCGAAAGCGCTTCGACTCCGGTGAAACCCCCGGCTCCAGGTCCCGGACGCGCTTTCGAACCCTTGTCCAGAGAGGGGACAGGGCCAGGGCAGCCAGCGAGGAGGAATACCAGGAGGGGCAGGAGTGGACCCCCGTCTTGAGGGGGAAGGGGGTGTGGCTCTGGATGGGCGGGGCCACTTTGCTCTGACAGACTATTCTGTGGTACAGCTTCTCAAACTCCAGGTCAATTTTATCACGCGCAGCATGGACTGCATAAAACGAGCGCCGACTTTGGCTCCGCCCATCACTCTGCCCCCACATCCTGGCGGGAGGGCAGGAGGCAGGGATCTGTCTGGGGTGTTTCTCCTGCTGGGAGGGGCTACCGTAAGGGGGAGGGACGTGGGAAGGGCGGGGTGAGCAATGGGCAAAGTGGGGGTGTGATGTGTTCTGTGCATTGCCTGGGGAGACCCAGGGAGGCACTGGTGCGAGTTCGGGGGGCGGGTGCAGGGCCCCAGGGGGGCTGGGAGGAAAGGCCACAGCGCCCCCTGCAGGCTCACAGGGGCTGGTGTGAGAACTGGACACCGTGTAGGTGCGGGAGAGCTCCTCCGGTGAGCTGGAGGTGTTCATCACTAGGGCTGGCTCCGCCCCTGCATCCTGGAGAGCCCCTGTCCACAGCGCATAGCCTGGTTTGGAGGCAGCGCTGTGGGGTTTGGGTGTGGTGCTGTGGGGGTAGGGTCTTGTGGTGGTGCTGTGAGGGTGGGGTTTGGGTGTGGTGCTGTGGGGGTGGGGTCTGGGTGTGGTTCTGTGAGGGTGGGGTTTGGGTGTGGTGCTGTGGGGGTGGGGTCTGGGTGTGGTTCTGTGAGGGTGGGGTTTGGGTGTGGTGCTGAGAGGGTGGGGTTTGTGTTTGGGTGTGGCGCTGTGGGGGTGAGGTTTGGGGGTGGTGCAATGAGGGTGGGGTTTGGGTGTGGTGCTGAGAGAGTGGGGTTTGTGGGGGTGAGGTTTGGGTGTGATGCTGAGAGGGTGGGGTTTGGGTGTGGTGCTGAGAGAGTGGGGTTTGTGGGGGTGAGGTTTGGGTGTGATGCTGAGAGGGTGGGGTTTGGGTGTGGTGCTGAGAGGGTGGGGTTTGGGTGGGGTTCTGTGAGGGTGGAGTTTGAGTGTGGTGCTGAGAGGGTGGGGTTTGGGTGTGGTGCTGAGAGGGTGGGGTTTGGGTGGGGTTCTGTGAGGGTGGAGTTTGGGTGTGGTGCTGAGAGGGTGGGGTTTGGGTGGGGTTCTGTGAGGGTGGAGTTTGGGTGTGGTGCTGAGAGGGGTTCTGAGAGAGGAGGGTTCAGGGGTCTGGGTTTGGTGCTACAACGCCAGCCTCGTCTTCGATATCTGTGCAGCACTGCGCTCGCCGCCTCCGTGACATGCTGCCTGCGCCACGCCCGCTCCAACTGGCTAAGCATGCTGGGATACAGCTGGAGGATCGAGCTGCCCGGGCTGCTCAATGTCCTCTCCAGCTCCTCGTCCTGCTCCTCCGGCTGCTCCAGCGCCGCCTGCAGGGCAGACTCGCTCACTGCACTGGAGAGCAGCTGGGATCCATCCGCACCAGACTCCCCTGAGACAGAGAGAGAGAAGCGTTACAGTCACACACAACACACAAAAAACTATTCATCATAGAGACCATAAGCAGTCATACAGAACAAAACATTTACAGCATTTACAGTAACTATAAGAATGCTAACTGTGCCCACTGTAATAGTGCAGACTTAAGGCTCTTACAGGAAACACTCTCAGTGCTTCTCTCCATCTGGGTTTCCATGGGAAGAGAAGAGCTGTCAAAGCAGGTGTGGGAGCCATCCTGCTTCAGAAAACAGGAGTCACATTGACATGCTCATAAGATCCCCACACATATCCCACTCAGTATGGAAATACAAAAAAACTGTATCCACTCTCACACAGAAACAAAACACAACACTTAAGTATTCCACATCAAATGATAACTTTACTTGCCTGGGTAGCTCCATTGCTGTCTAGTCCTACAAACAAATAGGAATGACGTAAACTCAGTGTCATCTGCAGCAAGAAAACCCTAAACAACAAAATTGCAGAATCCAAAACAAAGCAGAATAAAATGTGCACTTTTACTACTCCTCTGAAATATCTGGCAAAAACATTTGTTTATTAGGGCAAATCATTTCCTACCTCTCACTAACTTCTCTGCAGAATCACAAACACTCTGGAAAAGAATAATAGGGTGTGTGTTATCATGAACCATCCATCTAGCAGTTTGGATTGTGTCAGTTTTTCAGATGTACCCAGAACAGAAATACATCACCAGTGAGGCCATTAGTCTGTCGGCTTCCTCTCCATCCCAAGGTCGGGTACCTGAAAACATGACTTCATTAAAGTAGCTACACACAGCTTCTGACAAATGTTTAGATGGTGTGAGTTGTCAACAGCTACATCCTGCTGATAATATTCTGCTTGGATCACACTGCATCAAATGTACATTATTTGAATGATTTAGATCAGGGCCACAGTGTCTGCTGGTTTTTGCTATGTTCAAGCGCATAAGTGATTCAAGTTACAGTTGAATCAGTCCATACACCTTGTTTCCAAGGTCTAAATTGGCTGCTGATGGAAAGGAAAACACAAAAACCTACAGATACTGTGGATCTTCTCATTTTCTGGCCGTTTTCACCAATCAAATAACATTTAGGCCAAGTGAATAGGCTAATTATAACGTTACGCTAGTTCCAAACTTTAAGTGCTACAAAGCTGCGACACTCCAAACGGACGTTCCGTTACGTCACCTTTTTCCGTCTGGCATGTCATGGATTGCAAACACACTTCCATCCCCGAACCGTCAACTCTGGAATACTTATGATGTAGAGAGACAAATGTGAAAGCAGAACATTGATAACTTTACAAGATGGCATCAATCCTAATATACATTAACTTAAGCGAGCTTGAAAACAAACTGAAACCACACCTCGCTACTTCAAGCTAGCTAATTTAGCTAACGTTATCTAAAACGTCCACGCTCACCTTTTGAACAATCCGCTCCAATTCATTCCTGAATTTATTGCCGTTTTCTTTCATTCGCTTTTCGATATAATCGTCCATGCTTTAATGGTAGTATGAGACTAAGCTATGAAAACAAAAGCATACAATCCGTACTTCTCTCCAGAAGCTAGATCGTGGGCTAGCTTACCGATTCAAACTGTTTGCAACTCAAACCTTTCAAAGCTGATTGGATGTTAAGTTGCGACGCAACGAACTCTCCTATAGCTCGTCATACATATGCGACAGTAGCACGTAAACCATTCCAATTCCGTTGACAATAGTGGTTTGTAGCTAGAACATTTGTGTTTCTGTATTTATTTATCTATCAATGTTAAGATGGCAATGGGCGAGAAAACTCTGTATGAAATGGTGCAGAAAGCGGCGTCTTTGCACAGTATGAGGACCGCTGTCACTTTTGACAGCTGCACCGACATGGGAATCGTATCGCGCACCTACAAAGAACTTCAGTCATTAGCGGATGAATTAACCAACCTGCTAAAGGAACATGGTCGCCAAAATGAGCTCATATTTGGCTTATATTGTCACCCAGGGATCAACCTTCCAAACTGGATTCTAGGGTATGTGTTGAGAGCATTGCTAGCCACATCTAGTTAGCTAACGACCTGACGTATTGAATAACCAACCCATGCAAACATATTGGACCATCTAGCTAAAGCAGTGACGTTGTATGCCGGATGTAATGGAACAATTTATCATGAATTATCCGCTAAATATCACACGTATAGCTTTATTGGCTGCCTTTCGGTGGGCCACAGGACAACTCATATTCTTAAAAAATAAATGTAGTTGTAAGATAATTGCAGTTATATATACATGATCATGTGTTATATGTATTGCTCGGTCAGTGTTAATACAAACCTTGTTGTCCTTGTCTTATTGTTTGTTTATGTGTAATTTATATAATTATTTTGTAATCAGGGCACCATTGTAAATGAGACTTGGTCTCAATGGGCTCCCCTGGCTAAATAAAGGTCAAATAAATAAAATAAAATAAACAAACATATTTGTGGTTTTGTGTGAGTAGCAGCTCTGAGCGGCTTGTTGCACTGATTCGTCTTTTCGTTTGATAACAGAATCCTTCAGCTCCCCGCAGCCTATGCACCCCTGGATCCGGACTCTCCCCCGCTTCTCTCCGTCAGAGTTATGGACCAGTGTGGGCTGGCATATGCTGTCATACAGAATGATCTCTTACAGGTAGTGCTGTCATACAGTGTTATAAATTACATTTACATTTTAAGCATTGAGCAGACGCTCTTATCCAGAGCGACTTACAAGATGTGCATTAATACATGGTAGGAACAATCATAGTTCGTGCAAGAGATCTGGCAGTGTGGTGCAATGGTTAGGGAGCTGGGCTTGTAACTGAGAGGTTGCAGGTTCAATTCCCAGGTGGGGGCACTGCTGTTGTACCATTGAGCAAGGTACTTAACCTGAATTGCTTCAGTAAAAAATATCCAGCTGTATAAATGGATTGTATGTAAAGAAATGTAAGTCGCTCTGGATAAGAGCATCTGCTAAATGCCTAAAATGTAAAATGTAAATGTAAGATCAGTGCAGTAATACAGCGATAGACATCATTGCAGGCAGCTGCGTACCATACCTGTAACACTGGAAAGGAAAGTTTAGTAATTTTTTTAATTGTATTTATTTTTATTAAATGGGGTAAGCAGGGGTCTGAAAAGGTGGGTTTTGAGTCTCTTGCGACAGATCGCAAGTGATTCCGCGGTCCTGACTGATTGCGGAAGGTCGTTCCACCAGCGAGGGGTCAGGACAACCAACCAAATGAAAAAAGTAGCCGGCCAGGGGAAAATGCAAGTGTGAAACCAACAGGGTTTGCTCGCCCCAGAGTGAAAATGCTTGCAAGCAGGTTAGCATTCTCTCTATTTGTTTACAGCTAACGTTAGCTAGCTAGTTAGCTAGATACAGTGTATTAGTTCCCAGTTGCCCCAGTTCAGCGATTACTTTATAGCCCACTAGAGAAAATATAGATAGCGTTTGGGGTTTGATTTCATATTTTATTTAATTAAAGAAGGCTTACGCCTTACTTGGCCATCATACTACGCACTAGAATGCCTTTCTAACTAGCCTACGTTGTATGATTTATTCATTTTTAAAAAGGCACGGACGTCGATATTATCCACTCTGTTCACATGTTATTGCCTGACGCATGACTTGCAGAATGAATTCATTGAATGATTCATTCCTTTTGAACGAATCCTTTTTGTGAACGAAAGGAACTGACTCGCCTCCGTGTCGGATTCGTTCCTTTGGTTAATCTGAAGTTGCCATTCGTTGAAACTGCAAGTACTCCTCCTATTTAAGCATTTCCACGATTGGGCTCTAGTCTGTAGTAGCCATTAGCCAACGACAGCACTGAACCGCTTGAGCGGGGCGGGCTCTCTGAGCCGAAAGCAACAGTAACTCCAGTTCCTGAACTGGAATTGACTGAGGACCTAATCCGTGAAGGAACTGGAACTGGACATGCTGTTGCTCTGAAATGTCCGGATCTGAATGTCCGGATCTGAAATGAGACACTAGCCTACGTAGTCGCTGCAGCTCTACGTCTCTCCCTCCCCATAATGTCTTCATATTGCAATGACGAACTTGCCTGAGACTGAGTATAAAATTAAAAGCAACTGGTTTACACTAGTTGCTTAGCCCAGCAGTTACATCTGAGAAACACTTAGCACTTTCAAATGAAAATTACTTTATGAAGTTTAAAAAGTAGCTGGCCGAAAATGAGTAAGTAGCCGGTGTTTGTGGAACACACTGCTTTTACGTGACGAGAGAGCCAGAACTCCACACTCCACAGCTACCACATGCTGTCAGCTGTCAACATTGATTCGTTCAAGTGAGAGAGTGATTGACAGCACGGAGTAACTCCACCCATTTACTGTTCCATCACCACTTTTAAGTCCTTGTCTCAGTGCAGTGAAAAATATTATCTTCAGAAGGTGTGGTGATTTTTCAGATTTTTAGCATTCATATTCTTGTATTAATCTTACTCTCTCATGCAGAGGTTCCAGAGCACATTTTCCCCCCACCTGTTTATGGGAGTCTGTGAGGTGTGGCAAAGTCAGGGGCTCACGCTGGTGAAGTTACGGCAGAAAGCGACTGGCCTTCTGAACCATGAGCAGGGCCTCAGCGCTGAGCTCTCCTCCGGCAGCCAGAAGGCGCTGGCCTATGTGCTGCACACCTCTGGAACAACCGGACTTCCCAAGATTGTGAGAGTGCCACATCAGTGTATCGTGCCCAACGTCCTGCATCTCAGGTTAGTCTGTGTTTGCGCAGTGGCTGAAATGCTGTTTGAAGTGGTCCACTTCCTATCAGCAGTTGCCCACTTCCTGCATGTTGCCAGGGTTAATAAAATAAGGTTAAGACAGGCTGTAACATATTCAAACATCCATGCCAAACCAGAACTGCTAAGCAGCTGTTTTATTTACTTAATTATTTACCCATCTCTTTTTCAGTGTGGACCTGGCCAAACATTGCCATTTACTTGGATGGAGCAATTATATCTAACATTAACATCGAATATTAACAAAAAAACATAAATTGCTCAGACTTCATTCAATTTGATCATTGTGCGGAGTCCAGGCGTGTCACTGTGCTGGGGTTTCATAATTTACCAAAGTGGACATAATCTTTCTTTATTGTCTAACACTTCAATAGCATCCATGATGTTACCTTCAAATGCACCATATAGTTTAATGTACAGTATGTTTACTTTCAGAAATTGACTTTTGCCCTCATTATTGCCAGAGGTTTTTATTGTTCATTTCTAGCAGATGCTGCACAAGAATATAAATAAATGAGTAATACTGCTATTATTACTTTTTATGTAATGTTATGACAACTGCCTGGATATTATGAAAAGGGCTGTGTCTTTGTGCAGATCTCTGTTCCAGATGACTGTGGAAGATGTGGTGTTCATGGCTTCTCCTCTGACCTTTGACCCATCTGTGGTGGAAATGTTTTTGACCCTTTCATCGGGGGCGTGTCTGCTGATTGTTCCCATGGTGATCAAAAAGGTCCCCAACAGACTGGCCACAGTTCTGTTCAGACACCACAGAATAACAGTTATACAGGTGAGAATGTTGTACAGGTGAGAGTGCCACACAGTGCAGCCTGGTTGTTGTCATACATGTAGCAGCTGAGGCTGATGCTGTCGCTGTGGAGTGTAAGAGAGACTAACGCTGTGGAGGCTGACGCTGTCACTGTGGGTGTGAGAGAGGCTGACGCTGTCACTATGGAGTGTGAGAGAGGCTAACACCTGTAGGGTGTGACTAATGTCCTGGAGTTTGAACAGTGCTAACACTTTGGCTATGCCCCCAGGCCACGCCCACACTGCTGGGGCGTTTCGGGGGGCGTGTCCTGCGGGGCATGGTGATGTGTGCTGCCTCCCCCTTGCGGATCCTGGCCCTGGGGGGTGAGGCTTGCCCCTGTGTCTGTGCTCCGCAGATGGAGGGAGGAAGGAAACTCTACCCGCATCTTTAACCTCTACGGAACCACAGAGGTGTCCTGCTGGGCCTTGTGCCACGAGTTGCAACTGGACAACAAGTATGTACTAACCCCCGCATATACTTCCACCCTAACTTCAACCCCCCACCTATACCTCCGCCCCAACCCTAACTCCAGCCCCCCACCTATACCTCCGGCCTAATCCTAACTCCAGCCCCCCACCTATACCTCCGCCCCAACCCTAACTCCAGCCCCCCACCTATACCTCCGCCCCAACCCTAACTCCAGCCCCCCACCTATACCTCCGCCCCAACCCTAACTCCAGCCCCCCACCTATACCTCCGCCCCAACCCTAACTCCAGCCCCCCACCTATACCTCCGCCCCAACCCTAACTCCAGCCCCCCACCTATACCTCCGGCCTAATCCTAACTCCAACCCGCACTCACATCTCCATCATATCTCCAACCCCCATTGTGTTTTATGAATACTGTGACTCCGTGGGTTAAAAGAATGCTGTGCTCTGTGGTTTTATGAATAGTGTTCTCCGCGTTTCACAGGGATTTGGTCTCCATACCCCTGGGGTTCCCGCTGATGGGCACCACAGTGGAAGTGAGAGATGAGGACGGAGGTGCTGTCACACAGGGTGAAGGCCAGGTGTTCATAGGTATGAAGGAGGGATTTCAGTGGAGGTGTTTCTCTGTGTCTCCCTAAGCAGATTCCTCAGGTGTGAGCGTGTGTTCTGATCTGCAGGGGGACAAGACAGGGTGTGTTACCTTGGTGATGAGGTAGCCGTGGTGACAGGTACCATGCGTGGCACAGGAGACTGGGTGGAGGTCCGGGGCTCACACCTGTACTACTTGGGGCGCAGGGATCGGCTGGTGAAACGGCATGGCCAGCGGCTACACCTGGGTGCACTGCAGCAGGTGAGGGACACCTTCATGATGTCATCATGGAGGCAGTGTGGTATAATGGTTAGGGAGCTGGGCTTGTAACGTTAAGGTTGCAGGTTCAATCCCCAGGTGGGATACTGCCGTTGTACCCTTGAGCAAGGTACTCAACCTGAATTGCTTCAGTTAATATCCAGCTGTATAAATGGATTGTAAAGAAATGTAAACTGTAAGTCGCTCTGGATAAGAGCGTCTGCTAAATGCCTGTAATGCAATGTAATGTAATCAAAGTGCCACACTGACAGCATGATTAGACCAACACCCTGCAGTACAGTGTCATTAGACCCAACACCCTGCAGTACAGTGCATTCCGTGCCCACAGGTACTGGAGAGCCTGCCCCAGATAGAGATGTGTGCAGTAACCCTGTTGGAGGGGAAGAGGCTTGTTGCCTTTGTGGTGCCCGCCCCTTCCTCCAGAGACTCCGCCCCTTCTTCCAGAAGCCCGCAGAGGGAGATTTTGGGGGCGTTGTCTCAGATCCTGCCGTCTCACAGCCTCCCAGATACTATACTACTGCTACCAGCGTTACCGTTAACCTCCCACGGTGAGCATAACCTCGCCTCCTTACCCTTGGTTTATACAGTGTGGATGTTGGCTGGGATTGGTTGATTTTCAGTTTTAATACTGGACACATATTGTTGATTTTACTACCATTCAGCTGCATATATTAGCAGAAAATGTGACTGAGCTGAGAGTAAACCTCTTATAGTGAGGCCAACAAGTCAAACTGGATATGACTTTACCTCTTGTATGGTTCACAAACACTGGTCCATCCAAGGTTGTGTTTGATCTCCCGTTCCCTATACATCAGTGGAAGGAGGGAGTTATAAAGGGCTAGTATCTGATTGGCTGCTGGCCCTTTTGCAGGGAAGGTGAACATGGGTGAGCTGCTGCAGGTGTATGAGAGACGCAGAGCTCTCCCCATATCCCATGATGCACCAGAAGACAGGGACTCCTGAAGAAACACCTGCAGATGCTGTGGAGGGTACTCTCTTTTCTCTCTCTCTCTCTCTTTCCCTCCCCTCCCCCTCCTCTCTTCACATTTCACCCTGCATCCCTTCAGTTCTGATTCTCGCCAGAGAAACACCATGAGAGTATGTGTGTGTGTAGTGTGTCTGTGAATGTGTGTATGTATAGTGTGTAATTTATGTAGTCTGTGTGTTTGTGAGTGAGTGAGTGTGTGTGTGTGTGTGTGAATGTGTGTGTATGTGTAGTGTGTGCAATGTGTGTACTGTATAGTGTGTATTTGTGTATGTGTAATGTGTGTAGTGTGTGTGTGCTTTCAGGAGGCGTTGTCCCTCAGTGATGATGCGGTGGTTGGTGCGGATTCTCGCTTCCTGTTCAGCGGAGGAGACTCTCTGAGCTCTCTGCGCCTCAGTGATGACATCACTGCAGCTGTGGGCGTATCTGCAGCAGGACTGCTGGAGGTCATCCTCAATGGTTCCTTCTCTGACCTGGTTAATTATGTCGCTACAGCAACATTTCAAACAGAGAACGCAAATCCAACTAATACACAACCATCTGACCATCCTGCAAAAGCAAAGAGAAAAAAACAAGATCCTCCGTCTCCAGCACAAGCTAAGAGAAAACTACCAGATCCTGTCTCTCCAATGTGTGTGAAGAGGCTCATGGGATTTGTAGTTGTGAGGAGAGCAAGCGAGGCCTTCTCCCTGGGATGCAAAGACCTACTGAATCACCATGTAAACACAGTCTCACACCCTGCAGGGCCAAATGAGAGAACAGACCACGCACACTGCCTCCCTGCAGGGCCGAATGAGAGAACAGACCACGCCCACTCACACACTCCAGGGCCCAATGAGAGAACAGACCACACCCACTGGCACACTGCAGGGCCCAATGAGAGAACAGACTACGCCCACTCACACCCTGCAGGGCCCATTGAGAGAACAGACCAAGCCCACTCACACACTGCAGGGCCCAATGAGAGAACAGACTATGGCCACTCGCACACTCCAGGACCCAATGAGAGAACAGAACACGCCCACTCGCACACTGCAGGGCCCAATGAGAGAACAGATCACGCCCACTCACACCCTGCAGGGCCCAATGACAGAACAGACCACACCCAGTCACACTCTGCAGGGCCCATTGAGAGAACAGACCACGCCCACTCACACACCACAATGCCCAATGAGAGGGCGGGAGACTGTAGCACGCTGGCCTTGCGTGTGCGGTGGCAGTCGGACACAGGCAGGTGTGTGGATGCCTCACCTGTGCTGCTGGTGAGCGATTCGGGCAGGGCTGTGGCATTCGTAGGGTCCCACTCTCACAGACTGCAGGCCCTGGACCTGAGTGGGGGGGCCTTGCTGTGGGAGCGAGTCCTGGGGGGGCGCATCGAAGCCTCCGCAGCCATTACCCGATGTGGATCCCTCATTGTGATTGGTCAGTTCTGCGAGAGGTTGATGAATGATATATGAATAGTTGATGAATAGTTGGAGAATGTTCTGTCAATTCAATGAATAGCTCATGAATGGGAGGTGAGTGATTGATAAGTAGTTGGTGATTACTTTGTGAGTAGTTTGTGAGTGGTTGATGAATAGTTGGTAAGTGGTTGGTGGATGGGTGATAAGTGGTTAGTGTGTGGTTGATAAGTGGTTGGTTGATTGTTAATTGAGCACTTTAATATCTGTGCCACAGGGTGCTATGACGGGCAGGTATATTTCCTTGCGGTGGACACAGGGGAGACGTGCTGGGCATTTGGGACGGGGGACGTGGTGAAGAGCAGCCCTGCGGTGGACATTCTGACAGGCCTGGTCCTGGTGGGGTCTCATGATGGTCACATATATGCTCTGGACCCAGAGGTACCCGTGGCAACGAATAACATTTGACTTGGGGGTAAATAAAATGGGTAGGGTGGCATTTTTAGGTTGTTGGTTCTAGCCTGGAAGCAAGAAGGAAGAGAGAGCACCTTTGTTTGTCAGTGTCCTGGTGGTGCAGTCCCTTTCTTTGGAGGGAGCAGGTCATGCAGTGGGTGCTCTCTAACTAGCTGCACTGTCTGCTCTCTTCAGCAATCAAGCAGCAGATGTGCACCTGAGCTGAGTGTGCGTGCATGTTTGTGTGCTATAACTGTGCAGCTGAGTTGGTGCACTGCTGATTGTCAGGAAGTAGCTTGGCTAGCTAGTGTTTTGGAGGAAGCATATGCCCTTATGTGTGTGTTTTAGGTACTAAAACGCACACACACACACACACAGCGCTGGGCCTAAGACACACTGCCCTGTGTGTGTCTTAGGCCCAGCGCTGTGTATGTGATTTAGGCGCTGTGTTTGTGTGTGGGCATGTGTGTCTGTGTCTGTGTGTTTTTAGGCACTGTGTGTGTGATTTAAGTGCTTTGTGTGTTTTAGGCCCAGCGCTGTGTGTGGAAGCGACACTGTGGGGGTGGAGCTGTGTTCTCCTCCCCCTGCCTCCATCCGTCTCTCAGGCAGCTGTATGTCACCACACTGAGAGGAGAGCTCCTCTGCCTGAGGCCCGTGAGTACAACACACGCTCCCTAACTCTGCATTGGTACACACTCCCGAACTCTGCATTTACACACGCTCCCTAACTCTGCATTTACACACGCTCCCTAACTCTGCATTTACACACGCTCCCTAACTCTGCATTTACATACGCTCCCTAACTCTGCATTGATACACACTCCCGAACTCTGCATTGATACACACTCCCGAACTCTGCATTTACACACGCTCCCTAACTCTGCATTTACACACGCTCCCTAACTCTGCATTTACACACGCTCCCTAACTCTGCATTTACATATACTTCCTAAGTCTGTATTGTACAGTGATGAAAGAGTTCCGTGGATACACGGATTTGCACTTTTCCCGGATCAGAAAGCATCGAATTGCAAATCATTTATGTTGGTTTTTTTTTAGGGGGGGGGGGCTCTTGATGACCCACAATAAGCCTATTGGTTTTCATCTATTGTCAATCGGCACGCTTAATGATAGACCAATCAGGTTGACAGCAGTTCAAGCGTAGCCACTGCTACTGTAAGTCATGGGCATGCTAGCTATCTAAAGTCTCTAGAAACGGTGAAATGACCGCAAAGGAACAATGGCAAAAGTGATACAGAAAAATGATAGGTCGAGGTTAAAAGAAATTGAAAGCAGAGTAAAAAATAGATTCCGTTGGGACTGGCTGGACAAAAACTGTTTCAGTCAATGGGAACACTACCGAAGTGACAGTGGGTGAATGTTGTAAAAAAATTGATATTCCTGGCAAAATACTCTGCACGTATTGTACAGATATTGTCAGTTATGGCTCCAGATTTAAGGCTTTGGAAGATCACATCCATAGCAAAAAACATAACGACAAAATTTAAATTTGTCGTACGAATTACACTTTGTCCACGGCTGTTTCACCGGTCACTGGTGCTAATGTTACGCTATCTAACATTAGCTCAACAAGGAGGGACGCTGTCTCTACAGCTCGACCAACAATTGCAGTGGACGACCACGTGAAAAACCAAGAGGTAGTTTAACAAATAGAATAAAGAATTGAAGGCTTGTGGTTATCCAGCTATAGCTACGATTAATATTTAGCCTTTGTCAAATTCACTTAAACGATACACGATTCAATTTGTTGATACAATTTTGTCTGGCTAGCACTAGCATGGTTTACTAGCAGTCAGTCATCATGAAACATTATGCCTTGCGCATATCTCACTAACTTATCATTGGATCCGTTCCAAAACTCGACCGGCACAGTGCCGGTTTGTACCGCTCGGGCGTGGTGTCCACTCCATTTAAATCCGGCACACAAAACGGCATGTGCCCCTTGTGCCGACCTGAACAGACGGTTTGTGTGCCAAGTAAACAAAGTACCATGTGTAGCCTACCAACAGCATGGTAAACAATAGAGACTGCTAAACACATATTTCACATGGCTTGGCATGGCTAAATCCAGATAGAAAAGTTATTGTGTTGTCTTTGTTGATTAATTTAAAGTTTGGCTTAAATAATGGTTGCATAGAGGCAAACACAGTGATTTAACATGTTTATTATGTTGTCCTACCTTATTTACATTTTTCTAGTACAACTTATCCTTACCAAGCAGTGTTACCACAGCTTTAAGCCGCACTACCTGCCACTGTTTCATTATCAGCTGACAGATTCAGTGTCATACTTCCCGCCAGCACTCCCATTTCAGTGATTTTCCCTGCCTTGTCGCTATGCAACATCGGGCATGCCAGCGTAATGGTACACAAAATAGGCCTATTTATTAAAGTAAGCTCAATTAATAAAGTAAGACTTATTAAAATAAATAAAGGAAGACTTTATTTTGATAAAACCTCATTTTTATACTTCCAGGGCCTGTTTCTTGGATTTATGAATTAATTTATTCATCTACGTCTGTAAAACCCTACTGTAAACACCGCCAACATGTCATTCAAATCTTCCGATTTTTTTCAGCCTGACCACTTTCATCACTGATTGCATTGCAATCCTACTGTTTCCATTACAATATTTTATATTTCTTCCAGGAATATTTTTTTTTACAGCATTTCAATGATTAATAAAAAAGCAGTCAGTGCTTTACAGAAGTAATGATAATAAATATAGTAACATTATAAGCATTTGGATGTTCCCCAGGAGAATGATGTGTTGCCCCATGCAATGACAGGACAATGGCGCCATCATGTGGAGACACTCAAGCACTGCACCTTTCTTCTCTTCCCCGTGCTGTTCGGGCAGCAGCCTGTGCATCGGCTCTGTGGATGGGAACATCTACGGCTTCAGCCACAGCGGACACCTGGTGAGAGTACACCTGTGTCCAGCGCACCTGTATGGAACCAGGTCTGGTTCACTGAACCGTATTGGCTCAAACATAGTCTTTACTGGCTCCAGTGTACTGTACCTGCTGAGGTATGTTTTTTGTTCCAGTTGTGGCAGTTTCATACCGATGGCCCGGTCTTCTCATCTCCATGCAGCACACCTGCTTCTCTGGCCAATCAGAGAGTGTTCTGTGGGTCACATGACGGCGGAGTATACTGTCTGAACTCTGCCGACGGCACGTTGGTGTGGCGGTTTCAAGCAGAGGGGAAGGTGTTCTCCAGCCCCTTCCTGTTCCACGACTCGCCCAGTGGGGGCGGGGCCCTGGTTGCTGTGGCGACCACAGAGGGGATGCTGTGGGTCCTGGGAGCAGATGACGGGCGGCCCAGAGCCTCGCTCCCCCTGCCGGGGGAGATCTTCTCTTCTCCTGTGCTGTGGGGGCACACCCTGGTGGTGGGATGCCGGAATGACTTTGTGTATGGCGTAGAACTGACTGCCTCCTGAGAGACACTTATTTACCTTCTCAAATGTGATGCTTTTAAATAATGAAAACAAACAAAACATTGCAAATGTGATCTTTGACTGACATAATGCATCATCAGTAACCGTGGAGTCCGTGTGGGATGAGGAAGACAGCAGTCTGAGCTCAAACATTGCTGTTTTAATTTCTCTACAATGGTGCATCACATTGCTTATCACTCGAAATAACTCCTGCTATGATTAAGTGGAACATAAAGTGCATTTATTAACAACATTTGTCACATGTAACACTGTTTACGCTACACTACTGCACACGACTAAAGTTAAAAACAAACATAGCAAATGAACTGCGTGCCAGTTTGACTCACTTCTATACATTACATTACAGAACATGTTCCATTGTTAAGTGAAAGATGGTGTGGGTGGATATGGTCATAAGCAGTTTACAGACACTACAGGGAATGGGTTTCAGAGTCACTGCACATGTGTGGAGGGAGGTCGGGTCAGGAAACGCATCACAATCCAACACCATGAGTGCTGACAGCGCAGTGCTTGTGTCGTGTGACAGATCATAAAGGAACGTACACGGTAACAGGAGTCAGGGTTCGCATCAACACAGTGAGAACACTATCGAATTGCAGTAAAAAAAACAACTCATACTTTATACACAAGATTCAGTGATGAGTAAACCAAAATCTACATTCAACCCAAATGTTTGGAACAGCCTCCAAAATCAATATTTGCAGGAAACAAAACAGCCCGTATTGTATCAGTAATGGGCAATTACACATCGTATCAGTGCACCGGTAATCATGGGTGATTATAGGTGATATGCTGTGTGTATCTGTAATCATGGGCTATTATAGGTGATATGCTGTGTGTATCTGTAATTATGGGTGATTGTGATATGCTGTGTGTATCTGTAATCATGGGTGATTATGTGATATGCTGTGTGTATCTGTAAATGTGTTGGAAGGATGATAAGTAATGTTAAATATGTTATTTGCAATACCAGCCCTTAACACCTTGCTGCTTTCTCAGTATCCATTAATAATTAAAGTAAAAAAAGACCTAGTGGAACACAGGAATCACTCATGTTATATGGATATATATAATTTATATTTTCTCCCAGTTATTCTGAACTGTCGGATTTGCCTTATTTACATCTATGATTGGCTCCAGGGCCCAGAGTGACTGATTGGCTGTTACGTTATGTCAGTTTATCCCTCACATGGATATGATCATAAATATACCCTACACACACTCAAAATCACATCCGTACACTATATATGTCCCTATACTATGTGTTACACACCATATAGATCCTGTCCATACACCACACATCAACCACCCACCATGCATCATACGCCACACACCACATATCATACACCACACACTATATCCAGATTATATCAACACCAGTAGCAGTGCATGAGTAAGACATTCAAACATAATAATCCTGAATTCTGTTTCTGATTGTTTTTCATAATTCACAAGCTTCCAGTAAGGACCAGGTAGCTGAGCTTTTCTTAGTTCACTATGTTTAATGCTGTAGTATCATTACTTCTGTGCATTTCACTTTAAATCACAATTACAATAAGGAGATTGTGCTGCATTAAAAAATATATGATTAAAAAGAGATCAAAATATTTTTTCATTTAAAACAGCAGTTCTGTATAATTACAATAATTTAATGCGCTTACGACTTTAGTATAATAAACTGTCAAGTGAGCTAATGTTTTTCCTACAGCACCCCCCAGAGGCAGGTTTGAACAATGTAAGTCAATGGAAAAAGTGGATGAATTATTTACTTCTTTCCAAACAGTGGAACAATGGGACTCCAGTTAATGTGGCGTGTCCAGTTAACGTGCCCCGCAGTCCAGTATCAAATCCTGACCACACTGGGATCGACTGACCGCACTGGGAACGACTGGCCGCACTGGGAACAACTGACCGTACCCTATATAATTTTACCATACACACTAAACCATATACCATCCACTCTACACAACATACCATCCACTCTACACCATATAGTATATACAATTCATTGCACATCATACACCCACACCATTTCCCTACATCAGGCTCACATTCACACTGTCCTCTGAACTTTCTATGCACTAAGTGTGTAGAACTAAGCATGACTGTGAGGATGTAGAACTAAACATAACTGAGTTTGAGGGTATAGAACTAATCATGACCGTGTGAGTTTGAGGTTATAGAACTATTCATGACCATGTGAGTTTGAGGGTATTGAACTAATCATGACTGTGTGAGTGTGAGGGTGTAGAACTAAACATGACCATGTGAGTGTGGGTATAGAACTAATCATGACCATGTGAGTTTGAGGGTATAGAACTAATCATGATCCTGTGCAGGTGTAGAACTAAAAATGACTGAGTTTGAGGGTATAGAACTGTAGAGATACTTTATGAGGAGGAGATGGGGTGATGGATATAGGGGTACGGGGGATTGTCACTTGATGATTTGGGGGCAGTCGCTCCATGCTTTGGCTTTGCGTTTGGCCAGTGCGAGCCAGGCTGGCTCTGTGGAGACGGGTGGCGAATCGGAGGAGGGGAAGCGTTTGGCCACATCTTTCTCCACCGGGGGAGAGGTGGTGGAGTCTGTGATCTCAACTGCAACACAAAGAGGCCAGAGTAGCTCAGAGGCAATGCGATGGCTAGGAGAGGAGGGGCCCTCAGGGAGGCCTGCAATGCCAGGCAAGGAGGGGCCCTCAGGGAGGCCTGCAATGCCAGGCAAGGAGGGGCCCTCAGGGAGGCCGGCGACTGCAGGCGCGATGGGCCCTCAAGGAGGCCGGCGACAGCAGGCGCGATGGGCCCTCAGGGAGGCCGGCGACAGCAGGGCGCGATGGGCCCTCAGGGAGGCCGGCGACAGCAGGCGCGATGGGCCCTCAGGGAGGCCTGCAATGCCAGGCAAGGAGGGGCCCTCAGGGAGGCCTGCAATGCCAGGCAAGGAGGGGCCCTCAGGAGGCCGGCGACAGCAGGCAAGGAGGGGCCCTCAGCAAGGCCGGCAACAGCAGGGCGCGATGGGCCCTCAGGGAGGCCTGCAATGCCAGGCAAGGAGGGGCCCTCAGGGAGGCCGGCGACAGCAGGCGCGATGGGCCCTCAGGGAGGCCGGCGACAGCAGGCGCGATGGGCCCTCAGGAGGCCGGCGACAGCAGGCAAGGTATTACCCTTTTAAAACAATTAAAACAAAACACAAAGATAAAGCATTTAACTCCAAACCAATTCAATAGAGGGAAACAGTAACCAAAAAAAACAGCACCCCCTGCCCTCCATGCCCCAAAACCTCTCTCATCAGGCATGGTAGGCTGTGCTTTTTATAATGGCCTAACAAAGGCAATGGCTCACAGCTGAGTTGATTGCTCATTAGCCCTCAGGTGAGCCTGCCTGCAAGGGAGGGGCCCCCAGGGAGGCCAGCAGCAGCACGCGACCAGGGACCCTCCGGGAGGCTGGCAGCAGCAGGCAAGGAGGGGCCCTCAGACAGCAGCCAGTGAGGTGCAACCCTCTCTACTCCTCCCTCCACCTCTCCCAGTGTCACATACCCTCCCCTCAGCTCCGACTGGGTGAGGAGGGGCCCTCAGCAAGGCCGGCAACAGCAGGGCGCGATGGGCCCTCAGGGAGGCCTGCAATGCCAGGCAAGGAGGGGCCCTCAGCAAGGCCGGCAACAGCAGGGCGCGATGGGCCCTCAGGGAGGCCTGCAATGCCAGGCAAGGAGGGGCCCTCAGCAAGGCCGGCAACAGCAGGGCGCGATGGGCCCTCAGGGAGGCCTGCAATGCCAGGCAAGGAGGGGCCCTCAGGGAGGCCTGCAACGCCAGGCAAGGAGGGGCCCTCAGGGAGGCCTGCGACAGCAGGCAAGGAGGGGCCCTCAGGGAGGCCTGCAATGCCAGGCAAGGAGGGGCCCTCAGCAAGGCCGGCGACAGCAGGCGCGATGGGCCCTCAGGAGGCCGGCGACAGCAGGCAAGGAGGGGCCCTCAGCAAGGCCGGCGACAGCAGGCGCGATGGGCCCTCAGGAGGCCTGCAATGCCAGGCAAGGAGGGGCCCTCAGCAAGGCCGGCGACAGCAGGCGAAGGAGGGCCCTCAGCAAGGCCGGCGACAGCTGCAGGCAGGAGGGCCCTCAGCAAGGCCGGCGACAGCACAGGAGGAGGGACCCTCAGGGAGGCTGGCGACAGCAGGCAAGGAGGGGCCCTCAGGGCGGCCGGCGACAGCAGGGCGCGGATGGGCCCTCAGGGGAGGCCGGCGACAGCAGGGCGCGATGGGCCCTCAGGGAGGCCAGCGACAGCAGGGCGCGATGGGCCCTCAAGGAGGCCGGCGACAGCAGGGCGCGATGGGCCCTCAAGGAGGCCGGCGACAGCAGGGCGCGATGGGCCCTCAAGGAGGCCGGCGACAGCAGGGCGCGATGGGCCCTCAAGGAGGCCGGCGACAGCAGGGCGCGATGGGCCCTCGGGGAGGCCGGCAACAGCAGGGCGCGATGGGCCCTCGGGGAGGCCGGCGACAGCAGGGCGCGATGGGCCCTCAGGGAGGCCGGCAGGAGCCAGTGGTGAGGGGCCCTCAGGGAGGCCTGCAATGCCAGGCAAGGAGGGGCCCTCAGGGAGGTCTCCGACGGCAGACATGGAGGGGCCCTCAGGGAGGCCTGCGACGGCAGACATGGAGGGGCCCTCAGGGAGACCGACGACAGCAGGGCGCGATGTGCCCTCAGTGAGACTGGCGACGGCAGGCGGCGATGTGCCCTCGGCGAGGCTGGCCACAGCAGGCAGCAATAGGCCCTCAGGGAGGCTGGCAGGAGCCAGCGGGGAGTGGCCAATGATGACCGTCCCTTTCGCAACTTCCGCACCAGTGGGTATCCCGCACTGGGCACACAGACCAGTGATGGTCTGGCTCCCCACACCACTCACACTAGAGAAACAATTCTCCTCAGCTGTTCCCATGGGCCCCTGCCTCTGGATTCCTCCAATGGAAGGCCCACTGGAACGGCAAAGGACAGGCAGTGCTGGGGCCAGAGAAGAGGCTCCAGCACCTTCTTCCCACCCATAGGCTCTTCTGCCGCCAGATCAAGGAGGTCTGACATCCACTCTTCCGGGCAGGCCTCCAGTTCCTCCCAGGAAACGGCCAAACCGATTCAACAGAGGGAAACAGCAACAAAAAAAAACAGCACTTCTGCCTCGATGCCCCAAAAGGCATGGCAGGCTGTGCTTTTATCATGGCCTAACGAATGCAATGGCTCACAGCTGAGTTGATTGCTCATTAGCCTCAGGTGAGTCTGCCTGTAAGTGAGGCCGCTGCTGTCCAAGGCCCTGTAGTCCTTTCCAGGCTGTGGGAGGGAACAGAACACCTGACAGCAGCCAAAAGGGAGGTGCAGCCCTCTCTACTCCTCCCTCCACCTCTCCCAGTGTCACAATATAGGAATTAGAGAGGGTAGGAGGGGTGAGGAGGTGAAGCCCAGGAACTGAAAATAGCCTCTAGTGCGCATGCTGAGGGCAAAAGATTCTGCTGTCCATTGAATCCACATGTAAAACCAAGATACTTTGACAGTCAAATAAAACCTAATTTGTGTGCGATTGTAACCTTTCTATATATAACAATGTGTGAGACACTGTTTTTTTTGTCCATTTGGGAAAATACATCCAATTGTATTCCTTTTTCATAACATAACACATAGAGCTCTATTCACAATATGTTATCTACATTAGGAATATAGATAGACAAAATGGAAACACCAAATGAAAAACTTAAAGAGTACTCTACACTTGTGTTTCTTATTGATGTCAATACTGATGACCAATTTCTGCTATAAAATTGTAATTGTAAAAATGTTAACACTTTAATATGTGAGGTTCTAAAGCAGGGATCTAAAACTACCGGCCCTCGGGCCTTTACTGACATTAATTGATGGCCCTCACAATATACTGCATTGTCAATGGAAAGCAGTCCACAAATAACTATAGCTACTAGTGCTTTTTTCATCAGGTTTAATGGAAACGCCACTTGGTTGATCTGCAAGGAGAAAATTGAAATTCTAAAGGAATATAATCTCAAACGTTGCTTGTTTAGCAATGCCAGTCTGCCCGCGAGCACTGACCGGATCACTGAGCTATCAAACAATATTTATGATCAGCTTTGTGACAAAGGTAAAACATTCTGTGCTTACTCTGTAGTGCTGGATGAGAGCACCGATATTAGCGAAAGTGATGATTTCAATGTCACAATGGGGTTGCTCAGTTTGAGATCTATAAGTGCCGGACCACAGCAAAGGAAATATTTCAGCAGCTTTGTGATAAATATTTCGCGATTGTGCACGCAACTCTATTGTGGAGATGGATTAACAGCCGTTATGGGTTGGTAACTCTGGTACAGAGAAAGGTGGAGGCAGACACCGATTCCTCTGCTTTGAGAATGTGATGTCGGTCATAGTGAAATGTGCCAATTACATCCGCTCCAGGGGCTTGAAACATCATCAGTTCCATGCCTTTTTAGACTAGATTAATGCTAACTACAGGGATGTTCTCTACTTCGCCAAAGTCTGTTGGCTTAGTAGGGGAAATGTACTAAGAAGATTTTTTTGAACTGAGATCACAAGTCTCCATTGACTTGCTAGTTTACATTTCCATCTTATCATATCATCTTATCATCACTGTCTTTGTCTAGTTATTTATACATCTATGGTGCTTTCTAGTGTACTTAGCTATACATGTCTATGGGCTTTACTACTGTCTAGTAGTGGTCAGTATGTATGAGTGTGTAGAAGAGGGCAGTAGTGGTCCATGACAGTCAGTACATACGCTCTCTTTTTCCTTTGCTTGCTTCTCGGCAAGCTTGACCTCCCTCATGTGTCGGCGTTCCTCTCGGCTCAGTTGCTGGTCTCGGAACCCTTTCTGTTTCTGCAGCGCCAGTGTGATCCACAGAGGCCCCGCCTCCTTCTCCTGGGCACGTGCACTGTCCAGTGAGTGTCTGCTCTGCAGCGATGGCTTCTCTGCAGGGAGAAAAGAACCATGACCGAGTCTCAATAATGGCCACAACCACACACAGATCACAACCACAACCGAACCTCTATAACTACTGCAAACACACAGACCACAACAACTGAACCTCAAAATAACGACCACAAACACCTCAATAATGACCACAGATGCTCTTATCCAGAGTGACTTAAACAGTTTACATTTCTGTACATACAATCCATTTATATAGCTGGATATTTACTGAAGCAACTCAGGTTAAGTACCTTGCTCAAGGGTACCATGGCAGTGCCCCACCTGGGAATCGAACCTACCAAGCCCAGTTCCCTAATCATTATACTACACTGCTGCCCACTGTACTATAACTACTCTACAACCTCTGTAACTAATGCAACTATACAGAGATCACAACCACAACCAGGCTTCAATATCAACTGCAACCACACAGAAATGATAGCCGAGCCTGAATAATGATAGCAACCAAACATAAATCACAACCACAACCAGGCCTCTAAAACTCACTGCAACCACATACAAACCCAGCCATAACCAGGCCTCAATAACAACTGCTCTTGTACTCTGAGACTATGGTGGGTGTGCTCACTCACCTCGTCTAAGTTCAGCCCTCCTGTCACCTTTCTCCCGCCAGGGAATATTGATGGATGGGAAGAAGGACCTCTTCTCCTTGAGCTCTGCCTCTTCTTGCCGGCTGGGTTCTTGAGGTGTGCTCTGCACACTCTGCCTCTCCTCCCCCTCCCCCTCTGGTCCCCCGGTCCCCCTGGAGAGAGGAGAGGGAGGCGGGGTGGCACTGAGGGGTCTGGGGGAGATGGAGGGTTTCTGATACAGAGGGGGTCTGGAGTGCAGTTTCTCGCTATCGCTATGCAACGCTGGGATTGAGGCTCCTCCCACCCGCCCCCGCGGTTCCCCTGCCGCAGGGGACGTTTTCCCGCTGCCCTCGCGGAGTGGAGACGTGGGGCTGGCGAACACGGAGCTGTCTAAGTCAGGGTCCACTGGGGTCAGGGGGATGGGGATCCCATCGAAGCTGTCCCCAGCGCTGTACCTCTTCTTCCTCTTCTCCGTGGACTGCTCACTGTGGAAGCGCAGAGAGAAGTTGGTCCGCCGCAGCTTGATGCCGAACGGGGAGGGCTTATCCTCGCCACCTAGACCCTTACTATCACCCCCGTGCCTGGCTTCAGGGTCCACTTGGCTCAGGCATTCAGACCGTGCCCGGGTTTTTGGGGATCCCAGGGGTGGGCTGGGTACCAGGAAGGATGGGAGGTCTTTGGCAAACACACACCCCTCAGTTCCATCTGCAATCCGGATGGTCTTACCAGCCATAGGTGGGGCCTTTGCAGTGGCTGACCCAGAGTCAGGGGCAGAGGGGAAGGTGAGGGGGGGTTCGGCATGCCCACCTGCCCTTTCTTCAAGGTGCATCCCTTCGGAGGGTCGGTTGGCATCAGGGAATTTTCGGCGTGCCGGAGTGATGGAGAACTTTGCACTAGCAGACAGAGTCTTACGGAGGTTGCTGTGAGAGACGGTCTTCTGGCTCAAATCCTCACTGGTGGGCCGGACCTCCCTCTCTCTCCCACCCTCTCCTCCACCCTCTTCCCCACCCTCCGCTCCTCGGAAGATCTTGGAGCGGATGCTGGCCCACTCTGCAAGCACGGAGGCACTGGACTGATCAGCCAAACTCTCCTTTAGAGACTTGGTCTTCCCTGAGCCCCTGATTGGTTGGATGGTCATGGCTTTCTTGTCCTCGGCTAATCCCAGCAGAGACTTGCATGCCGGGTCTTTGATCTGGTTGAAGTTGACGGCAGCACCGCAGAGCTGTGCCCCAGTCACCAGGATGGCGGTGTGAGGCACATACAGTGAGGCAGGGAGGGTCGGGGAGTCTGCGCTTCCTGTCGGAGACACCTTTGTCTCCTTGCTGTCAGGGGTGCCGCCCTGCTGGCTGCTGGGGGTGACGGGTGTTAGGTTGACCTTCTGGAACAGAATCTGCTTCTCTCCAGAAGACACCTTAAAGGTGAAGGGCCGCTGTCTGTCCTCCATCTCCCTCCATCGCAGCTCTTCAGCCCGACGCTGCCGAGCACCCTCCTCTCTCCTTTGCACCTCTTTCTCTCTCTTTTCTGCTTCTTCTTCCTCCATCTGTAGTTCTGCTTCCCTCTTCCTCTTGGTCTCCTCCTCCTCTGCTTCTTCCTGTTTTCTTTTGTCCTCTTCTCTCTGTTTCTGCTCCTCTAGCTCTTGGATCTTCTGTTTCTCAGTCTCCAGTCTTTCCCTCTCCTCCAGCTCTTCTATCTTCCTCCTCTCTTCCAGCAAGCGCAGATGTTCCTCCTCTTCTCTCTGTCTTTTCTCCTCCCTCTTTCGCTCCTCTTCTCTCTGTCTCACCTCTTCTTCCATTTGTCTTTTCTCCTCTTCTATCTGTCTCTCCTCTTCCCTCTTTTGCTCCTCTTCTCTCTGTCTTTTCTCCTCCTCCCTCTTTTGCTCCTCTTCTCTCTGTCTCACCTCCTCTTCCATTAGTTTTTTCACCTCTTCTCTCTGTCTCTCCTCTTCCCTCTTTTGCTCCTCTTCTCTCTGTCTCTCCTCTTCTCTTAGTTCTTCCTCCTTCCTCTTTCCCTCCTCTTCTCTCTTTTTCTCCTCCTCCTCTCTCTGTTTCTGTTCCTGCAGCTCTCTTAGTCTGTAATCATCTTCCTCCTGCAGTTTCTGTTTCTTTGATTCCTGTTTGTCATCTGGCTGATGGTCATGGCCCCAGGGCATACTGGGAGTTTCTGCTTGTTTCTGTAATTCTGGCTCCTCCTGCAGAACTCCAGGGTGAGACACATCTTGCAGGTCCTAAAAATGTTAAACATTGTATTATTCCCTAAACCATGACACCAAAGCTGATTACACAGGTGCACTTGGTCTTCCTATTCTTTGGACCTTACACATGAATGAATGTGCATCGCCCTAAGGCTGCTGAGGAATATCCTTTTAGTCGCTTTTTAAGCTTCAAGTGCTTTGAGAACTTTGTACTATCAGACCCCTGAATAGACTTCTAATTCTTAGCTTTCACAGGCATCATTCTTACAAATTACATGCAGAGCTGGCCATGTCACCCTAAAGAATGCAAATCTAATATGTTTGTTTTTATTGACCTATTAATTTCTATATCCCACCATTTCCAAGTTCAGCTTGATCGCTTTTTAAGGGATTGAGGAATCATTTCCCAGTTTTCCCCAAATTGGCTCAATTGAGGCTTTTCAGTTTTTTGTATTCCCTCTGGCAAATGCCCATTGTGAATTATTGCAGCCAGGGCATGTGAGCAGAGTGGAGCCAGTCAATTGACCCCTTGCATTGAAGAACCATATATCTCAAACACATTTTTTCTTATTCATATCCTGCACTGTATGTAAGTCTAACATTTGACTTCCAAAAACAATGTAATTTGTGAAACTCTGGATGTTGTATACAGTCTATACAATACTAAATATGGCACTACATCTAGAATATAGCACTTGCCACTTATGTGGTTCTTCTTTTGAAGGATTCATGCAGTGCCAGGGAATGTCTTTCACTGATTCTCCTGTGACCTCACAGAAATCCCCAAGGTTTCACCTTGCTGGTATCAGCAAGCCCCTGCTGCCTGACATTCACCGAAAAAAGGGACAACGGACCCCCCCCCTCGTCTGTGTGATCCTCTGGCCCAGACTCCCCCACCCCGCACCCCCTCACCTGCGTGATCCTGCGGTGCTTCCGTGAAATGCGCTGGTTTTTGGGTTTGACGGACAGCTTGTGGCGGGCAGCAGCGTTGTCGAGGCGGGGGCCAGACTGTGGTACCGCGTCCAGGTTGATGGACTCGATGGTGCCGGTGGCGGTGGGGGTTCTCTTGGGCCGGGGAGACTTTACCGCTGCCGGCGCACTGGCCCCGCCCTGCACTTCTGCCTGCTCACCATGGCAACAACACATTCAGAGACACTCCAATCTAACCTGCAGCCAGATGAGCAGGGTCTGCTACTACCCATACCTCCTTTTTAGTTCATACATTTTATAAACTATAATATTTTGCACATTGGTTTAATGTATTATCATTTAAACATATTTTAACCATTTACCTAGCTGAATATTTCTTATAATGTACCTGGAGCACACCACCTGGGATTTGAGCCTGCAGCCTCTGAGTTACAAGCCCTATACACCTCTCCTCCCCTCCTCACACCTTTACCTGAGACAGGGCTGGCTCCATCTCCACCTGGGCTTGCACCTGTAGGGGGCTTGTGGGTGTGTCTTCCTCATCAGAGCTCCCCTCACTCTCTCTCAGGGGGTGGGGCTTTGGCCCAAACTTTATACTCTGGGCGATCTGTCTCTGTTAAAAAGCACACACTTTATGCTCTGTACAATCAGGTTCTCTTCAAAAACACACTTTTAATTCTGTACATGTGTTTCTCTTCAAAAATACACAATTTATGCTCTGGGCCATCTGTCTAATATATGCCATTGATCAGATGCTTTTATCCAAAGCGACTTACAGTACTAAATGCATACATTTTTCAGTATATGTGGTCCCAATGTCTCTCTTCAAAAACACAGACTTTCTACTCTGTACAATTTGTATCTGTTCAAAACCATACACTTTATACACTGGTGTGTGATGAGATATGGTCATCCCTGCCCACTGAATCCCTCCCTCCCTGGGAGAGGGCTGAAATGGGTCCCGCGGGACCAGACACAGATGTTGCGGGACATCTTTACTTTGGGCAGGAATGCATTTTTTGAATGGGAATTTAAAGTAGGACTGCATTAAAATAACGGTCTATTGGAGTTGAGCCGATGGAGCTCAATGCATTTCGTTTGGCCTGCTAATCTAAAAGTTATCTTTAACTGCATTATCAGGAAACAATTTCTATGTTTCATTTAAAGGTATGATGTCAAACATTATTTGAATTTTTTTTAATTAGCTTTAAGTAGAAATCAACCTTTTTTCTCTCTCTTGGACATTCTTTAAGAATTTACAAAATGCTGTCTGTTTTGACCACTCTGTTATAATTTGTTTTCATTAAGAAATGCTTTGTGTTTGTTTTTCTAAGGATGTAATGTTAAGTATTTGACATTATACATAAATATTCATCCCTGTGTTAAAGGTTAAATGATTTTGTTTATTATATATATATATATACACTACCGTTCAAAAGTTTGGGGTCACCTGCTGGAAACTATTTTTATCTCATAATTGACAATGCTTTACACCGTATACATTTCTGTAAATACTTTAAAATGACAAAAAACACATGTAACAATGAACAAAATGAACATCAAAGAAATGTTCAAGAAAATTATATTGAAAATTGAATCTTGGATTCCTCAAAATAGTCACCCTTTGGCGTGAGAATAGCCTCACAAACAGTGGCCATTCGGTTAATACGTTTTAGCAGGAAATCACCCGACATGTTTTCCCAGCTATCCTGCAGCAATTCCCAGAGAAACTTGTGGGTTGCTTTGCTTTGACTCTTCCTTTCCAGTTTGTCCCATACAAGTTATATGGGATTGAGGTCTGGACACTGGGCAGGCCAGGTCTTTAGTTTGAGTTGTTGTTCACATTCCTCCTTCACCAGATAGTTCTTGCACAACTTCAAGGTGTGTTTCGGGTCGTTATCTTGCTGAAGAATGAAGGAGTGCCCGATTAGCCATAGTCCAGATGGAAGGTGACCCCAAAATTTTGAACGGTAGTGTAATTTTGCGGGATGGAATCAGGCAGAACATCAATAGAAAACAGGGTTGCAGGCAGGAGCGGTCACGATGTTCGCCGGTGCAGCTGGTAACGGGAAAAAATCTTCGCGGGAGCGGGTGGTAGTGGTCAGAAATGTCATGGTTGCTGGTGGGAGCGGGATTGAAAAAACTGTCCCGCGCAGTGCTCTGCTGCCTGGGCACCACTACTGCCAATTATGCATCGCCCCGCAGGGCTGCTGGCCACCTGGCAGCCCCTATGTGTAATAGAGTTGAGTGTTGTACAGGTGACTGATGTTATTATGTGTTGTACAGGTGAGTATTGTCATGTGTTGTACAGGTGGTTCTCTGTGGCTCAGTAGGTAGAGCATGGCGTTGGCAACGCTTAGGTTGTGGGTTCAATCCCCACTGGGACCACATATACTGAAAAATGGATGCATTCATTACTGTAAGTCGCTTTGGATAAAAGCATCTGCTAAATGGCATATATTGTTATGGGTTGTACAGGTGACCATTGTTGTGTGTTGTACAGGTGACTGATGTTATTATGTGTTGTACAGGTGAGTGATGATGTGTGTTGTACAGGTGAGTGTGTTTGGGAGCAGTGGACCCACCTGTAGGTTCCTCACTTTATCGGAGACGTTGTCCTGGGACATCGTCTCTCCTGTGTCCCCTCTAGGCTCCTCTGGGACAAAAACACTGTCGTGTGACAAAGACCTGCTATTCAGATCCCTGTAGAACAAAGAAGAGCATGTGAGAGCACACTCCTAGACACACACACACTCATGTATGCACACACACACACACACTCACACTCACACATACTTATACACACACACACATGCTCACACATACACATACACTCCCATGCAAGTACACACACACACACACACACACACACACACACACACACACACACACACACACACACACACACACACACACACACACACACTCTTATACACACACACACACACACACTCACACATACACAGGCACTCCCATGCAAGCACAATCCCACACACGCAGATACACACATAAACACACAAGCACACCTGCTCACACACACATACATACATACACTCATACACACACAAGCATGTGCATACACACACACACACACACACACACACATGCATACAAACTCATATCAGGGATGCAATTTATTTATTTTAACCATAGAATTATCCCCAAAAAATCAAAACGATGACAAAAACAATAGTCCACTATGCCGTGTCACACAACGCAAGCATTACTCGAAATCAGATTGAAAAATGTCTTTCCTAGACAGAAAGAAAATAAGCCCCTGCTGGCCTTTTTATGAAAAGCAGGGGACCAACAAGTTATATATATATGTTATATCATAATAAAATTACAACGCAACTAATGTAGCTAGCTAAGCAAACCTGTTTTCACGTATATTCTGAAAATTTGCATACGTACAATGAAAATACTACTATAAGATACACCTCAATTATCTGGTTTATATAAGGAATAAAAACGGTTAACTGATAAGAATTGGCTCCTCTAACCAATAAACGCATTTTAGCCAAAAGCACATCCATAGCTCAAACACACACAAACACACACACACACACACACACCCTGTAAACCCCCATATGACAGGGCCATAGGACACCATAAACCCCCGCTACACAGTTGCAGTACAGCGCTACAGAGTTAGTCCACAGTGCTACATAATTACAGTACAGTGCTACACAGTTACAGTAGAGCACTACACAGTTAGCCCACAGTTACAGCACATTGCTACATAGTTACAGTACAGCGCTACACAGTTACAGTAGAGCACTACACAGTTAGCCCACAGTTACAGCACATTGCTACACAGTTACAGCATAGTGCTAGAGTTAGCCCACCGCACTATACAGTTACAGTACAGCACTACACAGTTAGTCCACAGCACTATGCAGTTAGCCCACAGCGATATACAGTTACAGTACAACACTACAGAGTTAGCCCACAGCGCTACACAGTTAGTCCACAGCATTACGCAGTTAGCCCACAGCAATATACAGTTACAGTACAGCACTACAGATTTAGCCCACAGCGCTAAACAGTTAGCCCACAGTGCTACATAGTTACAGTACAGTGCTACAGAGTTAGCCCACAGTGCTACTCTCACAGGGAGCTACAGTGAGGCCAAGGGACTGAAGGTAAAACAGTAATAAAGTCTCTGTACCTCAGACGCTGGTCACCTGCTTCATCCTCTGAGCTGAGCCCGTTACACACATCGCCGTTGGACTGACTGGCTCTCAGGTGCGGCACCTCAAACCCAGGCTCAGACCCCTTCTTCTTACGCTTTCCGAACAGCCTCCGGAATGGCTGGAATTTGCCCTGCCGTCTGCGCTCTGGAGATCACAAATGATAAGACTCAGAGCTGCAACACTCAGCATGACTCTTTGACATCACACCTGTGCACTGCTTAAATATGGCACGCGCATGCACTGAAGCCAAGCTCAAAGAGCAGTCCTGGAATGGATACACATACATCCCTCTGCAGGCTCACACTCACACCTGTGGGCCTATACTTACCTGTGGACCTGGGCCTACTGGTTGGAGATGAAGGTAAACACACAAACAGGAACAAAGAAAATAAACCATAAACACAATCTATCCCCATTGCCAGACTGAGGAAAGAAATCCATACTGGAAACTGATCCAAAATATACACACACGTCCAGTCATATTACTTCCACAACACACAAGCCGATAGAACCTTCTACAGCACACATATGCACACGTACATAACACTTTCCACAGTGAACACACAGATGGACACATTGAGGAATTTCTGAATCAGACCTGCACCTCCTCAGTTCAGTTACATTCGGCATGCTATGCAGTCATGGAAACTATAAGCCTGGTATTAGCCTTGGGTGCCAGGGCTATGCCTAGGCCTATAAACCTGGTGAAAGCAGGGCAATTCAGAGCCATAAACTTAGTCAAGGCAGGTCTAAGGTGAAGGTAGCGATTCAAATGTAAACTATGAGACACAGGGAAGCGCTTGAATGGCGCGAGGAGGAGTGTGTCAAATACGTCACAATTCTGCAAACCACCCTCTGAGATGCTGACTAATGTGTAAGTAGGAGGCGATTACTCCAGTAGAGTAGAGCGTAAATCAGGAGGTTCATGTCCTACTCCCCTGCCAGGGTAATACTCTTTCAGGACTGACGAGGACCAGCCCATGGCCTGGGTTCTCCAGCACTGGAGCTGGAGGTCATAAACCAGCATCTCAGATTAACTTTGGTTTAGGAGTCTGTAAAGAACTGAGGCCCTGGGCTTTATCCCACAGGGAATCAGGAGCAGCTTCCAGTGACATAGACACTGCATCCTTACTGCATCTCTACTGCACAAAGTGCTGGACACTAACGAAGCACATTTACTTTACTTTAATTATTACTGTACTTAAGTACATTTTACAAAGTATCTGTGCTTGCTTATGTATTTACATTTTTACATTTACTTTTACTTCCCTACATTTCAAAGGCAAATGGGGTTAAATGTAAGACTTTTTACTTTTACTGAAGTTATATTTTATGAGGGTATCTGTACTTTTACTCAAGTAAAGGGTTTGTGTACTTCGTCCACCTCTGACGGCAACTCTACTGCAACCTTACTGCAACCCTACTGCAACTACTGCAACTCTACTGCAACCTTAACCTTACTGCAACTCTATTGCAACCCTACTGCAACTATACTGCAACCTTAATGCAACCCTTTTGCAACTATAATACAACCCTATTGCAACTACTGCAACTCTACTCCATGCTAGTGAATGTGTTAGTGTGAGGTCACTGATAGATCGGGGTGTAAATGTGATAGAATAAATATGGGTGTCTGTGTGATCCTCACATAAACCAGAATATCACATCCAGAACTATTATCTACTGTATATTCAAATAAAAATATTTCTATCCTGCTTTTATTCCAAAACAAAATAGCATACAATCACTTTGCAGGAGGATTACACCTTGTAGTGGATTCTGAGTCTGGCACTCAGGTGAAGTTACTAGGTGAAATACCCACCCCCTGCTGAAATAAAGAGCTGCCATTGGACACAGCATGTACATTGATAGCTAGCGTGCATTGAAAACATTTCATAGAGAGAATTATGGGAGGTGAAGTCCTGAGCTTGAGATTTGAGAAGTGTTTGACAAGTTACAGGGTCCAACTCCCATCGGGACCTTTGCCAGGCTCTCTGTGGGCTCTGTTTCAGAGGTTGTTAGGTTTTATTTCTCACCACAAAGATGAATACAAGATAAAAAAGAGACCTTTGGTTTATTTACTTACATCCTGTAATTGGGATTTTCTTTGTCAGTCAGTGATTGTCTCAAAGAAGAATATAAAAAGTTTAATGATAAAATGTGTATCAGAGAAAGAGGTCACCCAGGACATGGTATTGCTCTGTTCATAACATCACAAACCTGGAGTAGCACTTGGTACAGTGCACACCATTTCTTACAGTTGCCGTAGCAATAACCCTAAAGTATAACAATATCTTCTCTAGTATGTTCCCTAATCCATCCTTTTTTATCAATAGACCAATCTCATGGGAGAACTAAGAGTTTACTAGAAGTAGTCTGAACATACTGTAGCTTGCGATGTCTTTAACTAAGTGCTGTTCAGTGGCGTTCTCTCTCAGTGTTGTTTCTCAGTGGTCTTCTCTCTGTGTGTTGTTTCTCAGTATTGTTCTCTCTCAGTGTTGTTTTCTGTCAGTGATGTTTCTCAGTGTTGTTTTCTTTCTGTGTTGTTTCTCAGTGGCATTCTCTGTCACTGTTGTTCTCGCTCCCTGTTATTTATTAGTGTCATTCTCTCTTAATGTTGTTTCTCAGTGGTGTTCTCTCTCTTGTTGTTTCTCAGTGGTGTGACAGTGGAGAGTTTGGTGCACAGACCAACCAGCGCAGGTGAGGTTACAGAATTGTATTACGCTGCTGTGCAGATCTCTTACAGCTCTCAATGTACATGCTGGTGTGGGGTATCACTGGGCTCTCTGACACATACTGCATACAATAAACCAATTTCCATTTACTGTATTCATATGTTTTAAGGTTTGTGTGTAGGATTATATGTGCGTGTAGCATTATCTGTGTGCACATGTGCATGTGTGTGTGTGTGAGAAACCATATTTGTATGAGAGAGAGAGATTGTGTGTGAGAGATGAATGTCTATGTTTGTGTGTGTCTGTTTGTATAGGATTGAAGGTTTGTATGTGAGTTGAGAGTAGTGTGTGTGTTTGTGTATATGATTGTGAGTGTGTGTGCATGTGTTTGTGTGTGTGTGTGTGAGTGTGTGTGTGTATGTGTTGTGTGTGTATGTGTGCATGCATGTGTGTGTGTGTATGTGTCTGAGTGAGTGTGTGTATATGTATGTGTGAGAGTGTTGGTGCGTGTGTGTGTGTGTGTTGTGTGAGAGTATGTGTGTGTGTGTGTTTTGTGATAGTGAGGGTGTGTGTGTGTGTGTGTGTGTGTGTGTGTGTGTATTTGTATGTGTGTGTTGTGTGCTGTGTGATAGTGATAGCAGGCACGTGCACAGATAGGGCCCAAGGGGGGCTTGAGCCCCTGCCCTTTTGCCCTCAGAGTCAAAAAGTGCCCTTTTTTGGCTGGTTTTAATTGTATTTTATTTTTTCTTTATTTGTTATTGAAATTCTATAAAATATAAAGAGGGAAATGTATAGTAGTATCCACGAAAAAATACACCTTATCAATTAAAAAAGTACTCCGCTCTCCAAACTCCCCCCCTCCCCCATTTCCAAATGGTTTTGTCTCAATCAATCAATCAACGTCGCATCTTCCGACATTCCGAATGAAGTAGGTCAGTAGGACTTGCCACCTTCACGCTGTAATTTCGTCATTACTAGCCTCGGTACTCGCAAGCAAGTAAGCTAGTCTAATTATCATTAAAACGATGTTCTCTCTGTCATGCAGGACAACGTACAAATATGCAATTAATTTCTGAAGTTACGTTTTGCATAGTTTTGCTAGTTTAGTGTAGTCACCCCCTTTTCTTTATAGCCAGTTTTCTAAAAACTTGATGTTTAAAAGTGTATTATTGTTTGGGCAGGTAGCAGTGTGTTTCCCTGTTAAAATAAAAGTTTTTTGTTTGAATGCCATTAAATTGCATCCTTCCTAACTTTCTTTCTCAAAGAAACCACTGATCTAATGTCACTGAATTGGTCTAAACAACTGAACACTGACTGACTGCATTACTTACACTGATTGACTTGCATTACTACATCAAATCTGTGGTTTCTTCATGGAATAATATGTTTCAGTAGAATTTAAACAGGTCCCATGTTAAGAACATAGTGTGTGATTATGGATGGTGGCGGTGTGGCAACATCGGGGTGCCCTTTTTTTTTGCTTGAGCCCCTGCCCCCCAAAATGTCTGTGCACAGCCCTGAGTGAGAGAGTGTGTTTGTGTGTCTGTGTGTGTGTGTGTGTGTGTGTGTGTGTCTGTGTGTGTGTGTGTGTGTGTGTGTGTGTGTGTGTGTGAAAGTGAGTGTGTATGTGTGTGTATATGTGCTGTGTGATGTGTGAGAGTGTGTGTGTGTGTGTGTGTGTGTGTGTGTGTGTGAGAGTGTGTGTGTGTGTGTGCATGCTGTGGTACAGGACAGGTGTAGAAAGGAAACGCACTCCACAGCAAATAGTAACAGCAGGACTAAAAGCCCAAATGAAACAGCACATCTCTGTGTGTTTCACGAACACACCCACACTTCCCTTAAAGAGACAGCCAGAGCATGAATGATGCTGATTTCAGTATTAATTTGGAAAAAACATTAATTCATATTAAATGTTAAAACAGGGCCATCTCTTTAAGTTGCAGTCCACAACAATCGATATTTACCTGGGGTTTTGGGTACTGTTACCTCTAAATAAACATCTTGGTTAGTTTCTTGAATGTCTGTTGCCATGGTGACTACAAGGTTTGTCTGCAAGAAATAAGGGCAGGAGCATGTTGAGTTTGAGGACAAGATTTACTAAAGGATTGCAACTGCTTTTCCAACGCAAAAGCAGTCGCTACAAGGTCGCAATATCTACGTCGGATTTACTAAATGCAATGAGTCAAATCACAATTAGGATTAAGACACTTTGAGACTTACCTTTAGATTAATAGTTCAATCTGTTCATGCATATGTACAGTATATCTGGGGTGAATGCATTAAAACAGGGTGGAGATTTAGTAAATTAGGTATTAAGTATTCCGTATGATTTACTAAAGCATGTGACTCTGAGCGCTGATATCACCTAATTTCACAATTCCCGCTTTGTATTGTGTTTTCTGAGGTGCTAGTCGCTGTCCCAGCGATGCAAAACAAATAATCACAAATGTTGTTGCAACAGCTTCATTTCTGGGAATACCTGTCGGCTATCTACAGACAGCGAAGTCCGAATTTTAAATATATATTCTATATACCATACATATTATTTACTTGAATACAAATTATATTAAAGGACGCAGGATTTCTATTGACCAATTTGTCATCAGCTAGCACTCAGTTCGCAGTTCTGAATTTGAACAATTATCTTATTGTGCGTATGTGGTCAGGTGGTTATAGAATGAATCATGAATACAGTTGTACTTTACTTCTATTTTACTTTACCAGATTCTCTGTGGCCTTCTCCCATCGCAAGTTTATATATATGTTTATTCTAATATTCTTCCCTCGGTTGGTCCACCGCCAGTGTCTTTTTCCCGCCTCATGTTTGTTACGTTCTGAGTGTCTGTTCTGTTTGTTTTTGTACTTTGTTTATTTATCATTCTTCGAGTACTGTTATGTTCTGAGTGTCTGTTCTGTTTGTTTTTGTACTTTGTTTATTTATCTTTATTCGAGTCATGTTTCTTTCACGTTCTGTTCCCCGTCTGTTATTGTTCCTGTTCCTGATCCACTCCTTGTCTTGTCATTCACTTCGGGAGTTTACATTTCGGGATTTCAATCTTCGCTTAGTTTCTCGTTTTCTTCCTTCCTACTTTCTTGATCGCACTTTGTATATATTAGTTAGGTGTGTACTGTACTAACTAACTAATCTACTAACGTTAGGGATTTAGATTAGGTTACTAACACTACTAATCACTAATTATCTCACGCTTCTGACTTTCGTTCATTCTCTCTCATTATCCTATCCCTGATTAGCTTTTCACTTTCCCTTTCATACGCACGCACTTTCTCTCTTTGCGTTCCTCCCCTTCTAGCTATGCACGTGTCTGCCTGATCTCCCAGGTCGTTTATTGTCTATGTGTCTGTCATTCCCAGTCCGTGTCTTTCGTTTCCCCTCGTTATTCTATTAGCGAATTCCCTCGTTATTAGATTAACGATTCCCATTGTTTTCACCTGTGTTCCTCCCCTCTCCTCCCAGTCACACCTGAGCCCTATTGTGTTTTCCTTCCCTGCCTGTATATTAGTTCAGTGTTCATGTTCATTCCTTGTGTATCGGTTCTGTGTTCTTGTTCTTTCCCGGGTCAGTATGATTCTATTTCCCTGAGCCTACCTTTCCGAAGCCAGAGTTATTAGCATTTTCCGAGATTACCCTTTGATTACGACCCCGAGCCTGCCCAGTGATTTTGTCCTTTTGCCCTTCTGATTCCTGAGTATCGACCTTTTGACTGCCCTATTACTACTTCTCTCTGCCTCACGATTTTGTACCTCTGATTCCCTGATTCTTGGTTTTGACCCCTGCCTGTTAATAAACAACTCTTTTGCCTAATCCCTGATCTGCGTCTGGGTCCTTACATGGTCGTCACAGGACGTACTGACCAAGATGGACCCAGCAGATCCAGACCAGCTCCGCTTCGCCCTCGAGCAGCAAGGTGCCATGCTCGGAGCGCACCAGGACCATCTGGAGCGTGTGACTGAACACCTGCAGTCTCTCACCTCCCGTTTGGCTGAGCTTACCCTCACGCTGCGAGCTCCGGTCATTAACCCCGCACCCCAGCATGCCGCGGCGCCACTTCAACCCGAGCCTTCCTCCGCGCCGGTGCGCGAACCACGTCTGCCTCCTCCTGAGAGATACGCAGGTGAACCGGGAGGTTGTCGTGCGTTCCTGACGCAGTGCCAGTTGATCTTCCAACTGCAGCCATCCACGTTTCCCAGCGAATTATCCCGGTCGCCTCGTCATCACCCAACTGACTGGTCGTGCCAAGTCCTGGGCTACCACCGCGTGGGAGGGCTCTCTTCCCTGCTGTCAGAGCTTTGACCGGTTTTCCGAGGAGATGAGGAGGGTCTTCGACCGGTCTAAGCAGGGTCATGACGCGGCTCGAGAGATGCTCTACCTACGCCAGGAGGGAGGGTCGGTGTCGGATTACGCCATTCGTTTCCAGACCTTGGCTAACGCCTGTGGCTGGGGAAGGAAGGCGCTGTACGACGCCTTCATCTGTGGACTCTCCGAACATCTTAAGGACGAGATCCTGACTCGTGACCTGCCAGAGTCCTTCGATGACCTTATCAGCCTTGCCATCCGCGTGGACTCCCGGCTTCAGGAGCGTTGTCGCTGGCGTAGTTCCGGAGGTTTTCCCGGGTCTGGGAGGACCGGGGTCAGGTCACCGATCGGTGCCTACAACCACCCTAGGGCAGCTCCATCTACTACCCGGGCCTGAACCCATGCAGCTGGATCGGACCCGCCTTTCTCGTCAGGAGCGTGACCGCAGGATGGCCAACCGATCCTGTCTCTACTGCGGTGAGTCTGGGCACTTCATTTCCAGCTGCCTACTAAGGAGCCAACGCCCACTAGTTAAGCGAGGAGCACTAGTGGGTGTCATTCCTATTGAACGCTCCGAAACAACGGACCTGCCTCTGGCGAGTGTGCCACTCCCCCCGGTTCCCCTGTCCCCTAAGTCCCGTGCCAGCCTCCTGCTTGTTCCCCCTCTCCCCTGTTGCATCCCTTCTTCTGTTCCGAGTTCTGTTCCGAGTTCCCTTCCCCTGTTTTCCGAGAAATTTTTGCCTGTCTGAGATCCTGTCCCGTGTTTTGCCCCTTGCCTGTCTGAGATCCTGCTCCGTGTTTTGCCCTTTGCCTGTCTGAGATCCTGCTCCGTGTTTTGCCCCTTGCCTGTCTGAGATCCTGCTCCGTGTTTTGCCCTTTGCCTGTCTGAGATCCTGCTCCGTGTTTTGCCCCTTGCCTGTCTGAGATCCTGCTCCGTGTTTTGCCCCTTGCCTGTCTGAGATCCTGTCCGTGTTTTGCTCCTTGCCTGTCTGAGATCCCGCCACGTTTTGACCTGTAAGATCCCACCCTGTGTTTTGCCCCTTGTCTGCCTGGCTTTCTCCCTTCTCCTAGTATCCTGGTCTGTCTGTTTTTCTGTTTTTGTGTGCCTCCTGTTGGAACGCCATGAGGCGTTCCTTTGGGAGGGGGTACTGTTACGTTCTGAGTGTCTGTTCTGTTTGTTTTTGTACTTTGTTTATTTATCATTCTTCGAGTACTGTTATGTTCTGAGTGTCTGTTCTGTTTGTTTTTGTACTTTGTTTATTTATCTTTATTCGAGTCATGTTTCTTTCACGTTCTGTTCCCCGTCTGTTATTGTTCCTGTTCCTGATCCTCTCCTTGTCTTGTCATTCACTTCGGAGTTTACATTTCGGGGATTTCAATCTTCGCTTAGTTTCTCGTTTTCTTCCTTCCTACTTTCTTGATCGCACTTTGTATATATTAGTTAGGTGTGTACTGTACTAACTAACTAATCTACTAACGTTAGGGATTTAGATTAGGTTACTAACACTACTAATCACTAATTATCTCACGCTTCTGACTTTCGTTCATTCTCTCTCATTATCCTATCCCTGATTAGCTTTTCACTTTCCCTTTCATACGCACGCACTTTCTCTCTTTGCGTTTCCTCCCCTTCTAGCTATGCACGTGTCTGCCTGATCTCCCAGGTCGTTTATTGTCTATGTGTCTGTCATTCCCAGTCCGTGTCTTTCGTTTCCCTCGTTATTCTATTAGCGAATTCCCTCGTTATTAGATTAACGATTCCCATTGTTTTCACCTGTGTTCCTCCCCTCTCTCCTCCCAGTCACACCTGAGCCCTATTGTGTTTTCCTTCCCTGCCTGTATATTAGTTCAGTGTTCATGTTCATTCCTTGTGTATCGGTTCTGTGTTCTTGTTCTTTCCCGGGTCAGTATGATTCTATTTCCCTGAGCCTACCTTTCCGAAGCCAGAGTTATTAGCATTTTCCGAGATTACCCTTTGATTACGACCCCGAGCCTGCCCAGTGATTTTGTCCTTTTGCCCTTCTGATTCCTGAGTATCGACCTTTTGACTGCCCTATTACTACTTCTCTCTGCCTCACGATTTTGTACCTCTGATTCCCTGATTCTTGGTTTTGACCCCTGCCTGTTAATAAACAACTCTTTTGCCTAATCCCTGATCTGCGTCTGGGTCCTTACCGCGGTCGTCACAATGTTGTAGGAAAGTTTTTCTTTTGGAGGCCACCTAACATCATATCATATTTTCTTTACAAAATCTACTGTTAATTTTGTTATGCCTAATGAATGCATTTTTTGTGACTCAATTTTGGTTTTATCTGTTGGTGTTGTTTTCCTATGCTGTAATACTGTGTTGTGATGCCTCGTTGACCAATGCCTCTATTTCCTGACCTATAAATGTAAGTTTTCTTTTTCTCGTTGTTCCCTTGCTACTTGTGCCTGGTTGCTGCCCATCGATTTCTTGGCATGATCTGAACGTGTGAGCGTGTCATGTTGTTTCGGACCCTTTTTTATGGGTGTATCCTATCATCAATTGCGATTGAGAGCATTTCATTTCTTTGATTGCATAATTAGAACCAGTCCTGGTAAATTGGTCGTTAATGTGTCACTATTTGCAACCACAGAATAGCCGCAATAAAAACAAGCGTCTTTGCGCTGCGACTATCTTAGTAAATCTGGCCCTGAGCGTATCATTTTATGTTTCCACAGCACAGACCGTTATTGGAGCGTGCCCATACCAGCAAGAGTCTCACTCAACCACACAGAGGCTGCATAGGACCATGGGTCCACTCACAGAGACCGCATAGGACCACGGCTCCACTCAACCACACAGAGACCGCATAGGACCACGGCCCCACTAAACCACACAGAGACCGTATAGGACCACAGGTCCACTCAACCACACAGAGACCACGTAGGACCACGGCTCCACTCACAGAGACTGCATAGGACCACAGGTCCACTCAACCACACAGAGACCGCATCGGACCACAGGTCCACTCAACCACACAGAGACCACATAGGACCACAGGTCCACTCAACCACACAGAGACCACATAGGACCACAGGTCCACTCAACCACACAGAGACTGCATTGGACCACAGGTCTACTCAACCACACAGAGACCGCATAGGACCACGGCTCCACTCACAGAGACTGCATAGGACCACAGCTCCACTCAACTACACAGAGACCGCATAGGACCGTGTTGTCCGTATGTTGGCTGAACCTGTATGTTGGCTGTATCTATCTGTGCATAATATTTTTAATAATTTTATATATTTATTTCAGATTTTTTCCCGGTTTTTCTCCCGATTTGGTTGCCAATTAAACCCTCTATTTACTTCAATTCCCCACCCTCACGACTCCATCGCCCGTCCTCCGGGATCGAGACACACATTCCTGGTTGAGTGTTCCCGCCTCTTTCGAGACGGGAAATCTTCCACGGACTCCTTAACCTTCTCCTCGACGAACTCGTGCCGGCTCTCCCTCCCCCCTCTCCCGGAGGCGGACAGCCAAATGCCGCCTCCGATCAGGCTGACGACCAGGGCCGGTCTGGTAGAGACGCGGGTTTCGATCCGCGTCCCTAACGGGCAGCGCACACCACTCCGAAGCGTGGTGCATTAGACCGCTGCGCCATCCGCCAGGCCCATAATATTTTTGTTAGAAATAACAAAAGCACATTTATATTTATATGATATTTTTATTTAAGACAACTAGTTGAACATCTGAAGGTGTTCCGGGATTAGCTCTTGAGCAGACGATGATACACAACTAGCTTTATAACTGTGTATAGGTGTAGCTGTAGAACAGGTGTAGCAGTACTGTAGGTGTGGCAGTAGGACAGGTGTATCAGTTGTGGAGGTATAGCAGTAGGGCAGGTATAGTTGTAGTGAAGGTGTAGCAGTAGAAGAGGTGTAGCAGTAGTGAAGGTGTAACAGTAGAACAGGTGTACACACTGATTGGCTTTATAACTGTACTCACATACAGCTCAGCTGGCACATGGCAAACCTGGTAAAGGTAACTGTCTAATGGCAGTCTGTGAAGTTACAGCACCTCTGGAACTCTTGGTACTGCATTACAACCAAATCTCTAACCACTCTCTCAATCTGTCTGTCCTCTGACCACTCTATCAGTCTGTCTGTCTGTCCTCATGCTGACAAAAGACATCACTTTTGGAACATTTGAACCAGGAATGAAAGGAGGAAGGAAGAGTTTCTAAATGGGGGTTCTACGACTGCAAAACAAACAAACAAACAAGCAAATAAAGGAAGAGATGACTCATCCATTCACCTCCATCATACATCAGAGAGGTGGCATCTCACTCTTACACACACACACACACACTCACTCACTCACATCACAGCGGTAGCATCTTACACACAGGGGTGACACAATCTAGTCATGAGCACTAAGCCTTTGTCTATATGGACATATCATGTGCCCAAGACCATGAGGCAGTGCTGAGAGGGTGTTCATTGGCTCTAAATAGCGCTTTGTATTTATACTTCTTTCTGCTGGTTGAAGCCTGTGGAACCCTCTCAGAAGTGCCCTTACGGTGGGCAGGTCTGTCAGCACAGAATGAGGCCATGGCACTGGGCGGGGCAGTGACCGTCCAAGCAGAGCTGCTGATGGGATGAGGTCAGCTGTAGGACAGGTGTAGCCATAGTGCAGGTGTAACTGTGTATAGGTGTAGCAGTTGTGCAGGTGTAGCCGTAGTGCAGGTGTCAATGTAGGATAGGTGTAGCTGTAGTGGAGGTGTAGCTGCAGAATGATGTCCCTGATGAGGCTGTAGCTGTAGCAGAGCGGCAGCAGAGCGAGGGCGAGCGTTACCTATCTGAGCCGCACACTGCGACACAGTCATGCACCACTGCAGAAACACTTTAGGAAACATTGATCTGTCCTCGGCGCACAGGAAGGCCGTTACACTGCCACCCAGGGGCTTCTGGGAAACAGATACACAATTTCAGCAGCACATCTGGACCTCTCACGGTTACACTGAGCTTAAAAAACCAGGGAGGCACAACAAAAATTCTATGCTAAATAATTTTTAAGGACAAACATTCAGATGAATGGTGAGATGAAAGCGTCATTAGGAGGATTAGGCCACCTCGACACACAGCGGAGCTTCGCTCCTCAAAGTGCAAATGAGCAGTAGGTGAGACTCCATCATGAAACATACATTTATGACCCAAGGAATCAATATGTCAAACATTATGGTAATTTCATCAGAGTAAGACAACCTCAAAAACCCTGTTCAGTATTTAAAACCTGCAGATCATGTGTAAGATAAGTGATCTCCCAGTCTTCAGATCTAATATAATATAATAACATAACATATGCCAACTTACAGTAGTGAATGCATACATTTAGCAGAATATGTGGTCCCAATTAGAATCAAACCCACAACCGAAGCATTGTGAACACCATGCTCTACCTACTGAGCCACACAGAACCACACATCTCTCCTCCAACCCCAAAACAGAAATTTGCCCACCACAGTGTCTCTCCCCAGCAGTCTCCCTCTCCCTCAATTTCAATATGCTTTATTGGCATGAAATACAGAAGGTAAATATTGCCAAAGCGTAGGATACACAGTACTAGTAAAAAAATAATTTAAAAAAATGTAAAAGACACAGAATACTAATTAAAGTAAAAGACACAGCATATATATACTAGTGAACATGAGGAAAATAAACATTTTTTTCTTTTTACAGCCTAACTAATTAATTATAATTTATATTCTTATAATTTCAATATATTAATTATTATATCTCCATAGAGATAATAAGTGTTGGTTGGTTACTCACTGTGCCAGGTTGTGGCATGTGAATACATATTGGGCTGCGAGTGGGTCTGTTGGCCCCTCCCACAAAAGGACTCACTGCTTTGGAATTTGGAAGTCTCTCTCTTTCTCTCCCTTTCTGTCTCTCAGCAGTCTATCTCTCTTTCAAATTCAAAAATGCCTTATTGGCATGATCACATACTGCATGGTATTGCCAAAGCAATTGTTAACATAAAATACATAAAATATGCTGTAGATAACAACATCAATGACACACATAAAAAATAATTAATGAATTGATTCATTCATAAAATTGGGAATTATGTTTTTAAAATTAGCCATGAATTTTCGGACATTCAAATATTCACTAGTGTCTCTCTCTGTCACAGTCTCTCTCCAGTGCAGAGTGTTTTTGTTCCCCTACTCTCTGACACAGTAACCTGCAGTTTCACACGTTTTGCTCCCATGGCAACCATTTCCCTGAGCTCTGAGAACAAGGGAACACCTTGCGTCCAGGTGCGTAGTGTAACTGACACCCCATGGCCCATCTCCCGATCAACGCCCCAAACAGGCCCGAGAGGCACCCATCTCGCCCTGTACTCCCCAAATATGGAACAGACAGTCTCACTGACCACAGGAGGCCCACAGCTGCAAGCACAGAGCCTGTGTGCGCGCATGTGTGTGTCTACGTGCGTGCGAGTGAGTGTGTGTGTGTGCGTGTCTATAGTACAATATAGAAGGTGATTGTGATTAAATTGAGGAAGCAACAGAGTTGAACAGGGAGAGGGAGGGACAGAGGGAGATATACAACACACGGGATCACATGATAAAAATGTTATTGTAGCGAGAGAGAGAGAGGAGGAGGAGGAGAAGGGCATTGCACCACAGAGATGAGCTGAAGTAACGGGGCCTATAAATAAACAGGTTTTGCATTCAAACTGAAAGAAGCATTTTTCCCACAAATCGGATGATTACGATGACAAGGTTCATTAACATTGACTGCACAATTTGTAGCACAAGTTTCTATTATGTTTATAATACTTACATACTTTCATAAATTGTAAAGAACAGATTAATGCTGTTGACGAAAGCATCATATAGCAGGATGTACGTAGGATGTTTTTTAGAATGTTGTCTATTTTTAGCCCCGGTCCTGGGCTCTGTAGTAAACAGTATGAGTGCGCTGTCAGAAATAAAGTGCCGCTGTGTTACATTTCCCGTCACCATTAATACAGCCCCGTAAGAACGCTGCTGTAGTGTAGCAGTAGCGCTTACCTTATTGTTGTTCTATTCCTGTGTACAAGGCTTCGCTCTGACTCGTTGATGTCAGTGAGGAACTGGGGCATTACCTGGAGTGTCAGGTGTCACTATGCGCAGGTGCAGTGAGTGCATGTCTGTGTGTGTGTGTGTATGTGTGTGCATGTGCACGTGTATGATTAGGGGTGCATGTGTGTGTGAGAGAGTGAGTGTGAGTGTGTGTGTACCAGACAACAGAACATTCCCTCTTTCTTCACAGTACCCTATGGCAGTGGGTATTTGCAGTATATATCAAAATAATTCTAGTTCAGTAACTCTGCTAGACTGCTACCGATACAATGATTTAACAGTCAGACCTGATCCAACAGGGCCTACAGATTGACCACTGTCCAGAGTATTCCAGCACTGACTCAGGCACCGACACACTCACTGACTCACGTACTGACTCACATACTGACACACATATCGATTCACATACTGACTTACGCACTGACACACGCATTGACTCACGCACTTACACACACACACTGACGCATGCAATGACCCATGTACTGACACACTCATACACTGTACTGTCATATACTGTCACTAGCACTGACTCACACACTGACACATACACTGACACATACATTAACTCACGCACAGACATATGCAGCACTGACAACAGTAAGACAGAATGATCATTCGCATTTCCACTAAAACCCAGCTTTTTAATCTCCTAGAACTCTGGGAAACAGAAGACTTGTGCTACAGTCAAATAAACAACATGTATTCGACATATATTTAGCTTTTTTATTGTTAAAAGTGTCTGAGTGTTCCGCTAAGGCAGCTGGAGCTCTGATTCACACCTGTGGGACACGTCACCACCATGATTGGCCAGCACAAATGACGTTCTGTCTCCAGGCCATGGCAGCCTGCAGGAGAACAGAATGCCATTCTTCATAAACAGGGCAGCTAACTGGCTAACACAAAGGCCATTCACATTACTGCTCATTCCTGATGAACTGTGTGTGTGTGTGTGTGAGTGAGTGTGAGAGAGAGTGTCTGTGTGAGAGAGAGAGAGTGTGTGTGTGTGTGTGTGTGTGTGTGTGTGTGTGTGTGTGTGTGTGTGTGTGTGAGAGAAAAATGTGTATGCATGTGTGTGGTAGAGAGAGTGTGTTTGTTAGTGTGTGTGTGGGGGGGGTGTGAAGAGAGAGTGTCTGTGTGAGAGAGAATGTGTGTGTGAGAGAGAGAGAGAGAGAATGTGTATGTGTGTGTGTGTGAGAGAGAGAGAGAGAGAGAGAGAGAGAGAGAGAGAGAGAGAGAGAGAGAGAGAGAGAGAGAGAGAGAGTTTGTATAAAGCTGCAGGATTTGGCTACATATTTACATGCATATCTGCGTAACTCTATAAACATTTTTTTATTGACTTTAGAATAATTCAGCTTCATAATATTGGTGGGTTGCAATAAAAAAAGCCTGCAGTCACTGCCCTACATATGCCAGTTTAAGTGTAATATTCTACACTCACCACAAGATGGAAATAGCTGTATAGATTAACTGCGGTTAGTGGCATTTAGGTCTACATCAGGACTGTTCACCTGGGGGCCCAGGGGCCAAAGACAGCCACCACAGGCATACTCTTCACTGAGAAAGAAAAATATATATTATTCGGATGAATCAAACTTTGTGCCTATATTCAGGACTGCATCTGCGCAGTGTCAGTGTACCTCCCACTAGAGACAGAATTAGTAATATGTGTGCATACCTGTGTGCAAGGTATTTACTTTATTTATACACACATAGAATACAGCTCATTCACACATTGCTTTATAAATAGTATGTGGAAAATGTGTGGCCCGTACGCAACATTCCTGAAGAGAACCTGGCTCCAAGGAAGAACATGGTAGCTAGCTTGTCATCAATGTTTCGGCTTAGTTTTAGCGTGATAGTGTAATGAGCAGTGCTGTAAACTAGTATTGGATAGCTGAAAGATATGAGCCTGGGCAGTATCCTACACATTTCTCTAGGCTGAATTTGAATCATAGACCCTGTTATGGTCAGTGTTAGTAGCAGTTTGGTAGCAGCCCTCAAGACTGAACATTTAAAAAAAAATGATGGAAAGAAAAGCCTTCTTCCTTTTTGGTTTTGGTTTTGGAAACTTTCTACTTTTCCAAGCGTTGAACGCACCAGTGTGATATACTGACCCGCCCCCACACACACACACACACACACACGCACATACCATGATCTATTGTGTGGAGCATGTGTCAAAGGTATGTTAGGGGTGTGTTGGTGGTGTGTTGGGGCACAAAAACACAGAAAGCAGTCAGCACCAATCACACAACAGCATAAAAACAGAGACACAGTGCTCAGGAAGATGCACCCCACACCTTAACCACCAGAACTCAAGTGTTTCATTGTCAGTTACCTGTACATACTATTTTCAGTGTGTGTGTGAGGGGGGGGGTCCACAACAGGTGAAGCTGAGGCCCGGAGGGGGAAGGGGGCTGATCTGACCTTGACCTTCTCTGACGCTCTGGTGATAATGCTGACTGCCCCTGCTGCTCTGATGATGTTATGAAGATGATGGTGATGATGATGTGCTCACTACCCCTGATGCTGCCTGCCTCACTACTGCAAAATATGGGGACTATCCTCATATAAAACGCCTGACATCATATAATTTAAGACAATCCTACCATTCTCATTCAATAGCATTGACAAAAATGGGGGGGGGGGATCTGACCTCCTCTTCTGCTCTGGCGATATTGCTCACTGCCCCTGCTGCTCTGATGATATGATGATGATGATAATGATGATCTCCTTTATTTCTGAACAAAGTGCCCTATAGTATCAATCTCACACGACGAGGGTTTTTCTCCAACTTCACAATCCTCAATGTCAAGCAGTAAGCTAGTTAGCCCAGTTCGGTTGAAACATGCGTGATGAAACCAATTCTTTGCTAGATAATGTTAACTAGTACCTAACTTTAGCTAGAACAAAACGGCAGCTTATTATTTGACACTTTGAGTATACAAAGATTTTCTTCTAGAATGTCATGCTAACTAGCTAGCTAGCTAAAATCACATTTGATCTGAACTGCAAACGTCAGCTAGCTAGCTAACGTTAGCCCAGTTCAGTTGAAACATGTGAGATAAGACACATTTTTTGCTAGATAATGTTAACTAGTAGCTAAAATCTCATGTTTGATCTGAACTGAAAACGTCAGCTAGCTGGCTAATGTTAGCTATGCTAGCCCAAGCAAGTTAGCAGATTGACAAATCAATGCAATTATCTAACATTAGCTAGCTACTGTGGCTAACTTTAAAACTCCATGAGATCAATTTAGAATAGAAGTGATTAACAGTTCAATTAAAATACAGATTTACAATAATAGAGGAATAAAGACCAAATAATTCAAACTATTGCTAACCTCACCTGTAACAGACATCACTCTCCAAAATCTCCTGTGCCCAAGCTGCAAATATTGTAGCTATCTTCTATTGGACAGGGATGGAGCCTGATCTTGATTGATGGAGGCATGTCAAAATCTGATTGGATGTACGGCTCAGAAGCTCAGCTTCCAGGCAGGTCAATATTGTCCAATTAAATCCCCCAAAACCCATCACATGTTATTCCATTAAATACAGTAAGTCCATAGAAACCCAGAGACAACTGCGACCGGCTGAAGTTCCACTGACAGCTTCAAGCATGTGAGGCGATAGATAGTGCTGCTTTAAACAAAACATTTCAGTCTAAGTGACATACCATGGAATTGAAATACCACTCTCTATCTGTGGTATTTTTAAAAATAGATATTAAGTAAGAATGTTTATTTATGTTGTATTTAAAAAATATTTCCCATCCCTCCCAAAATCATAGGGGAAGCCGAGCTTCCCTCGTTGTCTTAAAGAAATCACCACTGGTGTGTGACAGTAGGAAGGGGGTTTGTAGATCTGATTCTATTGTCTGAATTGCCAGCCAGAGACACAACAGAGTAGGAAGTTACTGGTAGATTTAACTCTGCATGAGGGCATGAATGTGTGCCTACATGTGAGAATGTGTTTCCGTGGAAGAACGCCTTTATTTTACCACACGCACAAATTTTTACTCACTCACACTTTACACTTCATATTTTTTCCACAGTATTTTCACTCACTACATACACACTTAATTGTTTCCTCACACACAACAGTTTAACATATTACATATAGTACAATACTACAATATACTACAATACTACATTACGACAATATACATATACATATACTACAGCCACCCAGGTACTCTTCACATACCCTCCAGATTGATTTACTTACACACTACACACACATCAACACTATTTGAGTCACACTTTACATGCATATACACACACACTCAGTCACACTTTACACACACACACACACACACACACACACACACACACACACACACACACACACACACACACACACACACACACACATACACAAGCACACATCTAGACAATTTTACTCACTTTATAATCTTTATACTTTATACGCTCAAACTGCACTTTTATCAGGCCACCTGAATAACCCACTGAGTTCTTGCCCCCCTCGGATTTTCGTGCGCGAGGAAATTTAGAACTACAAATAAAATACACTTCAATTGGATACTTATAATTTATTTTCCCAAGCCAAGCGGAGCCGCAGCATAAGGATGAAAGAGCCGCAGCATAAGGGTGAAAGAGCCGCATGCGGCTCCGGAGCCGCAGGTTGCCGACCCCTGGTCTACCCTAACGGAATGGGTAGACGATATGAAACAATGGCCCGACGTTAGCATTGTCAACTATTTCGTTCTTAGTTCTCGTATAAGCACAGAGGCTTATAATTATCTACATAGCAATAAGATCTATAAACTATTGTGTAAAAAAAGACCGCAAGTTTACTTTCTTAAGAGCTGAGGCTGAGCCTAGCCAGAGTACCAACAAACCCAAACAGCTGGCTTGGGTAATGATGAGAGCCAGTGGTGTGATCAAAACAGAACCTGATATTACAGGTTCTGTTTAGAGCTAGGTAACATGGGAAATCATGTAGCCATGCAGCAGCTATTATCTGGAAGGTAGGGATATACGGTATGTATTAGAGTAGCGCAATTGTATTAACCATAAAAAGCGTCACTAGCTTGCAAGACAGCTCTCTCTTCTCTCTTCATGCAGTCTATACACATTTTGTCAAACTCTGAAAACAATACACATACCATACTATAATAATGACTTGTTTATGTATTTGTCCAGGCTTTTAATAATGTAAAGATACCTTGAGTTTGAAAAACAATGCAATTATTTTTCTTGATCCAGGTCCAGAATGCAGAGGTTAGTGGAAAGACCGGACTGTAGTGTGTAGGGTGCCGGTCAAGGACATGTTTTGCAAGTCCGATTGTGTTGAAAACAGGCTCCATTCATAAAATCCTTAAGTTTTCGGGAGTTATTTGTGCACCCTCGAACGGCACATGTTGAGCCCAAAGACATTATCTATCTGGTGAGAATTCTAAACGTTAGCTACATTTAGCTAACAACTTGCCTTTGGGGCTCACGGAGGTTAGTAACCATCCCGGAAATGTGTCAAGTGTCATGGTGACACCCATTGTCTCTCTCAGAAAAGTAGTGGATATAAACTGCAGTATTATTGACAGGATCAAAACCAGCCATATTTTCCCCTACCAATGCAGTATTTTTCATTTATAAATATGAATCTCCTGCTGAATAAAATGCTGATGCTGGTAAATGTGGAATCAGAATCTTTCTTCTGTTCTTCTACTTCTACAGAGGCTGTGGGCAGGGACATGCTCTGGCCTGGACAACCTCAGCAAATTGATAACGCCTTATAACAAACAAGCTAACAAATTAGAACCCACTGAGGGAAGTCACGCGAACACATTATACACCCACAGAGGAAAGTCACGTTAACACATTAGCACCCACAGAGGAAAGTCACGTTAACACATTAGCACCCACAGAGGAAAGTCACGTTAACACATTAGCACCCACAGAGGAAAGTCACACTAACACATTAGCACCCACAGAGGAAAGTTACACTAACACATTAGCACCCACAGAGGAAAGTCACACTAACACATTAGCACCCGCTGAGGAAAGTCACACTAACACATTAGCACCCGCAGGGGAAAGTCACACTAACACATTAGCACCCACAGAGGAAAGTCACACTAACACATTAGCACCCACAGAGGAAAGTCACACTAACACATTAGCACCCACAGAGGAAAGTCGCGTTAACACATTAGCACCCACAGAGGGAAGTCTGGAAAGATTGATAATGATCTTAGTATATCGGTGATCTCCTGCCCTGGGCCACAGGAGCCCTTGTACCTGCTAATCACTGGCAAATAAACGTCACATGTGCAAAACGGCCTCAGGCAGTAGGATTAAAGCATTCCCCAAATCAGGGCATGTTGCTTTTCTGTGAACATAAATCCCTCCTTATGGCTGGCCTAGATGTGCGACAAGGTGTGTCTGCAGCAGTCTGAGGAGAGAGGGCACTGTGTGCAAAGAGAAAGAAAATAGAAATGAATTATTGAATTCATTAAAACATCTGCTGTATTATTTAAAGTTACTATGGTGATTCAGTCACATGATGAAGTGATTTATGGTGTTCCTTTTATTATTCATTGACATCTTCTGATGATCTGAATGGAAATTAAAATGTTTAAGAACATGCACCATATGACAAAAATAACCATGCCTTTAACTTCACTTAAATGGGTTGAGGGAAAGTTGAGGTATTTCAGAATAGATTACATTAGCATTTCAGTCACCACACCTGCGTAGCATAACATGGAGACATCAATCACTTTCCATTTAATTAAATGACCTGTTTAATTATGAGTGGTGACCCTGCTTGTCCAACAAAGGGTATTTTGGGCAATATATAAATAAAACAAGTATGGCAGCTGGACCAGTGTTTCAGAACAGGAATGTTTTTAACCATGTTTATCCCTGTTTCTCTCTCTTTAACCATGTTTATCCCTGTTTCTCTCTCTTTAACCATGTTTATCCCTGTTTCTCTCTTTATCTCTTTTCTCCCAGTTTGGAGAACCTAATCATACTTGCAGGCCTGCCTCATTGCTGCAAGGTCCTCAGTTTTTGTTTACTCCAAAGAGTAAGTTGCTTCTTTTCATGCTTCTTTTCACGCTGCAGTCCAGGTGCGCAGCCAGTACACTTCATATACTGCAGGCAGACTGCAGACGCCTGATTGTCCAGAGGGACTGTAGGTGTACGATGCTATGAAGACAGTCCTGTTGACTAAAAACCCTCCCTCCCTGGGCAACTCTAAGGCCCATAATGCACCATTCTGCAGGGCTGAAACCCTCCCTCCGTGGCTGACACTACAGCCCATAATGCACCATTCTGCATTCAGCACTGACAGGGGCAGGATTCCAGGAAAGGGCCGCACCCAATACTTCTTTAAATATTTTTATACGTGCAATATATTAATTTATTTAGAATAAGCCTTGGCTTAATAATAATAATAACAATAACAATAACAATAATAATAATAATAATAATAATAATAATAATGAAAATATGGATGGAGGTTACAAGACACTGAATCTTCTGCTGCCAGTGGTGATTGCTACACTTTTGAGTTGAGTGACTTGATTTATTTGAGACTTGTATTTGATAGTGTTGGTAGCAGGTGAACACTGAGGTCAGGGTGACATTTCTCAGGTAGGACAGTGATGACTACTGAGGTGGCAACGCCTGTGTATATATGAGGCACTATTCCTGAATCTGTACTCATGTATGTCAGTGTGTATATATGTGCATATATATATACACACACATACATGCATACATACATACATATGAGAAAGAAATATGAGAGAAAAACTCATTTTTATGCTAAGGAAACCCGTGTTTATGTATGTCCATGACGTGTTAATGGTGTCAGGGGATATGGAAGTCCTTAAGTAGCCAACTCTTAAGCGAATGAAAAAACGGGTAAATGTCACCCATGCACATTTGAAATACAAACGATTTAATAATTATTTTTATATTACATAAAACATGACACCACTTTACAGTGTAGCCTAGTCCCGCGGGAATAATCCATTGTGTTCACCGCATCGCCTCGCGCTCACGGTCCCAGCGATCCTGGGCCAGAACGGAGAAATCTATACTTACCGACCCTACTCTCGGCACCAACCATGAATTATCAAAAATAATATTGTTAATACAAGTTTAACAAATCAGCGTCGTAGCATGCCATTTTGCTTAGTTTTTTAATGTCCAATTGTAAACAGCATGGAGTGAATTGTTTGTTCTAAAAAAAATCGTTTGAGCAAAAATGCGACGTTTGGCATTAAAAGCACTATGCAAAAAATATCAACCGTTTTAATGATAGTTCACACTACACCCGGCATGGACTGCGTGTCCTGAGTGCTACAAGGAGACGATGTAATTCCTTTGAAGTACAACACAACAGAGAAGGTACGGAGGCGCGTGCAGGCATTGTGCAGGAAAGATGATATGCCCGTCATAGTGGGCTGGCAGAGATCCCGCTTATCAACCACCGTGATGCTTAGTCTGCCATTCAATATTTCACGGACAAGATGGACCTCAGCGCGTAATTAATGTTAAAATAATCGGTTCCAAAGCAGAGAATCCGCAGATGAGAATTTGTTTGGGCTTGTTTGAAATGAGGCTTGTTTCCTTAAATATTTGCAGGGAAAACAGGAAAGAAAGATACGATCAAGAGACGTGAACGTGGTAGACAAGGCCAATGGTCAATCCAAAAAATCAGATGATGATGTCTTTTACAGTCGTTCTCCTCTAACACGCGAAAAGAACGCATTGAAATGTGCATGCTAATGCACATCCCCTTCCTCCTTCGCCCCCCTCTTCCCTGGACCTTACATCAAGAGGAAAATCAGGCAGGTTTCCATTCAGCGTTTGAACATAAGAAACGCGACAAGGTCAGCATTATAAACAAAGCACACTTGTGTGACATATAGAATACAGCTTATTAAATCCAAGATCCTACCACTCGGTCAGAGATTTCCCCCCTCCGCTCGCTGTCTCCGCGCGCCTTTGTGTTCTGCGCCGCTCTGCGTCTCTGCTGCGCTGCTGCACGCGGAGCTCCGACCTCTTTGTGATGCTGATGCTGCGGGTGCTCGCTCCTCGCGGCAGACACGCAGGATCGAGCCACGAGAGCATCCGCTCCGGAGAGGAGCCGCTTCCAACACAGCTGCACGTGAACAGGGAGGGTGTGGCCGAGCTAGCGCGTGCCATTTGAGCCTGCTTCACTGCAACAATTTTATTCGATTTGCCCCGTCACCTGTCTGTTAATCAAATAGTTGTGTTTTTATGTCATCCTGATTTGAAAAATTTTAACAACAAACCGACTGGTTAACACCACGTAGTCCATAATATGTAAACTAGCCTATTCTGCCTTTTTTTTAAACAAAATCCGTAAAAGTGGACTATTTTCTCTGACTGTAGATTGATAGTAGGCCTACCTATTATTTTCATGCAAAAGAATGGAGGTGTGATGCTGAACGGTGCATGTCAGTATGTGCGATTATTACGCAGATGTATATTAATCCGAAATATAAACTGTTTTAATGAAGCAACAGGGCCGTGTCACGTGAATGGTAACTATTCTGGAAATGTGATGGAACAACGAGCGATTGTTTGGTCGCGAGGGAACGGGCTCACACGGGGTCTTGACTTGGCAAGTCATTTAATCATGCAGCCGATTCTTCAGACAGATTCTGTTTCTCGGGCGTGGGATTCTGTTTGGCTCTGCACTGGGCATTATGTGGCGTGCAGCGACTCGCTGTCCCTTCCGAAAGATCCGTTATTATAGGAGCCATAAAAGGTGTACAAAGCAAACGCAAACCACGTGATACGTTATATTTTAAAAAACAGAAGGGTAATTTTAAGATATAAATGGATTCATACATTGACAGTTGTGAGAAAAATCTGGACTTGCTACGCCTGCAGTATACGTGTCCGTGCACGGAGAAAAGTATGGCCCGTCTCATCCCTTTCTGCCCCAAAGGACACTTATATGACTACTATTCCCAGAATGCCATACTGTAAACAGACATGCGATTTACCTCACTCCTCTGTTGAGGGGAACTAGACAGCGCTTGTACTGAAGGAGAAGTTATGGGTACGTGGTAGTTTTTCCCCATTTTCATTCTCTCACATAAAATAGTCTTATTTGTAAACACCAAACGAGCATAGGTTATGGCGCCGCGTAAACAGGAGTTTTCGCTGAAAAGGTCCAGCGGAACGAGGAGCGGCTCGGTGCTAAATTTGAGACCACCGGTGAACTCGCTCTCGTTGCGCCGCAGCTCAGCGGTCTTGCCCTCGGTGCTGACGTTCGCAGTGATCGTGGCGTCCGGAGGCCTGTTGCTCATGATTGAGAAAGGACTGCTAAACAGCGTGGACACCCCTCCACCCAGAGGAGACAGCAAGAAGTGGGACTACCTCAGGCCACCACAGCATCAAGATCCGGCCGCGGACGCCGAATCCCAGGTAACGTTAACACAGGGCCAGGTTATGTATAAGAATGTACGAAAATATGGGTAGCAATGATTTGGAACAGTGCTTGTTTAGTTTCTGCGAAACATAATTGCTGAAAGTTTAGTTGTAACTTGGCCTCATTTTGATATCAGTTTGGTATACAGGCCGATTTTAGTAACTGTGTTTTACAGATGTATAGTGTATGCTCTATATACGAGTAACTTGGTTGGACATTTTTTACGTGGAAAACGGTTTATTGAAACTACAGATAGTGTGGAACAGGTCTGCAAATCAGACATGGTCAGCTGTGTTTTAGCACGAGCACTCTGGGATTAAAATCAGACAATTACTCTTAAAATGTGTCTACTGGGGATACGTATTAATAGTAGTTATACGTTCGAGGTGTGTGTAGGTAAGTTGCAACGCTTCACCTATGCCACAACCGTACTACCTGGCATGGTGAGTGGGACAATGTGTAATTGCGTTGCAGGTGCTTTGTGTTGTGTTATGGTTGCACAAATCATCGAATCGACTAAGGAATTCCTAGATGAAACATAATCCAGAAGTGGGCAGAATCATGGCTGATGACATTCAATACCTAAATGTAAAGTTATGCATGTGGGAAATAGAGTTGTATCTGAACCAAATCTATTAGGATCTAAGCAGTGTGCTGTACCAGTAAAAAAGATTGGTATAAATCAAAGGAGGTTATATTGATATATAATGCCTTTGTCAGTACTGTGTGAGTTCTGGGCACCACAACACAAGACATTTATAGAAGCTATGTATGAAAAAGTATAAAGGAGGGCAACAAAACTGGTTCCTGGTATGAAAGGTAAATGTTACAAGGAAAGACTTAAGATGCTTAATGTATCTAAGCAAATGGAGATTAAGGGGGGTTTGCTTGAGGTTTTTAAATTCATAAAAAGGTATTTTAAAAAAACAACCAACATTTTTAAAGCTGATTTTAGTTTGTTGCCCTTTAGCAGACCAAAAGGGCACAGGTGGAAATGAGTTAAAGGTACATTCTACTATTAGGAGGCATTCCTAATATTTTTATTTTTTTACATAGAGTTGTAAATGTGTGGAACAACTTGCCAGGTCATGTACTAGAGGCAGAGACCCTTGGGGTGTTCAAGTTCAGGCTTGATGCAGTGCTGGATATTCTCTCTACGTTAATGATGAGCCTAGATGGGCCTGATTGGCCTGCTTTTTTCATTATGTTCTTATACTTTGAGGCAAATACAAATCAATGCTGCAATGCCAACTTGCAAAAAACAAAAAAAAAAACAAAAAACATAAAATGCGTGACTGACAGATTTGCATTACCCCATGCACAATGTACAGGGTGAACACTTATCAAGTAACAATGATAGAACATGTTAAATCAATTGTAGAAAGATTATTTGTGACCAAAGTAAACCCAAGTGACAATGAGTGCTTAAATGTTTTTAATAGAACTGAAATATTATTCATGTTCATCAGTTAAATCACTACATGTTGTATAGCATGACTTTTGAGAGGCAACTGCCTACTTGTTTACATGACTGTTTCTGTTGAAGATTCTCCAGGACATCCGTAACCGCACAATCTCGACCGTGTGCGGTCAGAAGAGCATGCCGCACAGCGTGTGGTCGCTGACTCCGCTCCAGAGGAAGACGGTGCTGCAGCACATCCTGGTGAACGACGAGCACCGCTTCCTGTACTGCTACGTGCCCAAGGTGGCCTGCTCCAACTGGAAGCGTGTGCTGAAGGTGCTGAGCGGGGCTCTGGAGAACATCCACGTCAAGGGCAAAATGGACCACAAGAGCGACCTGCTGTTCCTGTCCGACCTCAAGCCCGAGGAGATCCGCTACCGCCTCAAGCACTACTTCAAGTTCCTGTTTGTGCGCGACCCCATGGAGCGGCTGCTCTCCGCCTACAGGAACAAGTTTGGGGAGATCGAGGCGTACCAGAGGAAGTACGGCGCAGAGATCGTGCGGCGCTACAGGAAGAACCCGGGGAAGGCGACGGGGGACGACGTGACGTTCGCCGAGTTTGTGCGCTACCTGCTGGACGAGGACGCCGAGCGCATGAACGAGCACTGGATGCCCGTGTACAACCTGTGCCAGCCCTGCGCCGTGCCCTACGACTTCATCGGCTCGTACGAGCGGCTACAGGACGACGCCCGCTACGTGCTGCAGCGCGTCGCCGCCCCGCCCCACGTCCAGTTTCCCGAGCGACAGACGTGGTACAAGCCAGTGACCCCCCAGACTCTGCAGTACTACCTGTGCAGCCTCCCCCACGTCTGCTCTCAGAACTCCTCCCCAAATACATCCTAGACTTCTCCCTCTTCAGCTACCCGCTGCCCAACACCACCAGCCAGCACTGCCGGCACTAGCAGCCCCATCTCTTTCATACCAAACTTTTATACCTTTTTGTATTATTAATGACCATATAGCATTATTTTGATATGGAGAGAAATGTAATGTTTAAGATGCTTTCTTTACAGCACTTGGCTGTGTGGCCTGACAAGGAGACCAGATCAGGGAGGTCGAAACCACTAATGTGAGACGGGCACTGCAGCGACGGCTGCAGCGGAACGACTTTCATGTTCCGTTGCATCGTGGAATGATTGTACTGCTATTATCTTCTCATGTGCTGTGCTTCATGAACATTCCTGAGCTGTGAGTCAGTCAGAGCGGCGACCACGATGGCGCTCCTGGCCCCCGCTCGTTTCAGGATTTCGACTCCGCCTCTAAATCAAACTATGGACCCGCCCACTGGGGAAATGCAGTGCTGTAACTGGTGCGCGTCTCCTCCTCCTGTGCACGCAGCAGAGGTCAGGTCAGCGACCCTACATCACACTCCAGCAAAGTTTCAGCAAGCACAAAAAGAAAGAAAAGGAGACATCCAGTGGCAGTTGCATCAAATATGTTTGAGGAAAATCCCATATGCATTTTGAACAGAGCGTGGCGTTGTGAGCTCAGTCACTGGTCCCATTCCATTCCCTCAGTTCACTCGCTGCCCTCACTCGGAGGAATCCTCCGTAAGTCCCGACTGTGCCCCTTTCTCGAGGACAGGTCCAATATGACTTTAGGAGAAGTGAAGATTACGTGTTTGTTCACTCAGCTCTCTTTCACGCCTTCTTTGCAAACAATGGGGATACAAACGCATCCGTAGAACAATGGGGAAAATCTGTTTATAAATGAATTACAGTGAATTTAAACGACTGCAGCCTTTACCATGCTGCCACTCAAACCAGAGCCCTTGGACAGAGTTTGAGTCGCTGTCACTCCTTGAGCCAGCGATACGGAAGGCAACCCCTAAATACGACTGTTACTACATGCTGTGCAGAATCATTCACCATTACAATATAATATACAGTGGGTATAATTAATGAATAAAAGAGCTTTAGTTGTTTTTTTTAGTTGAGAGTATTTTGTGTTGATCACTGGCAAGAAATCCCAATTAAATCCATTTTGGTTCCATGAAGTACGAAAATAAAATGTGAAAAATCCTAAAGGGGGTGAATACTTATTATACCCACTGTATATAATAATATCTCAGGTGCTGTTACCTTCAATACTGGCCTGGCTGGATATATATATATATATATTTATAAAAACTTGGTTCTTATTCTTGCACTTGTCTCTACAGTTGATTGAGATGTGTCTGTGTGTGGACTTGGGTTGGCACTGTTCTGTTCTTCTAGCTTTGTTTGATGAGCTTACAAAGTCGCTCTGGATAGGGGCGTCTGCTAAAAGGTGTGAATTATGAAAGGTCAGGACAGGACCACGTCAGGTGACATCACAAAAAATTACTTAAAAATGAAAAATTTTATTCAAACGCATGGCATACATGTACATAAATATGAACAGAATGTAAAGGGAAAGGAATGTTGTGCTCTGACTGAACGCCATGATTTAACACAGACGTATGTACACAAACAGGTGCAGTGCTGTTCTTCATTAATCTCAGGACGGCTATCAGTGTTTAAGGATCTTTAAAGCTGACGCTTCTGTGAAAAAAAGAGGCCAAATTATCAAACAGTTTCACAGGAAGTCCCTCCCTTCCGGGCACAAACGATCTGATTCAAAGCATAGCAACAGAGCAGAGACTCAGAGATTCAGACTCAGTGAGCAGATTCAGATTCAGAGCAGAGACTCAGACCTACCGGCCTCACTCAACATGTTATCTCAATGTGCAAAAACATATACCATACGGCTAATCACCAAATGCAAGAATTAACCCAGCACATGAACAGAGCAGAAATGGGGTCTGTATGGTGAGTGTGTATGGTGCGAGTGTGTGGAACAGGTTTAGTTACTCACTTCTCGGGGGATAGCTTCTCTGTGGGGCGGAGAATGGAACGCTCAGGAGAGGGGGGGCGGGGACTGAGGGAGGAGCTGAACGGGGAGGAGCTTCTTAGGGATGAGAAGGTCACGCCCTGCCTGCGCATCTCCTGCACTGCCCGCTCCCTGAGAAAGAGAGAGGAAGAGAGATTAAGAGGACTGTGAGGCAGAGGTCACAATTCCCAATTTGTTATTCTGCAAAATGTGGCTCCTGGTTTAATGATGCTTCACACATTTCTTGACTGTTGACTTTGAACATTTGCCAGAATGCTTTGAGTGCAGAATTGTGTCTGCGGTCTGTACGAGCGAAACGCTGGAGACGGCGCTATATTGTTTCCACTTGCTGAATAGATAGGCGTAGTGCAGCAGTAACCACCCCAAAGCGAGCTGTGTCCCGCTGCTGTGTTCTCCTGGACCGGGCGGTACAGCATGTTTTTACCTCTCGAATCGCTCGGTCGTCAGCTGCCTCTTCAGCACGTCCAACTCTGTCTGCAGCTGAGAGACCTTTCCTCGGAGCTGAGAAACCTCCCTCACATGAGTGGCCCTGAAGGGACAGGTAACACACCTGTTACACACACACACACACACACACACACACACACAGCCAGCCAGACTAGACTTCAGACCCTGCAGTTCAGACGGTAGGTTTGGTTTGGGTGGAGAGGTTCTCACACTTTGCTGTCGGCGAGGGCCAAGCGGTCTCGCAGCACCTTCAGCTCGGACTCCCTCTCACTGGCGCTCAGGTGCGTCTCAAACTCCTTCTGCCTATTGGTGGACAGCAGCGTCTCCAGGTTTCTGACAGTCAGCCTCTCGCTGGACAGCTGCTTCTTCAGAAGCTCCGCCTCCGACCGCACATCCTCCAGCTCTCCAACCAGCTACAGGACACACACACCACTGTCCTCAAACTACAGGACACACACACACACCACTGTCCTCAAACTACAGGACACACACACACACCACTGTCCTCAAACTACAGGACACACACACACACACTACACTCTTTCTCTCTCACACACACACTTTCTCTCTCTCTCTCTCTCTCTCAAATAAGCACACACACTATTTATCTCGCAAACTACAGGACACACACACTCACGCACTCACTCACGCACCACTGTCCTCAAACTACGACACATGCACACGAACACACACCACTGTCCTCAAACTACAGGACACACACACACCACACTGTCCTCAAACTACAGGCAACACACGCTGCAGGGGACACACACACACAGCTCCAGGCAGACTCACCCTCTCCAGTTCCATGCTCTTGGAGGTGAGCTGACGTGATGTCATTTCCTTGGTGGAGTCCAGTTTGACGCAGAGCTCCCTGACGGAGGCCAGGTCGGCGAGGGCAGAGGCTCTCTCCGCGTGGGCCAGCTGCATCTCCTCCTCCAGGCGCGACAGACTTCTCACCAGCGAGGAGCCCTGCGCTTCATATGCCTGCTGGGCACTCATGTGCTACAGCATAGGACAGAGCATCCACCGGTGAGAAACACATTTCATTGTCATATGCTTTACCCCCTACACCAGCTTGAAGGAGTTTGTAAAACAGTCCTTCGTGCCAGATTGAATCAAAAGCTTTTTGAAAGTCTATAAAACAGGTAAATCGTTCTTCATCTCTCAAGTCCTGCATATCCCTCTCTCACCTCCTGCATCTCTCCCTCTCTCACCTCCTGCATCTCCCTCTCTCACCTGCATATCTCTCGCTCTCTCTCTTCCTCCCTCTCTCACCTCCTGCATCTCTCCCTTTCTCACCTGCATATCTCTCGCTCTCTCCCTCCCTCTCTCTCTCACCTCCTGCATATCTCTCTCCCTCTCACCTCCTGCATATCTCTCGCTCTCTTCCTCCCTCTCACCTCCTGCATATCTCTCTCTCACCTCCTGCATATCTCTCTCTCTCTCTTCCTCCCTCTCTCACCTCCTGCATATCTCTCCCTCTCTCACCTCCTGCATATCTCTCTCTCACCTCCTGCATATCTCTCCCTCTCTCACCTCCTGCATCTCTCGCTCTCTCACTCTTGCTCTCTCTCTCTTCCTCCCTCTCTCACCTCCTGCATCTCTTACTCGCTCACCTCCTGCATATCCCTCTCTCACCTCCTGTATCTCTCTCTCCAGGTTGTGGACTCTCTCTCTCAGGTGTCTACGCTCTGTATCTGCAGACAGGAGTTCCAGGCGTATGGAGTTATTCTGTCCCTCGGCCTGGTGCAGCTTCAGTTCCCAGTCCTCAGCCTGAGAGTGGGCCATACGGAACCGATCCAGAACGTCCTTGTTCTCCTGCTCCTGTGGACACGCAGCAACAGAAGCAGGTCAAACGGCATCCTCACACAGCTCTAACCTGACAGCGTGCTAACAGAGGTAATCACTGCACTCACCTTGGCAGCCATCAGACTCTCGATTCTCACCACCTCGGATATGTAGGACTGGACCTTCAGTTTCAGCTCATCCTTCTCGTGCAGGGCCTCCTCCATCTCTCCATGCACAGCCTGAAACACAGGTACGCAAACACACCTAAAACACAGGTACACATGCAGCTAATCTTTTTATTAAACATACCTGAAAGTGTGTGCCTGGATCCCTATGGTGTGTGTGTGTCTGAGAGTGTGCGTGTGTGTATGTGTGAAGTTGACTCTCCCTGTGGTGTGTGTGTGTGTGTGTGGTGAGTGAGTGTGAGAGAGAGTGTGTGTATGTGTGCAGTTGGCTTTCCCTGTGGTGTGTGTATGTGTATGTGTGGTGATTGAGTGAGTTAGTGTGTGTGTGTGTGTGTGTGGGGGGGATTACCTGGTTCTCTTTGGTCATGGTGGCCAAGTCGTCCTGCAATCTGCGGTTCTCTCGCAGGGCGATCTCTCGTCCTCGGCCTACGTCTGCCAGCTCATCCTGGACAGAGTCCAGCTGCCTGCGCAGACTGCATATCTCCCGCTCACGACTGCTCAGCGCCCCCTTCAGGTGTCTGTGTAGCACAGCAGCTTAGAATAATACTGTCGGTAGAGCACACACTCTCGCACATACACACGCACAAGCGCACACACACTCACTGTAGAGAGTTTTCCATATCGCTGACAGTGAGTCTCACAGCTGCCAGGGTCTTTTCCTGTGAAGAGAGAAACAGCAGGGTCATGACCTAACCCTAACCCTAACCCAAACCCAAACCCATGTCCTCACAGAGCTCTACAGTACAGCCCGAACACTAACTGCGCCTACAGGACTAGAGCATGTTTGGGTCCTACCTTGTTGGCGAGCTTGTCCTGCAAAGAGACGATTTGTTCAGTCTTCTGGTCGACTGCGTCCTGCAGAACATCCTTCTCCCTGTCCAGAGCCGCCAGCGTCTTCTGCAGCGTGGTCACCTCGTCACGGCAACGCAACTCCCCTTAGCAACAACACACACTGCTCACAAACCGTGCAATAGCACACACTGCTCACACGTGGTGCAACACAATGCAAATATGTGGGACATTTCCCTCCCAGAGTGTATTCTACACACTTGTCACATCAAAAAGTCATATTAGATATTAGATTAGACTAAAGACCCATCTGTTTTCATGTGCCTATTCCTCTTAGTCGGACTTGCTGATTAAAAAAAAAATAATAATAATTCTGTTGTAAACCACCCTGAGATGTTTGCATGAAGAGCGCTATATAAAATCAATTTGTATTGTATTGTAAAAACCACACCACTCCCCACTAAGCACATGCTGGCTTACCCTGCTCTGAGCATTAAGCACCTTTCATTCATTAAATGTTCTGCAGGTTCTTACATTACAGGCTCTTAAGTACATGCATTTACATGGAAGGTCAAACCGTAACCAATGAGGACACACTGCACTCTGAAGGAAAGCCAAACCACAGCAAAACTGGAATAAACCCCAATGAAACCCTGACTAAACCCCAACTGAATCTCTCTTTCAGAGAGCTGGTCTCTCTCCAGCAGACTCCTTCTCACCAATTCTATCCTCCAGTTTCTCGATCTGGCTGTGGGCAGCATGGAGTTGGTCCGTTTTCACAGAGATCTGGTGCTGGTACTCTGAGACAGACTGTTCCATCTGCTCCTGTAACAACCTGTAACAATAGGCAGGTCATTCGGTTTTAAAAACATTCCTGACAAACTTGAAATGGTAAATTAAATATTGTTTTTTTTACCAAATAATTTTCTAGATAAATACATTTAGATATATTTTTTAACTATATAAAAAAAATAAAAAATAAAAAAATAATAATAAAGGTCTCGCACCAATCTGTCCCATTGAAAATCGTTGGAATACCAGACATTTAACTAGCGCACCTATGGAGGTCGGCTGGTAGTCACTGTAAATCCTGCCTCATAGGAAGAGACCCAACTGTAAGTTTAGATGCCCCAAAGTCATCATTCACAATTTCTGAAAACATCTGGATCACAATTATTCACACCCCTAACTATTATTTAAAATGTAATTCAACAAAATCAAATCTTCATAAATATACAACTTATTTGAAGTTCATTGGAAGGTTATGGAACTACAATGGTTTCCTGTTTCCATAGGGTGGGGGTATTCAAATCCCGGCCTCAAGGTCCGTAGTGTCTCCAGGTATTTGCTCCAACCACGCACTACACCACCTGATTTCAAATGATTAGTTTACCTCCTTGGTCCAGAAAGCGAGCTAATTAGTGAAATCAGGTGGTGAAACTGCGCCCCCACACACACACACACACACACACACACACACACACACACACACACACACACACACACACACACACACTCACACACACACACACACACACACCGCAGTGCGTTGATCTCTGCTCGCTGCTGTGCCGCTTCCTCTGAAGTCTGAACCAGAGCAGTGCCCTGGGTCTTTAGCTCTGCCTCCACTGCAACCCGGTTCTCCCTCAGCGCCAAGACCTGAGCCTGCAGGTCCGACCGCTCACCCTGCAGCTGCACGACACACACACACACACACACACACACATTATTAAACATGACCGGCCAGGTCCCACCTCTTTCTCTGCAGCTGAACCATTCTTAAATCTCACTCACTGTTATAGGCATAGCTGCATATGCTACTTCCGGGTTCAGACTGTGTTCAGTTGACCGTTCAGTCGAAGTCTGAGGTTCTACTATAGTAACACTAGCAGTAATGACAGCAGTGTGGTGAGTAGCAGCAGTGGTAATGAGTAGGAGCACAAGAGTCATTTACCTTCTGTATGAAGTTCTCCAGGTTGATGATCCTCCTGTCCTCCTCCTCTTGGTCTGTCAGAGCTGAGCTGTGAGCATCCTGCAAAAACCGCAACTCACTCAACACCCAGCACCACCCCCACCATCCTCACTAGGGGTGCACTGATATATCGGTCGACTATCAGTACCGGCTGATATTTGCCTTGTTGACTGCAATCAGCTTATCGGCCGATAAGATCAAATGTACAGATGGCAGTGGCCGATAATTATCCATCAATTTGTGTTGCGTCAATCTGGTCTAAATGTTCAAACTTGAAGGGAACGACAGCAACTTTTATTTACAGGCTAAACTGACTGAAACCACACCTAATTTACACGATGCTTCGAGACTCTTCTTGCACAAGATGCACGCCAGAGCTGGGCGATTTGGGCAAAAACAATTATCATGATATGTTGACCAAATACTTGAAGAATGATATTGAAACAATAATTTGTATGCGGGAAAAAAGCTGAGTATATAGATATTCAAACAAGTTTAACATTCCAAGCTTTTATGTGCAGTACGTTTCCAAGCATAATTTCAAGTATAAAGTTTGCACTTTGCATAAACAAATACAAAAATGTATATATATAGTTGCCTTTCCACATCTGCATATGATTTTTTGCTTGCCTCTGCCTCCCTTTTTTTCACCATACATTCTTCATATTCCTTTTCCTGATAGCTTCTCAAATGATGGAACAGATTAGACGTACTCCCGTCTGTCGTTGGGACCGCTTTGTTACAGTACTTGCAGAACACTGCTCTTTGTCAGCTTGTTTGTACCCAAAGTAACCCCACGCAACTGACGTGCAGCCTTTCTTAGGGACTTAACTCGGTTCGTCTTCAACCTTGTTGCCAAATTTTGTCTGGGCCTACCCTAGTTAGTGGGTTTACTGACTGAACAAATTCACTCCATGCTTCGTTAGCTCCGAGCTTGGCTCTTTGATGACGCTTCACTACAGCGAAGTTGCGCTTCATGTCAAGGCTGCCTGTGATTGGCTGTGTTGTGTGTTGGTTGTGTTGCGGATGGAAAAGGGGCTAAACGAATGCAGGAACTATTTTCCTCCATCAATGTTATAGCTTAACTGCAATCATAAAAATTTGTACATTTGATGCGGTTGATCATTGAAATTACGATGAGGGAGTAAAATTGGATTATCGCCCAGCTCTAATGCACGCTGTTCTCATTGCTCATGTGCTGTTTTTGTTGACACTGCCAAGTGAAGAGAATGTCGGCTGTGTGGGCACATTACAAGGGGTTGGAGAAAGACAACCGATTTGCTATTTGCAACAAATGCTCCAATGATATTTCAAGAGGAGGCAACTCAAGCAAGGATTTTAATACATCAAATCTGATCAGCCATTTACAATACTGTCGGTATCGGCCGATTGTGTTGTTATTATTAACACAATCGGTATCGGTCCATAATTTTCATATCGGTGCATCCCTGATCCTCACCCAACACCTGCAAAGACCACAAGGACCACCCTCACTCAATACCTGCAAAACCCACACAGTACCACCCTCACTCAGCACCAAACTCCATGTTTCCCCAGTTTTTGGTGTGTGTGTGTGTGTGTGTGTGTGCCATGCCATGCGCCATTTAGCAGACGCTTTTATCCAAAGCGACTTACAGTAGTGAATGCTTACATTTTCAGTATATGTGGCCCCAGTGGGGATTGAACCCACAACCTAAGCGTTGCCAAGGCCGTGCTCTACTAACTGAGCCACAGAGAACCACTGTGTGTGTGTGTGTGTGTGTGTGTGTGTGTGTGTGTGTGTGTGTGTGTGTGTGTGTGTGTGTGTGTGTGTGTGTGTGTGTGTGTGTGTGTGTGTGTGTGTGTGTGTGTGTGTGTGTGTGTGTGTGTGTGTGTGTAGCGTGACACACTGCTACCTTTAGCCGATCACGGAGAGCGTCTCTTTCTGCTGTCATCCTGTGCAGGTCAGACTCAACCCTCTCCCTCTCCTCCTCCAACCGTGAGAACACCACCCCATTGTGTACCTGCTGCAGCTCCTCCTGGACCTACACACACATCACACACAAGCACAAATTACACACACATACATTAACACACATGCATACACACACTACACACGTGCATACGCACTCACCCACGCATACACACATTACACGCACACACTGACCTGTCGGAGCAGGGTACTCAGTCTGTCTCTCTCGGACGTCAGCTCCCTCACATTGCTCTGGATGTCCTGCATTTGCCTCTCAAACCCCATCAGCATCTCATCCCTCACTGCCTCAGAGTTGGGCCCCTGCACGCACACGCACCCGCACACGCACACACACACACGGTTACATTCACATTATATTTAAATGATTTATAAACACAGTCATATATTCACATAAAAACACTTCTCTCACTCTGCCCGGTAAGCTTCGTCTGGGACTCCTCCCCCTCCCAGGGCTGCGGGAGGGGCTTCCTCTCCATGCGCCGCCCCTCCGGAGACGTTCTGCCTCCTGCTTGTAGAGGTCGCGCTCCTCCTCCAGGGTCCTGACGAAGGCGTCCAGGCGGGAGGGGGAGTTCTCCGTCCCACACATGCCGTGCCGAGAGCGCATCTTCTCCAGCTCCACAACCAGCTGCTTCTCTGCAGGGGGTCAGTGTCAGGAGAATGGTCAGTAGGGATCAGTGGGGGTCAGTAGCAGAAGGAGAGTGGCTGTTAGTGGTAAGTAAGAGACAGTAGGGGACAGAAATGGTTAGTAGTGGTGAGTAGGCGACAACAGAGATCAGTGGGGGTCAGTGTTGGACAGTGGGGATCAGTGGGGGTCAGTGTTGGACAGTGGGGATCAGTAGGGGGTAAGTATCAGAATGAGAGTGGTTGGTAGTGGTCAAAGAGTGATTGGTCAGTAGAGATCAGTCAGTAAAAGATGATTGTAGGGTCAGTAAAAGATGGTAATCCGTGTTTCTCACCAGTGCTCGTCAGTTTCTCCATTTTCTCCAGAAGCCACTGCTTCTCCTCAGCGGTCATCTCTTCCCGCCCTCTGACGTCTGCAAGCTCCGCCCTCAGCCCCTCCCTCTCAAGGGCACTTTCTGCCAGGTCCTGCGCAGACACACAGAGAGCAGGTACAGTCTACAGTCTGCAGTCTGAACTGGGCAGACACAGAGAGCAGGTACAGTCTGCAGTCTGACTGGGTAGACACAGTATGGACAGACTGATCATTTAAAAGTTTAGAAGTGTGTGGCATGGTCATTAATGCAGTAAGGAACGCACCCGTGCAGTTTAGAGACCGCATCCTCAAAGTCCTCTATTGCTCTGTGCTGCCGCTGGATTTCCTTCTAAAAATAAAGGGAGATAAAAGGAGGAGGCAGGTTACATTTTACATTTAGCGTGGGTATGAGCAGGAGGCAGGTTAGCGTGGGCATGAGCAGGAGGCAGGTTAGCGTGGGTATGAGCAGGAGGAGGCAGGTTAGTGTGGGTATGAGCAGGAGGAGGCAGGTTAGTGTGGGTATGAGCAGGAGGCAGGTTAGTGTGGGTATGAGCAGGAGGAGGCAGGTTAGTGTGGGTATGAGCAGGAGGAGGCAGGTTAGCGTGGGTATGAGCAGGAGGAGGCAGGTTAGCGTGGGTATGAGCAGGAGGAGGCAGGTTAGCGTGGGTATGAGCAGGAGGCAGGTTAGTGTGGGTATGAGCAGGAGGCAGGTTAGTGTGGGTATGAGCAGGAGGCAGGTTAGCGTGGGTATGAGCAGGAGGCAGGTTAGCGTGGGTATGAGCAGGAGGCGGCAGGTTAGCGCAGGAGGAGATAGGTTAGCGTGGGTATGAGCAGGAGGAGGCAGGTTGATCAGAAGTACAGGTGTGGAGTACCGGCAGTACCTTGGCTTCTTGCAGCTCACTGTCGGCAGTCTCCAGCACCAGCTCTCGGTCCTGCTCCATGCGCTGTGCCAGCTGCTCAATGTGGCACAGCTCCTGGCACAGCTCCTTGTTACGCACACTCAGCTCGGCCATGCCACTGGCCGTGTGATGCTTCCCCTCCTGAACCTGCTGCTCCAGCTTACTGTTACTCTCCTGGAGGTATTCTACCTGTACCACACACCACATGTTAAACTGCTATACCACAAACCCAGCTACTGCTATACCACACACAATGTGTTGAACAGTCACACCACACAGTGTACTGCTATAACACACACGAGTAGTGATCAATATATCATATTACGATCGTTATTGCGATATGAGCATTTGCAATATCATACCACCAAAGGTTTTGTCATATTTTGTCTACTCATATTTTGTCTTACATTTGTTTCCCCACACATACTCGTAGGCTGACCGTCTCCCCAGAACAAATTTACCAACAGCACATTCCAGACTCAGTCCCAGCCCAATCAAGTATCAATCTCAGATGTGTTTGAAAATGCAAAGTCACGTAGGCTATCACCTAACACCTTGCATGATGCAAAAATATACTGTAAGCAAAGAGGGCCTCCAGAAACAGATCCACAGGCTTGACAAGCGACACAAAATTCCATTGTGAACCTACGTCTGCCATCCCTGAAGTGCAAGGCAGAAGTTGATGCAGAGCTCAGATAGAATATTACGCAACCACAACCACAACCAGACAACTGAGCTGTATAAAAGTTTAACAGTGCACTTTATTAATAAGGACTTAAGTTGAGTTGAGAAGCCGCTGCTTGCAAACGTCGTTTTCCCCCGGAGATCACACAGAGGAAGACATAGCGCTCGTTTTCCCTTTGTTGAAGAACAAACATTAAATATTTTTTGATGACCAACTTTTTATTTTCATTTCTCATATTTATTTTCAGTCACCACCAAAGAAAAAAAAATCTTTTAAGATTTTGTTTATTTCTGTACTTATCTTATTTTTAAACAGTGCTGTGGTGAAAGAAACAGTGGGATGGCTGTTTAATCAGTCACGTGATTAAGAAGTTCAACGGAAACAGTTGAATACATTTTTCAACATTTCAGTAAAATAATATTGGAAGAGTTCTATTAATTAATTGAATATAATGCCTATTCTATGATGTCTGGAACACATATAATATCAATTGTCTACCCATGTGGATACATTGTGTGCTATATCACAATCGCAATATGTAGCAAGATTATCGCAACGTGAGATTTTGCCAAACTCGTGCAGCCCTACCACACACCACACACCAGTGTTTCTCAATCAATTCCTACAGGGCACACTGTCCTGCATGTTTTCATTCCAACCACCACTTAACCACGATCAAGTGATCATTAACAGACGACCGATGCAGATGATAGGTTGAGGTTGGAATTAAAATTTCCAGGGCAGTGTGCCCCGTAGGAATGGATTAAGAAACACTGCGTTATACTACACCACACACCACATGCTATACTGCTACACCCCAAACACAGCCTCACTGGTAACAGACACTTTCCAGTGAATGAAAGACAAACACATATTTGGCTGGCTGATCTGACTGGCTGGCTGATCACAGAACACAACAAAGACAATTACTTCCCACTGTTAGCAACCTAAGAGCAGATGTTTCTCCCAGAATGACCCTTTAATTTCTGTTTTCTGTAGCAGCAGACTGTGGCTCATGTTTGCGCGGTCAGTACCTGCAGATTCAGGTGGGAAATGAGCTTCTCGTTGCTGGCGTTCTGAGCTTCCAGAGAGATGACATCATGAGGACGCCCTCCAATCAAAGCACGGTTCAAACGCTCAATCTCCCCATCGCGCTCAGCCACCTGCAGAAACACGCACTAGTCTACACACCTGCACTATCTCACAAAACACATTTCAACCTCAATCAGATTTGTGAGTGTGTGGGTGTGTGCGAGTGTGAGCGAGCGAGCGTGTCACCTGTGTGTTGAGCTGTGTAATTCCTCTCTGGGCTCGATCCAGTTCCAGTTTGACTTGTGTCAGGTCTTGCTGCAGCTCCTGGATTCTGTAAAGAGCAGAACATGATCACAGGTAAAGCAGCAGGTTACAGCTGTGGGGAAAACATCTATATTCAGACACTAGATTTACTCCACACACTGAGGGAATCATACCTGTTGTCAGCCACCTGCAGAAGATCTGCAATGTATGGGTCATCAGGCTGAGCCTCAGGGTAGGAGGGGCCACTGGAGGGGGGGATGAGATCATCAATCTGCATTCGCTGACGTCTGAAGGGAATGGAGCGCTTCTTCCCTCCTGCCCAAACACACAGCACAACCAATCTGAGCACAGAGCTAAACCAAAGAGCCAACCAATCAACACATCCCAGACGATACACTCATGTTGTCCTACCCCCACTGCAGGAGGGTGTAGTTTGTGTTGGGCTGTAGGAGGGTGCAGTAAGCCTCACCTGGAGTCTGCACTACAGCCTGCAGGTTCTTCTCCTGTAGCTGCTGGATGCGCTCGGTCTTGGTTTTGCAGTCCTTCTCCAGGGAGCGCACCTTGTGCACATACTGATTATTCAGGAACTTTACATCACACAGGTCCTGCTCCAGCTTCCTGATGCACACTTTCTGCTCTAAAAGGGTACATTGGGACAGGGAGATAGCCAGGGAACAGATGATATTAACGTCACTACTGTTTCAGAATAACAGTGTTAATGTGAAAGGGTAGTGGGTTTACTGTGTGCATAACAGTGCTAATGCATTAGGGTTAAAACAGACAACAAAAAAACAAACAGAGTTGTGGTAAAATGGAGAGGTGACGGGTGATACTGTCTCAGTCGCCTGATCTCACCCTAATCGAGCACTTAGGGGAGATTCTGGAACAGCACAGCGTTTTCCACCACCATTACCAGTTTAAATGCTCATGAAATTGCAGTTTGTGTGCTAGCATTTATTGCATGTTGCACTCAAATCTAGTGCAATATACAGTTAACGAGAGGTTTTCCTCTTTTAAGTTAGAGGTTTATGCATTGTAATATTTCAATTGATTTGACTAAATTAAAGCGTTTTACTCTGAGGCACATACTTTCAAAGAGTTCCCTTTGAGCTGCTAACTGATGTTGAGTGAATGGAATATAAACGAGTACAGTACCATCCCTAAGGGCAGATCCAACATTAGGAAGACCTTTCCAATGTTTTTGACGGTGCAGCCGAAAACAAAGAACCATTTATTCGCTGTGACAAACGTTCCAATGATTGGAAGTTGAACATGAATATAAATCAGATGATATTTTAATTGTAGCTTAGAAAATTGTGCTAAAGGCCTCCCGCGTGGTCTAGTGGTTTCAACGTCCGACACTGGCCACGGCCACAGGGGTTCGATTCCCCGGCCGCGCCAGAGTCAGCTCTGGCCGGGAGTGCCACCCGGGGCGGCAATTGGCTGCCCGCCCCAGGGAGGGGGATGGGAAGCCGACAAGACGTTTGCTGAGCACAGGAGTGGCTCTGGGGTGCCAGAGTTACGGTCGTCGGCTTGGCGAGTGCCGTCTCAGAGGAGACGACACTTTGTCTTCATCCCCGCCAGTTACAGGGCTACGGCAGCGAACTATGAGGGAGGGATTGACCGGAGAATAGTGGGTGTAATTGGCTACCAAATTGGGAGAAAAAACTGGAGAAAATCAGAAACAAAATTTGAAAAAGCAGCTTACTTTAGGTCACACTTCTGCGACTATTCTTCTGAACACTCTGAAAGGTTTTGTTTCGTATGTTACACAAGCATTACTCTGTCTGAGCTGGGTTTGGTTTCAGCCATGCTGGATTGTCATTGTCTGCAAAAACAGTATCAGTTTACCTTGATTGACTCATTTCAGATAGGCTACGTAGGGACGTGAGCACGCAAGGTACGTTAACTAAAGTGGGGAGATAACTGGTACCATCAGAATGGAGGATAGATCACAGATTCATTTTTCACATATTGCGTCCGAAAAAGCGTCATTTTTTTGAATGTTCATTTCACGTTTGTGTTCATCATTCAAATGTCCAATTCAAATATGACAGCCCTGGAAACCATGGGGACAGCGTGGGGGTAACTGTGGTGACCATGGGGACAATGTGGGGGTAACTGTGGTGACCATGGGGACAGCGTGGGGGTAACTGTGGTGACCATGGGGACAGCGTGGGGGTAACTGTGGTGACCATGGGGACAGCGTGGGGGTAACTGTGGTGACCATGGGGACAATGTGGGGGTAACTGTGGTGACCATGGGGACAGCGTGGGGGTAACTGTGGTGACCATGGGGACAGCGTGGGGGTAACTGTGGTGACCATGGGGACAGCGTGGGGGTAACTGTGGTGACCATGGGGACAGCGTGGGGGTAACTGTGGTAACCATGGGGACAGTGTGGGGGTAACTGTGGTAACCTCTGTTCAGCTGGTCCTTCTCCTCCTTCAGCTTCAGCAGGCCCAGGTGCAGCTCGTTGTTCTCCCTCACCAGCCGGCTGTTCTCGGTTCTGTAGGGCTCCAGCAGTGCATCCAGGTTCCGGCTCTCCTTCTCAGTCTTCCCTGCACACAGCTTAGCATTGCGCAGAGACTCTGTGGTGTGGACCAGGTCACTGCAACACAGAGGAACGGAGACTCACTGCAACGCAGAGGAGTGGAGTTTCACTGCAACAGAGGAGCTCACTCAGACTTACTGAGCTGAGACTCATTGCAAGCGTTGCCAGCTTTGGCATTTCAACCACTGATTTCACAATGATTTGTATATTTTGGACAGACAGACAGATTCAGTTTCCGTGGTTTTGGGGTTTTACATCTTCCTAGCAGCTCCGCTCAGTCACAGAGGGGCGCATTTGTACTGTGAAAACTCACTAAATGCTCTGCATAGTCTCACCAAAAATAAGGCATAAAATAATATTTTCACTGGTGGTTTATAATCATGTGAATGCATTTATGCCAATAAACTACATTTATATGGGCAACTACTTTGCATGTTATGAATTTTACTAGCCAACTACAATACTCCTACTGACTGTAGCAATGATGTCAACCTACAAACTAGTACCAGTGCTGTTGCATTGCAACACGACTTGTGCAGAAACCAAAACAACCAGCTAGACCAGTGGTTCTCAATCCTAGTCCTGGGGAATGTCTGTGTATGCTGGTTTTTGTTCCAACCACAGTTGCAACCCCCTAATGGTAACAAGCGTTTAATTGTTCTAAATTAGACATGTTTAATGTCTATTGAATGTTTTACCTCCTTAACGCCACATTATGTCAGAAATAGCTATGGATGACATGAAAAATAAATGCCCCATATTCACATCCCAGGACTTAAGTTGGATCAACTAATGCTCTAATTTGCTGTAATGTGCTATATGGCAAATTATTCATTTACAAAGAGGTTACTCTTGATTAAAATATAGACTAACAGGTGAAATCAGTGTGGTCCTAATTGCTGAAAATGTATACACCTAATCACTGAAACTAAACCACTTGTTGAAAATAAAAATGTTAAGATAAAGCAAATAGGCCAAGCCAGCACTGTGTTAATACATTTAAGGAAAACATCGTACACACGTTGTCAACAATCTTAACTGATCAAGAGATTGGCTGTAACAAAAACCAGCATACACAGGGGTCCCCCAGAATCAGGATTGAGAACCACTTTACGATAGTACTCTAGCTAGCTGGCTAGCTTTTACTAGCACACGTGGCGGATGTGTTTGAGACTTTTCATAAATCCAGCTTGGCTGGCTAGGAAGTTCGGCTCACTTACCTGAAGAGTTTCTCCACCAGTGGCAGTGACTCGATGCCCAGAGGCTGCCTATATCCTAACTGGTCAAGCCGCTTCCTGAGGTTGATGAATTTTCTTTCGGCGTTGGTGCTCATTTTGTTAAAGTCTTTACAACACAAACGTCTGGGTAAATGAACACACAATGACATGCATTTAATGTTCGTAACACAAACGTAACGTAACACAAAGTAAGTTATATTGGCAGATTATACGCAGCACTGGACTAGCTAGTTAGCTACAAATATTAACTAGCTTGTGACTGGCAGTCAATGACATGTAAACAAAACACCAACCAGCAACAACAGTAATGTCATGCTAGCTAGCAGATAACAAACGCTAGCTATTTTAATTACGTGTCCAATGATTTATTAGCCAACGTTAGCGTTGGTTTGTTAGCTGATAGCAAATGTTTTAATAACTCAGCTCGCTAGCGACGTCTATTTAGCTAACGCAATGAGCTTAACGGAAGGGGTAATGTTAACGTTACGTCACTGATTTATGAAGCTTGCTCGCTAACATAAGCGCTACCCACTCATCGATTTGATAACACTACCAGCTATCTAGCTAACAAGTAAACAGACAATACCAATACAGTTTAAATTAAACTATTATATATATATATATCAAAATAGCGAATTAGCTCATTACAACAACTTACAATCAAGCTATAAATGACAACCAATAAGCCGTTAACGATAACAGCTAGCATTAGGTACTTACAAAGACAAGTAGGAATCTTGATCTAAAGTTAGTCGTAGCAAGCGAACTGATGCTCACATATCCGGATTTGTTATAGAAGGTTCAATACGAAAGATTCCACAAAGCCACGGCTCTTTTTCTTGTATACTTATCCCATACTTAGCTAGCCAGGCCCAGAAATGGCGATATCAGCTCAGCTACTCATTAAAGCGGTCAGGTCAATATGACATTTAAAAATCAGTCAGTTGACTCTGCTGGATAATCGCTGTTTTCCCCTCCTCTCGTCTTCCGGCAGCGCTGGTAGCCCACGTATCGGCGGTAAAGCCATTTGAAAATGGCGCCGAATGAGACGGGCCTCACAGGCCGGCTGCCCCAAACCTCTCCATGGAAACGAGAAGTGTCTCCGTGAAATAAACGACCTCTGCTGGCGAACGGTTGAAAAACTCTTTCTGCTTCTCGCCGATCTGGGTGGTTATGTGTTGGTATTGTGGAGTTGAGTCCAGGAACAGGGTTGCAGACTGTAGTTTGGGTGCCCAATACAGAGCATGCAAAATATAAGGTAACATTTCTATATGGTTATTAACGATCCATTCAAGTGTAATGCCCGAAGAACAAAGTTTAATAACCAGTAAAGCTCATCTTGCTAGGTTATTTAATGATTATGGCAGTAGTCCTACGTTTTAAACCCTTTGCTACTCATTATTATTCTCATTATATCCAAATTGGTTAATCATGTGATCTGTTCAAACACACTTACAAGGAGAAATCACTTAAAGATATGCTTGCCCTCTCCTGGCTCTAAAAAAGCAATTTCTGTGAAACAAGGGAAATAGTTTGTCGGAAAGTTTCATGTTCTTTCCCTTCTTTGTCTTTCAATTTGGAAAACAATGAGAGCGGATCACTGCGCGAGGCACTCATACTGAGCGCTCTACAGAACTGGGTTCGAAAGGTTAGCGGACGTTTCAGCAGTGAACACTTTTTGTTTATTAGACGATTTGCAATATGTAAATATTTACACATATTTGGGGGTGGCGGCAATTGTACGGGATCGGCGGTCGAAGGTTTCCATTTTCTTTGGCTGGGATTTGGGTAGCGTCAGCTGGTCCTGTATCAGTGTTAAGGGGCGACTTCTGCCTAGAGTGGGATGTGAACTTGCCAAGCTGGGAAAGTCAAACCTCATCAACAGCCATTATAACGCAAGGTTCCAGGACGTTTTCAGTACCGGAAGCCAAAGAGAAGCGAACTTTCATTCAATTGAAGAATCAGCTTTCTATAATGATCACATTTCCATATTATGCCATGGCAATCTATAAACATGTTCTGGTTCTACAAACTTGTATGTACTGAGCTTTAATTGTTGGTATATGAAAGGGCGCTTTCAACACTATTACAAAGTACCGTTTTAAAATCATGTTCGATTTCCAGGTGGGGCACTGCCGTTGTACCTGTGAGCAAGGTACTTAACCTTAAGTGCTTCAGTAAAATATCCAGCTGTTTAAAATGATTGTATGTTAAGAAATATAAACAATGTCACGCTGAATAAGAATGCTTGTATTGTAAAGTTATAAACTTATATATAGTGGTGTGAGTAATGTGGTCCAAGGAGTACTTCCTGGAGAGGCATTAGCCCCTCCCACCCCTCTCACCGTTATGTCCCACATTAATATAAAAAACAAACAATCTCAAACCAATACAGGGACAATTTATTACACATTTGCCATTCTCAGAGATGAAAATATTACAGCTACATGTGACAGGATATGAATGCAGTAAAAGTAGTACACACACAGCATGGCAGGGACACACTGAGCTTTACAGAGGATTAACTCCCTAGAGAGACCAGTTAAACAGGGGTTAATCCTCCACACACACACAGACTGTAGTTTATGGGAATTAACCCCTTATGGCACAGATGTAAAGTGGGCCATGGCTTCAGGTCATGATTAGGGTGCCTGTTACATAATCCACGGAACATTACAGAGCCTGGTTACACAAGGCCCATTCAGCTCCCTCAGTAAGTATCCAGCTGTATTCTGCTCTGTGTATGTAGTGCTGTTTCTTTGTCATTCACTAGATGTAGTGCTGTTGCGTTTTTATTTACAATATGTCTGTCTTCCATGCTGTTAGCGGGAAGCTAGGTGTATGTCAATTTCTTGTAATTGGCACAATAAAATAGTGTAACATTGTGCGAGAATCCTCATTATCCACGGAAGGCCTTAAATGCTAAATTATAGTCGAGTGTTAGAGTGGATTTAATGCTACAGTTACATATATCTACTCCAGAATGATCACAATCTTTTTCTGCTACTGGACAAACAGAAGGCCTTCTGTAACACCCTCTCTGTCCTGTGTGAATATTAGTTGACGCACACACGCGCACACACATCTCCTCAGACAGGCTAAGTGCCTTGATTAACTCAGGAGACTAAACACCAGAAGAACAATGGAAGGACATAATGCTGAATCAGTCCCTTTCTTCTGCTGGCCAACAGGGGGCAGCACAGTAGTGTTGAGCTTTGTTACTAAATTATACTGGGCTTAATGCAGCGAGGGTGCTGAGATATTCTAGGGGTGAGGGAGGGGATCCGTGTATATATGTGTGTGTGTGCAGCATTTGTAGTGAGACACATGATGTGTGTGTGTGTGTGTGTGTGGTGTGTGTGTGTGTGTGTGTTTAGTGAGACTGTGTGATGATGTGTGTGTGTGTGTGTAGTGTGTGTGATGATGTGCGTGTGTGTTTAGTGAGATTGTGCAATGCTGGAGAAGTACTCCAGTATATCCTGAATGGTGAAGTCCATAGTGATTCCAGATCCTGGGTAGCAGCGTCCGATCAGGCCCACAAAGTGCTTATACTGGCGAATAAACTCATCCTGCATGGAGTGCCACACCACCTGGTGGAGAAAGGAGGGATTACACCACACTGCAGCTAACAGGTCCAGCAATGTTTTCCCCCTCTCTCTATATACGTATATATGCTATATATGCCATTTAGCAGACACTTTTATCCAAAGCGACTTACAGTAGCGAATGCATACATTTTTCAGTATATGTGGTCCCAATGGGAATCGAACCCACAACCTAAGCGTTGTCAACGCCATGCTCTACCTACTGAACTACACAGAACTCTATAAATATTGCTAAATAAAATGTACACAAAGGAGCATGCCTTAGCACTATTGCTTAAAAATACATTGCATCTCTACAATACAAAAAACAACAGTTTAATATAAAGAAGGGTCGGAACAAAATGAATACTAAAAATACTGAAGAGGAGATCATTGGAAAGCTGACGTGGGGGAAAAAATGTTCTAGTAACATTCTGATTACCACTGGCCTGATTTTTAGGTTTATTGCTACAAAGTGAGAGTAGCATGGATTCCAATCAACAAAGGATTCAATAAGAAAATATCTCCTTTAGTATGTGCTAATGTCTCTCTCTCACCTGCAGTATGTGCTAATGTCTCTCTCACCTGCAGTATGTGCTAATGTCTCTCTCACCTGCAGTATGTGCTAATATCTCTCTCACCTGCAGTATGTGCTAATGTCTCTCTCACCTGCAGTATGTGCTAATGTCTCTCTCACCTGCAGTATGTGCTAATATCTCTCTCACCTGCAGTATGTGCTAATGTCTCTCTCTCACCTGGGGTATGTGTTAAAGTCTCTCTCACCTGCAGCAGGTTCTCTTCTTCACACAGGTGTTTGTCCACCTTCCTGTACAGGTTGTCCAGGCCTTTCTTCACCTCCTTGCCGGGATACTCCTTGATGACTTTCCGCAGCTCCTGCTTGTTAAAGGCCAGCTGGTAGCTCACCTCCTCCTCCCTCACACCCTGTGCCACGCGCGCCTCCACACCCTCGAAGAAGTGCTGCACATACACATAAACACGCACGCACATAAACACACACACACACACACACACATATACACGCAAACACGCACGCACATAAACACGCACGCACACACACATAAACACGCACGCACATAAACAAACACACACACACACACACACACACACAGACACATAAACACACACACACAGACAGACAGACAAATACACACACACACACACACACATAAACACACGCATGCACCCACACACACAATCATAAATGTGAATTATGAATATCTTCATAAATGCAGTAGAGGAACAGCCTGTATGTGTGTGTGTGTGGTAGAGGAAAAGCATGTGTGTGTGTGGTAGAGGAACAGCTTGTGTGTGTGTGGTAGAGGAACAGCCTGTGTGTGTGTGCAGTAGAGGAACAGCCTGTGTGTGTGTGTGCAGTAGAGGAACAGCCTGTGTGTGTGTGTGTGTGTGTGTGTGCGGTAGAGCAACAGCCCTTACGTTGAGCTTCTCCAGGGGCTGGCCCAGGGAGGTGATGACATAGGCCTGAAGATGCTCGCTGTACTTCTGCTTGGCCTCGCGCCGCTCCGTCTCCAGGCACGAGATCTTCAGCCGCGACAGGGTGGAGAAGATGTGGTGGAAGTTCTCCATCAACACCACATCCCGCGGAGTCTTCACGCTCTCATTGGCCACCTTTTCCACTGAGACACACACCGGTCAATAAGATTGCTGCACGCGAACTCACACTGGCCAATCAGAGCTCACATTCATCTGATCAGGGTTAGAGTTAAGACTGAAACGCGGTTTTACCGTTCATGTAGACCGCTCTGATGAGCTTGACGTAGGCCTTGTCCAGGTCTCCACGGCGCTCTGCGTTGCGGAAGATGGTCTCTGCGAGTTGGGCAAACTCCTCGAACCCGGTCACAAAAGGCAGGATACCCACCTTGCTCTTCTTGGAGATCTTCACCTCCTCCATCTGTCGGATCTGACTGGACTGGAGACAGAGCATAGCCGCGCTCAAACCTGTGTTCAGTGTCCAAGGCAACCAACTTTGAGAGACAGGGTTCCCAATCTAATCAAATGTGCATTTTCCATAACATGTTAAGGATGAATTTATAATCTTCAATATCGAGAGCTACTTTGAGCTATAGGGATACTTTTGCGAGGTGGACAAACATTTTAGACATCACTAAAAATATTATTTTGTGTCAACCAAGGCACATACTTCCCTCTCCAGTGATTGAAGACATTTGGAAGTTGGATTAATGTAAATACCAGTGAAATTTCCAATTAGTTACCACTATCAGCACGCTGACAATGCAAGACCAGATAGTAAGTAACATCCAGTTAGATGCATTTTGCTCGCTGTAAAGGTTCTTTTTCATGGTTTTCTGGGATGAAAATATTTTAAAGGACCTTGGGGACCTGAGAAGTTCTGAACAATCCTGGAGAACTGCCAAATGGCACAATTTTAACTTCTCAAATTTCCCTAAAGAGGGCAAACTGACTGGCGATAACACCACACCTCACCAATGTGGTTTACTCACAATGCACCTCATCCTTTTCTCCGAAACCCCGGTGTTTACTCACAATGCACTTGTCGAAGTTCCTCTTGACAGTGACCAGCACGTTTCCAAGGGTGGTGCTGAGAAAGGAGGCGGGGTCGACGTTCTCCGCGGTCCAGACATGGTGGCTCATCTTCACCAGCATGTACAGGGAGTGGAAGCTGTCCATCTTATCCCCCAGAGCAATCAGGCTGTTCAACTCAATCTCTATGCAGTGGAAGATACTGTTCATCATCAACCGAACCACGTCTTTCCTGAGAGAGAGGGAGGGGCGAGGCAGAAAGAGAGGGAGGGAGGGAGGGAAGGAGGGAGGGAGGGAAGGAGGGGGAGGGATTGGGAGAGAGAGAGAGAGAGAGGGAAGGGGGAGAGAAAGAGGAAGGGGGAGAGGGGACGGAGAAAGTGGGAGAAGGGAGGGGGAGAGGGAGAGAGAGTTAATCCCCTCACATTTGATATAACAACGGAAACCACACAACACATTTGTGTCGATAATACTTTTTAAATTGATGGTTAATTAAAGTTATGTTTAGTAATTACATTAATAAAATAGAGGCTCTGATTTTTAGTTCCTCTCTAATTAGCCTGTATACCTGTGGTGGTGTTTTAGAAACGGGGTATAAAAGATTTCCATCAGCATATAACACAATTTCAGATGAAGGCAGTATCCGACATTCTTTATCCTCAAATCCTTTTATCCTAAATGTTGAGCGTGGATCTTTCATGAATGTCATTATTGAATTATCTTCAGTTTGTAACCCAGAGGGCTGAAATAAAAGTTGAACCATTTCCACTGTGATGGCAGAACACAGAAACTCACTCAGACATGGAATGCCTGTGTTCTCCAGCAGGGGGCAGTCTGGCCTGCCCTGTCCCATCAGCATCACTTCCATCTCCCTGCAAAACAATTACTCTGTAATATACCTATACTCTCTCTCTCTCTCTCTCTCTCTACACATACACATACACATACACATACACATACACATACACATACACATACACATACACATACACATACATACATACATACAGACACTATAATATACCCATACTCACACACGCACACTATAGCATACCCAATCTCTCAAACAGACACACACACACTATAATATACCCATACTCTCTCTCACACACACACACACACACACCTATACTCACTCACCTGCTGTTGCAGCTTGAAAAACTTGCTGATGAAATCCTGCTCAGCCAAACACAAGGGCTCCAACTCACTGAGGACCTGTTCAAAAATCTACACACACATTCAAATATTTACACACACACACTGAAGACATGTCCAAATGCGCATGCACACGCACACAAATATCTATACTTAGCATTCCCCTCTCTCTCTCCCCAGTGGGTCCTGCATAATGATACTCTTAAATGCGCTTTGAGATCCTGAGATCCACTATAATGTATTATGGAGAGACCAGCATAAAAGTCTACAGACAGTGAAGGTGGCACCGAGTCTGTGTGGGCGGGGCTAGGAGCGGGGGAATGGGTCTGAATGGGCAGGGCTAGGAGCGGGGGAAATGGGTCGGAGTGGGTGGGCCTAAGGGCAGGGGAATGAGTCGGAGTCTGGGGGAAAGGGTCATGTGGGCGGGGCTAGGGGCAGGGCACCTTGTCGAACTTGGTCCTGTCGGCCACATCGAGGTCGGAGGCAGACATGTTGCCCATGTCGAGCAGTGAGGAGGACTGAGAGCGCCGGCTGCTGGAGCCCTGCACTGCCAGCTTGTTCAGGCTGGAGGTGGAGCCAGTCAGCTTCCCAGAGCTCCCATGCAGGCCTGCGGCATCATGGGAAAAGCACACACAGGGTCAACACACAGCACACATATCACACACAGATCACAAGGATCACACACAGCACACAGATCACACACAGCACACACAGCACACAGATCACACACAATACACGGATCATACATCAGCACACAGGTCACATATCAGCACACCCAGGGCTGATACGCACACAGCACACAGATCACACACAGAGAGATATGAGAGGGTATGCAGGCATCGGCACAGTATATATCTGTTAAAAACAAGCAGAATCGCTTTACTGAAACATCTGGCAGCCAATCAGACAGCTACACTGAGACATCTGAACAGCCAGTCAGAAAGCCAGAGAGCTACAGCGGGATGTCACAGTAATTTTCCTCCCTGTTTCTGGGTATCAGAGTGAGGGATTCTGGGAGTTAGGGGCCAGAGTGAGGGATTCTGGGAGTTAGGGGCCCAGAGTGAGGGATTCTGGGAGTTAGGGGTCAGAATAAAGGATTCTGGGAGTTAGGGGCCAGAGGGAGGATTGTGGAATGAGTTAGGAGCCAGAGTGAGGGATTCTGGGAGTTAGGGGCCAGAGTGAGGGATTCTGGGAGTTATGGGCCAGAGTGAGGGATTCTGGGAGTTAGGGGTCAGAATAAAGGATTCTGGGAGTTAGGGGGCAGAGCGAGGGATTCTGGGAGTTAGGGGTCAGAGTGAATGATCCTGGGATAAGTTAGGGGTCAGAGTGAGGGATTCTGGGATCTGTGTCATACTTACTCTCTGTTTCCTGTTTGAGAGCACTCTCTTTCCTTGGCAGTGTAGCTGGCAGCCGTTAGAACGCAGCGTCGAAGACAGAGACATGTTAAGCCGAAGTGCATAACACACAACAGGCAGGGTGAAGGCAAGTTAGAGATTAGTATTCAGTAATTGACATGCATAGCACATGCTGTCGAATGTAATCTATCTTGTTGGTTTAGTTTGAGCTGGTATACAGCTGTTTTATGAAAACAAACATTTGCATGTTGTTTTCAGACAGCTGGTGTAAGACGGAGAGAAGCAGGAGATGTCAGAGAGCAAGGTTAAAACATTTTTTCCATATTATTAACGCAGAGGTCTGAAAGACTAACGCATTCTGTTTTCCTTTTGTTAGCTTTTCAATGGGTTAAAACATCAGCCACATAAAACCTTTAACGCATTCAACTGTAACTGAATGAGACTTTACGAGTAATAAATACACACAGAGAGGCTGCTCGGATAGTGTGCAGCATGAATTAAAGCTGGGGTTTACACCATTCATAAACAACTTCACCAAATGTGAAGTTGGTTATGCAGGGCACTGGGGGTGTTGAGTGTGTGTGAGTGTGGAGGTCTTGAGTGTGTGTGAATGTGCAGAGCTGTGGAGGTATTGAGTATACAGGACACTGGAGGTGTTAATTTGTTTATGTGGTGCTGCTGTGTGTGTAAACTCTCACTCACCAAACTTCTTCCCCTCCTTGCTCGTACCCGCCATTTTCATTTTTGCCACCTCAAAGAAATCTTTAATTTCCCGTTCATATAATCTGGTCATATAGTCAACGTAGGTCTGAAAAAAACAAGAGTACATAGTCCCAGCAACTGTGTGAAATTTAGTGCGTTTGTGTGTGTGTGTGTGTGTGTGTGTGTGTGTGTGTGTGTGTGTGTGTGTGTGTGTGTGTGTGTGTGTGTGTGTGTGTGTGTGTGCGTGTGTACATATATATCCGTTTGTGTGTGTATACAGAGCCTCTTTAAAGTCTAAACTCTGTCTCAAAGACTTCACCTTTTGTTGCCTTACAGTCTGAAATTAAAACATTAAATCAGCCTTTTTCACCTTTATTTACACATTTTACCCTACAACTTCCAAGTGATTTTTTTTCTTCTCAAAATCTCTTTTCTAAAAAATTAAGATTTAATATGTCTTCATTTCAGGCTGTAAGGCAACAGAAGGTGACATTTTTGAGACGGAGTGTAGACTTTAAAGGGGCACTGTATATCCGTGTGCATCTGTGTGTGTTCATGTGTGTGTGTGTGTGCGTGTGCATGTGCACATATATAGCCATGTGCGTGTGCATATATATGTGTGTATGTGTGTGCGCCTGTGTGCGTGTATACATACAGTAGGGTCCAAAAGACTCCACTATCAAGATCTGTTCGTTTTCGTCATTCATCACAAACACAAAATATTTACTCAACAATTTGACCTCTAACTACTTCACTAAGCTCTGCTGACAATTACAAACAGCTGCAAAAACTTCTCCAAAGGAAGTGTCCTTTTTCAAGATAAAAGCACCTGCAGTAGCAATGAGAACACATAGAGGACCATATTAATTACGTCAACATCTAGTATTAATTGTCACAGACCAAAACAACTCACATTGTGTATTAGGAGTGTCCATGTATTAAAACCTAGGTGTCACAACATTTAGAGGAAATGAAAGGCAATGGTGTGCAAACAAAATATTTTAGATATTAAAATTTCATACCATCCTTTCTCAAACAAACATTTTTTGTAATTTGTATCATGACATTCATAATAACAAATACGCACGAGTAAAAATGTTGTGTTAGTTTTTGTGAACAATGAAAAGAAACAGATCTTGGTAGTGGACTCTGCTGTATATCTGTGTGTGTGTGTGCATATATCCATGTATGTCTTTGTGTGTGTGTGTGTCAGTGTAACATATATCATTATGAGATCTCCACTAATGATACGGAATATTATAAATATACAGTAAGGATGTGTGTGGAAGTACATGTACACTGAGTGGTGAGGATGATGATGATGATGATGATGAAGCTCACCCCAGTCAGACCCTCGTATTTCTCGCGCTGGGTGTTCTTCAGCCACTCCATGAGCTTGGCATAGCGCAGCAGGTCCCTGTGCAGGACGTTGTGTTTGGGCAGGGTCAGCTCTACAGAATGCTGCGTCAGACTGGAGCTCTGATCATGACCCTGAACACAAACCGAGCACAATACACCTGAACACCCAACACAGCACCGCCAACCAACACTCACACAACAATACACCTCAACACTCAGCTCACCAGTCACTCAACATGCCACAATACACCTCAACACCCAACACAGCACAGCCAATCAACTCAAGACAGTCAATCAACACAATATATCACAGCCAATCAACACGCCGCAATACACCTGAACACTCAACACAGCACAGCCAATCAACACAATACAGCACAGCCAATCAACTCAACAGCACATCCGCTCAATACTCAATACGCCACAATACACCTCAACACCCAACACAGCACAGCCTATCAACACAACACAGCCAATCAACACTCAACACAGGATAGCCAATCAATAGAACTCAATACATTTCAACACACAACACGTCTCAACACACCTCAACACTCAACAGAGCACATCCGCTCAACAGACAGAGCACATCCACTTAATATGCAACACTGAACACACAATACTCAACCCTGCACACAAAGAGAGCACACCCACTCAATCCACCTCATGTCTCAGTATACCCCAGCATACACCCCAACATACCTCAATACACCCAAATACCACCACAGACCGATAAACCCCAACACACCTCAACAATACTCAAAACACCCTGACATGCCTCAGAACACTCTAACACACCTCAAAACCAACACACCCCAACATGTCCACACCCAGACACAGCTCCACCTCCATGCAGTCACACCGCAACGCCCCCACACAATGACGCCCTGAATACGCCCATCCTTCAGAGACACAGGGATCTCTCTGCCTGCATGCTGTGGACATCGTCGCCAGAGCTACGCTGGCACGTGCACAACCACAAACCAACCAACCGTGGAGACGGAGGGTTAGACAGGGCAGCTGTGTTATATTGCACACGGCAATGTCAGAATCAGCTGCTGTAATACCCATGCTCTCCCATGGTTAACTGTGAGTCAGAGGTTTCACTTTGACACCACTGGTGTGTGTGTGCCTGCTTGTGTGTGTGTGTGTGTGTGTGTGCACGTGAGACAGAGAGTGAGACAGTAGTAGAGGGAGACCGCATTAAAGGTCCACTGACTACTCACAGACAGACACAAGGGAGTGAATAGCTTACTACTTGAGTATTTAGCTTTCAGTACAGCACAGACCTCCTTAGGTGAGTACAACTTAATGGAGGGAAAACCTGGGAAAACATGATCTATCTGGGGCTAATGCTTGTGTTAGCTCATTCAAATACAAATGCTAATCAAGGGCACTTGTAAATCATGAAATGCACCAAGATGGCTGACTAACCAAACATATACACTTGCCACAAGTGCTGAAATATTATTATTCTAAAAAGGGAAAGTCCTGCTGATAAGTTAACTTTTAATTTGCTGTGAAAAGAAGAGAGCAAGGATTGATTGGAACAACTCTCCTGGCTTATCTGGACATAAGCTACTGCTACTCTACCATATATTTGACTGTCTGCCTTATACGGGCTAATTCTACCATAGAGTTAAAGGTCTGAAGTCATCTTCAGTAAATGAGAGCTGTCCAAGAGACCATACCAGTTGTGTGGACATACGATTTCTTTGATGGGATTTGAGCACACATGGCATGCTCTCTCATGCACTGACCACAGGGCAACCTGGAGCGGGCTGCGGGAGGAACGCCCCCGGTGGGGTACTCACTGGGAGAGAAAGACAGGAAGACCTATAGAAGTGAGGGATGCTCATTCGGAAGTGACTGAAGTGGTTGAACTGACAGGGTGACAGGAGAGAGAAGCCTCTTTTAGAAACACACTGAACTCACCTGATGCTGTCTAACTACACACACCGTCCTCTACTGACTGCACCCCGAGAGAGACAGAGAGGAGAGAGAGGGGGGGTGGGGGTTTGGGGAGGAGACCGGGACGGGGGAAACAGAGGGAGGGGCAGAGAGGGGAGAGAGACGGGTGTTGTTACCTGGTGAACAAAGACATTGTTGAGATGGTTGGTGAGTCTGCGCGAGAAACCATCCCTCAGCTCACTGAACAGGTGCTGCTGCTGTTTCACTGCCAGGAGTTTATCATGCCCTGTCATATGCAATAATATCATATTACAACACAATGAACACAATGACACAAACGCTGCCAGGAGTTCACGATGCCGTGTCATAAAAGAAAAAGAAAAAGAAGCATCATAGACGCACGCATGCAGACTTTGCCCGTCTTGTACAGACTGCCATGAAAGTTATAGGGATGAAAGAACATCAGCCCCTCCAGTCTATACTCACTCTCTCTCTCACTCTCTCTCACTCACACTCTCACACTCACACTCTCACACTCTCTGACCTGGCCTGAGCTCCACGTTCATGCACTGCAGCAGTGCTTCAGAGGCGTTGATGCAGGCCTCAATGCCCTTCGGCGAGGACAGGTCTCCCTCCTGCAGAGCTCTGATGTGGCCCTTTGACAGATCCATGTAGTTCTACAGAACAGAGAGAGAGACAGGCCCATGTAATTCTACAGTACAGAGAAAGAGATGGGTCCGTGTAGTTCTACAACACAGAGAGAGAGACAGATCCATGTAGTTCTACATCACAGAGAGAAAGAGAGATCCATGTAGTTATACAGCACAGAGACTGTGTGTTCTATAGTACAAGTGTGTGTGAATGTGTGTGTGTGTTATAGCATAGGTATGTGTGTGTGTTTGTGTATATATATATATATACAGTACTGTGCAAAAGTTTTAGGCAGGTGTGAAAAAATGCTGTAAAGTAAGAATGCTTTCAAAAATAGAAGTGTTAATAGTTTATTTTTATGAGTGAATGAACAGAAGAGAAATCTAAATCAAATCAATATTTGGTGTGACCACCCTTTGCCTTCAAAACAGCATCAATTCTTCTAGGTACACTTGCGATCTGAAATATTGAAGTTGGCTCATGATGGTGCCATGGCAGGCCACTTGGGGGTAAACAAGACCTATGACAGAATTCTTCGGAATTTCTTTTGGCCTGGTCTTAAACGGGATGTTGTGGCTTACTGCAAGTCTTGCCACACCTGTCAGTTAGCAGGGAAGCCTAATCAGACTATTCCAGTTTCCCCTTTGTTTCCCATTCCTGCTTTTGATGAACCGTTTAGCAGAGTTTTGGTGGATTGTGTAGGCCCAATGCCAAAAGCAAAGAGTGGAAATCAGTACCTTTTAACAATTATGTGTGCTTCCACCCGTTTCCCGGAGTTCCTCTGAAAAGCATAACTGCTCCTAAAATAACAAAGTCTCTTAAGTTCTTTTCTGTGTTTGGTCTTCCTAAAGTTGTACAGTCTGACCAAGGGTCTAAGTTTATGTCCAACCTTTTTAAACAGGTTCTGAAGCAGTTAGGTATAGCTCACTGCCATTCTAGCGCCTATCACCCTGAGAGTCAAGGTGCTCTGGAGAGATTCCATCAGACCCTAAAATCAATGTTGCACGCCTACTGTCTGGAGTTCCAGAGGGACTGGGATGAGGGTGTGCCCCTCCTGCTGTTTGCAGTGAGAGAGGTGATACAAGAGTCACTTGGGTTCAGTCCTGCAGAGTTTGTGTTTGGTCACACAGTCCGAGGACCCTTGAAGGTACTGAAGGAGCAGTGGCTAGCTGATCTTTTTACCCCTTGCAATCTGCTAGACTATGTATGCAAGTTCAGAGATAGGCTCACTAAGGCTTGTGAGCTCGCTAACTCTAATCTACAAGCCTCACAGGAAAGAATGAAAATCTGGTATGATCAGAAGGCTAAAAGCAGATCTTTTTGTAAAAACTTTTCAGATATTGTCAATCCCCTAACTGACCTTATGAGCGCCAAGGTTTCTTTTGTTTGGTTACAAAAGTGTCAACAGGCATTCGAGGGGGCAAAGTCTCTCTTGATTAATGCACCAGTGTTGGCTGCTCCAAATTTCAGCAGTCCTTTCAAGTTGGCGGTGGATGCCAGTGATACTGGTGCAGGGGCTGTTCTTCTGCAAGACGCCAAAAGTGATCTGGAACACCCCGTTTGCTTCTTCTCCAATAAGTTTGATAAACATCAGAAAAACTACTCTGTTGTTGAGAAAGAAGCTCTTGCTTTGGTTTTAGCTGTAAAACATTTTGAGATTTACCTGAGTGGATCCAGTTCCAGCCTGGTTTATACAGACCATAACCCTCTGGTGTTTCTTAAGCGGATGGGCAACACCAACCAAAGACTGTCTTTTTCTACAGATTTTTCCTCTTATTATTCAGCATATAAAAGGGCGTGATAATCTCCTTGCTCCTGACCTTGTGGGACTCTACCCGTGTGGCTGCTTCCTCCCCTGTTTCTGCCCTCCTGACGTGCCTTGGTTTGAGGACCCTCCTGATGTGCCTTGGCTTGAGGACCCTCCTGACGTGCCTTGTGCCTTGACTTGAGGACCCTCCTGACGTGCCCCTCCTGACTTGAGGACCCTCCTGACGTGCCTTGACTTGGCTTGGACCCTCCTGATGTGCCTTGGCTTGAGGACCCTCCTGATGTGCTTTGGTCTGCCGTGCTCCCCACATTCCATTGGAGGGGGCTAATAGGCGGGTTTTGTTTGTAAATAGTTTTCTTTACATATAGTTGTCCATTAAATGCTTGTGATTTAATGTCTTATGGGTGGGAGTGTTACGCTCCTGCCCATTTCTGCTTCAATGAGGTGGAGTACCAACAGAGGCGGAGCCATGGGATGTGCTGCTTCCACCTGTTGATTGATTGCACCTGATTGTTGATGTGTTGCACCTGCCGCTCAAGTTTTAAAAGAGGCTCAAGACTTTAGGCATGAGGTTGCCCTCTCGACACTGCCTAAACACTATGCTTGGTTGTAACCTGTGCGTTTGATATTTATTTACCCTTTTCTTTTCATCTTGTTTGGACATAAGATATTTGAGGTAAATAGGTATTGATACTTCTGAAGTTTATTTTGGTTTTCCTGGCAGGGTGGTGAGTTTGTGTTTTGTTTTCTCCCTGATTCTTTTGTGTTTTGTACAACTGCAAAAACCTACTTGATTTGTTCCCCTCTTGTACATCTCCCCTCTGCCCTGCCAGCTGTTTGTCTGATTTAATTAATTGTATTAAGAAGTATTGTAAAACTAATCCCTCTATTAAAGGGCATTCTAATATAAACACCTTGGTCATGTTCTAGTTGTGGTTTGTTTATGGGTACGGCTATCCGGCAGCAGGATAAATTCGTTTGTTAAATTACTTTGAAACATTAGCCGTAACATAATTGGGCCAATCAGACGCCTCCCTGATGGTATTGCATGATGGATAAGTATCTGCCTGTATTTATCAGCATTGAGGACACCATTAATCCTGACCAAATCCCCAACTCCATTTGCAGAAATGCAGCCCCAAACTTGCAAGGAACCTCCACCATGCTTCACTGTTGCCTGCAGACACTCATTGTTGTACCGCTCTCCAGCCCTTTGGCAAACAAACTGCCTTCTGCTACAGCCAAATATTTCACATTTTGACTCCTCAGTACAGAACACCTGCTGCCATTTTTCTGCACCCCAGTTCCTATGTTTTCGTGCATAGTTGCGGCTTTTTGACCGCAATTCTTCCATGAAGACCACTTCTGGCCAGACTTCTCCGGACAGTAGATGGGTGTACCTGGGTCCCACTGGTTTCTGCCAGTTCTGAGCTGATGGCACTGCTGGACATCTTCCGATTTTGAAGGGAAGGAAGCATGATGTGTCTTTCATCTGCTGCATTAAGTTTCCTTGGCCGACCACTGCGTCTACGGTCCTCAACGTTGCCCGTTTCTTTGTGCTTCTTCAAAAGAGCTTGAACAGCACATCTTGAAACCCCAGTCTGCTTTGAAATCTTTGCCTGGGAGAGACCTTGCTGATGCAGTATAACTACCTTGTGTCTTGTTGCTGTGCTCAGTCTTGCCATGGCAGCTGTATATATATATATAGTATATATATATAAATGTGTGTGTATGTATGTGTGCGTGCATTATAGTATAAGTTGGTGTATGTGTGTTTGTATGTGTGTGTTATTGTACGTATAAGTATGTGTGTGTTATAGTATAAGTGTGTGTATGTGTGTGTTATAGTATAAGTTGGTGTATGTGTGTTTGTATGTGTGTGTTATTGTACGTATAAGTGTGTGTGTATGTGTGTGTTATAGTATAAGTGTGTGTGTATGTGTTATAGTATAAGTGTGTGTGTATGTGTGTGTTATAGTATAAGTGTGTGTGTATGTGTGTGTTATAGTATAAGTGTGTGTGTATGTATGTGTGTTTGTATAAGTGTGTGTATGTGTGTGTTATAGTATACGTTGTGTGTGTGTGTTTGTATTATAGTATAAGTATAAGTGTGTGTATGTGTGTGTTATAGTATAAGTGTGCGTATGTGTGTTACTCACCACTAGGAAGGTGATGTCATCCAGTAGGCGCACGTTGTTGGTGCTGCTGAGCTGGATGAGGCGATTGCTCTGGGAGATTTGGTCCATCTGCTCCTTCACGCTCTGCAGCATCTCCTCATAGCTGCTAAGCTTCCCCTCGATGGTGTCCACCTCCCCCAGGGCCTCATCCAGCAGCTGCATCAGTGTGTTCACCTGCTTCTCCGACGCCATGATCGACTGGATGTTCGCCTGCCAGAAACAAAGCGATGCATTTAACCACACAGCGATGCATTTAACCACAAACCACACAGCGGTGCATTTAACCACACAGCGGTGCATTTAACCACAGAACACCACATTTAACCACTCAGGCAGTAGTGCAGTATAGTGGTTAGTGTGCTGGGCTTGTAACTCAGAGGTTGCAGGTTCGATTCCCAGGTGGGGCACTGGTGTACCCTTGAGCAAGGTACTTAACCTGAATTGCTTCAGTAAATATCCAGCTGTATAAATGGATTGTATGTAAAGAAATGTACAACTGTGTAAGTCTGCTAAAATGCCTGTAATGTAAATGCATTTAACCACACAACACCGCATTTAAAGTGATAGTTCACCGGATTTTTGGGCTAAATCAACCACATGACAGAGCAACTCTAGGTTATACGTCACAGGGAGGTAATTCTGGCCTGTAATATTTACTCGAGTCCCATTATTTACAGACATTGCTGCCATTAACTGCTGGATGTACGTTCATGGAGACAGCAAATTCCAGAAAACACTTCTTTGGATGTGTTTTCTACAAAATCATAATTGACATTGATTTTGGTTGAACTATCATTTTGAGCAGATAACAATACGCACACAAACACACGCACGCACGCACATACACACGTACACACACACACATTTTTTCTTCCCTCGACCCAACCCCACCAGAGCGGACCAGTGGCTGACTCACCCCATCCAGGACCTGCAGCTCTCTGGAGAGTTTCTCGGCAAAGGCCTCGGCGTTGGAGATGGCGTACTCACACACCTCCATCATGCCCTCGATGTCCTGCTCCTCCCGTGTGCTCAGCTCCTGGTACTCATCCAGAGCATCCTCATCCCCCCCTGATACACTCTGACTTTCCCCGCTCGGCACCGACTCTACAGGAGATACACACACTCACCCTGAGAACACACTCTACAGGAGACAGATACACTCACCCTGAGAACACACTCTACAGAACACACACGCTCACCCTGAGAACACACTCTACAGAACACACACACTCACCCTGAGAACACACTCTACAGGAGACACACACACTCACCCTGAGAACACACTCTACAGGAGACACACACTCACCCTGAGAACACACTCTACAGGAGATACACACACTCACCCTGAGAACACACACTCTACAGGAGACACACACTCACCCTGAGAACACACTCTACAGGAGACACACACACTCACCCTGAGAACACACTCTACAGGAGACACACACTCACCCTGAGAACACACTCTACAGGAGACACACACTCACCCTGAGAACACACTCTACAGGAGACACACACTCACCCTGAGAACACACTCTACAGGACACACACACACTCACCCTGAGAACACACTCTACAGAACACACACACGCTCACCCTGAGAACACACTCTACAGAACACACACGCTCACCCTGAGAACACACTCTACAGAACACACACACACGCTCACCCTGAGAACACACTCTACAGAACACACTCTACAGAAGACAGATACACTCACCCTGAGAACACACTCTACAGAACACACACACACACACTCTACAGGAGATCACCCCCTGAACACACTCTACAGAACACACACTCTGAGAACACACTCTACAGGAGAGATACACACACTCTCACCCTGTGAACACACTCTACAGAGACACACACACTCACACCTGAGAACACACTCTACAGAAGACACACACACTCACCCTGAGAACACACTCTGTGATACACACACTCACTCTGTGAACACACTCTACAGGAGCTCCACACGCTCACCCTGAGAACACACTCTACAGGAGATACATACGCTCACCCTGAGAACGGCCTCTACACAGGATAAATTCTCACTTTGGAGAGAAACGGTGGTTTAAAATAAAGACTGCCTCTATACAAATAAAAGTATAAATCCAACATTTGAATCACCTGGTCAGACATTACATGGTGCAATCTTCATGACTTTCATGCTGATGAGAAAGTCAGCAGTAACTCAGCAGGTATGAGGTGGTCACAACACTGAAGATGACATCACTATGTTACACACCATTATGGACCAAAGGGGCAAGCCCTGTGAGCTTCCGGAACAAAACCATGAGGCAAAATTCACTGTCTAAACAGGACAGAGCGCACACGCACGCACACACGCACACACACACACACACACACACACACACAACATCTACACACACACACACACACACTCTATATCTCAAACACACACACTACAGCACAGTAACTCTTCAGTACACAAACACAGCCAGACATGGCTGACAGGTTCCACGGTGATGAGTGACCATCATGAACACGGTTGAGAGGTGATCCAAGGCAACAGTAAGATGTTTTAACTATGGAGGGAAGAGAGAAGAATTACCTTCAGCTTTAGGAAGCTCTGGCCAGTGAACGATAGAGAAAGAAGAGTAAACATACTGTTAAAGCTGGGAGCCCAAGCAGCCGCACCCATATCATCATACACCCACACGCACATCATACACCACCTAAACCCACATCATATACCACCCACTCTGAATATCATCATACATCTCCCATAACATACACCACAGGCACAAAAACACCACACACCACCCACACTTACATCATACCCCACGCACAGCCATACTATACAATCACACACACAGACACACATGCACTTAGGTGCATACACGCACACTTAGGTGCATACACGCGCACACACAGGCATATTCTGTTAAAGGCAAGAGTATGTATCAGATGTGTAAAAACACTTCAATACTTAACACACTAATGGATGCACTAATGGACACTTTCTGCCCCTCCCAGTCAGGCCTGCTTCCTGTGCACTGCTGACCTGTAGCTAGTCTCTAAGAGTACATGTTTTTGCACACATTTGCAGGTTTGTAAAGTTATAGGCTGCAACTAAAATCTACAAACTCTTAACATCTCAGACAGACAGACCAGCAGGACCCTCCAAGCCTGAGAGCCTAGCCGAGCTGCTCAGATGAACTCTTTGGACTTTGAAGAGGGGACTGTAAGGCTGGAGGTGTATAGTGTGTAAGGGTGGAGGTGTATAGTGTGTAAGGGTGGAGGTGTATAGGGTCTGTAAGGGTGGAGGTGTATAGTGTGTAAGGGTGGAGGTGTATAGTGTGTAAGGGTGGAGGTGTATAGTGTGTAAGGGTGGAGGTGTATAGTGTGTAAGGCTGGAGGTGTATATGGTCTGTAAGGGTGGAGGTGTATAGTGTGTAAGGGTGAAGGTGTATATGGTCTGTAAGGGTGGAGGTGTATAAGGTCTGTAAGGGTGGAGGTGTATAGTGTGTAAGCGTGGAGGTGTATAGAGTGTAAGCGTGGAGGTGTATAGGGTCTGTAAGGGTGGAGGTGTATAATGTGTAAGGGTGGAGGTGTATATGGTCTGTAAGGGTGGAGGTGTATAGTGTGTAAGGGTGGAGGTGTATATGGTCTGTAAGGGTGGAGGTGTATATGGTCTGTAAGGGTGGAGGTGTATAATGTGTAAGGGTGGAGGTGTAGGGGTCTGTAAGGGTGGAGGTGTATAGAGTATAAGGGTGGAGGTGTATAGGGTCTGTAAGGGTGGAGGTGTATAGAGTGTAAGGGTGGAGGTGTATAGGGTCTGTAAGGATGGAGGTGTATAATGTGTAAGGGTGGAGGTGTATAGTGTGTAAGGGTGGAGGTGTATATGGTCTGTAAGGGTGGAGGTGTATATGGTCTGTAAGGGTGGGGTGTGTAAGGGTGGAGGTGTATATGGTCTGTAAGGGTGGAGGTGTATAGTGTGTAAGCGTGGAGGTGTATATGGTCTGTAAGGGTGGAGGTGTATATGGTGTAAGGGTGGAGGTGTATATGGTCTGTAAGAGTGGAGGTGTATAGTGTATAAGGGTGGAGGTGTATAGGGTCTGTAAGGGTGGAGGTGTATAGTGTGTAAGGGTGGAGGTGTATAGAGTACGTAAGGGTGGAGGTGTAGGGGTCTGTAAGGTGGAGGTGTATAGTGTGTAAGGGTGGAGGTGTATAGTGTGTAAGGGTGGAGGTGTATAGGGTCTGTAAGGGTGGAGGTGTATAGAGTACGTAAGGGTGGAGGTGTAGGGGGTCTGTAAGGGTGGAGGTGTATAGAGTATAAGGGTAGAGGTGTATAGTGTGTAAGGGTGGAGGTGTATATGGTCTGTAAGGGTGGAGGTGTATAGTGTGTAAGGGTGGAGGTGTATCGAGTACATATGGAGGTGTAGGGGGTGGAGGTGTATAGTGTGTAAGGGTGGAGGTGTATAGAGTATGTAAGGGGTGTATAAGGAAGAGGGGCTTGTAAAGGGCTACATTGTCATACGCCACCTGCAGGGGACAGTACTCTCACCTTCCAGCAGCTGGGGACTGACATTGACAAACTCCAGCTTCTTCCTCAGGTACCTCTGGTTGAGCTTCCAGATGCAGGTGATGAAGGAGTTCTTCTCCACCGTGCTGCTGGCCACCCACCTGTACACCTTCTCAAAGTGCAGGTCGAACTCTGGGTTCTCCTAAGGGGCCGGGTAGGCCGGAGGCAGGGGTGGGGCAGGGAGAGGAGAGGGGCGGAACAGGGAGAGGGTGGGGAAGGGAGAGGGGTGTGACAGGGAGGTGGAGGAAGGCAGACAGAGGAGAGGGGCGAATGCTCACACATTTCACCCATTTCCTGTTCACAACGCTGCTCCTCTCTCTTTTCTCTGTGTGTGTAAGCGTGTGTTACGCAAGTATCTAATGCCTGGTGGCATAGTGATCATGTCTGTGAGCATGTGTAGCAGTCGTGTAGTGTTTGTGTAATGGTGGTGTAGTGGTTATGCATGTGAGTGTGTATAGTGATGGTGTAGTGGTGGTGCAGCGGTGGTATAGCAGTGGTGTAGCGGTCCTGTCTCTGACCTTGTTGGCATCTTTGGCGTCCACCTCGGTCAGGTCCCTGAGCTCCCAGGCCAGCTGGCGCTTGTAAAAATCTCCCTTATCCGACTTCTTCACCTTTACCACCTTTACCTGAACCGGTCGCTCGGTGGTGACTGAGAACACAAACACAGCCAGCTGTGAGAAAAGGCACAAACAAATCCCAGCAGCAAACAGCAGCATGAACACAGCTAACATTATTCACCCACTACTCATCGTACAGCGGGAGATTTACTGAAGCAATTCAGGTTAAGTACCTTGCTCAAACAATGGAAATGTCCCACTTGAAAATTGAAGATGCGCCCTCTGAGTTACAAACCCAGCACTGGTGTGTACGACAGCTCAATAAAACACAGTGGAAAAGAGCACACACCGAATACATTTAAACATACAGCTGCAAGCAGCAAGTACGGGGTCCAAGGAAAACAGGCCAACGGTAAGAATGTATTCTTTATTTTTTTTTTTATTTAACCAGGCAGGTCACTTAAGAACAAATTCTTATTTACAAGGACGGCCTGGCAAGAGGTAATTAACCTCTTGAGGGGATAAGGGAGGGAATAAAATAAAATGTCAAAAGAATTGACAGACAGAACATTCAACACTGAATTAGACAAGTAGAACATTCAGTGCTGAGGGACAGGCCAGACAATAACAAAGAGTTACATACAGCAAATAGCAAAAACACAACAGATAAGGCAGTAGGAACAACAGGGACAGTAGGAGGCAAACACAATTCAATGCAAAGGCATAAGGCAATAAATAACAGTAAGCATATATAAAAAAACAGCACAAAAATATGCTGGTTATAATATAAAGAGTTGGGGCAGGCACGAGACAAACATCAAAGTATTTATATTATTGTAAGGATGGAAAGCAGTTGCATGTGTCTGTGAGAATGTCCATGATAGAGTCCTTGAAAGCTGTTAAGAGATAAGATTGTCCAGTTTTAGAGATTTTTGTAACTCATTCCAATCATTGGGTGTGGCAAATTTGAATGCAGAGCGACCAAGTGAGGTATTTGTTTTGGGAACATTTAAGAGAATGTGGTTAGAAGATCGGGCATTATATGTAGAGGAGGACCATAGTAAGAGGTTTTGCAGATAAGGTGGGGTCAGACCAAGGAGGGTTTTGTAAATGAATGTGAGCCAGTGAACCTTTCATCTGGTGTGCAAAGATGGCTAATTTATGGAGGAGTACAGGTTGCAGTGATGGGTTTTGTAAGGAGCATTGGTGGCGAATCTGATGGCAGAGTGGTACAGAACATCTAGCTGCTCAAGGGCACTGCTACAAGCGCCTCTGTACAGGACGTCTTCATAATCAAGCATGGGAAGGATGGTCATTTGGACGAGGGTCAGTTTGGCGGAAAAAGTGAAAGAGGTTCAGTACACAAAGCGAAGTCTGGTTTTAACTTTTGCCTGTAATTTGGTAAGGTGTAGTGAGAAAGATAAGGTGCTGTCTAGCCATATTCCTAAATATTTGTAGGATGTGACTGTTTTGAGTGTTGAGCCATCACAGGTAGTTATGGCATCAGAGGGGATAGTAGTGTTCTTACATTACATTATTACAGGCATTTAGCAGACGCTCTTATCCAGAGCGACTTACAGTTCACATTTCTTTACATACAATCCATTTATACAGCTGGATATTAACTGAAGCAATTCAGGTTAAGTACCTTGCTCAAGGGTACAACGGCAGTGTCCCACCTGGGGATTGAACCTGCAACCTTAACGTTACAAGCCCAGTTCCCTAACCATTATACCACACTTCCTAACAAACCACATGACTTTGGTTTTGGAGCTATTCAGGACAAGGTTTAGAGCAGAGAAGGCATATTGAATGTTCTGAAAGCTTTCCTGAAGAGAGCTCAAGACAGAATCCAGTGAGGGGCCAACTGAATATATAACTGTGTCCTCTGCATATAAGTGGGTGGAGGAGTTTCTATTGTAGACAGCGCAGGGTGGGTTATTGATGTAGATTGAGAAGAGAGTGGGGTTAGTTCAGACTGATGAGCTCTTCCAGAACCTGAGACTCCAGGCTGCAGGGAGAAGCTATGGGCAGGTAGGATAGGACCAGTGACATTAGACAGGCTGGACATTTTTTTTTTTTTTTTTAAACCACTCCAATGTGGCTTTTGCTGTATGCTTTGGGTCATTGTCCTTCTGGAATATCATTATTTTCCCAAGTCCCAGGTCTCTTGCAGACTGGAGCAAGTTTTTCTCCAAGATTTGTCTATATCTTGCTCCATCCATTTTGGCCTCTATTTTAACAATTGTCCCAGTCCCTGAAGCAGACAAGCACCCCATAACATTTGGCTCCTGTCACCATGACCAGACCATAGAATCTTTCTCCACTTGGTCCCACATGCATTCTGGCAAACTAGGCAAGGTTTCATGTGAGTTTTCTTCAACAATGTTTTTCTTTTTGCCACCCTCCCATAAAGGCAGATTTGTGAAGCACTGGGGGCACTGTTATCCCATGGACAGTTTCTCTTCATCACAGTTGCCATAGGGCTCTTGGTGGCCTCCCTAACAAGTGCCCTCCTTGCACAGATGCTTTTGGAGAACGGCCTGTTCTAGGCAAATTCAGAGTTGTGCCATATTCTCTCCATTTCTTTATGACGTTCGTAATGGTGCTCCAGGGGATATTCAAAGACTTGTTATTCAAAATCTTATATCCTTCCCTTGATTAGTGCTTTTGAAAAACCTTTTCTTGGATTTGCTTTGAATTTTTTTTGGTCTTCATGATGTAGCTCTGGTTTGGAACTACACCAACTGTTGGACCTCTCACAGACAGGTGAATTTAATGTATGTAATTCATTGTATTTGAATAACTATGCAACCAATTTGTCTGTTTTTCATTTGTAATTAAGAAAAAACTTTAGAGTTACGTATTGTTTGAATTTGAGTATTTTTTAATTTTAGTATTTTGTGTTGATCAGTGGCAAGATATCCCAATTAAATTCATTTTGATTCCATTAAGAAAATAAAAAAGGGATGAACACTTTTTATACCCACAGTATGTACCTTGACAAAAATTGATTTATACACCTACAATTTTTGTATGTTTTAATTTTGCAGGGTTTTTATTCTCTATGAAGGATGATCAAGTTTGAAGGTGAACTCGCTGGGGTAGAGTTGGGCCTACCTGTGGCACACAGGAAGCAGTTCTTCTTCTTCTTCCCGGCCTTGACACACGTTAACGATGCTAAGCAGCCGCTCATCGTTTGGGGTGAAGATGTCTCTCTGCAGCGCGTGCTTGATGGCCGTCATCTCCACGGCTAAGAAAACATACACATTTCAACCACTGCCCAAATACCACCACACCTGTCCACTTTTAGGGATGGGTAACGATCTATATTAAATTTGATCCCAGTTATCAAATTATGTTTTAGTAATTTGCTCCAGTTTATTTGAAAATATCAAGTCTAATTGTGTCTTTGATGATTTTGTTATCCTTGTTCGACCATTCACAAATTGATCTAGATCAGCGGTCCCCAACCTTTTTTGCGCCACGGACCAGTTTCATGCAAGACCATTTTTCTTGCATGGGGGTGGGAAAGAGGCACAGACGGAAGTGGTCATTTTTCAAAATAAAACACCCTGCAGACTGCGATAGTCAATAAAATGGAAATAAAATAAAAATTAAGGGCAGTAGTTCACTAGCCAAGTTCACTAACAAATTAGCTGGTGGGACAAACAATGTTAACAAGCTAGCTGGCTAACTGGCTAGTTAGCTAACGTAATAACACGATGTAGTATCCCTATTCTACTACACATATTGTCACGTAGCCTATCTAGAAAGCTGGGTATGAGCTTCAGATATTTTGGTAGCTACTTGCGATCTCTCCGGCAGGTTACTGACAGCTAAACATCTAATAACGGTATACGTTAGTAAGCTGCTAGCTTGCGAATGTCTTTGAAGTGAACCTTGCCAGCTACGCCTGTCAGATCCTCAAAAAGCTGTCCAAAACCTGAGGATAAATCTTAAGACAGTTAAAACATGGTATAGATACTCACCTTTAGTGTGCCGGCTTTAATACCAATATTTGAATGTTTGATAAATATACATGCAATTCTTCTTTACTTCCATATAAACACAGCCTGTAGCTAAACTTCCATTATTTTGCCGTTATCAGCCAGTGGCCAGTTGTTTCCTGTTTCCGGGGTAAAATAAGGAAGTCACATGACATTCCCAGTTTCGTAACAGGCAAATATCACGTCAGTAGTAACATTACAGCATTAGAAACATTGCATTCGTTATTTTTTAATATATCAGTTGTATGCATGTCTTAACGCATATATATCGCAAATCGATGAATTTGTAAAGCGCTTTGCTGGACAGCATGGCAACCGCCCCATTCAGCTCTTCTGAACTGGAACACTTTTTTTTGTTGCAAAATGATAAAATGATTTTTAGTTCAGTTTTTTTAATGTACAAATGGATTATATATTTTCAGTAAAGTTTAACTCAGATTAATTCTATATGGGTCATGCACATTGCAGGGCTGCCAACTTTTCAATATAGTTTGGAGTGAGATTTTGTGCTGGGGGTATTTCCTTTTCCCCCTCCATTGTGCTCTCACTAAACCACATATAAGCAGCTTTATTTAATTTTTAATTTTTAATTTTGAGGTAGGCTATAGAGGAGACGTCGACTGAGCGCTTCTCAAACAACTAAATGAAAGTCACCATGGCAATGAAGGAATCGTTCTCCCACTATACATGTCCGCTCAAAATCCAATGGTGTGTGCGGGAGCAGCAGGAGATGATTATAATAACTAGTAGACTAGAACTAGTAGGCAGCCAGTATAATATGTCATTATCTGGCCATTCATTTTGCACAGAGTTTTTTTTTATTGATGGAGTGCTGCAGAGATGTTTGTCCTTCTACCAGGTTCTCCCATCGCTGCAGAGGAACTCTGAAGCTCTCTTAGAGTGGCCATTGGGTTCTTGGTCACCTCCCTGACCATGGCCCTTCTGGCCCGGTTACTTAGTTTGGCCGGACGGCCAGCTCTAAGAAGAGTTGTGGTGGTTCCAAACTTCTTCCATTTCACAATGATGGAGCCCACTGTTCTCCTGGGTGCTTTCAATGCTTTAGCAATGTTTTTATACCCTTCCCCAGATCTATGCCTCAACACAATTCTATCTCGGAGGTCTATGGAGTTCCTAGGACTTCATGGCTTGGTTTTTACTCTGACATGCACTGTCAACTGTGGGACCTTATATAGACAGATGTGTGCATTTCCAAATCATGTCCAATCAATTGAATTTACCACAGGTGGACTAGAATCAAGTTGTAGGAACATCTCAAGCAGTATCAGTGGAAACAAAATGCACCTCAGCTCACTTTTAGATTTTTAATAAATTAGCACAAATGTCTATAAACCTGTTTTCACTTTGTCATTATGGGCTATGTTGTGTAGAATTTTGAGACAAAAAATGAACTTAATCTATTGTAAATAAGTCTGTAATGCAATGAAACGTGGAGAGGGTGAAAGGGGTGTGCAGACTTTCCGGCTTGGCTGTACAATACAATAATATACGCATGTGATTGGAGGGGTGGCAGTGGCTCAGTGTTTAGTGACACGGGCTGGCAACTGGAGGGTTGTTGGTTTGAATCTCAGGAAGAACAAGCTAAAAAAACTATTAACTGGAAGGATGCTAGTTCACTTCTTGTGGCACTGACAAAGTGCCCTTGACCAAGGCACTAAACCTCTAACTGCTCCAGGGGTGCCATACTATGGCTGACCCTGTGCTTTGACCTCTCTTATAGTGCAGCAGATAATTGCATATTTAATAAGAATCGTTCCAATTGTGATGCAAGCATGAAATTTGGCACAAATACTCTTCAAGGTCCACTCTTTTGAAAAAGGGCACTGGCCACTCAAAAATTCAAAATGGCTGCCATTTTTCAAGATGGTGTACCCCACCTTCTAGGTGTTGTACCAATATGTCCTATATCAGCATATAATTATCATAGAATAAATTCATTTTGGTCTAAACTATGTTTTATGGGTCTCAGATTTCATTATTATAAGTGTTGAAACAAGGTCCAAATGAGGCCAGGGAGGTTGATGCCAAGTGACAAACAAGAATAAAGTTCCATCAAATTGGCGCAATTTCCTCAGACATAATGACAACAAGACAGACCTCTTCCACTTTCTGGCTGACAAGATTGCTCACATGACTGTGCCAAACATTGTTGTTGTAACCAAGGGACCTGATGCCTTGAGTACCTCTGAAACCAGTCTGGATAGTCTGGACAAATGTTTCCATGAGGAAGCCGATAGCCGGATCTTTGTACATGCCAGACATGCCACAGAGGAGGGTAGCAAAGCCATCACGATAGCACAAAGCCAATGACACTGATATTCTTGTCATAGCACTAAGCATCTTCCCATCCCTTCAGGACCTTGGTCTCCAGCAGCTGTGGGTTGCATTTGGGCATGGTCAGAGCCTAAGGTGGATTGGTATACATGACCTGTACCGCTATATTGGGCCAGAAAAGACCAAAGGCATACTGTTCTTTCATGCCTTCACAGGTTGTGATACTGTATCAGCCTTTCGCAATAAAGGCAAAAAGACTGCCTGGCAAACCTGGGACATTTGCCCAGAGGCTTCTCCCATCTTCACCAAACTAAGTCAGTACCCTCCAATACTGAATGATGGTGACCTGGAGATCCTGGAGAGGTTTGTGGTCCTGATGTACGATAGATCGAGCACAGCTGTCAGTGTGGATGAAGCTAGACTTGACATGTTTGCCCGAAAGCAGAGGCCGTACGAAGCCATTCCTCCAACAAGAGCAGCTCTGCTTCAACACACTAAACGTGCTGTGTATCAGGCAGGCTGCATATGGGGTCAGTCAACCCAGCGTCAGCCAGAAGCAGAGAGTCCTGCTGACTGGGGATGGAAGAAGGTTGGTGAAGAATGGCGGGTCTTCTGGACAGCCAATTCACCACTTGCAGAGAGTTGTCAACAACTCACCAAGCGTGGCTGCAAATCAGGGTGCCGTGGAAGGTGCAAATGCTTCAGATTGTGTTTCATCTGCACAGCACTGTGCAGTTGCAAATGTGAGTAGAACTAACGTCTTTTTAAACTTTTTTAATCCTTCCCTTGCACTCCATCCCCGCCTGAACGCACTACTAACTCTGTCATGCCCCTGAGACATTCACACCATAACTCTTACGGGTTACCTGTGAAGTGAATAAACCAAACTATCAGCATCCAGCAAACTAACCTGAGCAAACTGGAGTGTAGCAATCAATGTTAGGTGCAAGACAAGCTATGATCCAGTTCTCAAACGTTGTCCCGGTAGAAATCATACCCCACGGCAGACATCATGGAAACTTATATTTTTTTTAATTCTATTTTGTCTAAATTCCCCGAAAACCTAGGTTTAGAGAAGCATGTCTCTCTTTATTTTCAAAATATTAAAAATATTTGTTTCATGGTGCATCTTGTTTTTGACACAGCTATTTTCAAGTAGCTGTTTCAGGAAAAGTAACATTCCTACTAAATTATTTGACCCCAAAAATCTGGGTTTAGACCATAAACAGTTTGATTTATTCAAAATACTTACATTGATATAATGAACATTCGACAGAAATGGTGGCCATCTTGAAAAATGGTCGCCATCTTGAATTTTTGAATTTTTTCCAAAAGAGTGGCCCTTAGAGAGTATTTGTGCCAAATTTTATGCTTGCATCACCATTTGAACGATTCTTACAGTTATCTGCTGCACTATTAGGCAAGATATGGGAAAGACAAATTCCAATGACCTTGTATGTCACTTGTGTAACATGGCAATAAAGAATATTCTATTCTATGTCCAATATTATTTAATCTTATGCATAACCGGCTGGTGCCACCCCTTATTGTGCTCTTGCCCCCCCTTGGCCATCCCTTGCAGAAAATCCTGGACACGCCACTGCGTGTGACAGGTAACACTTAATAATACTGTTTACCACTACCATATCACAGGGCCAATTGTGACACGTAGACCCTTGTTTTCCTCTGGTGCGGTTTGGGGAACAGGATCCCGTCTCTGTAACAACCATATGGGAGTTAAAGAGCTTATCTCTAGGACCCATGTTATAGACACCTACATAGAAGCATGCAAAAACTGGAGCGCCCGGAGCCTTCGTTAACCAAATGAACTCCCAGAACCAGGTTACTGCTGCTCATTTATACACCTCTGACAGCCCTGGACAGTACTCCACATGTTGGGTGATTTATAAATGGTTGTTGATAATGGGATCAGCTGCACACGTTCAAAATAACAATGGTTCTTTACCATATTCTCTATATGGCCTTGGGAGGGAATATATGTAGGGCCCACTGTGAGTATATGTAGGTTTCACTTCAAAGGACAGTCTAGAAATCATTTTGATGGCAGTTTGTTCTCAGGCCAGCCATTTGTCCAGTGATAGGTTATCCCCAGACAACAAAACTACAGCCAGGGAGGGAGAGAAGCTGGCTATTTAAATCATACAGCCAGCACTTTCCAACCCTACAGCAAAACCCTCATTAAAACAGCACAGTAATGATCATAATCACACGATTATAAGGCAGCTGTGGACAGACTGGTGCTGCCCTTCTGTTTTTTACAAAATCATTTGAAATATGACAATAAGGGATGACAGTAGGTGGCACTGTATAGCCATTTCAGATATTTTATTCTTCAGCTGTTTTTTTTAAACAGGTTGGTCTTGGGCAGCGGCATTCATTCCAAACAGACGTATTATCTGGGCTTTTTACTAAGGAGAATAGGCCGTGCTCAGTGTTGATCCACACAAGGCAAACCATTTTCTGCTTTGGTCTGCCTTAATAATTAGTAATCATGTTTTTCTTCCTCATCCTACAGAAACTATTCACTTCACTGGCACTGTGTCCATGCTGGCCATTGTCAATTTTCAGTTTTGATTGAGTGTAATGGGCTCTGTTTTCATCTGTTCATTTGTGATAATGTTGTAATTAGAGGTTGTTATATTCTTCTTTCATTTTGTGGGCCTGTTCTGAAACTGCAATTCTTTTCTTCATCATCAAATACATGTGCACACAGAATCAGCCCCCCTCTACGCCCCCTACCTATAGGCGTAACAACTGGGGGGGACGGGGGGCACATGTCCCCCCCAATATTCAAAACAGTCATATCTGTCTCCCCCAATAATTTGTAGATAGAAAACATTCCCTTTCATTATGTCCCCCCCAATATTTAATATGTGGCTATGCCCTTGCGCCAAACTCCACCGCAATACCCCCATCAGGAATGTTTGTGCCCACACGAAGTGTATGACGTGCCCATGAAGCACACAGTATAGCTGTGCTCATGTCTGTTACATCATCATCTGAATCATATGCATGTATAGGAGCTTCTGATAGGAAACAAAGGCTACCATACGACAGATTGGTGGGTATGCTGCACACACACCAATGTGACAGAGTACCTGTTTAAACAATGAAACACTTTTTAAAATAAAAGTCATTTTTAAACATCACAGCTGCTGAAATTTGCTTTGAGGAATCAGCCTGTGCCAGCTACACTTCAGCATTCTTTTATAATCAACTAGGAGCATGACTGCTTTACTTTACTAAATAATGATGGGACAAACTCAACTTTCCTAATTTGTCTGAAACATGTTCATTTTGTCCTCTAAACATTTTAATGGACCTCTTTTAACATATAAAAATGTGTTATTTCATCTGTTTCATAAGACACAACACAACACAACTACAGCACAACACAGCATTTCCTAAGACACAACACAACACAGCTACAGCACAATACAATGTACATTACATCAGAAAATCAGGAAAGAGAATAGGAAGGAAAGAGTGGTAAAGAGGAAAAAGAAGAGGAAGGAGAGATAGGAGGAATGAGAGTGGAAAAGAGGAATGAGAGGAGGAAGGAGAGGGTGGCAAATAGGATGCCAGCCCTAAGAGCTCCTCACAGCCCCACAAACCGCCAGGAATTATGGGTATTATCCCCTCAAGTGTGCTGGGGTCAGAGCTATGCAGTGTGTGTTTTAACTCTGAACAAAGAGGGGAGAGAGAAAGAACTCCATCACAAAAACCCCAAATTCACATAATGTTTATTATGTCAATATAAATGTAGATAAAAATTAGGTGGTAATTGAATAGGCCCTACAATATGCCAGCACTGTACCTTGAAAGTGCTGATTTACAATGTCATATAAAGGTACAGGGGTGCTATAAAGTGGTGAAAAGTTAGGAAGATTCTAAGAGCCCTGGCTGGATAGGGGGCCCCTAAAAAATGCCATGGTTTGTACCTTTTATTGTTTAGTAATTGTCTCCTGAATGTGAATAAATAATGGTTGTTAATATAAATAACTATTAATAGAATCTGCAATACAATTATTGCATGAAGCCAAAATATCCACCACCTCGGATCCCCCCATGTACAAAATGGTTTAGTCTCACTCCTCTCAGAACACTGTTAGTCTGAGCGACCTGACAGGACTCATCATGTCACCAGAGAAATCTAATCAGGTTTTAGGAAAAGAAAATAAAGACAGCTAAGAGCTGAAAATGAAACAAATGGGAGACAGAATAGATGGAGACACGCATTAATGCGTGTGGTACTTAGCTGCTAGCTAGTTTGCCTAACCTAAGTAGCTAGCTAACAGCTAAGAAGGTAAACTAACAAGAAGCCTGAATAGATGTTATAGCTATAGCAAATGTTGACATTTTGTTGTTTCATCAACAAATAAGGTTACTTTATCTACAAAATATTTGTACATTTTTCACATTAAATTTGGTCACATATTAATGCTGAAAATCACACAGGAGGAAAATATTGTTCATGGCACTGTATGTCTTAATTTCTAGTGTTTTCAAATAATACATAAATATGTTTTAATTGCATAAAAATGATCAATACGGTAAAACTATGTTTTAATAAGTTGAAGAATGCTTTCATTGTACAATATGTTATATTCATCCATAGTTTCCTGACAGGCAGCTTCTATTAAGCTTTGTAAGCAGTAAGACCAGTGCTTAATTTGTGCCGGGGCTAGCCGGGGCCCAGCCCCGGCAAATGCCAAGAATCTGATTTTACGCCCCGGCAAATGTCTTACTCAGAATCAGAGCCCTGGGCTCATAAATATCTAAAGTGCGACAACAACACGTATTTTACAGCCGAGAAACAATTCGTGCTTTCAGTGTTCACAGAGACACCGGGAGAACAAGTTAAATCTCTTAACCACTGTTAACACCATAGCAATTTCCAACGCAGAGTGTGAGACAGGTTTCTCACAAATGAATCCAATCTGCACGTCAACAAGAACGTCTTTAAAAACAGAAACCATATAATCACGGGGGAGGCGAGTTGAGACCCGGCATCTCTTATTTTACAAATTAAGCACTGAGTAAGACCTAAGATAGAGTTGGGCTGCAAGGCATCGCATGGACGGGGGGGAGTGTGATATTTTGTCATGGGGGCATGATTTCCTAGCAACTCCCCAGCTCCCAACTCCCCTAAAGGTACATTTAGTCTTTGGAAAAGAAAAATACAAATCTTATTATGGTTATAAATCCTCTCCTGTCCAGGGACAAGACAGTTATTTCGAAATGAAAAATGTGCTTTTGTCAAACATTTGGCTATGGATTTCTACAAATAAGGACAATGTGATGCGCCAGCGATGAATTAATTCTATAAAATGTTCACAGGGATTCACATTTAACATGACACATTGTTTTCACTGTTTTGTTGGATAGGTTCTGAGAAGCTTGTGGTTGAATGTCTGTCTGTCGCTATAAAACAAAGCCCATATATATATATGTATATATATAATTTAACATTTTAATATTTACAATTTGTATGATTATAATTTTTTTAAATGTCAAAAGCTGGATTTTGACAGAGTGGCTCGGTGTGATCCAGCGGTTTTAAACGGGATTGATGCGTGAACTGCAGCCGAACGACGTGTGAATGTTACCGCTAGGTGCGTGTCGCAGCCTGCCTGTCGTGGACCCCCCGAGCAGCTGGGAGCGTGTGAATCAACCCGACGTGTCCCGCAGGAGAGGCGTGAGTGACGCGGCACTTCACACCCCTGCCTGCGTGGAGACCCCCTCGACACGAGCACACCCTGGAGGCAGGAGAGCATTCGATTCGGACAGAATCGAGGCCACGCTGGGAGGAACGAGCGCATCTGGGAGATATGCGGTGACATTCACACTACTGGTGACGGCACTGACAGCCATTCGATTTGTGAGGCGGAATGTACAACGGGAAGCACTGGTGAAAGGACCCTGTCAAGAGTGACATTTTGAGTGCCTTTTAACATATATGTTAGGAATGCGTCTGAGGAAGTTCAGTGACATGATGTGGCATTTGTTTAAAACAATGATACGCAGGATATTCCATACATATGAAAACATGAATGTGCTATAATTAAAACTCAGTCTCTCAGGTCAGGGGAAGCGGGTCCAGTTCTAATAGACTTCAGTGGCAAAAAAAGGTTAAAAAAGAACTGAATTAGATTATGAAATGAAATAATATTTTTGTATTCAGGCCAGGCCAAATGCCAGGTGACTGCAGAACCCTGACTCCTTAAAAAAAACGTAGCCAACAGCAGTCAAACACAGAGAACCCGGGCATAATGTGAACAGAACTGACATCTATACTTTAAACATGATCCATCTAAGGCAGGGGTGTCAAACTCATTCCATCGTGGGCCGAGTGTATGCATACCTGAGGGGCAATTGGAGCTTGGGCTCTTTAATGGTGAGAGGATCAAGTTGAGGAGGAGGAGGATTAATAAGGACTGGTGATTGTGCACTTAACGTCATACGACGGAGATTGTCTGCTAATTCACGCAGACCCTCACCCTGGCTACGCAACTGAGCAACCATTTCCCCCTGTTGTTCTAAAACAGCCTGTTGTTGAATCTGGAGGACGTGAATGCCTTCCGCATGAGATGTTAAGGCTGCCTGTTGTGTAGCCAATACCTGGTCTAAAACCTGGGTGGTCTCTGGTGCCTGTGTGATGCCAAATCACGTCCACCGGCCAAAATGTGTCCATGGTGATGTAATCGGAATTTTTATGATGTCATCGGAATTTTGGACTGCAGTTGCTATGCCAACATGACGCGCTCGCATTCCCGAGTGAGAAAATGGCGTCCACTGCCAAAATGTGTCCACATGGTGATGTAATCGGAATGTTGGACTGTGTGATGACCAAAATGGGTCCGGGGTGATGTAATCGGATTTTTTTCCACGGCCAAAATGGGTCCAGGGTGATGTAATCCGAATTTTGGACGCGAAAACGCGAAAGAATGTGTCCAGGGTCAGCTGCACAGTTGAGTTAGCTGCCTTGCTACGAACATAATATATGAATTATAATATAGAATTATAGGCTATTTTAATGATATAGGCAGCTAGCTACGGACATAATTGTATCCTCTGTTCAGCTGCACAGTTAAATTCGCTGCCTTGCAACGAACATAATATATGAATTATAATATAGAATTATAGGCTATGATATAGCTAGCTAGCTACAGACATAATTGTATCCTTTGTCTGTTTAGCTGCACAGTTAAGTTCGCTGCCTTGCTACGAATATAATATATGAATTATAATATAGAATTATAGGCTATTTTAATGATATAGGCAGCTAGCTACGGACATAATTGTATCCTTTGTCTGTTCAGCTGCAGTTAAATTCGCTGCCTTGCAACGAACATAATATATGGATCGTCTGCTTAGATGGCTAGTGAAATATCTGCTAGTAAAATAAAAATCGTGATAACACCATTATCATTTCCTTTTTGTATAGGAGCTGTGCTTATATTGTTAATTGTTTTAGATTTTACATTGTGTTAGTGATGCTAGTGGAGGGGGGAAAGTTCGCTGTTTCAAACATAATAATAATAGATATATCATATATCCTGACAAAGGATACAATTATGTCCGTAGCTAGCTAGCTATATCATAGCCTATAATTCTATATTATAATTCATATATTATGTTCGTTGCAAGGCAGCGAATTTAACTGTGCAGCTAAACAGACAAAGGATACAATTATGTCCGTAGCTAGCTGCCTATATCATTAAAATAGCCTATAATTCTATATTATAATTCATATATTATATTCGTAGCAAGGCAGCGAACTTAACTGTGCAGCTAAACAGACAAAGGATACAATTATGTCCGTAGCTAGCTGCCTATATCATTAAAATAGCCTATAATTCTATATTATAATTCATATATTATGTTCGTTGCAAGGCAGCGAATTTAACTGTGCAGCTGAACAGAGGATACAATTATGTCCGTAGCTAGCTGCCTATATCATTAAAATAGCCTATAATTCTATATTATAATTCATATATTATGTTCGTTGCAAGGCAGCGAATTTAACTGTGCAGCTGAACAGAGGATACAATTATGTCCGTAGCTAGCTGCCTATATCATTAAAATAGCCTATAATTCTATATTATAATTCATATATTATGTTCGTTGCAAGGCAGCGAATTTAACTGTGCAGCTGAACAGAGGATACAATTATGTCCGTAGCTAGCTGCCTATATCATTAAAATAGCCTATAATTCTATATTATAATTCATATATTATGTTCGTAGCAAGGCAGCTAACTCAACTGTGCAGCTGACCCTGGACACATTCTTTCGCGTTTTCGCGTCCAAAATTCGGATTACATCACCCTGGACCCATTTTGGCCGTGGAAAAAAATCCGATTACATCACCCCGGACCCATTTTGGTCATCACACAGTCCAACATTCCGATTACATCACCATGTGGACACATTTTGGCAGTGGACGCCATTTTCTCACTCGGGAATGCGAGCGTCATGTTGGCATAGCAACTGCAGTCCAAAATTCCGATGACATCATAAAAATTCCGATTACATCACCATGGACACATTTTGGCCGGTGGACGTGATTTGGCATCACACCTGCATAATGGCTTCAGTGTACTGTGAGGGCTGGTAGGGGTGAGGCCCAAGCGCGACCAATAGTGAATAATAAGGATGACACTAAAACCCAATAGGGAGCGAGGGGCGTTAACCCACGAGAATTAGTTACAGAAAATAAAGTCAAACTCCCAGCGTACAACGAAATAATAACTACCCCAATTAGAAAGGGCGAAATGAAAGCGGTCCGCGAACGGAACCGAACGATAGTAAAACTGAAATTACTGACGTGTAGGCCAACACCACACGCGGAGGAAAAAAGGGAAATGAAATAACTTGTCGCAACAAGCGAAAAGAAAACAAAGCTGGAATAAAACCCAGAAGCCTAAAACGCAGTTTAGGAAACGAAACAACGAAAATAAGTGCCCTGGGTATGTCGGTAAGTAACCCCGAAACACAGAACAAACAAAATAAGGAGAAAACTAGACTTCCGTAGAAGTGGCGAGAAAGTTAGAGAGAAATACGACTTTCCTAAATAAGTATTTCTCAATAGATTTTCTAAGTAAGATTTTTCTAAATAAGTCTCGAAGACAGATACCGTACCGGCTTCAACGCCAAATGAATTAGACACTCTGAAGCACAGAGTAGTGAAAGCAGCGAGCTTAAGTAGGGAGAGAACACCTGAAAACAATCCGCTAATTAGCTATGGAGATCAGCAGGAACGTACTCACAAGGATAGAAAAAGAGTACGCCACACGGGGCTAAACAGGCACTCAAACCATGACAGTGAACTAGCAAAGATTTGGGTTGAGTTCAATTAGCAGAAGAGGGCACGGGTGGAAATTATTTAAAGGTCAATTCCACACTGATATCAGGAAGTATTTCTTTACATAGAGAGTTGTAAATGCGTGGAACAGCTTGCTGGGTCATGTATTATTATATTTTTCACTGACATAGTCTTACTCCTAGTCTTATGTACCTTTAATCTAACAGACTGATTTGAAGCTTAGTCTCAGGGTGTAACTAACATAAGAATACATAATGACAAGAGCAGGCTGTTCAGCCCATGAAATGGACCTAAACCATCTTTGGTACTTCACTTTGTTAATCTCTTTAATGAATTTAAATACTTCAATCAAAAGTCTCATTTTGCTAAGCTTGAATAGATTAAGTTTCTTACGTGACTGACAAGTGAGAATTTAATCAAATGCATCCAGAATTCAGTAGCGTTAACATACAAATGTCCTTGTTAAAGGTTCGGTACTCTGAATACTGCATACAAGTGGTATTGTGTGTTAAAACCCCTAACTTATCCTACATATTGGAGGTCCCACCGAGATAGTTTACCATAGTTTGCTCAAGTCAAAATTGTTCAGCCTCTTTCCAAGTAACCGTTTAAGGCTATTTCTGTAACTTTAAAGAAACAATTTACTTAACCTGAATTGCTTCATTAAATATCCAGCTGTTTAAATGGATTGTATTTAAATAAACTGTGCAAGTCGCTTTGGATAAGGGAGTCTGGCTAAATGCCATTTTTTTTAAATGTTGTAAAAAAAAGTTCAAATCTGAAGCAGAATTTCATGGTGTAACTCTAACCACTGAATTTCAGGCTGGAACAATGCCAAAGAGCACAGGTGCTGATGGTAGTTCCACACTTCTTGTGTTACCAGGCAACATGGGGCAGCCTAATAACTGCTGATAAACCTGCATTTATCTCACACAAACACACACAAACACAAATACACACGCACTCACACATACACACACTCACACTTGCATGCACACACACACACACATACACACACACTCACATACACACACACACAAATGTTCACACACATACACTCACACACACTAATTTCATTGTCAAAGCGCAATGCGCAGACAGTAGTGCTAGACGGAGGCACATTAAGGTGTCTATTCCAGTAGGTTTCTGACAAAAGACGTTGGTGAACCTGCAGGTCAGCTGTAAAAGAGGTTGATTTAAGAAGAAGAATTTGCCTGTGGGTGTGCTGAGGATTTGGTTCATTATGGCCAATCGAATAATCCGCTTTTTTTCCTCTTAGCAAAATGGCAATTTCGTCATGTTTAATGAATAGCAAGCAAAGAGCAATCCTATTGAGAAAAGTCCTTTCTTTATGTTGCTTTGGATACAATCATCTGCTAAATGATTAATGTAATGTAGAAAAGCACTTTTTTCATTAGGAAACTGATATAGGTGTCTGAGAGCAGGAAGAGGAAAAGACGTCTGCCACACATTAGTTCAGTTTAGTTTGTGTTCATGTAGTTAGTTCATCACTGCCACATATATTCAATCCTGTTTATTAACAACATTAATTATGTTTCATTGATGCACTTGTGATGCCCCGCATAAGGTGACCTTAGATATCCTGCATTTTGACTCATCCCACGTCCTGCAACAACGGATGTTGTCCCGCCTAATAAAAGATATCAGTAATGTTATTATTTTATTAGGAAATATTGCCCCCATGTCAATAAACAAGGTTTTAGAATGATCTTGCTATACAGACCCTGGTGGGGAGTCCCGATCTGGGGGCTGTCCACCCCAGGTGAGAGGGAAGGGTGAGCCAGCATGAACTCGCTGAGAAGCGCGTAAGGGTGTCTCCAGGGGGTGTTGCCACGTGGGTAGGCGAATTCTGTCTTGAAGGAAGCGGAGTTTGCTGCCCTCAAAGAATTAGCTTGCCTCGTAGAGACGGGCGGTGAGTTTGTGTAGGGAGAGCAAATCAAATAAATAGAGGGTATAATAATAAATAATAAACTTGATTTATATAGCAAACAAACATATTAAAATATAATACATTTACATACATTTTAGTCATTTAGCAGACGCTCTTATCCAGAGCAACTTAAAGTGCATTAATACATGATAAGATTAATCACAGTCCGCACCAGAGATCAGTGTCGTGATACAGTAATAGACAATAGTTGGCAGCTGCAACTGTACCTGTAACACAAGGATGGAAAAGTTAGAGCTTTTTTTAATGGGGGGGACAGACATCAATATAGATACATATTACAAAATGCAGTATTGAACATGAAAGCAGTGGTGATTACAATTAGTGGTAATAGAGTCTGAAGAGGTGGGTTTTCAGTCTCTTGCAGAAGATGGCCAGTGAGTTGCCAGTCCTGACTGAGTGTGGAAGATCGTTCCACCACTGGGACAGGACAGAGAAGAGGCGAGACCGCGAGGAGCGACTGCCAGGTGCAGAAACAGTCAGTTTGCCCTAGGAGGCGGAGCGGAGGGGTCTGGCTGGGGTGTAGGGTGTGATGAGTGACTGGAGGTAGGAGGGATTCAGATTCAGATTCAGATTCAGATTTCTTTATTGTTACATCTGTGATACTACGTACCCCAGAGTAAAAATCTTGGGCCAGGCCCCTCAACTTCGCAGCATCAAAATACACACAGAATACACACAGAAATAGCACACCTTGTAAACAAAATAGAAATAGAATAGATAAATAATATAAAATATAAGGTACAAATAATTTTAAGTAGCAGCAAGTGGTACTAGGGTCACAAGGCACAGTGCGGGAGTGAGTAGTGTGAGTGAGTGTGTGTGTGCGCGCGGGCGTGTGCAAGTGTCGCCTGCGCGTGCTGAGTCTGTGCAGGTGTGTCTGTGCTCAGTCCACCTGGATGTGCAAAATGGCAGTTTGGCTAGCTAGGCTAGTGGCCAGAGTTCAGTAGCCTGACAGCTTGGTGGAAGAAGCTGTCTCTGAGCCTACTGGTCCTGGCCTGGAGACTGCGGTACCGTTTGCCTGACGGTAGCAGCTGGAATACGCTGTGGTTGGGGTGGCTGGGGTCTTTGATGATGCTGTGGGCTCTGCTGGCACATCGGCACATCTGGCACATCTGCTGGCACATCGGCGACCAGTTCCTCTAGCGGCTTGATAGGCCGGCACCAGTGATTTAAACTTGATGTGTGCTGCAATAGGGAGCCAGTGAAGAGAGGTGAGTAGAGTTGTGTGGCCTCTTTGGAGAGGAATGGTCGGATCCTCCGTATGTTATGGAGGGAGAATCGGCAGGTCCAGGTGATTACTGCGATATGGCCCGAGAAGCCCAGCTAGTTATCCAGGGTCACTCCAAGGCTCCTGGCAGACTGAGACGGAGACACTATGGAGCCTTCCACAGTGATTGAAGCATCAATCATCGGGTAGCCCTTCGCTGGGAGGAAGAGCAGCTCTGTTTTCCCCAGGTTCAGCTTCAGGTGGTGTGTGGATATCCAGGCAGAGATGTCTGCTAGACATCCAAAGATATGTGTCAGGACCTGGGTCTCAGAAGGAGAGAAGGAGAGAAAGAGTTGGGTGTCATCAGCATAACAGTGATATGAAAAACCATGGGCAGAGATGACCGAATCAAGTGATTTGGTGTATAAGGAGAACAGGAGGGGGCCTAGCACCGAGCCCTGCAGGACTCCAGTAGAGAGGGTGTGGGGAGAGGAGAGGGAACCTTGTCCAGGCCACCTGGTAGGACCGGTCAGCCAGGTATGATTCTAACCATGCCAGTGCAGATCCGGAGATTCCCATCTCAGCAAGAAATGAGAGCAGGATCTGGTGGTCCACGGTGTCAAATGCAGCGGACATGTCATGGAGGAGGAGGACGGAGCTGAGTGATTGAAATTTTGCCACTTGTAGAGCCTCGGTGACTGCGAGGAGAGCAGATTCTGTGGAGTGGCCTGCCTTGAACCCAGATTAGTTGGGATCAAGCAGGTCGTTCTACAGGAGATTGGCAGACAATTGGTTATATACAGCCCTCCCTAACGTTTTGGAAAGGAATGAGAGGAGAGACAGTTCGATAGTTAGAAATTATAGCAGGATTTAGAGAGAGTTTTTTTGGTCAAATTAATCAAATAATCAAGAAGTTCAAAATACTGAACGGAAGATCAAGTAAAAACAAGATACAAGATAAAATAAGAATAAAAGTCGCAAATTTTTGGGACAGTGAAGTCCGGCGCTGATATGAGGGCAAGTTTGTGCCGATATCCTTCCAAAAGATCAGTAACGTACTCTGGTGCCAAACCATTTCAGGCTTTAAAAACATGTGAAAATAATTTTTAAATAAATTCTAAAACAAACAGGCAGCCAGTGCTCCTTCTTGCTTTCATTGTTGTTTTTGTCAGCAGTCTTGAAGCAGCATTCTGAACTAAATGTATTCAGTACATTGTTTTGGAAGGCCAGAAATAAGTGCATTGCCACAATCTAGTTTGCTTAAAACAAATGCGTGTATACATTTTTCAGCATCAGGTAATGAAAGAAAGAGTCTTAATCTAAACTGTGTAGCGCCTTCTTCAGCGTGCTAATTACACCAGCGACAGCTCGCGCTCTGCGTACAGCTGCTTTGTAATTATCCATTTTCCTGATTTGAGAGATTTGGAAATGTAATAATGTCAGTGACTTTCCATATTGATAAGGTTAATTACACTCCCTGTTTCCTCTCCTCTTTATGCACAAATGGTCAGATGGAAAGATTGCGAGAGATTCTGGTTTGATTAGGAGGGGAAAAGCTCAAGTTTCTCTGCGAGCCTGAAGCTGCTTTCAAATGAAAAGCTGGTAATAACTCAAGCTCAGGTATAAGGAGCAAAAATGGTAATTATTGAGAGGAAACACGGTTTATGAGTTAGTAGACCCAAAGGCGCCCATTTTTGTGATGCAAAAAGTTGACGAAAAATTAATTTAGTTGCTTAGTGCCATAACTGGATCTCAGAATAATCAAATTTCAACATAACAGAGACTATACAGTAACAAGCCCCACTTCCTGTTTCTTACCTGTCTGTCTTAGGGTGACAGAATCTGCATCATTCAAAAGTGCCATTTATGTTTAGGAGGGTTGATCCTATCTGCCGAAATGGCACATAACACACGTGTGTTTGAAATGGCACATAACACGCATTTGTTTGAAATGGCACATAGCACGTGTACGTTTAAAGAACGCACAACGGCATCAGGCAGAGTTTGACTTGCGATTGGAAATCCTCAGGAGTGTGCTAGGTCGCTGAACGCTGATGTTATTAACTTTTCCCTTGTGTTTGACTCATTTGCCTGACCACCAAAGTGACGACATTGTGAATTTGATTCAGAACTATCCCTGTCTCTTTAGTGACGTCCCTACTTGAACCACAGCAGTACATCTGCTACTGATGTAAGCAAGCTTGATCTGTTGAAAGGGCATTAACAGGTCCCGTTAAATGCAAAGATTGGTGAATTTTGTTCTGACTGTGCTACCAACTGCAATATGTATCTTGATGATCTTGTTGTTCATCCGTCTGATTGGTCTGCACATATGACAACCCTTCGAGATGTGTTCAAACGTCTAGTAAAAGGCTTCGTTGACATTTAATTTGGCAAAATGTTATTTGGAAACGCTACTCTCACCTATCTTTGTAAACAGGTTTGCCATGGCCAAGTGTGCCCTGTTGCTATCTGCCAAGATATCTGCGATCACTGTTTATCCGCTGCCTATGACTACAGCCTACGACTGTTTGTGCTGTATGAGTTTGTGTGTGTTTGTGTTGTATGAATCTGTGCTGTGAGCATTTGTGTGAGTTTGTACTGTGTATTTCTGTGAGCATGTGCTGTATGAGTTTGTGTGTCTGTGCTGTGTGAGTCTGTGCTGATGTGAGTTTGTGTGTTTGTGTTCAGACTCTTCTGAAGCAAGTGTCACATACCTTTTTCTATCATGTCATCACCCTGTTCCAGTCTTAGAAAGAACTGTGTTATCTGCCAGTTCAAGTCTTTGATGCATCTGTGTCATCTGCTTGTGGAAGACCTAACTAAAAAAACGATGTCACATACTGAAGCCTCGGGTGGTGTAATGGTAAAAGCATTCGCCCGGAATGCAGGTTGCCCACTGCAGCCATGGTTCGAAACCCGGCTGCGCCAGCCTGGCTCTGGCCGGGAGCCTCAATCGGGGGCAGCAATTGGCTGTCCACCCCGGGGGGAGGGTGAGCCGGCATGAGCTTGCCGAGCAGTGCGGAGGGCTTCCGTGTGGGCAAAATAAATAAGCAAGTTCTGTCTCAGAGGAAGCGCTTCATTGCTGGCCTCGGTATAGTGGCTTGTCCCACAGATGCGGGCTCGTGGGGGAGGGTGAATTGAAGAAATATAGGGTATAATTGGCCACCAAATTGGGAGAAAAACATTGAAAAAATCTGAAATAAATGTATATATAAAAAAAGATATATGTCACATACCTTTCTCACGTCTCTTCCAAACCGATTATGTCATCTCTGTGTTCCAGTCTTAGAGGGAACTTTGTAATCTGCATGTTCAAGACTTTTAATCAACAGTCTCATCTGCCTATTTCTTTGATGCCACTGTGTCATCTAACTGTTTAAGTATTTAGTGTTATCTGCCTGTTCCAGTATTAGACATTTTGTCATCTACCTGTTTTTTAGGCAGCTGTGTCATTTTGTTGCAGAAAACTCTTCTGAAACCACTATGTCACATATCTTTCTCAAGTCTCTTCTGAAGTGAGGTTTTGTCAGTTTGTATGTTTGTGCTGTGTGAGATTGTGTTTGTGTTGTGTGTGTTTGTGGTTTGTGAATGTGTGAGTTTGTGTGTAGGTGTGTGTGAGTTTGTGCTGTGAGTTTCCCTTGCATGAGCATTTGCTAACCGCTGAAATAAATGTTGTGTATGCTTTTAACATATGTGTGCGTGTTTGTACAGTTTGAGTTTGTGCTGTGTGTTTGTGCAGTGTTTGTATTCATTTTCTTTTCAAGAGAAGCCATTTCCTTTAACAGGTAGGCCGTAGGCAGTAATACTCTGGAGACGATACAATACGGGGAGGTTTTTTGTCATATAGACATAATGAAATATTAAATAAAACATGAGCAGAGTCAGAAATACAGGACTGCTGCAAGGCACTGCTGCTAACAGTGTAATCAGCCGAACTAGTCCCTTTAAGGCGATGGTAGATAGGACTACACTGTGTGTGTTTGTGCTGTGCAGGATATTAATTGTATTGGAAAATTAGCACTGGCTCAGAGATGAAAGCACATAAAATCCAGGAAGGAAGACTTCAATGGTAAACTTTGTTAGCAGAAGAAAGATATTTCTATATAAATTAATATGGTGTAATTTCACAATAAGGCAATTTGCCTGGTCTTGCTTGCTCATTAATTTGCACCCTTTCCGCACTTAGCTTCTGGAGTCATGTTCCTAACTCAGAGAAGATGCATTATTAAAAACGTACTCAAAGCAAATCCCTGAAAAAGCAATAACCATAAGGATCCCTCATATCCATATTCAAGACCAAAACAAATTCATAATCATTAAAGTCAAATACTACTTATTGAGCATTAGCAGGTAAATCAATATTTACTTAAAAATGATGCATCAGGCATTAGGACAGAAGATAAGCAACGCAGTGTAAAATGAAATTCATGACCAGCTATTAAAATGGAATCTAATTTAAGGTAACATTTGAAATCTGACTGTGAAATGTCATTATTTTTATTTGTTCATTAGAGAACAATATTTGGGGAAAAACCTTTGTTAAGCCTTTCTTTTGCATCAACCATGCCTCACAACCCTGGCGGCGACATTCCCAACCTCTTATGATGTCACAAGACATGAAACAAACAAGTGAATATAACGGTTGTAACTGGCTCTGCTTGTTACCCGCCTGACTCTATTTGTCACAGAGATATAAACAGTGTGCGACTGTATTAGACGTATTATTCACAAGCAGCGTTTTAGAATAAATGATGTTGCTTAATCAGTGAGATCAACAGCTCAAGAATGCACTTGTGACGCTGTGAGCCAGCAGTCTCCTTCCACTTGTCTGTTCACTCCAAATAAACAAGAACAAGGATCATATCCCCGATTCATATAAGATTCTAGTATATTGCAAGTACAGATGAGAATACTAGAATAAGACTCTGACACACTGAACACACACAATTATTTTATTTTTTTCCATCTCTGGCCCCCTAGTAATTTATCTGGTACCGGTCAAATAAATATGACTCATCACAAATCCATAATGCATAAAATCATATCCAGCATCACTTGACTAGCCTACAGCTAACAACACGGTTTTGTGCTAGATCAGCTCTTCCTCCAGCTCAGGGCAATACATCGAAAATAAAAGGTTGACCCAGGATCATGTGTACAGTCCAGAAAGAGTGAGAAGAGAGAGAGAGAGAGAGAGAGAGAGAGAGAGAGAGAGAGAGAGAGAGAGAGAGAGAGAGAGAGAAAGGCAATGCAGACAGAGAGAGCTCTTGGTTTGGTTTATATTGTATTTTCCCCAACTCCCATTCCATCATTGTCATCATCGTCATTGTCATAGTATAAGGGTTAGGCAACCAGTCTTGTAACTGAGGTGTTGCAGGTTCAAATCCCAAGTAGAGCACTGCCTTTTTTAAATTTAGAATGTTGGATGTGGGTACCAAAGTTTGCTAGCATTGTTTTAAAGAATGCAAACTTTTGCAACCTCACCATTCAAAGTCATTGGGTGCGTGCATCCAGTAAATTATGATTTTAATACAAATTAAAACACCTGCGAAGCTGAGTCACCCAAAGGTTGATGTAGGACATTTGTACAACCATTTGTATGCAGTTGTCAGTAGCCTTGACAAAAAATTGTCTTAAAAATGTTGCTAATTTTACTGGGGGTTTGGTTCAAGAAAACAGCTGAATGGATCGGTTTGAGAGTTGAGGAATGTATTCCGAGTAGATGTGCCAAATTTCAGTCAAATAGGCAATGAAACAGCTAAGATAATGAAAGTAGCATATTGTGGTTTTGAATGGGAGTCATTCCCAAAACCTTAAATACTACTCATAAAATCATACTATACAATACTACTCATATTATACACATAAACTCATAATATACTATACTACATATATTATATACATATACTCATACTATACTACACATATTATACACATACACTTCTAATAGACTCATATCAGGACCAGATTTACTAAGGGATTGGGACTGCTTTTTGAATGCAATAGTCGCTACAAGGTGGCAATATCTACATCAGATTTACTAAATGGCCACAATGGGTCAAATCACTATTAGGATGTAATTTGCATGTAAAATGTCACTCTGAGCCTTTCCTTTAGACACATAGTGTGACAAACCCCAGGGAGTGTGGAGTTGCCACAAAACCAAGCCAGATAATCAATGAGACTCACAACCAAAGGAATGAAATATTCACTGGAACTTTATTTAATTTCCAGGGGGAGAGAGAGTCAATGGTGGTTTGCAGGAAATACGTAATCCTTGAGAATCGTCAGGGCCGATAGCTGGGGTCGGTACGCGTAAGCAGATTCTCTTACGGTCCAGGGCGGGTTTTCCAGTGCGGTAGTCAGATGGTCGATGTTTGTTACACAAAGCAGGTTCTCCTATCCAACAATGATCACAATGGTAATGGCACACAGCACTGCAATTCACTCTTCTCTTGCTATTCACTCTTCTCTTGCTGTTCACTCTTCTCTTGCTGTTCACTCTCTCCGGTTGATTTCCCTTGCAGTACTCTGTCTGGGCTGAGTGGCGCGCCTCTCTTTGTAACATGACCACTCAGCCCCGTGATTACTTTCAGGTGCGCTGTGATTCTCCCCAGGTGCAGCTCGTCGAGCAGGAAGCCCTAATATGGGCATGGAGTGGAGCCAGCGCGCTGCCACATACCGGCCCCTCTATTACCATTCCCCTCACTATTCCCTTCCGGCTGCCACAATAGTTAAATCTGTACATGCTTACGTATACCTGGGGTGAACGCATTAAAACAGGGCAGAGATTTTGTAAATTAGGCCGATTAAGTACTCCATCTGATTTACTAAAGTGTGTTCTAATTGCGACTCTCCTCTTTGCATGAGAATTTTAAGAACACCTGAAAGTAGGCGGTATTTTGCTGGGCGCTGATATAGCCTAACTCACATTCTATAAACTCTTTAAAAATGTGACCACAAAAAGGAGTTCATTCCTATGAGTGATTGTAATTTGAACTGGTCTGAAAATAAAGAAAGTTGAAAAATAAAAGTTTATCACAGACAAATATGATCTAGCTCTAGTCAATGGTCTGACAAGGATAAAAAAAATCCTCAAAGGCACAATAATATTTATAAATTAAACTATTTGTGGCTTGTAAGCATTTCACAATACGTGTTTTATATTGCACTCTCCAAGGTCCCAGCAAGCACGCCTTTACATATATTTTCCAGTAGACAGAGAAGACAGTCATGAAACAAAACGGTGTTAATATTCTTTTCTAACATCATGCCATCCTTTTTTTACATCATATACTGTTTATATTATCATCCGCAATCACCTGGACCTGCCGATTCTCCCTCCATTACATCCGGAGGATCCAACTGTTCCTCACCCAAGAGGCCGCACAACTCCTGGTCCAGGCTCTGGTGATCTCACATCTGGACTACTGCTATTCCTTGCTCATCACACCCTACACCCCAGCCAGACCCCTCCGCTCTGCCTCCTCTAGCCAACTGACTGTCCCATCCCTCCGGCAGCCGCTCCTCGTGGTCTCACCTCTTCTCTGTCCTGACCCCTCGGTGGTGGAATGATCTTCCGCACTCGATAAGGACCGCGGAATCACTGGCAAGAGACTCAAAACCTACATCTTCATACTCCACTACCATAGACTCTGTACATTTTTACTAATTGTCATCACCACTGCTTTCATGTTTAATTCTGCATTCTGTAATATGTATCGATGTTGATGACTGTCCAAAACAAAATAAGAAATAAAAATAACTTTTCCTTCCCTGTATTACAGGTACGGTATGCAGCTACCAACGATTATGTCTATGATTGATATTACTATATATTGATACACATCTTGTAAGTTGCTCTGGATAAGAGTGTCTGCTAAATGCCAAAGTGTACATGTAAATTATGCATAATTAATGTTTTTTTCACTCCAAATGTTTCTCCTCTTTGTTGGTGTTGTAATGCTGTAATACGGTGTTGGGGCATTGTACCTCATTTTCCATTACCTCCATTTCCTGATTTGCATATTTAAGTTTTATTTTTCTTGTGGTTCCCTTGCTGCTCCGCATCCGTTTCTTGGCGCTTTGTGAACTGGACGTGTAGGGGGGCCATATTGTTTCGGACCCTTTTTTATGGATGTCTCCTACCACAAAATGACAGAATTAGGGTGAATGAGTTTCATTTATTTGATTGCATAATTAGAACCTCTCTTAGTAAATTGGTTGTTAATGTGTTGGTATTAACAGCAAAAGAGATAGCCGATATTTAGGCGTTCCAGCGATTTCCTTAGTAAATCTGACTTGCATACTCATACACTCAAAGACTCATGTGCTCATATACTCATGTACTCACAGAATCATTTACTCCTGTAATATTTTAGAAGACTCATGTACTCATGCAGGTCTCTGCAGTAGTGATACCTCATACAGAGAGGAGCACGCCATCCACACTATTGTTTTAGCAATAACCAGGTTATACAAAATATTTTCAGATTTAATATTTAAAAGATATTTCCCTGTGGGATACTGCGATCATTGTTTGCGTCATGTAGAACAGTGATTTAGTAAATGTGATCCACGTCACAGACACAGCTGTGAGGATGTTTTAGCACTTCACTTTCCCGTGCCACTATTTACTGCACATCAGAGGAGGCACATCCCACATGATGAAGAGTTATAATAACAATTTTCATATAATAATGTTACTTACATGTTTTTCAACCATTCTGCCAGAATGTAGAAGTTTCACATACACAAATCACAAAGATACAGTACATGAAGCTTTACTGCAGTCTGATACTGTGCATATCAATTCAGTTCTGAGAACCTTTATAAAAATGGCTATTGTCTTAATCTAGGGTACGGTCACTGTGTTCTTTCATTTTGTGATTCCATTATATATAGCAATATATGATGTTGAGTATGCGCACTGTGCAATGCATTATGTGCATGTCGCAGTGTAATTGTTTATTTATTTAATAATTTTTGTTGATTAATAATAATATAATATAATAATATATGGCATTTAGCAGATGCTTTTATCCAAAGCAACTTAGAGTCGTGAATGCATACATGTTTCAGTATATGTGGTCCCAGTGGGAATTGAACCCACAACCTAAGCGTTGCCAACACTGTGCTCTACCAACTGAGCCACACAGAAACAAAATAATTCTTACCCAAATCATTTTACAATGCTTTTTTCCCCTCCCATCACTTTTTCACATTCCTTTCATGATCCCTCCTCACATAAAACTGAAACACCAACAACAACAACCCACCCCCATCCCCCCACCACACACACACACATCACACACCAGCCCACAACTAGGACACCCTGCTCAATCCAGGCATGACAAGTTGAGGCTGGGAAGTCAGATGCACACTCTTTCATGCATACTCACCCCCCTCCACTCCCCTCCCCTCAATTTCCATAGATATCTCATCTTCATATAAACCTCCCACTCGGCCCTCCTCTCATTCTCCTGCTCACACACACCCTTACATTCATACTCACTCATCCACAAGAACAAACGACAAGAAAAAACATGACCATTACATTACACAACCAACTGGAGGACCACAAAACAAAGGGACAACAACAAGAGGCAATGTCAACCACCAGTGTAAAATAATTACATCATCTGAATTATATCAAATTAATTTTCGTAGTATTAATGATCGTTGTATGGTGTAGGCAGCAAATGAAAGACATGTCAAAAGGGCAGTCACGACAACAGCAATGGTCGCACTTTTACAAACATAACAAGCAGCCCCCAACAAGGAGCAGAAAAGGAAAACCTCCAGCAAAATATGAGGGAAAAAAATAAATGGATGCATTACACTGTTCTTGAGGCCATAAAATATACACTCAGTGACCACTTTATTAGGTACACCTGTACACCTGCTCGTTAATGCAATGATCTAATCAGCCAATCATGTGGCAGCAACTCAATGCATAAAAGCATGCAGGATGGGGAAGGAACGTGATCTAAGTGACTTTGACCGTAAAATGATTGTTGGTGCCAGACGGGGTGGTGTGAGTATCTCAGAAACTGCTGATCTCATGGGATTAGACTCAGACTACCTGAGTCTTGTTGCTGACTATGTTCATCCCTTTATGGCCACAGTCTACCCATCTTGCAATGGCTACTTCCAGCAGGATAATGCGCCATGTCACAAAGCACATGTCATCTCAAGTTGGTTCCACAAACATGACAATGAGTTCGGTGTACTCCAATGGCCTCCACAGTCACCAGATCTCAGTCCAATAGAGCACCTTTGGGATGTGGTGGAACGGGAGATTCACAACATGAATGTGCAGCCGACAAATCTGCAGCAGCTGCATGATCCTATCATGTCAACATGGACCAGAATCTCTGAGGAATGCTTCCAGCATCTTGTTGAATCCATGCCATGAATAATTCAGGCTGTTCTGGGTCCTACCCAGTACCAGAAAGGTGTACCTAATAAAGTGGCTACTGAGTGTATATTGGGTTGCCAAACTTGTCTGAAATCCTCCGATCTACCGTTAAGGTTTTGACAAATTTGATCTAAGGGTATATAACTTGTAATTTCATTTACCCACTGAACCAAAAGTAGGAGGACTTGTTTATTTCCAATATAATACAGTACATTTTCTAGCTGCTATCAATGCCAAATCAATCATACCCAAAACACATAGGTATGAGGTAAAAAATAAATGGGAGTATGTAAACATAAAGAAATTGTTTCTATAGCAGATTTCCAAAACATAGGAAGAAATTCACAAGACCAAAATGCTTTTTTTTTTTTACAGCGCCAACACAGAAATGACATTTCACCATTTGTTTTGTGTTTCTCGGGTGTATAATAAATCCTATGAACGACCTTATATTGAGATCATTTCTGTCTCAGATTTTATGAAAACTTCTTCACATACCTGTATCCATACTTCCCAGGGGCGTGTCCAGGGAGGGGCCTGGGGGGGCACCTACCCCCACAGGAATTTGGTTGAGCACCCTGGATGCCACCCTACACCTGGCTCTTAGGTTATTAGGTTGTCAATCACATCTTTTCAAATGTATTACATTTTGAATGTAACTGCATCCCATTTCTATCTAATATTATTTGTATTAGCTACAGAACCCTCCAAGAGTATGTTGTAGGTTTTTGAAATGCATTTGGTTATTTTTTCAGAGTTATTAAAAGTAGATCAATTTCCAAAGATCCTTGTTTCAATTTCATGCAATGTCACAATTGAAAGTATCTAAATAAACGACTAGATGGGATACCATGTTTAGTCTGTAATTGACTCAAATACATAAAAGTTTAGACTCTCCATTATGTCTTTGAAAAAACCGAGTATAGAACATGCAAACTCCGCAAAAAGGCAATTACCCCCCATGTCATACCAGTGTTTAGAAAAACAGAAAAAAAGTTTTGTAAAAATCCTCACTAACACAAACATTTTATTCACTAACACTATTTATTTGAACAGTTTGAGTAACATTAAATGAAATGTATGAATATAAACATGAAACGCCATCTGATCAGCAACTAATGTTAGCCATGGGGGACGAGAGGGAAAACGATGGCAGACGGACAAAGCTTCAGGAGAAATCTTGAGTGGAATCCATGCCTTAAAGAAAGAATTAAAGGAAGATTTTGCATTAAAATTTGGCACTGTTATACAGTCAATACAATCTATACAAGGCAAACTCAAACAATATTCTGGTCAGCTAACAGAAGCAACTCGGCCTCGTTGAAAATGATGCCTCAAAGTTGAACAAAACAACAGAACAGCTGAGGCAGCAGGTTGGGAGTCTAATGGGGGACCTCAAAAACCGCAGCCGCAGATCTAACCTGCGCCTAGTTGGCTTACCTGAATAGGCTGAAGGGAAGGATACATGCCCCTTTCTGTGAAAACCCGAAGTGCCGGGTGCTGAGGCGTTTCTAACACCGATCGTAATTGAAAGGGCACACAGAGTTCCAACTGGTCCCAGATCGGATCTGTGGCACGGGAGCCGGCGGACCTCCGGTACCACGGACAGCTCCCCAGAAGACGCGAGAGAAAAGAAACCAACCAACAAACCAACACACAGTGGGGCAGCTGTCCGGTGCTGAACCAGGGAGACAGCTGCAGCCACTCTAGCAATCAGCCAGCTGTCTCCCATTTCGCAATCAGAAGGCACTGCATAAAGGGAGAGTCAAACACAGCCTGAGAGAGAAGCGGCGGCAGGAAAACAACTGACATTACGCTTCTCCCGGGTTGTCTCTCTCTTGCTCACTCTCTCTCTCTCTTTACAGATACCGACATCTCCTCCAACCGCTGGTGCTTGCTGGTGCTCATTGCTTGACCGAGAGCCATCCGGAACATTGAGACATTTTAATCCGCCCGGTCTTTGTCAACTTTTGTTTTCTGTAAAAAAATGGCACAGGCCCAACAGGGGGCAGGCTCAGCGGACAGCCTCGCTCCCAAAGACCCAAAGATGGCCAGCCCACACAACTTAACCTTGGAGAGGGACTGGATCTCATTGCTTGGACCGAGAGCCTTACCCCGGCAACAGAACATTGAGACATTTTAATGAAAGCGGAGATCCTGAGCTGTGGGGACTTTGTGTTAGCGCTTACGCTGGGGGTTCATTTTCTGTGAAAAGCCACCTGTAGGATCGGTAGGGGGCTGACCGCACTGAACAGGTAGTGATGGACCAGTTGCTGCGGTCACTGCCGTACGAGGCCAAGAAAGCCGCGGGGCCTCGGCAACCCCGTTGCCTTACCGAGATGATTGAGCTGATCGAGGCTCACGAGTTGACCCGTGACCTGCTTAGAGCCGGATGGGTCGATAGACAAGGCCCCACCCCCAGAAAGCCTAATGAGCCTGCCGAGCCAGTTCTGAGCCGGGAATGAACAAGGCCCCCTTGGTCACTGCCAACCAGCTTTCCACAACAGAGAGAGAGAGGCCAGGAACCCCTCACATGGCGGAGGGGCGGGGCTAACGGCCACCGGGCCAGGCAGGGCCCAGCCACCGATGAGCCCATGCCCACGGACCCTGGGCTCCTCTCACCTGCTGTTCGGCCCCATCACTGGGATTGCCACCTCCTGGAGACCGGAGCTGAAGCAGGTTCGCCAGCCTACGTGCATGGTGACACCCGGAAAGTATCGGTTAAGTTAAGCTCTGGCTGGACTTGGACCTGGGTGTGTGCGTGCGGGGCTAATGGAGGGCCTCCACGCACCCCTCCTCATTGGGCATTGAGATTTGAACTGTATGCAGCTGCCAGCCGAGCCCTACAACCCCCGAAAAAGCCTTGCCCTCCGTCATGTCGGTCACCAGATGCAGCGAGGCGAGTTCGCCCACTGAGTGCTCTTACTGGTCCCAGGACACGCCCCCATGCCCCCTCTCCAGTATGGCCCCCACCAGCACCGCTAATTCCCTTGCCAATCATCGACGTTCCCTTTGCAAGGATTGGCATGGATTTAGTGGGGCCCCTGCCACGGTCAGGGAGGGGACATCAGCATCTCCTGGTGGTGGTGGACTATGCCACCCAGTACCCAGAAGCGGTACCACTCAGCACCATGACCACCAAAGCCATTGCCCGAGAACTGGTGTTGCTCTTCTCCCGAGTTGGCTTCCCTAAGGAAATACTGATGGACCAGGGGACCCCCTTCATGTCCCGGTTGATGCGTGAGCTCTGCCGCCTCTTTAAAATAAAACCGCTCCGCACTTCCGTGTACCATCCTCAGACCAATGGGCTGGTGGAGCCCCACACTTACAAGTCATCATAAAAAATAAGCATGGAGGCAGATTGCAGACAACATTAATGCTGCAAGCTTTGCCTCCACCATTTCGGAGCCCGGAGGAAAAAAAAATGGTACAATATTCTATTATGGTTGGTACTCAATTATAAAAGAATTGTAGCTCAATACTCAAAACAATTGTATTGATACAAATGCATATTCACAAGAATAAACAAACGTAACAAAATTAAATCTAATGTTTTTCAGTAATGAGACAAAAGCACCATCTCATCCCCTCATGAGCTGCCTGTAGAGGAACTCCCAGCTGCAACACCACTGCTTCCAGGCCCATCTGGCATTCTCTCTCTAGCAGCAGGCCTGGAGACCCTGAGCCCCCACTTGCCACTGTGCCACCCCACAGCTCAACCCGGACGAGGTGGAGGACATCGAGGCACTGCAGAGAGAAGAGCTGTGGATGAAGGAGCACTATTATTAAAGATAATTATTTAAAAGATGAAATCTTGCCTAGTGCTGTCTTTTCTTAAAGCTACTCGGCACCTGTAATCAATAGATTGGGAATGGGAGTGTGACGGGAGCAAAATAAAAATAAAAATCCTTGCCCAAAATGAAGGTGTGAGGCAGCACTTTGAGGCAAATGGGCTGTTAGGAGGGTTGTCATCATCACCATCGTCATCGCCATTTGGCCTGTCATCTGGAGGGAGCGGAATGTTGCGCATTTTGCATATATTATGCATTTTATTTATTTTATTGCATTTTCCCCATGGCTAGGAAGCACAGTGTTAACATAACTTGTATCTCTGCTGTAACTGCACTACTTCTCAAAGTTGCTGGTGATATTATATCCTGCACAAGAAGCAATAACTGTGCATCACCAAACATTTCTAAAACATTCTTCCTGTCTTGGAAGGTGCGCTTAACTTCCCTACTCCTAGGCAAGTTAAGAGAGCTCCAGAGATCTCTTAAATACCTGACAGGTTATTAGTATTTTTAAGTCAAGAGAAATGTGATAAATCACCTTTATTCTTGCATTTGAGCGTAGGAGTAATAGTCACCAATTTTTACACTTAAGTTACACTCAACACAAATGTTTTACTTTGAGTGGCTTGATACATACAGCCCCAGATTTGCAGGAGGGGAGCTCAGTAGAGGAATGGCCCTGAAGGCTCAAACACAAACAATTAATACCCGTCTTAAGTTATTACAATATAATTGGATTTTAATAACATATTTAACACCAGCTAAACTCCATCACTTCAATTTGGATGTGCCAGACACTTGCATTAAATGTAACCAAGCTACAGGTACATTCTTAGACTGTCTATGGGAGTGCCATGTGGTCCAAAGCTTTCGGAAGGAGGTGCTTGACATGTTTAGCCAAATAACACAACCGAATGTCCCTTGTATGCCCAAGATGTGCATACTAGGTGTTTATCCACATGATTTTAGAACTAAGAAAACTGACCGTGCATTAATAGATATGTGCCTCTTACAAGCTAAGAGAGCAATATCTTTAGGTTGGAAAAATGTGAATGGACTATGAACCAAAGATCAAAGATCTATCATGTCGCTATGGAAAAACTGACATATTACTAAAGGAAAGACGGGGGTGTTTGAAAAAATCTGGGGGTGCTCTATGGACTTTCTGAAACAAGATGTTGGTAATAATCAATTAAATCAATAAACGGGAGAAAGGTAATTTAAGGTGGTATAACTGAAATGAGAATGTAATATGCTGTAGCTAGGCAATCTTCTAGATTTTCTGTATGTGTAATTTTTTTGACATTTGTTTATACATTTCCTTGTTTCATTTATTTTTCTCTCTCTGTGTTTAATTAGTCTACCTACTTGCCTAATACATCTTGTTGAATGCTACAATTGTTAAAAACCCCAATAAATATATCTTTTTTAAATAGGGTGATGTCCTGTGTTGACTCGTTGCTGACGTAGGTCAATAGGAGTGTCAAATAAGGCGAGCTCTTGAATATTAGCTCCCCCCCACTCAGCCTGCCTTACAGCCTTGCTAATAGTCAAAGAAGAGCATTTTAATTAACAAAACAATATTAAGGACATTTGTTTAGCACACTCTAAGGCAATTTACTTGTGAAATACAATGAGCCTTGGAGCACGGTCCAGACCATAGTTAAGGAAGGTGCATGGCACAACCAGGACCCTGCCTAGATCAGGCCGTTCGTCCAAGCTGGATGACTGAGCAAGAATGAGACTGATCAGAGAGGCCACAAAGAGGCCAATGGCAACTATGAAGGAGCTACAGGACTTTATGGCAAAGCGTGGATGTGTCAACAATACCAAAAGCTCTCAAATTTTGATCTGTATGGTAGGGTGGCAAGAAGGAAGCCACTACTAAAGTCCTCTGAAGATTCTGAAGCCATGTGGCATAAAGTGTTGTAGTTAGATGAAACCAAGATAGAAATTGATGGCCTAAATGCAAAACGTTACTTTTGGCAAAAACCCAATACAGCACATCAACCAAAGAACACCATCCCTACTGTAAAGCATGGTGGTGGCAGCATTCTGTTAAGGGGGTGTTTCTCGTCAGCAGGGACTGGGGCACTTCTCAGGAGAGAAGGGAAAATGGATGGAGCAAAATACAGAAAATATTTCTTGAGGAAATCTTATTGCCCTCTGCAAAAAAATCATTTTTTCATTTGGAAGTCATAGGTTAAAATGTGTAAATAAAGGTGGAAAAAGTATGATTTAATATGTTTTAATTTCAGGCTTTAAGGCAACAAAATGTTACATTTTTGAGACAGGGTGTAGACTTTAAAGGGGCACTGTAAGTATATTTATATCAATTCACTGACAACTACACAGTTATGTTGGTGGTTATTACATTTGACTAATAATCAGCCAGAGAGTTGGGCCTAGTCCCCCAGACGCCCCCCCACCCCCCAACATTCTCTCTGGCAAAAATGATTATTATTACCACAACATAGGCAGAGACACATATGTAATGTGGTGTATGCATTGCAGAAGGGAATCCAGTGCAAATCAACACTGGGAAGAATGAAAAAAACTTGAGACTACTCTTCAGATTATTCAAGTTGTTTTGTTGACAAATCCTTGTCTTTGTGGGGGCAATTCAGAGAAAATCTTAAACAATTGGTTGGTTTGAATGATGGTAGAAGCTCAACTGAAGTATTTGTTCAATGTTTTTCACAGCTGTTCATAGTTCACTAAACTTACTTAGTTGAATAAATGAAACCCTTTTTTACAAAAAGTTAATTTTACTGAAACATTTCAAGTCAACCTACTCAAACTGTTGGCTTATTTTTAAATTAAGGTTTCTATAGAGTAACCGACAACCTTAAGGTTTCAAGCCTTTCATTTGGGTATCATCCTATCATCTCTTTGGAACTTCAAATGAAAATGGTATTATCAAAAGTTACATTCTATGAATTTATAATGTTTATGATTTTGCCATGCATTTGTCGTTTCTGTGTTTGGTTATTATATGTTCTGGTCCATTAACCATTCCATAAATATGTTACTGATTGGTATATCTAGTTTTCTAGTGATTTTTAAAATATGCATATCCAGTTATCTGTCATCTAGTTATTTTAGTTTTTACATTTGTATTGTTAATGTACTTATTACGCGAAAACATACTTAGCATGAATGAACTAGCTGCTGCAAATGTATCTTGATCAATTCCGGCTATAAATTCCGGATGACTTTTCAGGTCTCTGACGTAAATTTTTCAATACGGACATCATAAATGTATTGTTTAATAAAAATACATGTTTTCAGTGTTTCCATCACGACTGTTGGATTGCGTACTTAAATGTCCGTAAGAAATCGCATTGGGAGTTTGGTGTAACTGTCGTGACGCGATTTGGAGCCACTGATGCAGAGGAAAGGGTGTGACCGCGCGCTTTAAATTGTTCCGTTAGCCGGTTAATCCACATAATTTGAAAGAGCAAGAGAGAGGAACGGCTACCATCAGAGGACGTCGCGCAAACAGAGATAATGGTGAAGTCAACTATGTGCCACGAGGAAGCCAACATCAGCAACTCGAGCAGCGTCTGCAGCAGCGCGAGGAGAAGACCGCACTGTGCCGCCACGGTCACTTTCGCGGTCCTGTTCATCTCCACGGTCTCAGTCTGCAGAAGTAAGTCTTGACTGATGGTCATTTTTTTCCCTAAATAGATAATATCGCCATTCTAATGTTTCTTTAATTTCATCTGACCACTCAAAAGAATAACGAACAGAAAAGCCCACGAAGGAGAGATTTCTTTACTTTTGAGTGTTGCAAAAGTGATTTGCATTTTAAATACCTAAACTTTAAAAAATGAATGATTTCACGAGACCATTGGCGCAGGTCACGCATGGAACTACAGCGCGGAGCTCAAGTTTTTCTGACGGATTCTCGGCAGATCCATTGTTGTGGTTCAGCGCACCAATTTCATTGATAGAATATCACTGCATACCGCGTCTTTGGAATGGTTCTTGATCTTTATCATTTAGACGTGTGCGCAATCGACTATGGAAAGCGGGTTCATTTAAAAAAAATCTAATTGGATTAGGAACAAAAATACAATATACATTCTTGATTATAAGTAGCCTACCGAGTAACATAAGAAAAATAACAATGGTACATTTATTGTGAAATAATACAAATGTCAACTCACTTATTTTGTATTTCTTAAATAATTATAATCCCACAAGATGTTAAAGGTTGGTCCACACAAGATGATTGCCTGATCATAAATCGCTGAAGATACAGTTATGAATATAAAGCGAATAGCCTATATTCATGCAGTTTGAATATAAACGATATCCCCAATATAAGGGGATGTCATTTTTAGATACAGCTACTCGTTATCCTCTCGTTAACATTTAAAATATTGAATGGAAGATACGTTCACCCGCTTCGTTCATATTCTAGTTTATTTAGCCATAATAACGTCGTGTTGTATTAATTATAAAGTGGGAAATTACAGCGACCACTCATAAAATCGAATTTTATGTTCTATTGTTAAAATGAGAGTAATTAATAAACATGATACTACAGTCCGAGTTATATGTTAGATTTTCTCTCTTTACTTCGGATACGTAGGTCTTGGATTCTCAGGGTAACAAGGAGCCTTTGATTATTTCATGTTTTTAATCTAAATGCCGGGATTGGCTGTAGATCAGGCGCCATCGGAACGCGCCACCTCGTTCTCACGGGGCAATGGTCTCTTCACTATCACTCTGAAATATTGTTGCCGAGTTAACTCCATGAAACATAAATGTGTATATATTTTTATTCTTATTTTGCGCTTGTAAATTAAAGACCATATTAATTTGAAATGTAATGATAAGTGTTGTCCTGGCACGTCAATCGCGATTGATTTTTCATGGGAAATTAAATAATGGGAAATTCAATCGCATTTTGTGCCATTATAATTATTTCAAGGGCTGAATTTATGGAAATGAAACCTAATGTTTCACTCAAAACTGGACTGAACATCACCCTTAATCGTTGTTTTTCTGGAAGCTATGCGTCTTTACGCACAGCACAAAAACACCAAAACACGTCACATAATTTTCCTGCCACTCTTGTTTATTAGCACAATACATCAGTTCAAGCTCGAGATACTACTGCAGGCACTAGTAGTCGCAGCAGCAGCAGCAGCAGTAGTAGCAGGTATGCACGTAGACTCAAGATAATGCCAGGCTCTGCTCCACTGATATAGATGTTATGGACGATATGGATGTTTTTGGGGCGCTGTGTTGATGTTGTGGATGTTTTGGGGCGCTGTGCTGACTATATCTGAGTTGAACGAGTCTGCTGTTCAGGGGTTGTTGTGTGGTGTCCGTGTGCTATGTGGTGTCCGTGTGCTAAGTTCACATGCACAGGGCCCTGCTGGTACTGTGCATATATGCGTTTTGTGTATGATATGGGTCATAGATGCTTTTTATTGGTTATAGAACTCTTAATTGATGCCCTGTGATTGGTTGAAGTAGCACCGGAGAGAGAAAAGGGCACAGACCAAACAGACAGAGATGCCATTAACCCCTTAATACATTAACCGCCTTAATACATACCTCTAATGTGTTTTTTCACTTTGTGTGTGAATATTTTGGTGTGGGTTGGTGATAAAAATTAACATTTTTATAAGTATTTCTTATAGTTATTTCTCATAGTTAGAGTTATGATATTTGATATGATATATATAGGAGTTGATATGATAGAGTTTTGTATATGTGTTACAGTATACCTGTAGATAATCGTGTGTGTGCTTGGGTGTTGTATGTAAGGTGTAGTACAGGTAAAAAGCATCAGGTGCCTTGCTTTAATTTATATAGCCAAAGGCTAATTTCCAACACCTGTCCACAATAAGCTACAGAAAAAAGTATGTATCAAAAAAAGTAAAGAAATTAAACAAAATACATGTACAAAAACATAAGTATAAACATAATGTTTATTTTTTTAAAGTATATTGCTGTATTAATAAAAAAAAGTGAAAAAGCAATTGGGATCTTTAGTATTACTGATAGTATATGTTATGATTGATGATGACAGATCTGATTTTCCTTAAGGCATATTTTGACCTTTGAGGTGAAATTACGTAAACTATGCATGTTTGAACAGTCAGCATGTAACTTATGAATTCATTTAGAAATGGGGGAGCCAATTTGTGAACAACTTTAAGCATGAGACATACAGTACTGTGCAAAAGTTTTAGGCAGGTGTGAAAATGCTGTAGAGTAAGAATGCTTTCAAAAATAGAAGTGTTAGTTTATTTTTATCAATTAACAAAATGCTAAGTGAATGAACAGAAGAGAAATCTAAATCAAATCAATATTTGGTGTGACCACCCTTTGCCTTCAAAACAACATAAATTCTTCTAGGTACACTTGCACACAGTTTTTGAAGGAACTCGGCAGGTAGGTTGTTCTAAACAACTTGGAGAACTAACCACAGATCTTCTGTGGATGTAGGCTGCCTCAAATCCTTCTGTCTCTTCATGTAATCCCAGACAGAATCGATGATGTTGAGATCAGGGCTCTGTGGTGGCCAAACCACTTCCAGGACTCCTTGTTCTTCTTTACGCTGAAGATAGTTCTTAATGACATTGGCTGTATGTTTGGGGTCGTTGTCCTGCTGCAGAATACATTTGGGGCCAATCAGACGCCTCCCTGATGGTATTGCATGATGGATAAGTATCTGCCTGTATTTCTCAGCATTGAGGACACCATTAATCCTGACCAAATCCCCAACTCCATTTGCAGAAATGCAGCCCCAAACTTGCAAGGAACCTCCACCATGCTTCACTGTTGCCTGCAGACACTCATTATTGTACCGCTCTCCAGCCCTTCGGCGAACAAACTGCCTTCTGCTACAGCCAAATATTTCACATTTTGACTCATCAGTCCAGAGCACCTGCTGCCATTTTTCTGCACCCCAGTTCCTATGTTTTCGTGCATAGTTGAGTCGCTTAGCCTTGTTTCCACATCGGAGGTATGGCTTTTTGGCCGCAATTCTTCCATGAAGACCACTTCTGGCCAGACTTCTCTGGACAGTAGATGGGTGTACTTGGGTCCCACTGGTTTCTGCCAGTTCTGAGCTGATGGCACTGCTGGACATCTTCCGATTTTGAAGGGAAGTAAGCATGATGTGTCTTTCATCTGTTGCATTAAGTTTCCTTGGCCGACCACTGCGTCTACGGTCCTCAACGTTGCCCGTTTCTTTGTGCTTCTTCAAAAGAGCTTGAACAGCACATCTTGAAACCCCAGTCTGCTTTGAAATCTTTGCCTGGGAGAGACCTTGCTGATGCAGTATAACTACCCTGTGTCTTGTTGCTGTGCTCGGTCTTACCATGGTGTATGACCTGTGACATTAAACTGTCTTCCACAACCTCACCTTAGTAGCAGAGTTTGGCTGTTCCTCACCCAGTTTTAAGCCTCCTACACAGCTGTTTCTGTTTCAGTTAATGACTGTGTTTCAACCTACATATTAAATTGATGATCATTAGCACCTGTTTGGTATAATTGGTTAATCATACACCTGACTATAATCCTACAAAATCCCTGACTTTGTGCAAGTGTACCTATAAGAATTGATGCTAGTTTGAAGGCAAAGGGTAGTCACACCAAATATTGATTTGATTTAGATTTTTCTTCTGTTCGCTCACTTAATTAAAAAAAATAAACGATTAAAATGTATATTTTTGAAAGTATTCTTACTTTACAGCATTTCTTCAGACCTGCCTAAAACTTTTGCACAGTACTGTATATCAGAATAAAATCTAAAGTTATCCAAACTCAGTAAGTTACATGTATAGTTAGTGTCTTGCAATGGTGGGATTTAGTAGGTTTTTGATCTAAAAATGTTAAAGTATGTTTATAAAGAGATTGCAGTGGCTTTATTGCAGTTTCTCCAGCTTGAGACCAACTTGTTATGCAGTATGCCAGGTATATAAAAAATAGCATGCATATAAACCTTGGCTGGCAGTGTCTTATAAATCTGGGCCAGTATCAAATATATTAAGAATTACACTTAACACACCTCCTAAGAGCTTACTTTGGAGTGAAATCATTCTTCACTTAAAGTGGTCAGTAAAGGCCTCCCGGGTGGTCTAGCGGTTACAACATTCGACGCTGGCCGCTGCGACCAAAGTTCATCAAGCAGCTCACACTTTCTCATAGTTAAGTCTTAAGTCGAATCTTAAGTGTGTTTTTGCAACAATCATGGGTGAGGCAAATGGAAAGATTAAGATGAGGAAATAAATCACTGAAATGGCAAAGAGGAAGAACCAATCAGCATTTGGAAAATCTGTGTTCTTTGACGGTCAACACAAGTTTCCAATAAAGTTAAACAGACCCTCTTTATAAAAGCTGCATTGTTGGCTAATGTTAGGCTAAGCAAAGTGGATGTAAAAAGAAAACTGAATTGGACTGTGATGGTCCCAAATCATCAGCATTACATAATTGCATTTTCCCCGTGGCTAGGAAGCGCAGTCTTAAAATAACTTGCATTCTGCCGTAACTGTGCTACTTGTTGCTGGCGATATTACATCCTGCACAAGATTAGTGACAAAGATGATTCCCTAACGATCTAAGTGATAACGTTTGATTAACTATGCATCATCAAACATTTCTAAAACATTCTTCCTGTCTTGGAAGGTGCACACAATGTCTTCACAACTGTGCCATCTTGCCTACTCCTAGCCGAGTTAAATCTCTTAAATACCTGACAGATTAAGAGTACTTCAAGTCAAGAGAAATGTGATAAATCACCTTTATTCTTACATTTGAGTATAGGAGTCAAAATCACCAATTATAACACTTAAGTTACACTTAGGGTTACATTTTTTTACTTTGAGTGGCTTGATACATATGGCCCCTGAAGTTTAAATTAAACTTAATTTGATTTGCCATTTTATTTATGTTTTATTAAAGTTAGGATTTAGTCCAATATAATACCAAGATGAATTTAGATACAATGCTGATTTGTCCCCACTTAATATAGTTGTAAATAATTTTACTAATAATTTTGACCAATTTAAAGGTGTATTTAAAGGTGTAGTTACCTGTGAGTGTGTGTGTTTGTGTGTGTGTGTGTGTGTGTGTGTGTGTGTGTGTGTGTGTGTGTGTGTGTGTATGTGTGTTGTAGATAAGGTGTAGTACAAGTGTACATTTCTGTGTGTGTGTGTTGTATATAAGGGGTTGTGCATGTGTAGATACCTGTGTGTGTGTGTGTGTGTGTGTTGGTGTTGTATATATGGTATAGTACAGGTGTAGTTACCTATGTGTGTGTGTGTGTGTGTGTGTGTGTGTGTGTGTGTGTGTGTGTGTGTGTGTGTGTGTGTATATAAGGTGTAGTACAGGTGTAGATACCTGTGTGTGTGTGTGTGTGTGTGTGTGTGTGTGTGTGTATGTGTGTTGTAGATAAGGTGTGGTACAGGTGTAGATTTCTGTGTGTGTGTGTGTGTGTTGTGTGTGTGTGTGTGTGTGTGTGTGTGTGTGTATATATGTATGTGTGTGTGTGTGTGTGTGTGTTATATAAGGTGTAGTACAGGTGTAGATACCCATGTATATGTGTGTGTGTTGTTAATAAGTATAGTGTGTGTTAGTTGGTGTGTGTGTGTGTGTGTGTGTGTGTGTTATATAAGGTGTAGTACAGGTGTAGATACCTGTGTGTGTGTCCTATTGAAGGTGCTCCGGTGGTCATACAGGGCCCAGCAGTGCAGCAGGAGCTCCAGGTCCTGAAACAGGTAATGATAAGACAACTTATTATAATGTAATAGCTAGTAAATGGTTTCTCCTCATTTCGAGATATTATTATAATAATATAATATATGCATTATGTTTATCCTAATTTAGAGATAATATATTATGATATGATATATATATGCTCAGAGTTATGAGCCCCTCTTTCCTCTCCTCTCTTCTCCTTTCCTCTCCTCTCCTCTCTCCTCTCCTCCTCTCACTTGCAGATAGACCATCTCTGCTCCTCTCTGCTCTCTCTGGGACAAGGGCCTCAAGTGAGTGGGGTTTGATGTTCTGGGGTTTGGTATTCTGGGGTCTACTGTTCTGATGTTTGGTGTTCTGGGGATTTCTGTGTGGTTTGAGAGTGGAATCTGTTCATCCCTGTTTGCTAGGGGAAAGACTCACTGGGAGAGCTGTGCTACCTGATCATGCGAGCAGTGTGGAAATCCCAGGTAATAGTGTGATGCAACACGCCTACAACACACCTACAACACACCTTCAACATGCTTACAACGCACCTTCAACATGCTTACCACATGCCTAAAACACGCCCTGAACATACAACAATACACTTTCAACACACCTTCAACATGCCTTCAGCAGGTTTACAACACACTTACATTGTAGCTTCGACACACAACAACATGCTTTCAACAAACGTTCAATACATTTTCAACATACATTCGGCACACAACCCTAGCAGAGTGACACAACAGCATGGGACACCTTTCCAGGTCATGTAGTGGAGGCAGAAACACTTGTGGCTTTCAAGTCCAGACTTGATGCAGTACTGGACATTCTTTAGACTAGGAAATGACAAGCCTAGATGGGCCAAATGGTCTGTTCTCATCATTATGTATTCTTATATTCTTATATTCTTAACATGAACAACACACATTCAAACGCCTAACAAGGTTTAGTCATAAAATGTACACTTTTTCCGCAAGCGTTACTGTGACCACCTGTAGCACCATTGCTGACACCTCACTGTTATATGTTGTTAAGCTGCTCCTCTGTGGAGTAATCAGGGTTCAGCTAGATTGAAATAGATTAAATTGATATTTAAAACATTCTAATACAGATTTTGCGCTCATATATTAATGTATGCTTTATAGTTGTTCTTTTTTTCTGGCAAGCCACATCGACGATCAAATGGTAGTTTGCGATTTCACCCCCTTCCGACCAGCTGAGAGCCTCTGCTCCTCGTTTTTTTGAGCGAATGGCGCATCCCCGACCGAGCCGTCTTTCAGCGTGCTCCAGTGGCGACGCTCGTCCTTATCCTGTTTTTGTTTTTAATTTCAGGGTTCGAAAGTGAGGGAGGACTCAAAGCGGGTGAGTAGCCAAAGGGATTGTCATAGAGGCTAATGCTAAAACCTGGATCATTTAAACGCTGAACTTGAAAACAATAAACCCTGCACCCAATTCAGTGACATCATCAACGTGTCCGCTCTTCTATGCAGTTCTTATTCCATTACACTAAGCCCCAGGGCTCCGCCTCCCCTGAACTCACGGTAAGTCCCTCCGCTGCACTGCTGCTCCTGGCCTCAATGCCTTCTGCTTCTTTTATACATCTATTTATTTTATTTGATCATATTTTTGAGAATTCAGACTATAAAGTTCAGCATGAGTTCCACTTTTTTACAGTCGGTTATTTACTCGCCTGTTCACACCGTTAGTGAACCAATCGTATCACTGCTGTAGCATTATGTAAGCAGTAGCTGCCCATCATAGTAGGAAGCAGTTATTTTCTAGTCACAACTAAGCTAGTAATATTTCAGTGCAGGGCTGAGAAAAATCCAAAGTTTAAGGGCCCTGTAGGCATGGTTGAGTGAGTTAGGGGCCCTGGGGGAATATTTGAGTGCGTTAGGGGTCCTGGGGGCATATCTGTGTGAGCCAGGGGCCCTGGGGGCATATGTGAGTGAGTTAGGGGTCCTTGGGGAATATATGAGTGAGTTAGGGGTCCTGGGGGCATATCTGTGTGAGCCAGGGGCCCTGTGGGTATGGTTGAGTGAGTTAGGGACCCAGGGGGAATATTTGAGTGAGTTTGGTGCCCTGGGGGGGCATATTTGAGTAAGTTAGGAGCCCCGGAGGCATATTTGAATGCTTAAAATGTCTGGGGCCCTGGGGGGCATATATGTGTGAGCCAGGAATCCTGGGGGCATGTTTGAGTGAGTGGGGTCCTGGGGGCATATCTGTTTCAGCTAGGGGCCTTGTTTGTGCCGCACATACACACACATAACATCACTGTACCACTTCCCCACATACAGCACATCACTGTACCACCGCACACACAACACATCACTGTACCACCCACACACCCCCACACACACGCACACACCACATCACTGTGCCACATCCCCCCCATAGACATGTACACACACCACATCACTGTGCCACACACACACACACACACACACATACACACACATAACATCACTGTACCACCCCACCCCCCACACACACCACATCACTGTGCCACATCCCCCCCATACATACGCACACACACCACATTACTGTACCACCACACACACACACACACACACACACACATACACACACACATACACATACACACACATCACATCACTGCCTCCCCACGCCATGCACACACACAAACATGCTCATCATAGCTGTGCATTTCTTGCCTGCATGTATCTTTGATTGCATGCTGGCTGTGGGCTGGTGAATGCAGAATGAGTGAGGGTTAGAGGGGTCAGGATTTCTTCGTGAAATGTGCTTTGTCTCTAAACAGAATCAAACGTCACGACCCCCTCATTGCATTCAGTGCACGTCTGCAGAGGGCCGCAATGACAGCCTAAACTGCAGGAGATTGAAAGGACCAATTTTATTGTCCTCTGATTAAAAGAACAACATGAACAATCTGAATTATTCACTGTGCGTAGCAGCACACTGTCTCATTGTCTTCTCCTTCTCTCTGGCTGTCATTGTCCCTCTCGTGATTCTCTTTGTCTCTGTTATTCCTGATTCCCTGTGTTTTATTGTTCTGTGACTCTCTGTCTCTGGTCTTCCTGTGGTTCTGTGCTGGTTGTGGTTCTGTGGTTCTGTCTGGTCTTCCTGTGGTTCTGTATCTGTTGGTTGTGATTCTGTGTCGGTTGTGGTTCTTTGGTTCTGTGGTTCTGTGTTGGTTTATTGTGGTTCTATGGTTCTGTGTTGGTTGTGATTTTATGGTTCTGTGTCAGTTGTGATTCTGTGGTTCTGTGTCTGTTGGTTGTGGTTCTGTGGTTCTGTATCTGTTGGTTGTGATTCTGTGTCGGTTGTGGTTCTTTGGTTCTGTGGTTCTGTGTTGGTTTATTGTGGTTCTATGGTTCTGTGTTGGTTGTGATTTTATGGTTCTGTGTCAGTTGTGATTCTGTGGTTCTGTGTCGGTTGGTTGTGGTTCTGTGCTCCTGTGTTGGTTGATTGGTTGTGGTTCTGTGTCTGTTGTGGTTCTGTGGTTCTGTGTCGGTTATGGTTCTCTGGTTCTGTCTGTTGATTGTGGTTCTACGGTTCTGTGTTGGTTGTTGTTCTGTTGTTTTGTCAGTCGCCTGTCCTGCACCCTCTGCTGCAGCTGGTCCCCCAGCTCCAAGTGCGAAGACCCAGGAGAATCACCAGTGATGTATGTAATCTTCTGCATGCTTCCATCTCTGACCTCTGTCCTCTGACATCACACCTGGGTTCAGGGGATACATCACCCCACTGCCTCTACCTGCAGCCAAACATCACAGAATGTACACTGAGAGTGTACAGGGCATACGCTCCAAAGTGAACACTGAGAGTGTACAGGGCATACGCTCCTGAGTGTACACTGAGAGTGTGCAGGGTTCACATAGATAAACATCAACATTCTCAAACACTGAAATGCATATCATACCCAGAATGCACCTGGGAGAGATTCTACTCACTTGTATATTTGATTAGACTATGATTGACTGTGACTGAATGTCTGAGTAATGACTTCAGTGTGTTGGTGCATCAGTGTGGAAGTCAGTGTGCTGTGTGTGTGCTGCTACATTGATAATGTGCACACAGCAGGTTGCTTAGACTGCCTATCCTCCTGTGCTGGTATTCATGCACAACTACATCACAGCACAAATAAAACACAGCTACAGCACAGTTTTAACATAGCTACATTGCAGCACAGCACCAATAAAGCACATCTACAGTACAGCCTTAGTATAGATACCTCACAGCACAGCACAAATATAACACAGCTACAGTACAGGGCCTCAGTGCTTAACGTGGAGTTACTGCGGGCTCTCAAGCTTTTGGGGGTGTTTCTTTGTGTGTGAGTATGTGCTTCTGTGTTTGCGTGTGTGTCTGTATATATATATATATATATATATATATATATATATATATATACAGTGCCTTGAAAAAGTATTTGGCCTCCAACACGTTTTTCACATATAAGAGTCTCATTCCTCCTTGCAAAATTGCTCAAGCTGTGTCAAGTTGGATGGGGTGCAGTGATGTACAGAAATTTTAGTAGATTTAGTAGATAGATTTTCTATTGGGTTGTGATCAGGACTCTGACTAGAGCATCTACCTTCTTCATTTGAAACCATCCCACTGTTGCTTTGGCAGTATGATTCGGATCGTTGTCCTGTTGAAACACTAGCTTCCTTTGAGCTTTTTGACAGAGGGGCACAGGTTTTTGTTCAGGATTTCTCCATATTGTAGACTATTCATTTTTCCATCAATCCTGACAAGATTGCCAGTCCCTGCTGATGAACAGCATCCTCACAACATGATGGTACCACCACCATACTTAACGGTGGGGATGGTGTTACCTGGCTGGTGTGCAGTGTTGACTTTGCGCCACACATACCGCCTAGTATTTAAGCCAAAAAGGTTCAACTTTAGTCTCACCAAACCACAATACTTTTTGTCACATTTCTGCATTTCATGCAGTATCTCCTAAGTGACATTTTTCTAATACATTTGTGGGCCAGAATATGTTTTTTCAGCAACGGCTTCCTCCTTGCCACTCTCCATTGAAGCCCTTTTTGTGGAATGACCTGGAGATTGTTGACCCATGTACATCTTCTCCAATCGCAGCCACTGACTTCTGTAACTCATTCATACATTTACATTTACATTTTTAGGCATTTAGCAGACGCTCTTATCCAGAGCGACTTACAGTTTAAAATTCTTTACATACAATCCATTTATACAGCTGGATATTTTACTGAAGCAATTCAGGTTAAGTACCTTGCTCAAGGGTACAACAGCAGTGCCCCACCTGGGAATTGAACCTGCAACCTCTGAGTTACAAGCCCAGCTCCCTAACCATTACACTACACTGCTAGCCATTCAGGGTTACAGTTGGGCTCAAAGTAGCTTCCCTGAGAAGTCCCCTTGTCGTCCGGCAACTGAGTTTGGTGGGACATCCAGATCTAGGCAGCGTGGTGGTAGTTTCCCATTTCTTCCACTTCAGTATAATGGCCTGCACGGTGCTCCGAGGGATGTTCGAGGCCTTCTAAATTAAAAATGTTGTACCCTTCCCCAGATCTGTGCTTATCTATAATAATATCCCTCACTTAGAATGCTCTTTGGTCTTCATTTAGAATCTTTTCTTGTGGCCTCCAGACAAGATGGTGGGACCATGCAGAGAGAGGGGCATTTATCCTCACAGATTAATTTAAAGCAGGTGATTCACTAATGATTACACAGGTGGAATCCATTAAATGATTGTGTAATTTTTTACAAGAATTTATTTCACCTGAGCAAATTTAGCTATTATAAAAGGGTATGAATACTTTATTTATGTGATAATGTCTGTTATTCCTTTTTCATAAATTGTTGAAAATTCTGGATTTATTTATTTTAGGTTGCCTTCATGCAAAAGGCTTTGTAGATCAGTAGGAAAAAATCCCATTTGAATTTATTTCAAATTCAGCATCTGAGACAAGAAAATGTGAAAAAAGTGTTGGGGGCCAGATACTTTTTCAGGGCACTGTATGTGTGTGTGTGCGTGTGTGTTTATGTTAGGGCTGTAACTAACTGTGAATTGGTCCAATTAATCAACTAATGTTTTACAATTATTACATTCATTATTAAATTGACACACTTCCGTGTAAACATGCAAGCTAAAGTTATTTGACATAAGAACACTTGATTACACTAGACACAGCCATCATTTTCAACATCAGGAGTTTTTAGCTAAGCCTCTTGCAATAAAGGTGACATTATATTAAACATAGCTGGTAATGTATCTCTCAAGTTAAGAAGTTTCAAGCTCTGTATATGACTGATATAATACAAGGTAGCCATGTGTTGACCTTTGGAATATCATTTTTAGGTGTCTAGAAATGGATACATTCGTAGACACAAACACCAGAGTGTTGTGTGTGATTTCATGTCTGAGTATGTGTGTGTGATTTGTGCATGTTTGTGGGCTTGTGTGTGTGTATGTTTGTATGTGTGTGTGTGTGTGTGTGTGTGTGTGTGTGTGTGTGTGTATGTGTGTGTGCGCATGTGTTTCTGCATGTGTGTGTGTGTGTGTTTTCTTATATATTTGCTGGACTCTGTTTGCTTGCTCTTCTACATTAGCTGTTCTTTCCATCCTGAGGGTAATTATCTGCTAAAATTAGTGGAGCCACAGCAGCAGTGCAGAGCAGTTTATCCATAACAACCTTAGAGCCGCCCCCATGGAGAATAACACACTTTAACCCCCATGGAGAATAACACACTTTAACCCCATGGAGAATAACACACTTTAACCCCCATGGAGAATAACACACTTTAACCCACATGGAGAATAACACACTAATCCGCATGGAGAATAACACACTTTAACCCACATGGAGAATAACACACTTTAACCCACATGGAGAATAACATACTTTAACCCACATGGGGAATAACACACTTTAATCCACATGGAGAATAACACACTTTAATCCACATGGGGAGTAACACACTTTAACCCACATGGAGAATAACACACTTTAACCCACATGGAGAATAACACACTTTAACCCACATGGGGAATAACACACTAATCCACATGGAGAGTAACACACTTTAACCCACATGGGGAATAACACACTTTAATCCACATGGAGAATAACACACTTTAACCCACATGGAGAATAACACACTTTAACCCACATGGGGAATAACACACTAATCCACATGGAGAATAACACACTTTAACCCACATGGGGAATAACACACCCACATGGGGAATAACACATGGAGAATAACACACTTTAACCCACATGGGGAATAACACCCTTTAACCTACGTGAGTCTGTCCAATCAGAATTGCCCTGTGCTGTGGACCCCTCTCTTTGGCCTGTAGGCACGTACAGCGACACTGCTACATCGGCTACAAAGCTACATGGTAAAATATCTGAAACTGAACACACCGCAGTGTCTCTACAGACTGATTACAATCATTAATGTCCACAGAGCGCCCCCCGCTGGTCAGAATACTCACCTCCTTATGAGGAGATGGAGGTTTGGGGGGGGGGGGATCTCTGGTTTTCATCTAAATTGATCTGTTTGCCTGCAGGGGGATCTTCAAGGACCAGCAGGAATCCAGAGCAGAGGATACTTTTTGTATCGGGTACGACTGCCTCCATCCTCCCTCTGCTCTTTAAAACATGTTTAGCTGAGTGTAGCATAAAGGATCTTATTTTTATGTTATATAATGCCTTTGTCAGACCTCATTTAGAGTACTATGTGCAGTTGTGGGCACCACACAACAACATAGGTATAGATGCTCTTGAAAAAGTACAAAGAAGGTCAACTAAACTGGTTCCTGGTATGAAAGGTTAAAGTTGAGTAATATATTGTGTGTGAGTATATGTGTGTGTGTGTGTGCATGTGTATATTTATGTGTATGTATGTGTGTGAGTGTGTGTATTTGTCCATGCTTGTGTATGTGTGTGAGTGTATGTATGTGCGTGTGTATGTGTGCGTGTGTGTGTCTGTGAGTGTGTGTGTATGCATGTATGTATGTGTGCGTGTGTGTGTGTGAGTGTACGTATGTGTGTATGTATGTTGGTGTATGCATGTGTGTATGTATGTGCATGTGTGTGTCTGTGAGTGTGTGTGTGTGTGTGTGTGTGTGTGTGTGTGTGTGTGTGTGTGTGTGTGTGTGTGTGTGTGTGTGTGTGTGTGTGTATGTGAGTGCATGTATGTGCATATGTATTTGTGAGTGTGCGTGTTTGTGTGTGTAAGTGTGTATGTGTGTGTGTGTGTGTGTGTGTGTGTATCTGTGTATGTGTGAGTGTGTGTGTATGTGTGAAGTTGGTCTAAACATCCGTATAACCCTCTCTGGATAACAGTCAGTGGACTCATTATTCAGCCCTTCTTCATGGCCAGACTAGGGATGTATGCAGTAAACATGTTTATTATGAAAAGCTTGTTAATAAAGTGATGACAATTGACCATTTAGGTGGCTATATACTGTTCTGGTGTTTGCATTTACCCTGTAGTCTACCACACACTGTCAGACACATGGGCCTATCACAGAACCCAAAAAAGATGGTGACAATTTTTTTTGATGATTTGATCATTTTATTTACAGCCAAGAAATGGAAGAAGTTTGGAAGTTTTTGTGTGAATGGTGCGTATAAACAAACATTATCACTTTATTTGTTTACTAAGCACCTCTATCCAGAGTACCTGCCATTTATATACCATCCATTTGCACCACCAGACAGTGACAGTAATTCATGTTAAACCTTTTGCTCAAGGATACAGAAACCATGGCTGTTCTCTGTCTCTGTGTCACTGTGTGTGTCTCTGTGTGTGTGTCTGTGTCTGTGTCTCTGTGTGTGTGTGTTTGCGTCTCTGTGTGTTTGTGTGTGTCTGTGTCTCTGTGTGTGTTTGTGTGTCTATGTGTCTCTGTGTGGGTCTGTGTGTCTGGATGTGTTTGTGTGTGTGTGTGTGTTTCTATGTGTCTGTGTGACTGTGTGTATCTTTGTGTCTCTATGTCTCTGTGTGTGTCTGTGTTTGTCTCTGTGTCTCTCTGTGAATGACTTTGTCTCTGTGTCTGTGTGTCTCTATGCCTGTGTTTCTGTGTGTCTGTATCTCTGTGTGTGTTTGTGTGCGTTTGTGTGTGTCTGTGTGTGTTTGTGTGTTTCTATGTCTGTGTGACTGTGTGTCTCTCTGTGTGTCTGTGTCTCTATATGTGTGTTGTGTGTCTCTATGACTGTACCTCTGTGTGTCTGTGTTTCTGTGCATCTCTTTGTGTCTCTGTGTGTGTTTGTGTGTTTATGTCTGTCTGTCTGTGTTTCTATGACTGTGTGTCTCTATATGTCTCTGGGTGTGGGTGTGTGTCTTTGTGTGTGTCTCTGTGGTTGGTTATGTGTATCTGTGTGTCTGTGTTTGTCTCTGTGTCTCTGTGTGTCTGTGTCTCTGTATGTGTCTGTGTGTGTCTTTGTTTGTCTGTGTTTGTCTCTGTGTCTCTGTGTGTGTCTGTGTCCCTGTGTCTGCCTCTATGCCTGTGTCTCTGTGTGTGTGTGTGTGTGTGTGTGTGTCAGTCAGTGTGTCTCTATGTGTGTTTGTGTGTCTATGTTTGTGCCTCTGTGTGTCTGTGTCTCTGTCTCTGTGTGTGTTTGTGTGTCTCTGTGTGTTTGTGTGTGTCTGTGTCTCTGTGTATTTCTCTTCTCCGTGTATCTCTGTGTGTCTGTGTTCTCTGTCTCTGGACTGGTAGGCAGAGCTGTAATATTGCTTATTGTTTTATTTTATTATAATGTAATGCATGTTTGAGAATCTAAACCACAAGGTTATTTCATACAAACTCATGTAGATATATACACGAATGTGAATAATATTGTAGATATATTCACTAACATAAATATTATGTAGATATAATTAATGTAAATAGTAATGCAGATATGCTATATGCTAATGTGATTAATAATTGTGTCCAATCAGAGACGTCCTGGACAAGGAGCACAGCACAGAGGGAGCAGAGAATGGACCATTTACTTCCTGTACCATTCTTACACATGTTGCATATTGATGTTGAATGTACAGAAATACCAATAAATACATTTTGGTTTAAGTAGTGTTTGTTTAAATATAATCAGTCATTTAAATTAAACCAAAAACTATGCACTTTGAACCCTTTATTTCGATATTTCACATTCATACGATCTGTGTGTGTGTGCGTGTGTGTGTGTTTATTTACAGGTGTGCATGGGACTCAATTAAATATAGATTTTTGAGTCTCCACTGACAAAAAGATTAGAGGGGAACAGGGAGAACTGAGCTGTAATAAATACAGAACGTAAACTCAGACAAAACAGACCTGCAGAACGTGACAAAGACCTGCTACTTGCGTCTGGCTCTACGCGGAGTGAATTTAATGATCACAGCCATTATTCCACAATTAGGTACAAATTAATGCATTTCAGCTTCTACTCACTACACAGTCCACAGTGGCGTAATTCCCACACTGAGGCTAGATGTGTTCAAAGTTATCCTTTCAAATCTTCCCAATATGTGCTGGTGAATCATGGGCCGAATGCATAGTCTGTTGTACGGAGTAATTTACACTAAGAGCATTCAGCTAACGAGGGTAAACAGTTGCTGTCCACAGTGCAAATATGAGTGAAGATATTTTTATTTGTCAAATGTTTGATATCAATAAAGATGAATACGCAAAGTAACTTGTTTCTTTACACAATATAATATGGAACTGTGAATATAATATATCAAGATTATTGAGTATTTTTCTAAAAATTTACAGTAATGGGGTAAAGGATTAAGAATATAAAAATAGACTTCAAAATAAATTAATCTAAAGTACAAATTGTCTATGATTATGTGAAACATCTTCAAAAAGCCCAACCTATGTCTTTTTTCATTAGCTGGCCATTTAAATGATGACGCATTAAATAACATGTCGTTTTCCACTGCACACAGAGCTTTTGCGTATGTCAACTGTCAATTACTGTGAACATTTCATCAGAAAGGTCTTTCTGCAGTGCTGCTGTGTTCCACCTGCACTGCTATTATTAGACCATGAGGAAACATTCTTGTGAGAGTGCAGGAGCGAGGGGGAGGGGGCAGGATCAGGCAAGAGCGAGCGGGAGCAGGTGGGAGCGGGAGGGAGCAGCCAAGAGCAGGTGGGAGTGGGCAGGAGCAGGCATGATCAGGAGCAGGCATGAGCAGGTGGGAGTGGGCAGGAGCAGACATGATCAGGAGTGGGAGGGAGCAGGTGGGAGTGGGAGGGAGCAGGCATGAGCAGGAGCAAGTGGGAGTGAGCGGGATCGAACAGGAGTGAGCTGAAGCAGGCAGAAGTGGGCAGCAGGGTAATTCAAAGTATTTCTGTCACACAAACCTGAGTCCGACAGGAAAATGAGTGAAATATGATAGAAATATGAAAGACATGAATGTCACTCCAGTGTTTTCCAGTGTGGAGTGAGAAACAGCTGCCCCCTCTCAGAGTCGCCATGGAGATGTTCACACATCCTGAGAGTAGAGTTGTCACGGAGATGTTCACACAGCCCTGGGAGGAGCTTTGCCACGGAAACATTCACGCAGCCCTGGAGGAGTGTTCACTCTGCAAACATTCACATCTGCCAAACGGGCGGGATTCCACTCACTCCAAGAACCAGGGGGTCTGGCAAACCTGACCTATGACTCACTTTGCAAAACAAACCTGTCTAAACCCTGAAACTGTAAGTACAAAAGTGGAAGAATGCCCTAAGCATGTGATGTGTACACACGGCCCAAATTGTCAAACCTTGAGCGGTGGTTTCCTCCCCTCAAAACAATTACGCTTTCCTGTAACAGCTGTAATCAATCTCTCCTGTAGCAGCTATCACAATCAAACTCTCCTGTGACAGAGCTGTAACAATCAAACTCTCCTGTGACAGAGATGGAATCCATTATTCCCAGGGGTATGTTGTATAAAATGCCCTGAATGCCACTAATGTACTAGTTAATACCTTTATTGAACTTTACTTATGAGCATTCCTGGCCGGGCCTTTCTGTGTGCAGTTTGCATGTTCTCTCCGTGCCCACGTGGGTTTCCTCCGGGTACTTTGGTTTCCTCCCACAGTCCAAAGACATGCACGTTAGGCTAATTGGAGAGTCTAAATTGCCTGTATGAGTGTGTGAGTGGATGGTGTATGTGCCCTGTGATGGATTGCCCCAATGCATGCTGGGATAGGCCCAACCCCCCGCAACCCTGACCAGGAATAATTAGGTTAGATAATGAATGAATAAGGAGGATGACTTATGAGCATGTGGCAGTGAAGACCCCAGGAATTCTGAAATATGGAACCTGACTAGCCTCTAGTGGTGGAATCATGGAACAGGCATGGCTTTGAGGTTGACACTGAGGAGTTGTATTATCACTAAATTTACTAAAGTGTGTGTCTGTGTGTGTGAGAGTGTGTGTATATGTGCACGAGCGAGTGTGCATTTGAGCGCATGTGTATATGTGTGTGTAAGGGTGTGTGAGTGTGCCATTATTCGGCAGTGCAATGTTGTGTTACAGAATATGTGGAAAGCACACATGCTTGTATAAAATGCAACATGTGTTTGAAGAAGGCTAGGAGGTTTCAGATCCTTTATTGAATCGCACAATCTCCCATGGAAATTGAAACCGCCTTCACTGATGGCATTTAGTAGTTATACCAATCATGACCACCAGAGGGTGTAGTTTCCCTTTACTCAGATGTCTCTCCACTAACTGCGGACTGCAACAGCACTAAGATAATGATTCACTCAACTTTCCTAGATACATTTCTCTGGGTTGGTTTTCAATCAAAGTTATAAAGATGGGAAACAATATGCTTAATAAACATCTAAAATATGACATTTGTAGGGCTCCCCCCTACAAACTAATTATTATTTTTAAATTACATTTGAATGTATAACTTTGGTATGAGTCTGGTTTCACGTTTGTTGAATGCTCTGCTGCCGTGACATAGCTTCCTGAAGAAGAAGCAGAACATAGAAATCTGTAGAGACGGTAGACAGAAGCGGCCAGTATTTTACTGCGTTCACACTACAGGGAGTCCAACGTAAAATGTTATTCCAACACCTACAATATGTTTCAATTTTCCCATTTTCATTGATAGTTATATGGTTTGTGGTCATATTTGGCACCACTACTTAACACACATTTTTATAACTTATTATAAACTGTTATTTATAATTCAGCATTAGGCTACACGCAGCACAAAAGCGTTCGCTTGCCTTCTCTTCAGGCTGCAGTCAGATGTGAAAACTTGGAATACCACTTTTTTTAAAGCTAGCTGTGACTGGTTTAACCTCAAGGCAACAATGAGCAGTGGAGAGAGACTACACACCTATGAGCAGCAGAGGGCAGCAGGGAGCAGGCAGGTATTGTCTCCTGTTGTTTCCTCTGTCACACTAGTGACTCAGGACATTTTCTAACACCACCTCCAGCTCTCCTGCTGTCTGTTGCTTTGCGGGGGAGTTAGAGATAATTCAAGCTCAGCACTTATTCCCATGTGATCTAAAGCAGACCCTTCTGCCCCAGCATACAACACCCCCTGAGTAAAGTATGGCAGCCATTTTATGTCTTTAATGACCACAGTGAAATAGGATGAGTGACGGGAGAGAGAAGTGTCATGAAACAATAAATGGGCGGAGCTTACCTATGCTGAGTGACTCGCTGATATGAACCAATCATTGTGTTGTGCTGTGGAGAACAAACCCTTTTAATTGGTTCAAGCAAAGTCTATGATTGACAGAGCATAGTAACTCCACCCTTTATGGGATTCATGAACCCTGCATTCTCCCATCACTAGTCAGGACCTTGTTTTAATGTTTCCTCTTTAAGTGGCAGCGTGGTAATACACCCATGTGATAATGGATGCTAATTGCAACTACAGTCCAATCAAAACAAAATAACTTCTGTTGTCTTACAAAATCCTTTGATGAGATTTGATGAGGGGTTGAAGTAAAATGATAGCCTGATTCTGATCATTTTTCACTGCTGAGTTGACCAAATATGCAATAAATCTAACTTGATCTAAAATGGTTGACATTGTAAAAGTTTCATTTGAATAGGCATACTGTATGTGTCATAACCAAAGTGCACTCTGAATGTTATATACAATCAATATGACTGCATAAACTAATAATTTAAAAACAAAAAATTAAAAACGAAATCTTTCAAGACATGGAAAGTATTTCACTGCCTACATGAGAGAAACGTTACCGATGGAGAATGTAAATGCATTGTAGTCAGCCCGGTGAATATAGCTGCACACTGCCTTGCCCTTACATTATCTTTTACACAATTAGAAGCTGCCGATCATGTCTTCTGTTTAGCTGTATTTTAATTACAAATGCTGCCTACTGCCTACGGTTGGAGGTAGGGCTTTTTATTTTAGAGCTCCTTTTCTATGGAACAGCCTCCGCAATTCTATTAGGGAGGCTGATTCCATTAATGTTTTTAAATCCAGACTCAAAACATACCTATTCATTAAATAGAGTTTGGCTGAGTTTGGCGTGCATGTGCGCACACACACACATACATACACAGTTTTTATAATTATATTACATTTGAATACATTTTAGTTTTGCTCAGTTTTCAGTTTTTCTTTTTCTTTTCTGTTAAGCACTTTGAGACCGATTTGCAATGAAAAGTGCTATATAAATGAGGGGTTATTATTATTATTATTATTATTACTGGTGCTTTAATGCTGGCAATTCCCATACTGGCCCACCTGCACCACTGGTTTCCCACCAGCAGTAACCTGATCTTCCCTGTAGGTCTCATCTTCCGAACTAGCCAAACCCAGGATCAGACACACCTGTGAGAAGGTCTCACTTATTGATTTTACAGCTCAGCTCCAAAGCACGCCGATCAAAGGCCATGCCAACGTCAACCCCCGGTCTCTCCAAAGGAAACCCCCAGTGCGCGTAACGTCACGATGCCTTTACAGGCACAGTTGATATGCGTGTGGTCACTTCCTCAGATTTTAAATATAATCGGTTAGCAAATATACATTTTCTTCAAATCAAATTATTGCGTTCACTGCACTCGCGGTCGCAGACTGACTTTATTACTTCACCTCATCGTTGCAACAATGACAAAAAAATGGTAATACTTGTGGCAGCGTATTATGTGAATGCAAGGATAATCTTTATAAAATGATCATTTATTAGCCAGCAACAGTTGATAACGTATGCTCGCGTGGTTGAGGTTTTTTTTAAACAGAGCTGTGCTATTTATTTTTTTATTTTATTTAACCAATCTTTAACCAGGCAAGTTAACCTTGTAATATGTTGGACAGATTTTGGACAGGTTTATCATAAACATAACATACTTGTTTTAGCCTTTGGCCAGGTGACTTTGCCTAATTTGGGGCCATGAACTTTACTGTATAGAACTATACAGAATATTGACATCTTGATGTTTTTGTTTATTTCTATAAGCACTTTGCATCCTATTTTGATGCTTTGGCCAGTTTTGGCCACAAAGGAGAACAGGCCTTTATGAACTAGCAGCTAGTATAAATAAGAGGGACACTTTGTTTTTTTCTCTCTCTCTCTCTCTCACACACACACACACACACACACACACACACACACACACACACACACACATACACACTGCTCTCACCACAAACATAAAGACTATCCTAAATAGATGCAAATATTTTTTCTTACTTTTATTTGAACTAAAGGCATGTTTATAAATGTATTTTATCTTCAAAAAGCTTACCAATGCCTCATAGACATAACATGAGACAGATGCAGATCTAAGTTATGGGAATCCACTCTGTTGCTGTCTGAGAGAGGCAACACTGATATAAAAAAGGTCCCACTCACCATTTACTCACTCAATCACTCAGAAGCAATTGTCAGAAGAGGAACATGAGGAAGACTCATGTACAGCCAGTGAAGCCCTCGCTGTACTCTTAGACAGTGATAATGACAGTGAAATAGAGGAGGAAGTGTCTGAAACTGAGGACAATGTTGAACATACACTACTGCTCAAAAGTTTTAGAACACCCCCTTTTTCCAGTTTTTCCAGAAATTTAAGCAGATCAAGTCCAGTGAATAACCTGAAATGGTACAAAGGTAAGCGGTAAACTGCCAGAGGTTTAAAAAAAAAAAGTTTAGGTTACCAAAAACTGAAGAATAATGTAAATTGTATGGCAGTGAGTAGTTTCCTACACCATCAAAAGGCACTTGGAAAATTTCACTGCTTAAATTTCTGTAAAAACTGGAAAAGGGGGGTGTTCTAAAACTTTTGACCGGTAGTGTAATTCGGACTACAATGAATCATTGACTTTTCCAGTTTTTACAGAAATGTAAGCAGTTCAAGTCCAGTGAATATCCTGAAATGGTACAAAGGTAAGGTTATAAAAAAAAAGGCCCTTTTCAGGAAACAAGTAATGGGTTAATGTGGGTTAACAGTCACTCTGCAAGTCGCCGACTCTGGATCCAGCAAAAGAGCCGGATTGACGGACTACAGACTACAATGAATCATTGTAGTCCGTCAATCCGTTGATGTGAGTTACAGGTCATAATGGATGTTATTGTTCCAAATCTGCCCCTCATCAAATGCAAGACGAACATATGTATAAGATACTAAAAACATGCCAGCAATTTTTTTTAAAGCAAATTATGACCATCATGGCCAGTTTGATTAATAATTCGTGTATTTTGTGTGCTTTGTAATGAAAAACGAGTGGTGTAATATCAAGGGAAACCTGTCCTATATGGACAAAAAACTGAAATGGTCAAGTTTGTAACGGTAGTCAGTGACATGATGATAATTTCAAATTACTTTTTGAGGAGGTTAAATATGTATCTTACAATTTTGAGGTGACTTGTATAGCACTGGCCATTTCTGTCCGAAACACTATTCATTTAAACACTGAAACATAATACAAGAACAAATTGTCATTTACAAAAACGGCCTAACCAATCATTAACTAGCTAGCTAGTGCCAGTGAGTAGCCATGTAGCTATGTTGTAAACATCACAGAAAGCCGATATCTAACATTAATCATAACACGTCCAGTTTGTCCAAAGACATTTAACCGTAATTGGTAGCCAGACAATTAACTGCATGTGGCAAACGTTGAATAAGCTAGTTGCCGTTTTTTTAATAGGTGTATCTAATACACAATTATCCTAGATACATCTAAGTTAGCTAGCTAGCTGAGACAGTGTCATGCACGCACATTTGTATTAACCTGCTGCATGATTAGATATCGTTTATTTGATGATTAACCGTACAGCTATGAACAATCTGGAAGAGAGCACACCGGTGCAATCTGTCATATATGGTAACTCTCTCACAGCACCAGTTCAGAAAAAAACCGCTGCCATTTCCGACTGGGTTTTCTGTGTTAGTAAGTCAACAGACTTCATGATCACAGTCTGGTGATTGGACGCATTATCGGTCAATCAAAATGTCTCCTGCTCGCGCGCGCTCTCTCTCTGGTTTGGTTGAAGTGCGCGTTTGACCTGATTGGCGACATGCCAGCGGAGCAAGCGACACATAAAGGCCAAAGATTGAGAACATTTGTGTAACAAGAAATTCAAATAAAATATATTTATAAAACCAACCAGTATGACACAACTAGACAATTTACGCAGCGTAAATGAACGCTGTAAACGTTTTAAATTAAAGTAACTAAAGATTTACTCGCTAGATATTTACATTGCAGCAGTCACAATAAAACATAGCACTAGTCGTCAAACAGTATAATTATTTGCTAATTCATTTTGTGTGCTGCTCTGGGATTCTAAATAAATCTGACATTTCACATGAAGATTGGAGCGTGCATAGCTTAGTGCTATGAAGTTGCTGTGTTTTGGAGACGCGTTGTTGTTTTTTTTACTGCCCGTGTCTTATTCTCTTACACCTTTTTTAACCAGAAAGAACATTCAGATTTATTGCCCGCTTTGTTATTAATGCCGAGGACAATAAAATATTAGCTTGTTTCTGCCGCTCGCGCGCATACAGTGCTGTAACTGGTATTGCCCGATTGTACGCTGTCCGAATCGACTGCGCATGTGTGCAGAACCCGGGCTAGGCCTGCTGTTTTTCTAACTCCAGTTCAACCCAACGCAGCCACATAATTCAAAACAAGCAGAGAAAGAACGCAGAAACGGGGAATTAATGGGGTAAGGTGAGCATTTCGATTTCAGAATACTGCACATTTTGGTTATTGTGATAAACTGATTTGCACTGGCGCCTTTTGTAAGCCTTCGGTCGTGTAGAAAGTGTACACGGGGCTGTTTTTCCCCCCAGATCTGGGAAAGACCGAAGAGGCCTGGTGACCCACATTCGTATTCGCCTGGAAATAGAGGGGAGTGTGTGCTGTATTGCACGGCGAAAGATTTGTTAGCATTGCTACGCTAACACGGCTTTCGTATTTCAGATGTATCGTTTGGTATTGGGAATTAATCGGTTGCATTGAATATTTTCAGACTTTGCGTCTATATTTAGCCTGAGAGGCTGATAATGGAGTGACGGTATAGCCTATACGCCGCGGGTTGACTGGATTCGGTGCATATGCAATGACATCAAACTTGCGCTCGTCTTATTCATTGCGTTATCTTCAAGCTCTATGTCATTTTTTGTACTTTAACTATGTTGAATTTAGTTGGGCTTTCAGTAGTTCTACTGTGCATTTGGACATTTGCGTTTGGATTTGAATTGCGTGGTGCAAAATCAGCAATTTCGCTAGCAAGCTAGCTAATACCTTTCCGTTTTGCACACTATGATCCACAAATGGTTGTATAAGAGCAGAGCAACCTGTGGCTGCGCGTTAACGCTGCTGTATATGGCAGTGCGCGCGCGGTGCGATGCGGCTACTCGCCGGGAAATGTGCTTTTAACTGATCTATGAACCACCTTACATTATCTAGGTAGCAATGTGGTAATTGAGAAGCTATTTAGCTAACTTAACTATCTTTAATTTAGGAATTATATCGTGTAACTGTTTACACATTTGCATGCACATTCTGGCGACTTTAAGTGAAGCTTAGCCGTGTAGAAATCGACCATTTTCGTTAGCTAGCTGGCTGGCTGACTGACTAATACAGTAGCCACACATTTATATGATATAGGTAGCGAGTCAGCTAGCAACACAACTTGCATATTTTGATGAAGTGACCGAAAGTTAGCCTGGTAGCTAGCTAAATTCGGTCTTTCTGTTTAGAGTCATTGCGGTTAGACGGGTCATACTTGGCGTATAAACATTATTTGTTTATGTGGTTTCGTAATGATCAACGTTAGATTTGATCTGGTTCCCTATTGGCTTAAGAACACGTAGCTATCGTTTGTTTGGTAGCTGTTTCTTGAAAGCGGAAGTTAATGATCAAGTCTTCCCCATTCTAGCGTCCTCCCTTGTGTCAATTGTACCATAGCTGTCTAATGAGTCATGTCAGCTTTTTGTCTGTGGGTATATCTTGTTGCTGGAGTGACCGATTTTACACAAGCTAATCAACAGGATGATATAGGAATAACAATCAAAATGGATAGTTGCGTGATCGCAAACTTGCGTAATTTTTAACTAGTAGTAGCTAGTTGGATCAGGCAGGCAGTATAATGGTTATGGAACTGGGCTTGTAACGTTAAGGTTGCAGGTTCAATCCCCAGGTGGGACACTGCCGTTGTACCCTTGAGCAAGGTACTTAACCTGAATTGCTTCAGTTAATATCCAGCTGTATGAATGGATTGTAAAGAAATGGAAACTGTAAGTCGCTTTGGATAAGAGCGTCTGCTAAATTCCTGTAATGTAATCACAAGAATATTAGTCGCCTGGACCACGGATGCTGTCCGACTTTTCAGCATCAAAGGGAAGGGTTAAAACTGTCCCCCTCTAAGGTACAAAGAAGTCAGAACGGAGGCACTTGGGACACGTTGGATAATATTATTCTCGGACAGGTTTCAAAAGTTTAATTAATAATATAATGTTCTCGGGTGTCTCACAGATCCATTCATTAGCCACCGTGAACAATTTTTGAGTGCTCATCGGTAATTGTATTGACTCCGTATTGGCTGTGCATGTATGGTTGTCAGACTCGTAACTGGTGTGTTAGAGGTAATGGCCCAGGCTTCTCGTTTTAGTGAAGAGTGAGACCTTATTAAAGTTTACATAGTTGGAATTTATATTAATAATAACATTCTTGCTAGTTGGCTTGATGCCGGTTTCTGTTGAATGGAATGGGTGACACTCTGAAATACAGCTTGGCTCAATCTTGTTAGTTTAACCACCAGCCTCTGGCATGGCCCGACCGAAAGCAGTTTGAGTTAGTAAGCACTATGTTGTCAAATACTTTTACACTACGTTAACATTTACACTTGTCGTTTCAAGTGACCTAAATCAGATTTTTTATATATCCGCTCAACGTCTAAATGGCATAACGTCGCATGGAATCTTTATTTATATCACATTAGTTGGTGGTGTGTATCCATTTCAGCTCGCACGTGACTTGTCTGCGCGCTGAAGTGCTTTTTTCAACGTCACCTTTCTTTGCCAAGAATATCACAGCACGTGAATGACATCATCCGTAGCCATTAAACATGGAGGAAAACAACAGCCAGGTATAGTCATGCCGGAAAAACGCGCTTAATGTCATTGTGTGGGGATGCTTACATACAAGCAAAACTGGAAGAAAGTTTCTGAAACAAATTAATCTGGGAGGAGACACTTAGCAGGTCTGGAGTTTGATAATGTTTGGGGGAAGGGCTTGAGATCCAAAGCCAAATCCACCCTGGACTTACACTGCGAGTGTTGTTTTGGAGTCACACTGTGTGAGTGTTATTTTGGAGTCACACTTAGAGAGTTATGTTATTTTTGAGTTACACTGTGTGTGTGTGTGTTATTTTGGAATCACTGTCAGTGTCCTTTTGGAGTTGCACTGTGAGTATGTTTTTCTGGCGTTACACAATGTTATTTTGGTGTCACACTGTGAGTGTTGTTCTGGAGTTACACTGTGTGTGTTCTGTTGCACTATATGTTCTGGATTTACTTGAGTGTTATTCTGATATGTTTTGGATTTACTCTGGATTTACACTGAGTGTTATTCTGAAGTTACACTGTTTGAGTGTCATTCTGGATTTACACTGTGTGTGGTGTTCTGGAGTCACACTGTGAGTGTTCTTCCAGAGTTAAATACACTATCAGTGTTATTCTGGAGTTACACTGTTGTCCTCGAGTTAAATACACAATCAGTGTTATTCTGGAGTTACACTGTGTGCTCATCTGGTTAAAGGAATGATCTAAAAGTGTTTCCTGTTGTTATTGTGGTCAGTGGCATGGCAACGGTGTGGAGTTTAAGCCCAGCTGGAAATGTACAAAACCTCTGGAAGTAAAGTTAAACCCCAAACCTGTAAAAATGTCTTCCTCCCTCCCCACTTTCCTTCCTTCACTCCCTTCTCTCTCTCTTTCCTCACTCCCCCTCCACTTCCTCCCTCTTTTCCTCCCCCTCTCTACTTTCCTCCTTTCCTCCTTTCCTCTGTCCCTCACCCCTCATTCATCTCCTTCTCTCCTTTCACTCTCTGTCTCATTCACTGTCTCATTCACTCACCCACTCTGTCCTGTAGGCGGAGATGCAGAAGTAGCTGTGTGTGTGTGTGTGTGTGTGTGTGTGTGTGTGTGTGTGTGTGTGTGTGTGTGTGTGTGTGTGTGTGTGTGTGTGTGTGTGTGTGTGTGTGTGTGTGTGTGTGTGTGTGTGTGTGTGTGTGTGTGTGTGTGTGTGTGTGTGTAAGAGCTCTAAGGGACATAGTTTGAGGTTCTGGGTTTGTTTGAAAGGTTTATACTCAAATCAGTTATATAGCTGAGTATCTGCACAGTGTTTACACAATGTATATATTGCCGATTGGACAGTGGGGCTATCTCAGTGCTAATTGTACAGCAAGGCTGTGTGTCAGAGCCGATTGGGCAGTGAGGCTGTGTGTCAATGCTGGTTGGACAGTGAGGCTGTGTGTCAGTGCTGATTGCTGAGTGAGGCTGTTTCTCTGCTGTTTGGACAGTCAGGCTGTTTCTCTGCTGATTGGACAGTGAGGCTTTGTCTTGGTGCTAATTGGACAATGGGGCTGTGTCAGTGCTGATTGGACAGTGAGGCTGTGTCAGTGCTGATTGGACAGTGAGGCTGTGTGTCAGTGCTGATTGGACAGTGAGGCTTGCTATTATCATAATACCTTGACAAAACTTTGGCCAATTTGAAATTAAAAAAACTAAAAAAACCTGATCTCAATAAAAGCCAAAAATCAAATGTTACATGTTGTCCAAATGTCTTTAACATCACTTGATAAGTGTAAATTATGATATAGCGATGTAGCAAATGATGTCACATATATGCCTGAAATACACCATCAGAGTAAAATTGAGTGATTGATATGCATTGTGACACTAAGTTTAAAAAACACAAGAACTTATTTTATACCCTCAGTGGCCACTTTATTAGGTACATTTTAACTGTACACACCTGCTCGTTAATGCAATGATCTAATCAGCCAATAACCCAATGCAGCAACCCAATGCATAAAAGCATGCAGATATGGTCAAGAGGTTCAGTTGTTGTTCAGACCAAAAATCTGAATGGGGAAGAAATGTGATCTAAGTGACTTTGACCGTGGAATGATTGTTGGTGCCAGACAGGGTGGTGTGAGTATCTCAGAAACTGCTGATTTCATAGGATTTTCACATGCAACAGTCTCTAGAGTTTACTGAGAATGGTGCGAAAAACAAAAAACATCCAGTGAGCAGCAGTTCTATGGACGAAAACACCTTGTTAATGAGAGGGGTCAGAGGAGAATGGCCAGACTGGTTCAAGCTGACAGGAAGGCGACAGTAGCTCAAATAACCACGCGTTACAACAGTGGTATGCAGAAGAGCATCTCTGAACGCACAACACACAGAACCTTGAAGTGGGTGGGCTACAGCAGCAGAAGACCACACCGGGTTCCACTCCTGTCAGCTAAGAACAGGAAAGTGAGGCTACAGTGGGCACTGGCTCACCAAAACTGGACAGTTGAAGATTGGAAAAATGTTCCCTGGTCTGATGAATCTCGATTTCTACTCCGACATGCAGATGGTAGGGTCAGAATTTGGTGTAAACAACATGAATCCATGCATCCGTCCTGCCTTGTGTCAACGGTTCAGGCTGGTGGTGGTGGTGGTGGTGGTGGTGTAATGGTGTGGGGAATGTTTTCTTGGCACACATTATGCCCCTTAATACCAACTGAGCATCATTTAAATGCCCCAGCCTACCTGAGTCTTTTTGCTGACCATGTGCATCCCTTTATGGTCACAGTCTACCCATCTTCTAATGGCTACTTCCAGCAGGATAATGCGCCATGTTATAAAGCACACATCATGTCAAGCTGGTTCCACAAACATGGCAATGAGTTCAGTGTACTCCAATGGCCTCCACAGTCACCAGATCTCAGTCCAATAGAGTACCTTTTGGATGTGGTTGAACGTGAGATTCACAACATGAATGTGCAGCCGACAAATCTGCAGCAACTGTGTGATGCTATCATGGTAACATGGACCAGAATCTCTGAGGAATATTTCCAGCACCTTGTTGAATCCATGCCACAAGAATTCAGGCTGTTCTGGGGGCAAAGGGGGGTCCTACCCAGTACTAGAAAGGTGTACCTAATAAAGTGGTCACTGAGTATGTCTTGTCAATCCACATGGCGTTGTTGATACTTTTGCGTATATGTCCTTTTCTGTGTGAGTCGTGATTGTCCAAATCTAAAATATAATGTGAGTCAATTGTCAAATAATTTCCACACCAAATAACTATACATCAAAATAACCCAGACTTAACTTCTCTCTTTTCTGGCCACACATTGACATTATGAGAATTAAGTAAAGATGAATATTGACTTGGTAGGTCTTCTTTTTTTTCTTTTTACACTATGTTTCCTAAAGTGGACCTACTCAAAACATCAGTACTCATCTGTCACTGTGTGTAAGTCAAGAGCGTCTTAGATCTGTGTTTAGTAAAGTTCAGTGATCGCAGCCAGCAAGCAAACCTTTTGATAGTGAGGGAAATTGAGGTAATCTGCATATTTTCACCTACAACTCAGCACCAAACCAGGAAGATACATTTTCTAGATTGCTCACATACTTGTAAAATGCAGTGGAAGTGTATTGTTATCTGGATGCTACAACACAGCTGGTCAGAACTCAACAGCGAAATTCCATCAATTTCCTATCAAAGGCCCCAATTTATGCAAAATGTGGCTTTTTGCCATGAATTATCTGTACACAGATGCGCCGACATGCAACATTTTACAGCAAAAAAAGTATTCCTCGATGTAATCCACCATTGCTTATTTGGAAAAGATTGCTTGAGTACTCTGCTGGGTAGCTGTAGGGCAAGTGCTATCTGACTACTTTCAACAAACACTGTGTAAAAACACGCGTCTACCTACTTTGCTAACCTCAATGATGTGCGCTGCAGAGGGATACTGTTTAGGTATTGAGCTAAAGCAGTCTCGGTTGGAAACACATTGGCTTGGGAAATGAATTCCTTAGAAACTGTTGTTCATATTATTTATTGGAAGAGGGCTAAAATAGTTGTATTTCTGTCATCGATTCAAACGTGTAGCTTTCAATGACTACATGGCCGAATCACACAAATGACAGTTAATTTGGGTTATTTTGGTGTGGAAGTTATTTGACAATTGACTCCCGTCAAATTAGCAATTTGGACGCTCACGACTCGCACGGACATGGACATAAACGTGAAACTATCAACAACGCCATGTGGATGGATTGACAACACACGTATAGAGAGTAGGACATCATGAAATTATGGATTTTGGTCAGAGTGGCCCTTTAAGTGCCTGTTACAGGAATGCTGCTCTACAGACAGATTTATCTCCCAAAAAAAAGGAAACACTTGAGTGAATTAAGGGTTGGCTCTGTTATGATCCAGGGTGTATTTTCCTGCCATGGTTTACGTCCAGGGGTCCACTCAACCCCTTAGAGGACAAGGTAAACACTAATAAATACAAAGCCATTCTGAGTGATTGCCTTCATCCTGTGATGAAGCACTTCTATCCTGATGGGAGTGGTCTCTTTCAGAATAAAAATGCACCATCCACAGGGCACGAGAGGCCACTGAATGGTTTGATGAGTATGAAAACGATGTAAACCATATGCCATGGCTGTTTCAGTCACCAGATCTAAACTCCGTTGAACACTTATGGGAGATTCTGGAGTGGCGCCTGAGACAGCATTTTCCACCACCATCAAGAAAGCACCAAATGATGGAATTTCTCATGGAAGAATGTGGTTGCATCCCTCTAATAGTGTTCCAGACACTTCTGAATCAGAATCTATGCCAAGGTGCATTGAGTGCATGTAACCTTATGTAAGATAAATATTACTCTGTTCTACTTCTTTCTCGTAATGCATTAACATTTTGAAAACTTGTATGGTAACAGAAGGGCAACAGGTTTTTATAACAATGTCGACTATTATTATATTTTCAAGCACCTATTTTGAGTTTTTCCACCATCTGTTCAGTACGTTTAAGTGCGTCATAACGAGAACACGGGTAAATGATGAGGCCAATGATGAAATGCCTTAATGATGCGGCAACATCTTGTACATATTCGGGGGGGTGTTGTCACGCAACCGGACAGTTAGCCCCAGTCAGGTGTGGGTCGTTCCGGTGGCTTTGCTAGCTATTTGTTACGTATGTGGGACACAAGGAATTAGCTAGCTAGCTACATATAATTAATTAAAAATGTTAACTGCCCAGAAACATTGCTTCATGCATTTAGTGCGGGTGATTACATTATCAATAATGGTATAGTCCTTGAATAGTTAAAATAAATGCTGGTGAAATACATTGATTCATCCCACTCACTCACTGACTGAAGGTGCTCAAGTTCAACAAGTGTGACGATTGCGAAACAGAATGGAGAGGGAAGGACATTCACAAGTGACAGATACCATGGCGAGACGAGATGATGAGCGCTAGGCATTGAATTTCACACATTGGCGGACCAGAGAAATGTCTGCCTACTCACGGCGTGCCCCCTCAGAAACAAGTTACAACACCGTTGTAGCAAATTTATTTTTATTTATAAAATTGATAGAAAACATAGACATTTTTGACTTTACAAAATATTAATTGCATAAAAGTTGAATAGGCACAACGCCACTGCACATATTGTATTGTTCTACTGCTAGTATAGCTAGCACATATTTATCACAGTCCATCGACTTACAATTCTGTTTTTATTTTATTTTGAAACCATCACTTGCTTCATTAGTAGGGGCAAAAAAACGAATAATATTAGGGGCTCCTAAATCCGAAAAGTACCATTTACTGTTTGTAGGTACTTTAAATAAAAATAAGTGTTTAACCTTTTACCCCTTGTGCAACAGTTTTACATCCCCCCCCCTTCCGTTCACAATGTATTTTACCTAGTCACCACCCTGCCTGAAAAACATTGTAGGGGAAACACTGTCTCTATAAGTGATTGTTCTTAATGATGACGTGACAATGGTAGTTTATAATGGCTTTGAAGTAATTCAACATTATGCTATTATAAAAGCACTCCTAACAATAGACAATCTTACCATTTTTATGGTGTTGTTTTACAAGACATGACGAAAAACATGTCTAAAAGACTGTCGACTAAATTAATAATTTAAATGAAAATTAACTCCAAAGACAATGAACTGAACAGCTGCTCAAATAACATTGCTAGCATTGGTGGTTTTAGCCATCTTATTGATAAAGCATTCTACTCTTTATTCAGGATCTTACTCAGTCACACCAATGTGAACTAGGTGTCCCTTTTCAGAATGTGTAGCGCAGTCTCAGTCTAAATGAGCAGCACATCACATCGGTGTGGAAATCAGACTGAGCACAGTCTTGTCTATCATTTATGTAAATTGATCTCTCTAACAGAAAAACATTCAAAAGTAGGCATTTGTGCACTCAACAAGGCAGAAACCTGTTAAGTTTTTCAGTGATGATCTTCTGCGTGTTACAGAGGGGATGAGTGCTGCAGTGCTGTTCTTGTGTGTGTTACAGAGCGGCTGTACACATGGGCACAGTCGGGACCTGATTTCTGTTGGAGGAATTGTGCCTTTCTGGAATTTTCTGTAGTCAAAAGGTAAGAGTTGTTACTGTTCAGCACATATTTTATTCCTTTGAACACACACTCACACATTCATATGTACACACACACACACACTCTCCTGTGCTGAGATTGGGCTGTGTATCAATCTCTTTCCTGTGCTGTGATTGGACTGTGTATCGATCTCTCCTGTGCTGTGATTGGGCTGTGTATCAATCTCTCCTGTGCTGTGATTGGGCTGTGTATCAGTCTCTCCTGTGCTGTGATTGGACTGTGTATCGATTTCTCTCCTGTGCTTTGATAGTAACTCTGTCCCTGAATAGGCTTATAGTTATTCATCCTTTGTCAGGGAAATAATTATTAAAATATGCTTTTCTTATTATTTGTATATTCATTGCAATATAGTGCATCTCTGTCTCCACCTCTCCTACTTCTCACCATCCACATACAGCCTCATCCATCTACTCTCTCCCAACCTCCACCTCTCTTAGCTCCTTGTGGCTGTCATAGCCATATTTGTGTATCAGAAATTATTTTCAAAGTAAACGTTCTTCTGCTTGCAAAACACTCTAGTCAGAGCTAGCCAGCCATTTAATCAGACATGCAAACCTGACCAGTAAACGCATCAAATGATGGAAAGTGAATGCAGTCCAGCTAACTAAATCCATCTGCTCCAAGCGAAAGATGTTCTAGCTAATGTTCTTTATGCTGTTCATGTTGTGTCTTGCAGTGGACTGAAATGGGTAGCTTCACTCTGGTTCACACAGTTTCACACACTCAGTCACACACGGTCACTCACTCACTCACACACACACACACTAATGCACACAGACTCACGCACACTTTGAGATTCCATTAGTTTTGCTTTATTTCCTTATTTTCCTATTTTTGCCCTTTATATTTTTGTGCTGTTGTAATTTGTTTATTGGTTTCCTCATATTTTCCCTCCTATTTCTGATCTACCCATTTTCCCTTTAGTCTCTTTGCAGTTCTTTCCTTCCCTCTCTTCTCTCTCTTTCACTTCTGTGCTGTTTAACAGCACCAATATCTCTACTCCATCCATTGTCTCATTTAACGCAATGGCATTTAGAAATGCAGTGAAACTTGAGGCCATTTTTTTGCCAGAAATGTTGCTTCATCCAAGAATCCCATTCAATTGCAAACAATATTATGTTATGGAAATTGATCTGGGGAGATGATATCAGGGTAGCACATGGGACAAGCCGTTCAGTTCAGGAGATCTTTATTACCCGCAAAGGGCAATTTGTGCCCAGCATTACAAAACCGAGACACCGACAACAAAACATAATAAAAGCTCACGCATAGACAAGGACAGGTAAAAAGTTACAGCATGGCCCCCAGGTGGTGTAACAGTAAAGACACTTGCCCGGAGTGCAAGTTGCCCTCTGCGGCCGGGGTTTGGTTCTGGCAATTGGCTGTCCGCCCCAGGGAGGGGGGAGGGAAGCCGGCATGAGCTCGTCGCATGCACAGAAAAGCTTGTCTGGCTCTATCGGATTCATTCACGGTGGGCGCTGAACTAATTCTGTTTCACAGGAGGCGGTTCGCCGTTCCTGCCACTACCAGTACCAGGGGGATAGTTAGAATGATACAGGCTACAATTAGCCACCAAATTTGGAGGAAAAATGGAGTTATCAACAGATTGAGTTCAATTTTCTTAGAAGGTACAGTCTTTGCTGTGCTTCTGGAGTGGATAGTACTAGTGTTCTCTTCCCTTTGTAATTTGTCGTCTGTAATTGTCTTGAGATATTTGTAGGAATTCACCATCTCCACATTCTTGCCATTTATGGTCAAATGAACAGGTAAAGTAGCAAGTCTTCTAAATCAAATATCATGTCCTTTGTTTTTGTTAACATTGATCTCGAGAAATGAGGGTGTGCACCAGGCCAGAAAATAATCTAAAACCTTACCATGATCCACTTAATAATTCTGAAGCAGGCTGAGTATTACAGAATCTGCATACTAGAATGTGGGTGTTTGCTTCTACAGTCATCCGTGTAGAGCAAGGGTGCCCAAGTTCGGTCCTGGAGATCTACTGGGTGTGCAGGCTTTTGTTCCAGCCCTTCACTAACACACCTGATTTGAAAATTAATTGCCTTGTCGAGCAGTTGATTAGTGGAATCAGGTGTGTTAGTGAAGTGATTAATGGAATCAGGTGTGTTAGTGAAGGGCTGGAACAAAAGCCTGCACACCCAGTAGATCTCCAGGACCGAACTTGGGCACCCCTGGTGTAGAGGATGTACAGAAGAGGAGATGGGATGCAGCCCTGGGGAGAGCCAGTGGGGGAGTGCCGTTCATCCCAGTTCATTCACTCTCACTCTCTCTCTCTGTGCTGTCAGTGAGGAAGTCCATTAGCCAACCCACCAGGCATGGGTCTTTTCCTAATATCTCTGACCTCTGACCTCCCCCCACAATAGAGGAATATGCGAAGGCACCAATCAGCATCACAAATATCAAGAATACAATAAAAGCATTTAAGAATAACAAATCTCGAGGAAATGATGGCCCGACACCAGATTTCTACAAAATGTTCTCAAAAGACTTAGCTCCCTTCCCTTCCTACTTGAAGTCTACAGCAAAAGCATAGACTGTGGTCACCTTCCACCTTCCTTAACACAAGGTATTATCAACTTAATTCCGAAACCTCTAGAAGAGTTATCACTCTTGGACAACTGGTGCCCTATTTGTGTCTTAAATTGCTACTCTTCTAGCCGAAAGATTTTCTTTTAAAAAGGTTCTTGATAACGTACTCAACGAATCTCAATCTTATGAAGGGGAGGCATATTACAAATAATGTCATATTAGTGTTAGATATCCTGGACTATTCTGACTTAATTTCAGATGACGGTTTTCTTTTTTTTCTAAATTTTTATAAGGCCTTCGACACTGTTGAACACAATTTTTAAATTAAAGCACTTTATACAGGCGGTAACTGCTTAGTTTAATTGCAACATGGCACAACCCAATGATTGAAATTAAATGGAGGCATCAGTCAAGGCTGCCCAATTTCCTCTTACCTTTTTTTACTTGCAATGCAGCTCCTTTCTACATTTTATAGAAACTGTAACACCAAAGGCATAACAGTAACATCAAAGGCATTCAAATTGCTAACAGAGAAATCAGAATAACACAATTAGCTGATCACACAACATTATTTGTAAGACATTACATTAACTTGCATTACATTACAGGCATTTAGCAGACGCTCTTATCCAGAGCGACTTACAGTCTCACATTTCTTTACATACAATCCATTTATACAGCTGGATATTTACTGAAGCAATCCAGGTTAAGTACCTTGCTCAAAGGTACAGCGACAGTGCCCCACCTGGGCTCGAACCTGCAACCTTTGTGTTACAAGCCCAGTTCCTTAACCATTATGCTAACACTGCCGCCTAGAAAGAGATAAAACTATTATTTTCAGCTATTGATACCATTAAGCTTTTTTCAAAAGAGATCATTAGAACATTACTACAGGAAAAATCTACCCCATCAGGTGTTAAATGGAACCACCTCAATGCTGATTTAGAATGGAAAAAAAATGCTATAAAAATGTCTTATTAAATAAAAAAGTAAGAGAGGTATGCTTCAAACTAGTGCATTTTTGCTACCCAGTAAAACATTTGCTGTAAAATCATTTTTGGCCACTTTGACCTTTTGAATTGACGCTAAAATGACTGAAAATTTGCTGTAAAATCATTCTTCTTTGTTTGATATTAACTCCAACATTTATTCCCTGATGTCAAATAGGAATAAATCTTTATTCCCTGATGTCATAGGAATAAATCTAATTCGCAGAATGAGACCTAGGCTGCCTCAAAATTGAGCCAGTGGTTATTGTTTGGCATATAGACATTGTGGAAACATGGACGGACAACGTATCCGATTTCTGGGTGAATTTGACCTTTAAAAGCAGTAGTTAGAAGTCGGTTTCAAACAAGGGTCCCCATCACTGACTGGCTGATTGTTAATGAATAAAATAGTATTCCACTTACTGCAGTGGACAAACCTATCTTTCATGTGTGTGTGTGTGCATGTGTGTGCGTGTGTGTGTGTGTGCGCGTGTGTGTCCGCGTGCGTGTGCTCCCGTCTGTCTGTCTGCATGTCTGTGTCTGGGTGTCAGGTGCAAGTGCATATGTCTGTGTGTCTGTGAGTGTGTGTGAGTCTGGGTGTCTGTGCGTGTGAGTGTCTGTCTGTCTGCGTGAGTGTATATATGTGAGTGTCCGAGCAGTTAATCATTCCTTACGTCAACAGTTGCCGTTGGAAACATGAAGGCTGCACTTTGATTGCACTATGTCAGGTTGTTCCTCTGCAGGTTATTATGGGCTGGGTGGTATTGGTAAGAGCAGGCAGTGAATCACCCTGCAATCTCTCTCACTCTCACGCACACACAAACACCGCCATCAAGAGTAAAATATGACTTCAATTTTCTTGGCTACAGTGACTTGGAAGGGTTGTAAGACTGGGGTTTGATTGGCTAGAGTGATTTGGGAAGGTGTATAACAGGCGTTTGATTGGCTGTGGGGTGTGGGACTGGTGTGTGGGTGGCTGCTCAGAGTGGAACTGTGAAGTAGGTCAGTGGGTCACCAGGGCACTGGGCTGTTTATGACATCAGAGTTACACAACCTCTCTCCTGCTCACATGTCACACTCTCTCTTTCTTTCTCTCTCTCTCTCTCTCTCTCTCTCCCTCTCTCCCTCTCTCCCTTTCTCTTTTCTCTTCCCTCTTCCTCACCCTTTCTCACTCCCTTTCTCTCTCTCTCTCTCTCTCTCTCTCTCTCTCTCTCTCTCTCTCTCCCTTTATTTAGTTTTACCTTTGCTCTCTCTCACTTTCTCTCTTTTAGTTTTTTCTAGTTTTTATTTATTTACGTTATTGTCTGTTAAACTCCATACTATCAGTTTTACTGTCATTTGATGTTAATGTGTGATTCAGACCTGAATAAGTAAGGGTTCTTATAAATGTAAAATGTCTTTCTCTGGAATTTCTCATTTTCTGTAGCCCGTACGCTGAGCTGGCCCATACGCTGAGTTGGCCCATACTACAGGAACACAGCTGTGTGTGAGTGTTGTACTACAGGAACATAGCTGTGTGTGAGTGTTGTACTACAGGAACACAGCTGTGTGTGAGTGTTGTACTACAGGAACATAGCTGTGTGTGAGTGTTGTACTACAGGAACACAGCTGTGCTTGGGTGTTGTACTACAGGAACACAGCTGTGCGTGAGTGTGGTACTACAGTGGTCTTACACTGAATTGCACACTGGCAGTGAGGTGATGCTACTGTGCTACTGAAGAGAATATTGAAATGTATATGTATATATATTTTTTAGGAAATATGTGATGTATATGCATATACACAATAGAACCTCTAAGATTTGAACGCATGGGGAATGGAGCTCAATCGGAACTCTGAGAGCGACGTAAAAATACACCAATTTAAAGAATTTGAAACCTTCATTGGTAAATAGGCTACACTCATTTTGTAGCTATAAACCAATGAATAATCCAAACTTAAGGGCCCCTGGGTAGAGCAATGGTAAAGGCACTCACCCGGAGTGCAGGGTGGCCACTGCAGTTGGGGTTCGAGCCCCGGCTGTGCCAGCCCAGCTCTGGCCAGGAATCCCGCTCCGGGCAGCGATTGGCTTCCCGCTCCGTGGGAGGGTTGAGGGAAGCCGGCATGAGCTTGCCACGTATAAGAGCGTGTGTGTCTGTGTGTACTGGAGTTAGGGTTGACTGCTTGGCGAGTTCCGTCTTGGAGGAGGCGGTTCATCGCCTTTGTCACTGTCGGTCCCAGAGCTACGGCAGCAAGCTCGCAGTACGAGGGGGGATAGTTGGCATGAAAAAGAGGGTACAGTTGGCTACTAAATTGGGATGGGAAAAATTATAAATCAGAAATAATAAAAATGGAAACAAATTATTTAAAAAATAAATAAACCAAAATCATTTTGCATTTTGTAGATATTTTAATGAATCGATAATCAAACCAGATCTTGGTAATCTTGATCAGTAGTTGTGATCTCATTAGAGCGTTAACTACACCGGCTTTCCAAACGATACACCTTTTACACTGATACATATTTTACACTGATACACCTTTTCACCGCCCCACTGTCTTTGGCCTCTTATGCAAGCTGTTTGATTTTGTTCCTGCCCTTAATTTCAAACTTTTCTTTAATTTATCCCACATTCTTTAGCAATAGCGCTAAGACTTGCCCCTTTGTCTGATTTTGACAGTATTTTGCTTTTTTTATGAATGGAATGTATGACTTGAAATTAAACCTATGATATGATATGTGGCTAGGTTGTATATAGAAAATTATACATACGATATTTGGAAATGCTGTATTTTGATTAAATCATTCAATGATGTGTGTCTGTGTTTGCATTCAGTCATCCATTGATGTGTGTATTTGTATGTGTTTTTGGATCAAGGGCATAACCACATATGAAATAGTGGGGGGGACAAAATGAAAGGGAATGTTTTATATACACTACCGGACAAAAGTTTTAGAACACCCACATTTTCCAGTTTTTACTGAAATCCAGTCCAGTGAATAACCTGAAATGGTACAAAAGGTAAGCGGTAAACTGCCAGAGGTTAAATAAAGGATAAAAAAAAAAAAAAAGTTTAGGTTACAAAAAACTGAAAAATAATGTAAATTTCAGAGTTATAAAAAAGGCCCTTTTCAGGGAACAAGTAATGGGTTAACGTGGGTTAACAGTCACTCTGTGCAAGTCGCCGACTCTGGATCCAGCAAATGAACCCCAGACCATCACGCTTCCTCCTCCATGTTTGACAGTTGGTGTCACACACTGAGGAACCATCCTTTCGCCTACTCGATGACCTACAAAAACCTTTCAAAATTTCAATATTTTGATTCAAGACCTTCTTCCAGTCTTCAGTAGTCCACTGGCGGTGCTTCATGGCCCAGGCAAGCCTCTTTTTATTATTTTGCCATCTTAGCAATGGGTTTCTTACTGCCACTCGACCTGTCAAACCTGCAGCTCGAAGTCTTCTCTTCACAGTTGAAACTGAGACTTCCTTACTTCGACCAGTGTTAAGCTGTGCTTGAAGCTGTTGTCCTGTGAGCCGTCTGTCACGCAAGCTGTTGACTTTCCGAAAATGGTCTTCTGACTTTGTTGTGGCTTTGGGTCTGCCAGACCTCGTCCTGTCAGAGTTTCCTCCAGTTTCCAAGTGCCTTTTGATGGTGTAGGAAACTACTCACTGCCAAAACATTTACATTATTTTTCAGTTTTTGGTAACCTAAACTTTTTAAAAAAACCTCTGGCAGTTTACCGCTTACCTTTGTACCATTTCAGGTTATTCACTGGACTGGATTCCAGTAAAAACTGGAAAATGTGGGTGTTCTAAAACTTTTGACCGGTTGTGTAGATATAAAAATTATTTGGGGGGACAGACATGACTGCTTTGAATATCACGGGACACACGTCCCCCCTACTCATTAAGCCTATGGTTTAGATTGTCATTCATTGATGTGTTCATCTGGGTGTGTTTGGATTCAGGCATTCATTGATGTGTTCATCTGTGCGTGTGGATTCATTCATTTAGTGATGTGTGAATCTGTGGTTTAGAGTTTTAGATCCGAGGGGGACGAAAGTTTTACCTGTCCAGTGGAAGAGCACCTGAACAGGCCCTGTCACACAGGTGAGTTGCCCCGCCCCGCCCCGCCCTCTCCTCTCTACCTCTGGACTGAACCGGCGGGTGTTCAGGTTATCCTGCTGGCCGTATATTACCTGCTGTGTGTGTCTCTGTTTGGAATCATTTGTGTCTTTCACATTTATTTTCATTGATTTGGAATTTCCTTTCAGTTTTAAAAATACTTGTTTGTTCATTTACAGTTCCTTGTGTTCTCTGTTGGGAGCGCTGATTGGCTGTGTGTTAATTTCAGGTGTGCTTTCTGAAAGGAGCGCCGATTGGCTGTGTTACTTACAGGTGTTCTTTGTCGGGAGCGCTGATTGGCTGTGTGTTAACACGAGGAGCGCCGGTTTTACAGGGGTACAAAACAACGCCAAGCAACCAACCTTTTGGGCGCTGACAGCAATAATTATTCCATTTAGTACATACCATCTCAAAGTAATGATTTGGTTTTGTTTAGGCAGGTGTTAAGAGACATCAGGACACCTAAACTTCCTCTTTCCACAAGCAGAATAATATATTCATGACTTTACAGCATACCACCACGCGCAGGAAGTGCGTTGATATGACACCGATCAGCAAGAGAGCCGCTTCTTGGGAAAAAGGCAAATTTAAATACAAATGTAAAACATGAATGGCATTCTAAAATGTGCGTACATAAACACACATTGTGGGCTATAAATATCCCATACACATATCCATGTTTCAGTGCGATGAAACATATTCCTCTTTTTTTCAACATGTAAATGTATGAATGTAAACTGAGAATAAATGTCATTTAAAAAATAACTGTGTGCATGAGTCAAAAGGACTGGGGTTTAAGGTTAGGGTTAGAATCTGGGGTTGACGTTACTTTCCCAGTGGGCTCCAAGCCCGAAGGTCTGAGGCCTATTGTTTTTGCAAGCCCACTTTTTCCCATTTTCTTCCCAGCGTGGACTTCTATATCGCCACTTCGCTCGATTGGAAATAAACTTGGCAAATATGTTGGGCTTAGTCTGGACTCCTGCATGGAACGTTTTAGAAGCGTTCGCCCTACAGTCATGCCCAAAATGGGCTTAAAAAATGTTTTTTTAACACGATTTCAGTGAAACCGGCAGCAACTTGGTAGAACGTTATAATAATATACGCCATTTAGCAGACGCTTTTATCCAAAGCGACTTACAGTAGTGAATGCATACATTTTTCAGTATATGTGGTCCCAGTGGGGATTGAACCCACAACCTAAGCGTTACCAACGCTGTGCTCTACCACCTGAGCCACAGAGAACCACTATATAATGTTGTGAGTACTCCTTTTTAGTACCTAAATTGTGAAGGAGTTACCCATGTCCCCTAATTGTCAAGCACCACCCGAAGTGGAGGTGTTTTGCATTCCTCACTTTGACGTGTAAGCCTCCTAGAAAATAATTCGCAGGGTTTTGCATTTCTTGCATGTTTATACTAGACATATGGGCCCACTTACATTGCAAAGCATTAGATGCCATGCTCCAAGTTTGGCCTTTTTTTTTTAAACGCAAGCCTCCCGCAGCAAACATCTTGATGTTTTGTAATTACATCACACATAATCCTTAGGTAGCGGGGAACTGGAATTGCGAATGAATAATTGTTATCATATACGCTTTGCTGGCCATGCCCCCTAATGTTTGCCATTCACCAAAATTAGTATACAAAATACAAATAGTATAAACAAGTAGGCACTGGTGATGACAGTTGGCTGAATGTACTGAATTCAGTGGTAGTGTGGTGTTTAGCAAGAGACCCAAAACCCTTGAGTCTCTTGCTAAAGACCACAAGTGATTCCGCAGTCCTGACCGGGGACAGAGAAGAGGCGAGACTACAAGGAGCGGTTGCCGGGCGCCCAGGGGGATGGGACAGTCGGTTTGCCAGAGGAGGCAGAGCGGAGGGGTCTGGGGTGTAGGGTGTGATGAGTGTCTGGAGGTATGGGGGAGCAGTTCCTCTAGCCGCTTGATAAGCCAGCACCAGTGATTTGAATCTGATGTGTGCTGCGATGGGAGCCAGTGTAGAGAAGAGAGGAGAGTAGAGGGGTGACATGGGCGAACTTCGGTTGATAGAACACCAGACGTGCGGCAGCATTCTGGACTAGTTGCAGTGGCTTGATGGCACAGGCTGGTAGGCCTGCCAGCAAGGAATTACAGTAGTCCAAACTTGAGATCAACAGGGCCTGTACCAGGAGTTGTGTGGCCTCTTGTGTGAGGAGTGTTTGTGCATGTGTTGCCTTTTATGGACTATTGAATTTGCAAATGAATAGTATATATATCGTATAGTTTTGTGGCTATGCCTTAAAAAATTGTATGTAAGGCCTCCCAGGTGGTCTAGTGGTTACAAGGTTCGACGTTGGCCACTGCGACAGGGTTCCACCGGCTGCGCTAGATTCGGCTCTGGCCGGGAGTGCCACCAAGGGGCGGCAATTGGCTGTCCGTCCCGGGAAGGGGGGAGGGAAGCCGTCATGAGTTCACTGCGTATAGGAGTGGCTCTGGAGTACCAGAGTTACGGTCGACAGCTTGGCGAGTGCCGTCTCGGAGGAGACAATACTTCACCGTATCACTGCCGGTCACAGGGCTACGGCAGCAAACTCATAATACGAGGGGGGATTGACATGAAAAACAGAGGGTGTAATTGGCTACTAAATTGGGAGAAAATTAGATAAAATCAGAAACAAATATATTACAATATATATACTGTATATTTTAAAAATGTTTTTCCATATGTCGCTGGTGCATATAAGCCTCCAACGACACACCTTGCAGGGACTTGAAACTTTGAGGAAACCTAAAGAGCTACAAAAATTGCAAAGGAATAGTCTGGTGCATACACATGACTCAGCGGCCATATTGCATATGGCAAATGTGCGTTACTTCAGTTTAAAGCCATTTCTCCCCATCTGATGCTCGCTCGCATAACCTTTGCAAACAGGTTCAAAATGTTACCTCCTCAGGATATGTGACATCAAACTTGTCATATCACAGGTGTGGTGTGTGATACACACATGTTGCATGTGGTGAATGCGTGCTAATGTAGCAGAAACAACTGTTTCTCTGTCAACACTGCACATATACACTGCAAACCTTGCAAACACATTTTAAGTGTGATGTCCTTTCGATTTTTGAAGTTAGACTTGCTTTCTGCAGTGTTTTGGCAAGTTGTTGTTGCACAGGGCTTGGAAGCCTCTAAGGTTGCCCGCAGTGTTCATTTTAAAATCGGCAAATGCCGGAAAGACATCATGTCGCTCCTAGTGTTAATTGCAGGTGTGTTTTTTTGGGGAGCGCTGATTGGCTGTGTTAATTGCAGGTGTGTTCTTTGTCGGGAGCGCTGATTGGCTGTGTTAATTACAGGCGTGTTCTTTTCGGGAGCGCTGATTGGCTGTGTTAATTGCAGGCGTGTTCTTTTAGGGATCGCTGATTGGCTGTGTTAATTGCAGGTGTGTTCTTTGTCGGGAGCGCTGATTGGCTGTCATGTGGCACCTTCACACCCGGACCCGCAGGAAACCAGAGCACCACGCGGGCTCCCGATAACCCGGATCCTGATTGGCTCGTCTCGTCCGAGACCCCGCCCCTCCCAGCACTTCCAGGTCCTCAACCAGAACAGCAGTCTGCTCCGCGCACAATCCGGACCAGCTGTACTGGGGTCAGAACCACACACACACACTCGTGCACGCACACACACACACACACACACACACACACACACACACACACACACACACACACACACATACATTACATTACATTACATTACATTACATTACATTACATTACAGGCGTTTAGCAGACGCTCTTATCCAGAGCGACTTACACAGTTTACATTTCTTTACATACAATCCATTTATACAGCTGGATAGCTGGATTTACTGAAGCAATCCAGGTTAAGTACCTTGCTCAAGGGTACAACGGCAGTGTCCCACCTGGGGATTGAACCTGCAACCTTAACGTTACAAGCCCAGTTCCCTAACCATTATACCACACTGCCTGCCTGCCTATACACACACACTCTCTCTCACACTCACACGCACACACACTCAGCAGGACAGTATCGGGTCAGAACGTCACACGCAGTGTGCTACAGAGTGAGTGTATCAGAATGATCCTGTTGGTTGACCTGTGGTTCTGGTTTCATTCCCTCAGGGCTGATCACAGATGTCTACCTCACGTTTAAAGGGACAGCCAGCACCACTGCGACCCTGAGCAAGCAACACCATGACCTCCAGCATAGACCGGTATGAGCCTTCTCTCTGATTACACAGGCCTTTATGGGCTCGGCGTGTACGCTATGGAGACCTTTGTGTGTGTTTGTGTGTCACTCTGATTGGCTTTTTCTGTAAGCCATGTGGTGGCACTCCAGAATCTGATTGGACAGGATATGACATCAGGGTCAATGTGTGTATTTGTATTTGTGTTTGAGTAGGGATGCAAAAAGAGGAATGTTTCTGGGAAATTTACAGTAAAGCTCAGATACATTTCCATGGGAACATTGTCTTGGGAATTTGGGGAATTTCCCTGTGAAACCCAGCGATCTGCTCCACCTATTGGTGATGCAGCATTGCGCATGCAAAGCTCATGCAAGTTACATCACATGATCATCAAAAAAACGTTTCATCAGCATCCCAAATGCTACAATGGGGTTGATCACCCGCAGTTTGATCACCCGCAGACACATGCCATTGTAATTTTGGTCAATTGTTATTGGCATAATAGAGTGATGATGATATAGTCAAACTTTTACTGAATAGATGGTTCATAATTCAATCTAGTAGCTATGCTTGCTGTTAATATTGTAGCTAAACTTAGCAAGCATTTTCCAAAGACTAGTTAGCTAGCTAGCTAACACTTGCCATTAATTGTATTTTACAACTTTTCATTTGTACGGAACAGTCCATGACTATAAATTCCCATTCAATTCCCATAAATTCCCATGTAAGCTTCAACATTCCCAGAGTTTTGCAACCCTATGTTTGAGGCATGATATGTTTATTTGTATTTGTGTTACAGGGATGATATTTCTTCTGTGTTACAGGGATGATGTGTGTATTTATATTTGTATTTGTTACAGGGATGATGAGTGTATTTCTATTACAGGGATGATAGCAGCATTTTCGATGGGTTGATGGAAGAAGATGAGAAGGACAAAGCCAAACGGTGAGGTCACATTCCTGCAGGGTGGCTAATTATCTGATTCATTTGTTACTGTCAATCATCAACACCAAGCCATGGGCACTCTGTTTCAGAGAGGAGCTTTGGGCCTCTGAGTGTCAAGCGTAACGCAGGGCGTGAATCGTGCAGTGTGTGAATCCTGAGGGGTTTTTATGGTCTATGAATCCTGCAGAGTGTCCAGGAACAAGTCTGAGAAGAAGCGGAGAGACCAGTTCAATGTGCTCATTAAGGAGTTGGGAACCATGTTGCCAGGCAACACCCGTAAGATGGACAAGTCCACTATCCTTCAGAAGAGCATCGACTTCCTGCGTAAGCACAAAGGTAATTCCACGCCCACTCTCCCTGTCTCTTGCTCTCTCTGTCGGTGACATGTTGATTGGTCAACGGGGTGAGATGTTGATTGGTCAACGGGAAGATTGGTTCATGGGATGATTGATTCTCTCTCTCAGAAATTGCTGCGCAGTCTGAGTCCAGTGAAATCAGGCAGGACTGGAAGCCTCCGTTCCTTAGCAACGAGGAGTTCACACAGCTGATGCTGGAGGTGTGTACGGATACAGGATAGATGCATTATATCTTCGATACAATGTGAACACATTATAATACGAAAACAGTTTAGATACAACGTAAACACATCATGGTAAAAACTGTTTAGATAAAATGTATGAAGAGTAGAGTGTAGAGTGCACATTAGTGTGTAGTGTTTTATATTAAGTGTTTGAAGTATGCAGGGTGTTACGTAGCCAGTGTGTAGATGTTGGCTTTGACCATAGTCAGATTACCTTGTGACATTCCCATGGTGCTCTCAACCGATCAGACGGATTACCTGTTTTCACCCTGCAGGCTCTGGACGGCTTCTTCCTGGCAATAATGACAGACGGGAATATAATCTATGTCTCCGAGAGCGTAACGTCTTTACTGGAGCACTTACCTGTGAGTGTGTGTGTGTGTGTGTGTGTGTGTGCGTGCGTGCGTGCGTGTGCGTGCACCTGTGCCTGTGCGTCTGCGTGAATGCATGTACAAGTGAGTGCGTCCTTTCCTTACTGAGACACTTGTGTGTTTGCGTACATGCATGAGTGCGCGTAAATGTGTATTCGTGCATGCATGCATGAATGTGATAGTGTGTGTGCGTACGTGCATGTTTGTGTATGTGTGTGTGTTTGCGTACGTGCATGAGTGTGCGGGCATGTGTGAGTGTGTGCGCGTGAGTGTGTGTGTGCATATATGCATGTGTGTGTGTGTGTGTTTGTACACACATGAGTGTGTGTGTGTGTGTGTGTGTGTGTGTCTGTGTGTGTGTGTGTGTGTGTGTGCGCGTGTGTGCGCGTGTGCACGCGTACGTGTGTGCGCAGGCATGTGTGAGCGTGCACGAGTGTGTGACACACTGTCTGCCTGTTAGAGCTTTCTCAGGTTAGCTGCTTTATTCATACGGGGAAATAAGTGTTGGACAAAGCAGTCCAGTTATAGACAATAAATAACATTATTAGCTTAAATATAAGTTATTATACACTTTTCCTGAAAAAAATTATTTCATTGTTTTATTTAAAAAATGTTAATTTGGTGGAGCACAATGGTCATATCTGTAAATCTGTGTATATGCACTATATTGCAGTGTAGGTGGAGGCTGTCAGTACTCAAAATAGTGTTTAAATCTGTTTGGGTGAGGTGGAAATGAACAGGGACACAGAGTTTACTCTAACTCACTGTCTGTCTGTCTGTCTGTCTTACAGTCGGACCTAGTAGATCAGAATCTGTTGAATTTCCTACCATTGGGGGAGCACTCTGAGGTGTATAAAGTCCTCTCGACTCAGATGTTGGAGGGAGAAACCTTAACCCCAGAGTATCTAAAGAGTAAGTACCCCAGCTTATCTCTCACTCCTAACCCCCGAGTATCTAAAGAGTAAGTCCCTCTACTCCACAGACTCTAGTTGTCACTGTTTGGCTCTTCCTTGTTGACTATCCTTTATTATTGATCTGTTTTAACAGCAAAAAACCAGCTGGAGTTCTGCTGCCACATGCTGCGAGGGACCATCGACCCCAAAGAACCTCCGGTCTATGAGTATGTCAAATTCATCGGGAACTTTAAGTCCCTCAACAAGGGTGAGATTCTACCCTGTTGCACATGAACCTCGCACATAGACCTTACACAAAGACGTCCTGTACAAACTTCACACATAAATCTTACACACAGACAATCCCACACGTAATGCTGTGCTAGTTTTGTGATGTACCTCAGTAATAATGGTGCAGGTAAATCCTTTCTGTGGCGTTCTCTGTATAGTAGCAGGAGTGAAGTGCTGCCCCCGCTGGCAGAGGTGTGAAGTGCATGCAGTGAGCCGGTCTCTGGTCTCCCCTCAGTGTCCAACACCAGGAACGGGCTGGAGGGCGTGATCCAGCGCTCGCTCCGTCCCGCCTTCGAGGACCGAGTCTGCTTCATCGCCACCGTCAGACTCGCCAAACCGCAATTCATCAAGGTGCGTCTCACTGGGCACTAGGGCCGGACGTTGGCAAGGATCTGGCGATACGATACACATCGCGATACAGTGGGTCACGATTCGATACACTGCGATCCTATTAACTTTGCGATATATTGCGATCTTGTTATGTGTCGAAAATTGCGCAAAATTTAATAACAGAAACAAAACGCCTCGATACACATAAAAGGTGAGCAAAACCGTTTGCTTTTTTTGTGCAATCTGAACAGAGCAGCATATATGTTTCAAGAGAAAATAAAGTTCTTGCAGGAAATAGTTTTCTTCAAATAAAGTCAAGTGGGCTCTCAAATGAGTTCATAATTTTGGCATGGCACAGTTTGCAAATGGCATTGCTCTTTCCCATCTCCCAAGTACATGCCTTTGTTGTTGACGCCAAAATGGGCCCCACACATCTTCTTTAAATTCCGCGGGTGCTGGTCGAATGTCGTCGACTTCAGCCATGATGATAACCAACAAACGAGATGCATTACTAAGATATGACTTAACATCTTCTGTTGTTGGGGGTTGAATTGACGATACAAGATCACAATGCCATCTAGCCGCCGGGGGGCTCATACACAATGCAATGAACTCAGAAAGCTAGGTTAAACCAGAAATGTTAATACTGCCATGTTCTGTAACCACGTGTAATCTATTCATTAAAAATCAATACAACGTGCTTGAGAATCGATTCAGTATCATGAAAAATAAAATTGCGATATTTAAGGGTATCGATTTTTTCTTCCACCCCGACTAGACATCTACACACCTGGGTACCGGCACATTTTATTTAACCTTTATTTAATCAGTAGATGTTCAGGTGAAGAAGTCCTTTTTCGATAGATACCCGGTAAGAAAGTCAGCAGTAAAACGCTTTACATTTCATCTTCTACATGGACCAATCACAGCACAAACCACACAGAAGCTTGTACATGGACCAATCACAATACAAACCACACAGAAGCTTGTACATAGACCAGTCACAATACAAACCAAACAGATGGCTTATGGTAGCTCCGCCCATCTGCTGGTTCATAAACTGTTTGCTTATTTCCCCATAAACTTGCAAGGTAATGTATATAATTTTATAGTAGTTCCTGGGGTTTCCAAATTCCATTTTAAAACCTGTATTCTGGGATTTTGTTCACATTCTCTGTTGTGCAGAAATTATAGCACCCTATGTAGAGTATCATGGTGTGTTGTAGGGTATCCATGGTGTTGTAAGTGTATCCATGGTGTTGCAGGGGTTATCCATTGTGTTTAGGGTTATCCAAGGTGTTTTAGGGTATCCATGTGACTGTAGGGGGTATCCATGGTGTTGCAGGGGTATCCATGGTGTTGCAGGGGTATCCATGGTGTCGTAGGGGTATCCATGGTGTCGTAGGGGTGTCCATGGTGTCGTAGGGGTGTCCATGTGGTCGTAGGGGTATCCATGGTGTCGTAGGGGTATCCATGGTGTCGTAGGGGTATCCATGGTGTCGTAGGGGTATCTATGGTGTCGTAGGGGTATCCATGGTGTCGTAGGGGTATCCATGGTGTCGTAGGGGTATCCATGGTGTCGTAGGGGTATCCATGGTGTCGTAGGGGTATCCATGGTGTCGTAGGGGTATCCATGGTGTCGTAGGGGTATCCATGGTGTCGTAGGGGTATCCATGGTGTCGTAGGGGTATCCATGGTGTCGCAGGGGTATCCATGGTGTTGCAGGGGTATCCATGGTGTCGCAGGGGTATCCATGGTGTCGTAGGGGTATCCATGGTGTCGCAGGGGTATCCATGGTGTTGTAGGGGTATCCATGGTGTTGCAGGGGTATCCATGGTGTTGCAGGGGTATCCATGGTGTAGCAGGGGTATCCATGGTGTAGCAGGGGTATCCATGGTGTTGTAGGGGTATCCATGGTGTCGTAGGGGTATCCATGGTGTCGTAGGGGTATCCATGGTGTCGTAGGGGTGTCCATGCGGTCGTAGGGGTGTCCATGCGGTCGTAGGGGTGTCCATGCGGTCGTAGGGGTGTCCATGGTGTTGTAGGGTATCGGGGTGTTGTCAGGTATCCGTGGTGTTGTTGGGTATCACTGTGTGAACTGCAGGGCATTGTGGGGTGCTATAGGGTATCGTAGGACACTCCCTGACTCTGACTCTGATTCTGCAGGAGATGTGCACAGTGGAGGAGCCCAATGAGGAATTCACCTCCAGACACAGCTTAGAGTGGAAGTTCCTCTTTCTGGACCACAGGTAGTACTGACTGTGTGCATGTGTGTGTTTCCCTTTGTGTCAACTTTGGTGAATAATGGTGTGGTTTTTGTGAATGATGGTGTGAGTTTGGTGAATGATGGTGTGAGTTTGGTGAATAATGGTTTTGGTGAATAATGGTGTTGTTTTTGTGCTCAGGGCTCCCCCGATAATCGGCTACCTGCCTTTTGAGGTTCTGGGCACATCGGGCTATGATTATTATCACGTGGATGACTTGGAGACTCTGGCAAAGTGCCACGAACACTGTGAGTGCCCTGCCCCTGTCCTGCAGATCTGTGACTGTATGTAACGTGTTTATGTGTGTGTAACGTGTGTGTAATGGCTGTGTTTGGTCTGCAGTGATGCAGTATGGGAAGGGCAAGTCGTGCTACTACAGGTTCCTGACGAAGGGCCAGCAGTGGATCTGGCTCCAGACTCACTATTACATCACCTACCACCAGTGGAACTCTAGACCCGAGTTCATCGTGTGTACCCACACTGTAGTGAGGTAAACTGACTTCTGTCTCAAACACTCCCTCTGTCTCCTGCTATTCCTCTCCCCCTCACTCCCCCTCTCTTTTGGTCTGTTTCTTTCTCTCTCTCTCTCTCTCTCTCTCTCTCTCTCTCTCTCTCTCTCTCTCTCTCTCTCTCTCTCTCTCTCTCTCTCTCTCTCTCTCTCTCTCTCTCTCTCTCTCTCTGAGATGTTGATCGGTTAACAGGATGTGATGTTGGTTGGTTAATTGGTTTCTCTCCTGGTTCAGTTATGCAGAAGTGAGGGCGGAGCAGCGCAGAGAACTCGGTATTGAAGAGTCTCCCCCTGAAACCGCCGCAGAGAAGGTGACCTCACTGACTCACACTCTGTGCACTAACTCACTCTGTGCACTGACTCACGCTCTCTGCACTGACTCACTATGTATCTGTCACAGTGCCATGACTCATTAACTCGCTGTCTCTGTGCGCTGACTTGCTCGATGCGCAGTGACTCTTCGTGTGCAGTGACTCTGTTCTCCCCCAGCAGAGTCAGGACTCAGGCTCTGAGTCGCAGCTGAACACATCCAGCCTGAAGGAGGCGCTGGAGCGCTTTGATCACAGCCGCACCCCATCTGCCTCGTCCCGAAGCTCCCGGAAGTCCTCATCTCACACGGCGGTGTCCGATCCTGCCTGTACGTACCCCAGTACCCAGATAACTGTACCCCCATCTCCCCCATAACTGAATCCCGTACCCCCATAACTCCCATATAACTACCCCATAACTGCACTCCCTTCCCCCATATTTGTACCCTGCCTGTATGTTTAAAAGCGTGTGATTTCCGTGATGACTCGTGCAGTGTGTAACGTGCTGACATGTTCCTCCCCAGCAACGCAGACCAAACTCCTGACGGACCAGAGCACGCCCCCACGCCAGTCCCTCTCCGCCATCGAGATGACCTCCCAGAGACGCTCTTCCATCAGCAGCCAGGTATACCTACACCTGTACACACCTGGACCTGCACACCTACACACCGTACACACCTGCACCTGTACCCCCTTACACCTGTACCTGTACCCCCTTACAACTACACCTACACCTGTACATAAATCCACCTGCACCCACACTCACTCTGTCCTGAATCAGGGCAGGGATCTCCTCTGAGAGGAGAAGAAGAAGAGGAAATGACATCATTTCTCAGTGTGTAAGATGTATCCTCCTCTCTCCTGCCGTCTGCAGCAGTCCATGAGTTCCCAGAACACAAGTCAGAACCTGGCCCAGCCCATGATAACCCAGCCACAGCCTCAGCAGCAGGTCCAGTCCGTACAGGTCAGAACCACAGTGACTGTTATTACAGTAGAACCTCAAGAGATGCCAACTGACCAAACGCGGTATGTACCTGGAAGTGGCATATGGAATAGCGCCTTGTCAACATCAATCGCTTTATTATCACTGGTGCAAAAAGGAAAACCATAGCCTGAAACGAATCAGACTTTCCATTGGTAAATAAAGGGGCATGTCTCAGCACTATTGCTGAAGAGTGTTGCAAAATCAACAGTGTTCGATATAAAGATCAGAACAAAATCAAACGGTTTACACCAGTGTGTCCATGACATTACTCAACTCAACTGCTAACGATAGGCTAATCTTATCATTTATTCTGTTTTACAAGACATGATGGCACAAAAAATTATTGGACATTACATCTAATTCCAAATATAACGAACTAAAGAGCTACTCCATTAACATTGCTAGCACTGGACATTTTAACCAGCTTGCTAGATATTGTAGCTTATTGATGAAACGTTTTACTCTTTATTCAGGACTACACCAGTGTAGGTGAGATGAGCCAGCTTTGCTTTTTTGAGACGTACAGTGCCTACAGATAGTCATCATACCCTTTTGAAATAGTCACTTTTTTTTGTCTTACAGCCTGAAATGTAGGCTGTACGACACTTTTGTAAAATCACTTTTCCAACCCTGTTATTCTAGTTTTTCATTTTTTTCTTAATTATCAAAAATGAAATGTTGCCCTTTTTTTTGTTCACTTGAATGTTGTAAGGCAAAATGTGTAAATAAAGCTGGAAAAATATGGATTTTATGTACTTTCATTTCAGGCTGTAAGACAAAAAAAGTGACTATTTCAAAAGGGTATGATGACTTTATAGGCACTGTATTGTGCAGTGATTGGTTCAGTGTAAATCAGCAACACATCACACTGTTGTGGAAATCAACAGAGAGAAACAGCCATAGATTGAGCACAATCCTTTCAAATGTATGTAAATGAATCTCTCTGACAGAAAAACTGTAATAAGTAAGCCATGTGCTTTGAGAATCAGACAGACATGGATAAGGGCTAACAAAATGTCAGATCTACTGCCGGATCAAATATTATTTTAGTGGCGTTCTAAAAAAATCACTTACCAGGTACCCTTGTTTTTTAGAACCAGGCCTATGCTTCAAAAGCTTAAATTGGTGTATTTTGATGTCACTCAAAGTTAGGAACATTTCAGAGTTCCAAATGATCTCCATTCCCGATGCATTCGTATCTTGGAAGTTCTACTGTATCTTAATGTACTATATTACTGCATTAGTGATTAGTTATTACAGTATACCATGCAGTGCTGTAGTAATGTCATATTGTACTATAGTAAGTCACTGCATATAGTATATATCACTTGGTGTCTTGTAGTATATCATGGTGTATGTTGCTTGCTTGTTGTGGTATATTACAGTGCATGTTGCTTGCTTGTCGTGGTATATCATGGTGTATGTTGCTTGCTTGTTCTGGTATATTACGGTGTATGTTGCTTGCTTGTTGTGGTATATCATGGTGTATGTTGCTTGCTTGTTGTGGTATATCATGGTGTATGTTGCTTGCTTGTTGTGGTATATCATGGTGTATGTTGCTTGCTTCTTGTGGTATATCATGGTGTATGTTGCTTGCTTGTTGTATATTACAGTGCATGTTGCTTGCTTGTTGTGGTATATCATGGTGTATGTTGCTTGCTTGTTGTGGTATATCATGGTGTATGTTGCTTGCCTGTTGTGGTATATTACAGTGTATGTTGCTTGTGCTGCAGTTGTCGGCGCAGCTGGGGGCCATGCAGCACCTGAAGGACCAGCTGGAGCAGCGCACGCGCATGATTGAGGCCAACATCCAGCGGCAGCAAGAGGAACTGCGCAAGATCCAGGAGCAGCTGCACATGGTGCAGGGACAGGGCCTGCATGTGAGTATACTGCCCCTAATGCCCCAGACCTGGCCCAATGCCCCTAATGCCCCAGACCTGCCCCAATGCCCCTAATGTCCCAGACCTGCCCCTAATGCCCCCTGACTTGCCCTAATGCCCCAGGTCTGCTCCAATGCCCCTAATGCCCCAAACCTGCCCCAATGCCCCTAATGTCCCAGACCTGCCCCTAATGCCCCCTGACTTGCCCTAATGCCCCAGACCTGCCCCAGGTCTGCCCCAATGCCCCTAATGCCCCCCGCCCTGCCCTAATATCCCTACTGCCCCCTGACCTGCCCTAATGCCTCAGATCTGCCCATAATGTCCCCTGACTTGCCCTAATGCCCCAGACCTGCCCTACTACCTCTAATGCCCCCTGACCTTCCCCAATACCCCTAATGCCCTCCTATTCTGCCCTAATGCCCTTCTGCAGTTGTACCATCCTACCCCTCTTTTGTAAATCTATTGTAGATCTCTGATCTCTGGTACGGGTTCAATGTAGGGCCATGTCCAAATACCCATATTGCGTCCTCTGTACTTAAAGTTTGTCCTGTGTACTAACGGCACTAAATACTATTTTGAATGTACTATTTAGTATGCGACTATGCTATCTACCGCAACCAGTTAGCTAGCCATCTCAGCTGATGTTGTCAGGTTAGCAGTAACTACAGCTAGCTAGCTAACCTGCCATCTAGCTTGTTATTATACTCCTATTTTCAGAGTGGCCAAAGACTTTTGCACAGTACTGTACATGTAAACCCTTGCGGGATAGTGTACAGTGAATGCATACTTAAAATTTTGCTGAGGCTAGTATGCCATCCAGGTACTTCCAACATGCTATGTTTTGAACATTACAAAACTTTCTAATCTTGCATACTCAAAATGCATACTAAATAGTACATAAAAACACAAGAATATGTAATGATGAGAACAGGTAATTCGGTCCATCTAGGCTCGTCATTTCGTAGTGTGGGTACATCACAGCCTAGGTGATAATTTATCACCATGGACATAACTGTTGTATTACTTCCTTATTCTGCTGAAATAAAGGCGGGACACGGGGGGAGTTTTATACGCATATGCATTGATGGGAGTATTGGGGGCGGGGTTCGGGTCTCTGTGGTGCGTGTGCAAATTGAGGAGTGACAGCGCCGTTGCCAGGGCAGTGACATTGCTCCTCATGCTGCGTGAAACTCTTGCAGATGTTCTCCCAGCAGCCAGGCGGGACGCTGAGTCTAGGCCCCGCCCTGACGGCGGGCGGGACGCTTACCATGCAGGGTGGGGGCCTCGCCACCGCCACCCTCCAGAGCAGCCTGGCCTCCACACACATTATCCAGCAGCAGCAGGCTCCGCCCCTACAACAGCAGACTCTGCCCCCACAGCAACAGGCCCCACCCCTGCAACAGCAGGTTCCGCCCCAGAACCTGCTGCGAGACCAGAGCTCCTCCCACACACAGGTAGGACACACCCCCTTCCTCCCTCTCTCTCTCACTCACGCGCGCACACACACACACACACACACACCGATACACCCACACCCTTGCATGGACAGACATGCACACTACCTCCTCACACACTCACACACACTCTCTCTCCCCCTCCCTCCTTCTTTCTCTCTCATTCTCCCTCCCTCACACACTTTCTCTCTCTCTCTCTCCCCTCCCTCCCTCCCTCAGTCACAGCGTTCCTCCAGCTCTCTCCCGGCCTCGCTCTATAACACCATGATGATCTCTCCACCCGGTGGGGCCAGTGTGGTGCAGATCGCCACCAGCCTGGCCCAGAGCAGCAGCCAGAGTGGCGCCGTAGCCACCTTCACACAGGACCGACAGATCCGGTACTGACCCGTCTGTCTGCCTATACCCCTATATCCCAACTGCTGTGTCTATACCCTTGTACCCCAATCACAGTGCCTATACCTCAACTGCTCCCTATACCTGTTAATAGTTTATAAACCCCACCCTTCCCCTGAGTTCCTCTCTCTGTCTCTCTCTCAGTTTTCCAGGGGGGCCGCCGCTGTTGACTAAATTGGTGACAGCCCCCATGTGCAGCGCAGTGATGGTCCCCACGACAATGTTCATGGGTCAGGTGGTGACAGCGTACAACGCGTTCGCCCCCCAGCAGGGCGGGGCTCAGACCATCAGCATCACGCCCCAGCAGCCAGCTGCGCAGCCGTCGCAGTTGCAGCCGCAGGGCACAGGAGCACAGGTGGGACAGGCCCAAACGCAGATCGCTCAGCAGCCGCAGCAGTTCCTCCAGGTAACCACCGGGGGCAGGCTCCTGATGCCCAGGCCAGATGGAAGCTCCTGAGACTGATCCCACAACCGCAGCCATTCATTGTCAATAAGACCCCACCTTTCCTTCACAAGATTGGAGATAAATAGCAATGAAAAACATTTTTGGTGGTTGTTCTTTGATGTATTTGTTGATAAGCGCTTTTATTTCGACCTCAAAATATGCTTCGCGAATCATACCTATATTTATCCTAGTCTGTCATGGACACATAGAGCATACTCCCTTAATCATTTCCTCTTTATTTTATCCTTGCGATCTGACTCTGACGATGTGTGTGACTCTCTCTCTGTGACTCCCCTCAGGCCCCTCGCCTGCTGCAGGGTAACCAGTCCACTCAGCTGATCCTGCAGGCTGCGTTTCCCCTGCACCAGCAAAGCAGCTTCACTCCAACACAGCAGCAGCAGCAACAACAGCTCTCCTCTCATAGGACTGACAGCATGTCAGACCGCTCCAGTGCACAGCCCCAGTAATCCGGCAATAGCCAATCAGATTCATGAACTGAACCAAACCCAGCTGTGCGGGGGGAGGTGCATGAAATGCAGCATTGGGGACTGTACCTGTGGCCACCCCCACCCCGGCTGGTGCTCACTGTGGGGGGGTGGGGGGGCAGCTGGCTGTTTGCACTGAACAGAAGAAGGAACTGCCAAGCATCACAAGGACACAACTCATCACCATGGTAACAGTACTGAACCCCTCCCCATGGTAACAGTGGAGAACTCTTCACCATGGTAACATACAGTACTCTTTCACCATGGCAACCGGAGAAGCAGCTCTCATTTTTCCTTTACTCTCCATGTGTTTTGTTTTGCTTACCCATGGGGGAGCAGCTGGTGCAGCTGCTTTAGAGCAGGACTGCGCAGCTGGTGCAGCTGCTTTAAAGTAGGCCTGCGCAGCTGGGCGTTACAGAAGGCCAAAGGACAGGGCTGAGTTTATTCATGTCAGATAATTATGGGTCAGGAAATATTTTTAAGAATGTCATGTGGATTCAACGTTATTGTACAGACACCTGTAAAATAATATGTAAATATCTGGACAAAAGGAAAGAGAACTAATATTTTATATGATGCATGAAAAGTGTAATCTGTTATTTGCAGCTTTGAATTTACTTTTTTGTAGTATTCTGAGAAAAAAAACTAAAAACGCTAAAAAAATGCTAAGGCTAATATTTTCATGGACTTCCTTTCCGTCAGACGAGCTCACTTGTACAGCACTTAGCTGCATGTTGTGTCACAGTTTGTTTAATCGAGTGATTTGTTTTAGTCAAATTCCTGTCATGAATTTCAGAAAAAAATATTTTTAAGAAATTTTGTTTCAAAAATGTGTTCCAAAGAAACACAAAAAACTCAAATGTACAAATATAAGTTTAATGTGTAAAAGTCAGATTTTTAAAAATGTAAATAACAAATTGACTAGAAAGCTTTGCATGCTAATATAGAATTTATGGTAAAAATGTTGCTTGAAATGCATCATTATGAAATAAAGTAGCCATTCCTAACACTTGATAACTACACCCTAATGCTTCATAACATAAGAATTCATAAACACACTGCTTGAGACAACCTGCGTTGCCTGTCATGTCCTACGACACTTGTCGTACAGTCATGAAGCAATTATTGGCTGTCAAGAGCTGCTATGATCAGTTATGAAGGACTGTGTTAAGCTTAAGGAAGCATTATAAAGGTTATGAAGTTAAGCAGTATGAATGGCTACATAATGCTGAATAATGATGCACTTCAAGTCGTTTCTGAATTTATTCGTTGGAGTGCCAAGTCGTTAGGCTTTTAGTTTTGTTAAGAACTATCCAGAAATTTATAGTGGTCTTGATATTTTCAAAGAAAATGACCCTGATAACAGAGCGTATTAAAAGTAGTTTAAAATTTTTAAGTAAAGGAGAGCCTTGAAATATTGAACAGTATAATCCCCTGACAGTAATTCTGCATTTGCACACTGACTATATGAATATATATCAACTCAGTATGAAAGTATTGGTTCCTCGTGTGAACTACAGTCATCATGGCGTCGTCTTCGGACTACACTTCCTATGGCCCCTCACACCAATTGACTACATTCATCATGGCACCAAACCTCAGTAGACTACAGCCAATATGGCCTCTTACCTATAGCAAACTACACTCATGGCATCCCTCCCAGTGACGTCCTAGCAGGAGTGATAGTGTGCCACAGGGTCAGGCTCAGGTCCTAGCAGGAGTGAAGGTGCAGGTGATCTCCGAGGTGTTGAAGTGATTAGAGAAACCGCAGAAATGACTTTGTTTACCTGCTGTAAAGGTGAGGGTGGAGATTGGGGTGCTCTGCGCCATGTTTGAGGGTTTAAGTAGAGACCTTGTTCTTACTGTCTAGGTAGGACTGGGGTTCGAGCTCGGACTTCCTGTGGATTCTGTTCAAAGGTGCGATAATGTTGTCTGTCCGGCGTGGTCTTGTTAGCACTTCATGGTGAATGTTTCATCTGGGCCTCTTCCTCTGAGCGAAGAGTCGCAGTAATCGTACTGGAGTCCCGTTTCCTGTTTTTAGTGAGTGACAATCATGTGGTCAGACACTCTTCTGCCCAGTCTGTTTTTATCTGAATAGAACCGACACCTGCAGTGGCATTTAACAAAAAGTATGATTTTGTTTATCCGGATTTAGTTTTTACACTCTAGACACTACAGTCTGGTCCCAATGGCCAGCATGAAATCTGCAGTGATCTGATGTGACCATGCTTGAACAGTGATGGTTTTAACAGCTGTGGCTCGCTGGGTTAGATGGACCAGTTCTGTTCTGGGTGTGGCGGGGCCCCTCAGCCTAGCTGTGACTCCGCCCCAGGTCATATCCTGCTCAGGATCCCTAGGAAACAGGGACTCCATCTCTCACACCTCAGTAACTCACTACGCTGCTTCACCTCTGTCCAAACCCAATCTGTTTTTCTGTTGCAGTAACGGATTCTGCAATGATGCAGGGTGAACAGAGCTTGCAGAACCGCCCCCTGCAGAATTCCACAAACAGGAACTACTACAGCCTTGTGCTGTGACTTGGACCAATCCGAAGCAGTCTTAAGGCATGTCTGGCTCTGAGCCAATGGTGCTTGACCTTAAGACCAATCAAGAGTGAAATCGACCCCTTAAGTTTGATTGGCTGCTGGCGTAAAACCATAAAACCATAATTTAGACCTTTTTATTAAACATTTATTCATTTCCATGGTAACCAATGTGTCATTTTAGTAATGTTGCCTTTTACCCTCCAAGCAAAACATTTATTAAAGTTCACTAAAGGTCAGTATAACTGGCTCCCCCCTTCAGAAGCTAAATGAATGTACACCAGTATGAATCCATCAGCTCCCACAATGCAGTGTGCCTGTCCGTCGTCAGAACAATTTGAATTCATACCTCTTTATTTAGAAGTTTATATATATAAATATACACATATATAAAATATTTTATTTTTTTATGGCCAAGCCAGACTTTTAAGATTAATACATATAAATCCTCAGCCGAAAAGGACGCTGTTCTCACTGTAAGGAAGGGAACATCTGCAAATTATATTTAGCGTTGAAGGAAATTAAACAAACTGTGACACAGTCCGAGGTGAGGGGGTGTTCCTCTGGGATCCAGTTTGGGACTATGCGGTTCTCAACATGCATGTTCCCCAGAGTTTGAGGTAGGTAGGCTTTCCTACACATTTGAGTTTTTCCCTCCAACGGTTTTGCTAGCGTAGTGGTTCGACAGCCCCTGGCTCACGAAAAAAAATACAAAAAATTCAAAATTAACAAAATATTTCAATCCAAAGAGTTGAAAAACTAAAGATGGGGAAAAGTGATGGACCCTGAGGAAGGCTGGGAAATCATGTTCTATGTTCTGTAGTTCTGATGTAAGCACTAGAAGTTTGAATGTTTATCCGTGTTATTCCTGTATCATTTAATCTGTGTATGATGTTCTCCGCTTGGCTTATGAAATGGCTGCTTATCAAAAGGTCCTGTTTTCCTGAAACGAGCCAGAATCCAAAATCGGAGCCTAAAATCACTGGCACCTTTAGCTTTTTAGAAAAGGGGTCCTTGTTTTAGAGGTGCTGTACAATATCAGTCGGAGTGTACGAAAGAGGACACGTTTCATAAGCCAAGCCATACTTACATTAACAAAAACATAATGGAACCTTTTTAAGCAAGCCATGCTGTTTGCTCCCCTATTCAATTTTGAAAATAAATGTATGGTAAAAAGAGTGTATTTTTGAGTCATGGATTTGATAAATAAGTCAATTAATGAGCCAAACGTCATTGTATAGCGCCTTTCATCCATCTCTTAACACTGTGTCGCTCACCACACACCCAAGGTCAATTTAAGAGGGGGGGGTTCCCAGGTGATCAGCCAATCAGTCTCTGGTTTCAATGACAGATGGTGACAGAAGCCAGAGAGACTGGAACAGGTTTTTATTGAATATTTACATGAAGCAGGGTTTACAGTCGTTAAGAGATTTAACAGCACGTGGGCTCGCCCGTTACGTCACAACACTTCCCGTCAAATATTGACGATGTGATCGCCCAAAACCCAGCAGTGTCAAATATCCCTGCCTTGTACAGTACAGGATCTAAAAAAAAAAGTCTTAATCCTAACAAAAATGGTAATCTCTGAGCTAATGTTAAATAAATACAAACCGCTTAGATGCTGGGAAAGTGTGTTTGGGGAGCGGGGACTTTGTAATGGAGCAGGCTAGGGCAGAATGATGCATTCTTGCAGTGCTGCCAAGCAGCTCCGTTTGTTCGATTCCTGTTTGGCCGCAGTCTGAGTATTACGGCTGGTGAGCAGGAGACTGCGCTGAATGAACCCTCGCTGATTTGAGGAGAGTTCAGCGCAACGGGGGGGACAGCACACAGAGGAGTAGCTACAGGACCTTGGACATTCCCAGCACTGATTTGAGAACAGTCTGGGTGAAGGGAGAGACTTCAGGACATTCCCAGCACTGATCTGAGAACAGTCAGTGATAGTGTTTGGATTGGGTGGGTTACCATCATCAAGACCACAGAGGCAGTAATCACACTTTCACATTCTTACTCTTGTACATGTAAGACAAACACACGCTCAGTTGCACATTCCCTGCCACATACACACAGCCTGAGAGTAAAGTCCCCCCTCTAATAAAACAGCTGAATTGTACAAGTATTTACAAAATTAACCCAAAGTCTCTTGACCAATCAGAATCCGGCGTCTGGCTTGATGAAAAGGGCTGAGAAGGCGAAGGCCAGGAAAACCACGCCCCCGATAATTGTAACTGTGGAAAAAAGATAAATAAATTATATACCACACACACACACACACACACAGTATAGCACCCTGGAGCTCTGAGGTAAATGAGGGGAATATTCACCTGTTCTCACTGATATTTTCTGTGCAATCATTCTCCCACCAACCACAGCCAGCCCAGTACATAGGCAGTGTCCCAGAGTCCCACCCACTGCCACACCAAAGGGGTCCTGAGAAACACATCTGATTAGAGACAGGCCCGCAATCCTATTCGTGTATGAGTATAGTATGCGAGTTGAGACACCGCTACATCCACTGCGGCTCAATCAGACACAGGCTCTGGGACGCTGGCTCTGACCTCTCTGGCGGCCAGGACGATGGTGGTGAGCTGGGAACGGTCTCCCCACTCGGCGAGGAAGGTGAGGGTGAGGGCCTGGATGAATATGGGGGAGATGAAGTTCTGCCACTTCCTCTGAGGCACCATGGTGCCCGAGCCTGCCTCCACATCCGCCGCCCCATTCACCAGCTTTGCCCGCTGGAGCTGTAGAGACACAGGTATATGTGTGTGCAGGCGTGTGTGTGTGTGTGTGTGTGTGTGTGTGTGTGTGCATGTAGGTACAGTGGGTATAAAAAGTATTCACCCCCTTTGGCATTTTTCACATTTTATTTTCTTACTTCATGGAATCAAAATTGATTTAATTGAGATTTCTTTTGACTGATCAACACAAAAAAGTAATGTCAAATTTAAAAAACCTATTTTTCTTTTTAATTAATTAGGAAAAATCTTTGAATGTTCCCCGTAGCATCGTTGTAAGGACTATGTAAAGAAATGGAGAATATGGCACAACTGAATTTGCAGGCTGTCCTCCAAAACTGAGCATCCGTGCGTGAAGGGCCTTTTTTGTAGGGAGGCCCATGTCAACTCTGACAGAGTTAGTCTTCCGTGGCAGAGATGGGAGAAACTGGCCTTGGAACAACAATAGCCTGGGCGCTTCACAAATCTAATTTAAGGAGGGTGGCAAAAAACCAATGTTGAAGAAAACTCACAAAAAAGAGTTTGCCAGAAGGCATGTGGGAGACACAAACCAAGTGGAGGAAGATTCTATGGTCTGATGAGACCAAGATTGGCATCAACGTTAGGCACTATATTTGGTGCAAGCCTAACATTGCGTATCATCCGAAGAACACTATCACTACCGTGAAACATGGTAGCAGGAGCCTAATGCTATGGGGATACTTCTCTGCTTCAGGGACTGGAACATTTGTCAAAATAGAGGGCAAGATGTATGGTGCCAGACAGACAAATCTTGGGAGGAAAACCTGCTGGACAATACAATACCAAAGGCATACAGGAATGTATGTGTTTGTGTGTGTGTGTGTACAGGTATACGTGTGTACAGTTATACGCGTGTGTGTGTAGGTATGAGAGTATACAGGTATACGTGTGTGTGTGTGTGTGTGTGTGTGTGTGTGTGCAGATACATGCATGTCCAGCGCACCTCCTCGTCCTTCTTCTTGATCTCAGCCTGCACCTCCTCCAGCTCCTCCTGGCCCTCGTCCGGACTCATCCTCATCCCCTCCCGCAGCATGCGCAGGCCGAAGATGGCAAACAGCGCGGTGGAAATGTAGTAGGTGTAGATCCGCGGGATTATGGTGGTGGCATAGCCAAACAGCACTGAAAACACACAGGAACCAGGGGGCTCGACCATTCACTGCAGCGTGCGTGTACAGACATGCACAGTTCTGCCATGTGCATAACCAGCTGTATAAATGGACTGTATGTAAAGAAATGTCAAACTAAGTCGCTCCAAGAGCATCTGCTAAATGTAAAATGTATCCTGTAACGTAGCCATGAATACAAAGGCACAGCAAAGGACTCCTGAGTGGCTACATTACATTTACATTTCACATGCATTTTAAAGGCAGTGGTGGGGAGAAGCGTACTCACCAGACAGACAGGTCATGAGCCCCAGAGCCAACATGGCACCCGCCAGCACAGTCAGCCGGTTGTAGCGCATGGCCATTATAGCCGCGATGAAGAAGGTCTTGTCCCCGAGCTCGGACACGATGATCACGGAGATGGCGGCTAGGAAGGCATGGATGAAGCCCAGGTTCCTGCTGCTGGGGTCCCCTTCACTGAGCACTGGTCCGATGGGGTGCACCGTGGGGGCCTTCTGTGGGCGGCACAAACATAACCCTTTCTAACTGCTCAACACCCCTAAAACCACCCTGTCTCACTGCTTAGAACCATTAAAGTACCCACACTACATTAGCAAAAATATATAGGAACTACCAGGTTTGTTTTCCCATGACAAAAAATAGTCCTCCCAGAATTGTAACAATAACGTGCTTGTTTTGTTGCAACCTGGTGCAATGGGATCATCAAGTGTCAGCTGTGGTCATCAGGCAGTTGCTGAGGAAGTGTCACATCAATAGATTTACTGTTCTGTCCCTCAAACCATGCTCTCTAATGGGTGGGCTGGCAGAACACGGTGGAAGTCGCTGCTCTACTTTATTCTGGGGTCTTTCTGCATTTATGCTCTTTCAGATGTCTTGCCGTTTCTATGGAATCACTGGACTGTAGCTGTTTTCAGATGTCTGGGAGTGCAAATGTGTGTATTCTGGCGGTGAATGTGTTTCAGCGTGAGTGTGTGTGTGTGTGTCTGTGTATCAGTGTGAGTGCATGAATGCATGTGTATGCACCAAAGGTGTGTGTATGGGCGTGAGAGTGTGTGTTAATGAAACACCAGCAGATCACTGACCTCATCTCCTCAACTACCCAGAAATGAGCCCGATCACTGATCGGTTTACATAAGACTGGCAGTGCACGAGCAACGGTTTCATACACGAGTCACGTGACCTCTTAAGGTACCTACTTTAACTGTGCGGCCAGTCTTTAAACTCCACCACTTTCACTAAAGCCGTCTTATCCCGGCCCCTGACTAGAAGAAGCGGTGATCTGGCTGCTGAAGTGAGTTTTGTTTGAAAGCCAACGTCTCACTCTGTCCTGAAGACATCATCCTTTTTTCATTATTATTATTTTGGTAGTCTCGACAATCAGAATCAATACATTTTCAGAAATAAATATTCCATCTTCCTCTGCAGCTCTTTAAGCCGTGAGAACATTTCATTCCTAGTGGTGGATTGTTGCCGTGAAGAGCAGGCAGCCACGTTTACAAGGTTAAAAACGATTTACTGGTATAAATTACATAACATGATATTCAGGGGCGCATTCGCTGAAATAAGCGTCTCTCGCAGGACGATGCCAAAGGACAAAAGTGACCCTCAACTATATAGGTTTATGTATGCAATTCAATGTGAGAATTTGAAATGCACTCAGCCACATTAATGAATGAGTCGACGTAATGCAAACTGACACCAAAGCATGCACCGAACATTACTCCAAAGCGCTCATGTTAACAAGCAAGACACATCGCGCTAACTGCAGCTTCAATAGACAAATGCAATTTTGTAAAAACCCGTAGAAATGTAAAAATCCTAGGTAAAGGCTGCACAAGTTCATCAAAAACCATGTCTGACAGCGAGGCGATCTGAACAAAAAACAAATGCATGTTTTCTAGCTAGGAAGCTATAGTCTTCTTAAAACCCATTTCTTTTGGCTGTCTGGCTTTAACGATTCTACAACAGCTAGCTATGGAGTATGTCAGGAAAACGTAGCTACCAATTATATTTATATTTTGAAAACAGCGAACTATAACTTGTATTCAGTTTGCTGGGGTCTCTGGAATAACGCTAGGCAGCATCAGTGATGTAAAAACGTGAGTTTTCGTTATAGGTGAATGTTGATCAATTTTGCATTGAATGTGCTCCGTCAGAAAAAAAACACTTGAATCGGTAACTTGAGTAGGTACTAGCAGCAGACCTAGCTACGCGACCTAAAGTAAGCGACGGGCAAACTGATACCACTGGCTAACTAGCGAATGTTCCTGTAGTTAGCTTACGACCCCCATCATCGACTTAGCTTAACTTACTTGGCGTAGTTAGCACTTCATAACCTGAATCAACCCCTGGGTATCCCTTAACTAACTTACTTAACTTAACATGTTTCTGGTTCAGCTTTGCTAGCTAGCTGGATACCTCTTGCGGCTGCTGCTCTGGCTCCGGTTTACGCTCTTCCTGGATGGCCGCAACTCCGTCCAAAAACAAGGCGACCAACACCAGGGCCAAAACCGCACGTTTCCGCAGCCTTCTGTCGGCCTGGGATACCATTTTACAGTCGGTGCGCACACTTAAAAGTTTAAAGAATATATACAGATAGCTATCTATCTATGTATACAGTTATTATCAAAGTGATTGACTTATTTTGTTGACTAGCTAGCTATCTGTACATCTTCAGCTACGTCGCTAGCGCCTTTCTTCCGTTTCTGCAGGAAACTCGAGAATCGGAGGTCTGACGTTTACAAACTGCTACCTCTTTCAACGGCGAGGTACCGCATTTTGCTCTGAATTTACTGAACCATCTTGTGGAAGACGTGTCCATAAGGATCTGACGTCATTACCACGGTTGTGTCATTGGTTGCCATATCTGTCTCGTCTCGACGTCATGGAAATTGTTGTCAAGTTAGATAGAGATGTGCAAACCCGGAGCAGGAAGTTGTTACACAGTGTCGATAACCGGTGAAAGAGAAGTAGGAGATGTTTACCGATTCTGAGGCGATTGGTCCACCGTAGCTTTACAGGCAGCTACCTGACCCAACTATATGTTACCTTCTTGAATTCTCAAGATTTGGTAGCTTAGTTTTGTAATTAAGCACCTATATCTCTGATACATAAATAATTAGCGAGCTTTACGAGCTACTCAAACAATACTTATAAAACGACCAGTGTCATGTTTAACAATTATCATTTCATCGCTAAACTGATAGGTGCCTGCAACCTGGTTTATGGTGTCATAACCTGTGTAGCTGCATCAATATGGGTAGCTACCTTCCCGTCTGACCAGCGCACACTACAACATGAAACAAGCCTGGGTGAATAATGATTTGTGAAAATGTGTGTACAGATGGTAGGTGAAATTTACCGAACAGAAATGAACCTAATCATAAATCAATCCACTGTAAATGACGCAGGGGTTTCCGGGCTTGCTAAAAACTATGGGCGGAACTACGAGATTTAAATTACTGACCTGTTTGAACCAATCAAGGATTGTGATCGCATAAAAACTCAATGATTGGTTTAAATCAGTGTGTTGCTGGTCGTTTATGTTAGCTCCGCCAATTTTTGGTTTCGTGGAACGTCATTCTCCCATCACCATTAGTAAAAACCGTAAAAGTCCATCACATCATTTTAGCTCTGCTCTGTTATTTTGCTTTCAGATAAAAACATGCAGGACAGACACAATAACCAAGTCTCATGTGATTTATTTTTGTGAAAGAAAAGTAATAGCTACATAAACAAACCTGACCATAGTGCAAATTAGTCAGAACATAAAAGGAATGAATGCTTTGCGCTGCTTTGGGTAGTGCTCCAACTTCCTCTGGTAAAACTCGTGACAGAGGCTCGCGGCCAGTGCCTGGTTGAAGAGAACGTACAGGACCACGAGCCACCAAGTGAGCACTTGGCCACCGGAAACAACACTGAGAGACACATAGATCAACAGCTCTGCAAAGTAGTGTGGGCAGGATACCAGCTCAAACCAGTCTCCGTGCGGAACCTTGTAGGCCAGCGTCTGAATCTCTCCTGCGGACATCAGAGAAAGGCCTAATGAAAACCTCCGGGGCTGCAACTTAGTGGGTATAAAAAGTATTCACCCACCTGGACATTTTATTTTGTTACAACATGGATTCTAAATGGATTTAAATGGGATTTCTTACCACTGATCAACACAAATTACTCTATAATGTCAAATAAAAACAGCTTTAAATCTTTTTCTTAATTAAATACAAATAATATGGTTTTTTGGGGGGGGGGTTTTATTGAGGTTTAATGCTGTTTTGGTGTGCCAGATAATGGCCGATTATCCACCATGCTGAGAAAACAGTCACACACAACATACAGTTTCATCCCTGCTACAAAGGCAGAGAGAGACATCACTCTCACAAGGTTAATCAAATACTGTTTCAACAATAATCTGACCGGTTTATGTGGAAGTAAAACGTTTTTCTAAAAGTACTACCCAGCTGCAGAGTGCATTTTCCCCCAATCTGAGTCCATTTACTCACTAGAGTAAAACAAGTTACTTAATAAACCATTGGGCAAGTACAGCTCTTATATGAAGGATCACCCTATTCGATGCACTGCAGCACCAATTCATGTCCATACATTATATTATTATTACAGGCATTAAACAGATGCTCTCATACAGAGCGGCTTACAGTTTTACATTTCTTATACAGCTGGATATTTACTGAAGCAACTCAGGCTTACTCAAAGGTACAACTTCAGTGCCCCATCTTGGAGTCGAACGTGCAACCTGCAAAGACATACAAGCCCAACTCCCTAACCACTATACCACACATACGGTTCAAGACATTTTCAAACACAGAAGGTAAATGAAAAAACATGTCCGAAATGAACTTCTAAGCTAGCACTTTTCTGATTTAATGAAAGTGAAGTTTGAGTTTGCTCTGGCATGGACAAGGAGAAAAAGTTAGCAACCCTCACCTGAACCTCCTGTGCGCAGGTGTGCCAGGAGTATCAGACAGCAGTGCTGGTGTAGAGAGGCCCAGAGAAAGAGCAGGATTCCCACAGCATGAAACCACTGGAGCTGGGACAGCAGTGGAGGTACAGGGGCTCCTGCCCAAAACACACCTTTAGAAACACTCCTCATGCCTTTAAACGCACACCACACACACCTTTATACACCCACACACCCTTATAATCAAAGCACATGTGCGAGACTCACCTTCCTCGTGGAGAGGGACGTCTACACACAGAACCGTCAGGCCCAGCAGGACGTAGTACCCCAGGCCGAACGCGTACTGCACGGCGTGTATCACTCCTCCGCTAAAGACGCTGACGCACAAGCATTCCAGCAGCCGCCTCGCGGAGTGGACCCATAACAGCGAGTGCGCAAGCACAGTGGACAGCCGCAGTCCTGGACAGGGACGCCAGGGTTTTAATTTATCCAAGAACAACAAGAACGAGGGACGTAACACTAAAATAAATATATAGTCATGTTTTTACACGAGAAAATCAAATGCACCACTGTCAACGACATAGAGGAAATGTCGGAAAATACCTTTACGCGCGGCTGCAGACCCGTTGGTCAGGAATCCGAGTGTATCACTGAGCCACGGAGGGAGTTCTTGTCCCAGGAGAACGGTTCGCAGGGTCAACGCGATTAATATGCCGTTCCAAACGACCGAAACCGCGTAGAAATGAGAGAACCATCTGCGGGGATTAGAAACATCACGTCCTCCGAGTAGAACTCATTCATTTTTTTGCCAAACCATTACCCAAAGTAGGCTACAGAAATACCTGCAAACAATCACGCATGCCACTGAGAGCAGCAGAATGAGCCCATCGTTCAGTCAGTCAGTCTAGCTCGATACAGGTATCTATCTACCTATATATCTGTCTATCTATCTATCTATCTATCTACCTTTTGGGAACGTCAAAGATCTTCAGAAAGTCTGGTCGCTGTGGATTCTTGGTTTTTCCGTATCTGATCAGGTCCGGGAGCAGCTGGTATACGCGAGACTGCACAACTTTAGCGGGAGAGTGAAACATGCATACATGGAACAGAAATGCGAACAAGAAGAACAGCGCTAACAGTAGCCATATAAAATCAATGACACTCAATCCAAATAGTATCATGATAACATGTTTCTGTGCCAAGATTTATAATATCCGACAGACAACACAATGCTAAGCATTAGAGTTCCGATCTGCAACTGAATTTCCCCCGTATTTCAAGAAGGTAATTACATATACATGGGGTACGTACATATATTCGCAATTTTATGACAGGAAAATTGAGCCATTTAAAACGTACAATGACAAATTAACAAAAATACAAATAAAAAGTTGATACATAACGTATGTAGCCTACTCGTTTTAGGATGAGCCTACTGCTCACATAACGTGTTCCCACTGCCGGACAGCAGGTGGCAGCACAAAACAATTTTCAATCAGAGACCTTTAATACTGTTCTATGGTATCAACTTGGGCTGTTTGTTGAGTGACCGGTGAGGGGTTTTTGTATTTGTTTAGTCGTGGACGACAGTTAAATATCGAATTATTTGTGTGCGACTGAACTCTCTGTTTCAGTGTTATTGCGATCTAGATGGCCATTTGCAAACGGTAGTATCCTTTGTTCTGGTATACAGCCATGGTGCTGTTAAAATCAGTCAGGAAGTCAGCACGCCTCATAGATCACAGATAGCAAGTGCTGCCTAGCAAAAACTATTGTTACGCCTTTATTTACATAATATGCGACTATAACTTTATATGCTTAATGTGGCTGGGACCTGTGCTATTTTAGAATGGTATTGGGTGTAAATTCAGCTCAGAACATCAGTATTTGAGGCTATCATCATCAGGCTATTATCAATGTGACTTGCTGTCTGATTTCTCTCCCTCTCTTGTGACGCCAGAGTTTAAATTAAGGGACCTGCTACACTTATTGTATTGGGGTGGGGCTCACTTCCTGCTGTCAGGAAAACAAAAATGAACCAATTCCCACCTCCAACCATCAGACCCAGTGACTGTGTTATGATCTAGTTCAGTGACTGTGTTCTGGCTGTTGTGTGGGAGTGTTATGTGTATGTGTAGTGAATGTGTGTGTGTGGTATGTGTGAATGAGTGAGTGTGTGAGCGAGTGTTAGTGTGTGTGTGTGTGTGGTATCAGAGGATAAGGGATAGTTACACTCTGCCTCTGAAAGGCAAGTGGTATCCTGTTCGAGGAAGTGTGTTCTGCCCCCTCCCCACTGCCCTGATTACCTCCCCTCCATTGTCTCTTAGAACTCAGCATTAATTACACATGACAGTGCGCTTTTACCACGAACAACATGGAGGATCTCTGAGTGCATGAATCTATGTAACACATTCCACTGTAGTGAAACAACAGAAACACTCGGCTTCATAAAGGCCTCTCTTTCTCTCTTTCTCCGTCCCTGTGTGTGTGTGGGCAGCACACGTGGGCAGCAACTGTAGTGTAATGGTTAGGGAAATGGGTTTGTAACTCAAGAGTTTGCAGGTTTGATTCCCAGGTGGGGCACTGCCGTTGTACAATTGAGCAAGGTACTTAGCCTGAATTGCTTCAGTAAATATTCAGCTGTATACATGGTATTGTAATGTGCTTGTAATGTAACATAAAGGTGTCAGTTCAGTATCATAATGTTTCTACAATGTTCCTCTTGGCTTACAATGAAACTCTGCTCACACTCACACCCACACACACCAATACTGTCACACACAAATGCACAGAAACACACACACACAAATTCACATACAAGGCAATACAGTGAAAGGACTGCACATGTAGAAAGTATTTTGGTCCTTTGGAACAAAAAATCTTGTGTGAAAGGAAAAACACAATAAAAATGTATTCATGAGTGTTTTTATCTGCAGGCTGAGTGGCTGTACTTGTACTTGTACTTTGCACTTGTAGTTCCTGGAACAGTATCAGTGATTTTTGCACACTTTAGATTTCAGGAACCCCCTCCTCAGGGACCCCCCCCTATATGTACAAGGCCTTTGATCTGACCACAACTGCAGCACTACTCCAAGGTCCGTGATTAGTCAGTTTCAGGAAAATTAAATGATTGTTTGTCTGGACAGAATGCAACAAGCTACCAGCAGATATATGTGTGTGTGTGTGTGTGTGTGCGTATGTGTGCGTGAGTGTGTCTGTTCATGAGTGTGTGTGTGTATGTTCATGAGTGTGTGTTTGTGTGTGTGTGTGTGTGTGTGCGCTTACTGGAGTGGGTGATTGTATCTCTACTCCAGACCCCTGAGCTGTCTCAGATGAAAGACTTTCAGCAGACCTGGATAACAGGAACACATTTTATTGGCAAGAGAGCAGAAGGGGTTAGGGTTAGGGTTAGTGCAGAATAGGGGTTAGGGTTAGGGTTAGAGCAGAAAGGGTTATGTAACTGCTCGAAAAACATGAATATAAATCTACTCAAACGTATGATTCAGTCCTCTGTGTTTTCTGTCTGAAAACTGTGTGTTAGCATGGTGCTTACCCTGCTGTGTGTTAGCATGGTGCTTACTCTGCTGTATGTTAGCATGGTGTTTACTCTGCTGTATGTTAGCATGGTGTTTACCCTGCTGTGTGTTAGCATGGTGTTTACCCTGCTGTATGTTAGCATGGTGTTTACCCTGCTGTGTGTTAGCATGGTGTTTACTCTGCTGTATGTTAGCATGGTGTTTACCCTGCTGTATATTAGCATGGTGTTTACGCTGCTGTATATTAGCATGGTGTTTACCCTGCTGTGTGTTAGCATGGTGTTTACCCTGATGTATGTTAGCATGGTGCTTACCCTGCTGTATGTTAGCATGGTGTTTATGCTGCTGTATGTTAGCATGGTGTTTACCCTGCTGTATGTTAGCATGGTGTTTACCCTGCTGTGTGTTAGCATGGTGTTTACTCTGCTGTATGTTAGCATGGTGTTTACCCTGCTGTAGGTTAGCATGGTGTTTACCCTGCTGTATGTTAGCATGGTGTTTAGCCTGCTGTATGTTAGCATGGTGTTTAGCCTGCTGTATGTTTGCATGGTGTTTTCTGTGTGTTTTGTGGGTCAGGTGAGCACAGATCTCTGTTGCTGTAGAAGAGGAAGAGGCCTCCTGCAGGGCAGCCTGGCACAGGGGCCCCTCTGCCCTTTTCTGTGGAGCCTGGCAGGGAATAGAGCCACTACAGAAAAACAAGGGCGATGGATCTTTCCACAGTACAGGGCGGGGGGGGGGGGATCAGGAGGCGACGGATCTTTCCACAGAGTGGGGCGGGGGGGCAGGAAGCAGTTATTTGAGGAGGTGCAGAGGGCAGATGGTGGGGTGGCTCAGCAGGCACGATCAGGTCAGGAAACACACGGCCAGAACGCATCTCTGGGGTGGGGGGACGGGGAGAGACCACGGGAGTCACAGTACAGTACCCCAGCTGAGCAGCGCAGTTACTCTGCAGTCCCCCAACTGAGCTGTGCAGTCATTCTGCAGTCCCTTTAGACACAGAGCTCTCATTGGCTCACCCCTGTAGACACAGAGCTCTCATTGGCTCTCCCCTGTAGACACAGAGCTCTCATTGGCTCTCCCCTGTAGACACAGAGCCCTCATTAGCTCTCCCCTGTAGACATAGAGCTCTCATTGGCTCCCTCCTGTTGACACAGAGCCCACATTGGTTCTCCCCTGTAGACAAAGAGCCCTCATTGGCTTTCCCATGTAGACAGAGTTCTCATTGGCTCCTCCCTGTAGGCACAGAGCCCTCGTTAGCTCTCCCTTGTAGACACAGAGTTTCTATGAACAGCACACAAAGGGCATTCAAAGAAGAATCCAGCCTTCTGGGAAATGATGGAGGTGTTCCTGAGAACAGAGTGGTTCTGTCAACCTTCTCTTTTCATTTCATTTCTCGTCCCACAGCTGAGCTGCGCAGTCACTCTGCGGTCCCCCACCTGAGCTACGTAGTTACTCTACAGTCTCATTGGCTGTCCCCTGTAGACACAGAGACCCCAGCTGAGTTGTGTAGTCACTCTGCAGTCCTGCAGCTGAGCTGCACAGTCACTCTGCAGTCTCACAGTTGAGCTGCACAGTCACTCTATAGTCCCACAGCTGAGCTGCGCAGTCACTCTGCAGTCCCACAGCTGAGCTGCGCAGTCACTTTGCAGTCACACAGCTGAGCTGCGCAGTCACTGTTACAGTTCTGTAGAACATTCTGTATTCAAACCGAATATTTATAGATAAATACCCTGATTTAAAAAAAAGAGCCAATCAGATAAGACCAATTTTAATCCTAATTTAAAGCATTTGAATGTGGGGTGAAATGTGACCATTTGACCATATGATGGATGATTAAATCAAATCAGCAATAAACGGCAACAACTCACACATTTCTATTTCAGAAATATATCCGCTAAAGGGGATATATCAAAATACGGGCCACCAACATGAGCTTCAAACGCAGAGTGCGGGGTTTCTGTGGTCACCACGCAAACACAGCCCCAACCGTGATTTGATCAGTCCAGTGCACCGTTTAACCAAGAGAAATTGAGTCAGATAAATAATCATAATAATTTAAATCAATAATAATGCTTTATTTTATTTCTATTGAACCTTTCTCAAATTCAAGTACACTTATGTGGTAGGCTACAAAGGAAAAAAGAAATGAAGAAAAATACACAATTAAATGTTTCAATCAAGATAAATAAAAAGCAGCAAGTCAAAATGATAAATGTGAAATAAACCCTTTATTTAAGGCAATAAAATCTGCTCTGGTCGTTTGGCAGTTGATGTGTTGGGACTCGCAAGATGTCTTAAAGCGGTGAATGTGGTCCGTAGAGGCGGAAACAGCCATCATACAAGAATCCAATCTGATCGACTAAAACACAACGTTGTAGTGATCGGTCATGGCCCGGTGGCGTGTGACACGCTATAATCAAGACCGTGCTACTACGCGCGGTGGCCAACGCTGAGCGGAAACCTGTGGGACACCCCCCAGACTCCCCCATCCCACTGTGAGCCTCCACAGTGCGCGTGCCTTATTCCCCCCAAACAGCGCACCGGGACTACAGGACGAGACCAACAGGTTCATATATTCTGCTAGGTTTTATTGTTTCTGGTTTTTTTACTCTTTACCTACTGAATTTGTGTCTGCTCGAGTATACACATATTTATTACACTGTACTCGTCCACTGTCCGGAGATGTGCGGATAAAGATTACTTTCTTACATGAACAGTAGAATTGCGTGTTCATGCGGATTAGTCCCTCTCTCCACGGAAGATGACTAAGGCACGCGCTGTCATTCCTCTGGTGAGCGTCCTCCTCGGAGTCTGCAGCGTGGCGGGTAAGAATTATGTGCAATTTACTGAAAATAATAAAACATTTAAATATGTTTTAGCAGTTCAGAAACTTAGGTTTAGTGTGAAACCTAAACGGTCCCCGCGATCCCCTCTTGAAAAGTGCGCACGGACTGTGCGCATTTTGTAAATGAGACGATTATATAGTCTACTTTTCATAATCATTAACATGTATTAGTAGAGACTATATTCCACTCGGAAATATGTGCTCAATATATCTCACTTGAGGTGCAGAAATCATTTCTAGACATCATTGCATATAAGAAGTGTTACTATTTAAGGTGGCACTGTAAACCACGAATTCATCAAGCTAACTTCATGAAATCGAACAAAAAAATATGCGATGATGTGTTTATCAATGCGTTGGCGTCTGATAACCTTTGTCACCTAGCAGTTCGCATTTATTTAATTTTAAAGTGTATGTTTGTTTTGTGATCCGCGGATAGGCTAATAATAAACTTACTAATAATTAACTTAGTCTTAAACTGACTTTGTGATTTGTAGAATATAATGATTTGTTTTATTGTAGTCCCCACTAAATTATTGAATGTTTAACATAAAAATACAATGTAAACAGATCTTTTGATATAAATCACATAAAAGTGGCTTTTAAAATTGTATTTAGTAGTAGCCTATGCAGGGAAAATCCCACACCAACGGATATATTATGTTTACAAATGCTGAGACCAATTTGTTCCATTATTATTCTATCACTCTTATTACAAATTACTCTAATCTTGTTTTTTCGGCTTTTCCCGCCGCCGTGGGTAATATTTACAAATATCCCTCCCATAATGACTCAAAATTCAAACAGGTTTTTTTAGATGGCGTACGACTAGTGAAGACCTGTTTATTAATCTTTTATAGTGATCGCGATATTGATCACAGATAAATATTCCGAGGTGTATTCCTGAAGTCTTAAAATGGAGGAGGTATTTGATCGTACACAGACTGGATTAAAGTGAGGCGTGACATCCTCAGGAACTCCGTCGCCCTCCTTTCGCCTGGATCTCTGAACATCTGCCCGCTCTTCCTGTTTTGACAGAATAACGGTTTGCCCCTGTAGGGGGATGCAGTCCTGACTGAAGCCTGCAGGATTTTCACCCCTCTTTTGGGTTCATCCTTAAAAGAGTCTTTCAGACGATCTCGTTTGGGATCATCGTTAAAGGGTCTTTCAGACCCTCGAGCCGGCCTCCACGAGCTCATGCGAGATTAAAGGACGCGGTGGCCCAGGAGCTGTGTGAAATATAGTCCGTCGAATGAAGATGCTTCGATTGAGATCTGTTTCTATAGCGCTTTTAGTCCAGCAGAACCACAAGGTGCTCTGCACGTTGCGTCGAATCGTAGAATATCCTGAGCTTTAAAGGCATATACTTGTGATTTCGGAAATTATTCAGGCCCCTTCGCCTTTTCCACACTTTGTTGTGTTATAGACTTAATTTAAAATTGAATAAATAGATTTTTTGCCATCAATCTACACACAATCTGGGGGAGTGGGGTAATCCCGAACACCTTTTCTTTGGGGTTAATTACAACAAAACGAGAGAATGATATTCTAACATCATTTTTATTGATTTATATATCACTATAAAGTTCAAGTCAAGTGCTAGCTATGAACTTTTATTAACTTTTCAACATTCCTTAAATACGTTGTGGCTACAGAATGAAAATGGCGTGGTTCGGGATTACCCCATACTCTGGGGGTAATCCCAAACAGTGTATAACTCTTGTGAATTTAAAGAAATGCATTATTTTCATTCTTGCAATGACATAATTTGTTGCAGAACATCCGGTTCAGACGAAATGTTTTCCTGATGCATATACGCGGCATTCTGAAAAGAAAGGGGAAAAATGATGCAAGTGAAAATAAATATTCTGATTTAAATATCCCAAGAAAATTGCCACAAAGCTTTATTGATCATAATACCATTTCAACGACACAAATGAGTTACCAGTATGTAAGATAATCAAAGTGTCCACAGGATGCTGTGGAAAGTAATCCTGAGTGGGCACGGATTAACAGGCGTTCGGGAGTAGACTTTCATCCCTTGTTGTTTTAGCCCACATTTCAATGACACCTAGTGTATACCCGTTCTTTAGAAGGAACAAACTTTACATAAAAGCATACAACAACTTTTTCAGCATTCCATCAACAACTGAAAACCATTAAAACATAGAGACAATAAATAGTCGGTGTCACCTACCCGTTTTTGATGTTTTATGGTAGAAAAAATAGAGAAACCGTCGGATGTCTACATCTCTTGAAGTCAGTGCACAAGTACGCATAAGGCGTTGTGTTAGCAACCCCTTCTCACTAGTAACAGATATTGAGGTGTTCGGGATTACTCCACTCTCACCTACCCTGTAATAACAAAGCAAAAACACATTTTTAGAAATTGTTGCAAATTTATAAAAAATAAAAACGGAAGTATGTCATTTTCAAAGTATTCAGGCTATGACTCTCCAAATTGAGCTCAGATCCATCCTGTTCCCTTTGATCATCCCTGAGATGGTTCTCTTGAACTTGATTGTAGTCCACCTGTGGCAAAGTCTATTACACAAAGTGTGGACAAAGTGAAGGGGCCTGAATACTTTCCGAAGCCACTGTATAGTGTCCGTTCTTGATATATTCCAGAGATGGGGGAAATCATATGTCAGATGAATGAGAATGAGGATGTTTTGAGTGACCTGTTTTATGAGGATGTGTTTAGCGGTTATTGACATGCATAGTTGAAAATTCTCAGTGACTTACAGGAGTGGTTTTAACATTTTTGGCAATCAAAACATGGCAATGCATAAAGCACATCGAGGCCCTCACTGGACTAAAATTGCAATGGAAACTCAAAACATCCTGGTTCATTATTGATGATGAAAAAGTAACATGGCCCATTTCCTTTTCAGCGATAGAGCTTAAGTTTATTCCTGACCCTCCATGGCTCAACATCAAGGACAGAGTTCACAGGATCAACGTCACAGACACACTAGAGCTCAGGTGCAGGTGAGAGACCAGGCGAGGTTACAGCACCCCAGGAAGCACTGCTCTTCTGGATGCAGGAAACACAGATTGACTGGGTGACACTACTCACTTTGTACTCTAAATGAGCAGCCATTTCACCAGAACAAGTTGTTCTGCAAGTTGTTCACTCATGCACACTAGGTTGGAGTGCACATCATTTTGACTTTGTAAAGGCCAAATTAGAACATTTCATCGATTGCACTGATGTGATGTAAATATATTGTGGTGTCTCTTGGGGTTGGGTGACACTCATGGACCTTTGCAGAGGGCTTAGGCAGTTAAATAACCCAGAGGAGGCAGTAATATAAACAAAACAATGACTTTATTAAAGGAATCTTGATAAACACAAAAAGGGTGGGGTCTTCGGGGGAATTCACAACACAAAGTCCACAATCCTTACTCGTTGTCGATGTTTGTAATCCAAGTCCAAAATCCAATCCAGTTCCTCAAACAATCCAAACTCGATGCACAAACGGGGTCCTCAAAACAATCCAATCCAAACATGAACAGCAATCCAAAACACTTCTCTTTTCACACTCTCCCCAATCCCCAAAACCCCAACCCCTGAATCTCCCAACCCCCAACCCCAACCCCCAACCCCCAACCCCCAACCCCCAACCCCAACCCCCAACCCCCAACCCCCAACCCCATACCCCCTCCCCCATGGCACCCATAGTCCCAACCTACTCCCTCTAGTGTGCAATCAAACTAGTCCTTTAAATAGGCCTCTAGATTGCAATCAGCTGCCCGCAGTCCCAATAGCTTCATCTGCTGCAGCTGGTAGTCTGTAGTCTCTTCCATCTCTTCTATGTATATTGGGATGTCATCAATCAGGTTCATCCAGTAAATTAGTTGGTTTGCCACTGATTGACATACAAATCACACATTCTTTGGAACAAGGAAATGTCAATGCTTTTAGAATTGATAAACAAATAAATGTTTGAGTGTTAGAGTGTATGGATTCCCTTATGGTTTTAGCCTTCTGATTATGCGGCTGAAAATGAGAAGATTTGCGAAATGAGGTGAGGAATGAGCAAGGACCACAATAAATGAAGCTTTTTGTGTTTTTATCCTCGTTAATGGTTTTAATGGATGTATTGCAGCCCAAATGCTATATATGTATTTTAACATTCTTTCTAATAAATTCAATCAAGCAATCAATCAATTATGAGCTAAAATCTTGACACTGCCCGTGCTCACACTTCACAGCGGGCGGCAGCACCTGGAGTGGACTGTGCCCTACAACCATAGCTATAACGAAGGGCGGCTCTCGCTCAGCGATTGTAGTGGCTCTGGCCTGTTCTGCTCCGCCCTGCTGCTCACTAAGGCAACCGCCAATGAGACTGGCGAGTACCAGTGCTCCTACAGGGACCTGCCCATCGAGGACCGCAAGACCTCTGTCGCCATCTATGTCTTTGTTCAAGGTAACCATCCCTGACCGTGCTTAAACCCTGACTGCTCTCACACGTCCCTGATCATACTCACACAGTCCTGACCATACTCATACCTGACTGTACTCACACTCACACCTGGCCATACTCACACTCACACCTGCCATACTCACACTCAATTTAATTTGCCTCCCAGTGGTAGTGCATAACATGAATATTACCAATACACAGTTACATAGTGAACCATATTTTACAGATGTGTGATGTAATGCTTGATTCTTGTAGTGGTCTCCCTCGCTCAAACGAAACCAAGCTCCTTTCTGCTTAGCTTGCTGTGTCTCTTGTGACACTTCCTGTGTGACTCTGGTTCACTTCCTGTGTGCCCTACGCTTGATTTATTAGCCTGTATGTTGGCTGCTGCCCTAACTGTCTTCTCCATTCCCTTCAATCTTTTTTCCCCAGACTACAAAGTTCCATTTGTCCGTTCTTCCCAGAACTACGATGTGGTGTTCATCCGCGAGGGCCAGCGAGTGGTCATCCCGTGTCTGGGGTCGGTAGAAGACCTGAACGTCACGTTGTTCACAGTACGTTGGCTCGCTGCCCAGTTGGCTGTTTTTCATATCTGTTGTCATGGTAACAGGTGGGGCGAGCCTGGGAGTTGCCGAACCATCACGGTCTGTGAGTCTTAGTGTGGGTCACAGTCTGTGAGTCTTAGTGTTGAGAGACACAGTCTGTGAGTCTTAGTGTGGAGGGTCACATCTGTGACTTAGTGTCTCTTAGTGAGTCTTCTTAGTGTGGAGTCTGTGAGTCTTAGTCAGTCTTAGTCACAGTCTGTGAGTCTTAGTCTTTGTCTTAGTGGAGAGACACAGTCTGTGAGTCTTAGAGACACAGTCTGTGGTCTTAGAGAGTCTGTGAATCACAGTCTGTGAGTCTTAGTGTGGTTGTTTTTGTCCCACAGAAGTACCCTAAGAAGGAGCTGTTCCCTGACGGACAGGAGGTGATCTGGGACAGCCAGAGAGGCTTCATCGTACCGAGCCACCTGATCAGCTACGCTGGTGTGGTCTTCTGTCAGACCCGCATCCGCAATGAGACCTTTTACTCCTCCCTCTACATTGTCGCAGTTGTAGGTAAGAGACAGTCAGTCCTTTAAGTAACAAAGTAATGTTTGATCCTTGTTCTGATGGTCACAGTCATGAGTAAGTAATGTCAGTCATTAATTAGATG